>OX155899.1:58125666-59325666 GCA_944588485.1 Phosphuga atrata
TTCGGCTGGCCTAAGCGAACATTCGCGTGAGTGTTACCTTTAACAAATGTTTTATTATACCTGCAATAAGTGTTACGATAATAAGACATGACATTTATTATTCAAATCTTCGAAGAGAAAAAAAGCGTTAAAAATTGTCTCATAAATCAAAATTAAATAAAGAAAAAGATAAAACACCAGAAAGTTCGATGCTAAGTATTAAATTATCACGATATATTAAAATAATTGATTCTATTAAATACGTGAATGAATGAATTTTAATTCGATTAGATACTAGTATATTAAAACGTGCAAATTAATTAGTCGGATGTGAAACTAAATGGTCATTTATTAATTTCCGGACGGTAATTATAAGCTTGTAGTAAACGAGTTTGCTGCAAGTGAATTGACGAGAAAAGAGGAGAGATGAGTTGAAGGAAATATTATTTGTCGGTTTTCCTTCGTTTCCTCGTAAACGCACTCAACCTTCCTTCGGTAGTTTGTATTACGTAATTGGGTTAAAACACGTACGTGAATAATTATTGCAAGATGTGCACACACCGGGAAGCTGGAACTCAATTAGAAGCCATTTTCTACGCAAATGAACACGACCGTGTTGATATTTCAAGGGAACAATTTTACTAAAGCTAACTAGTCTTGTCTGTCTAGTCTTGTCTGTCTAGTCTTGTCTGTCTAGTATTGTCTGTCTAGTCTTGTCTGTCTAGTCTTGTCTGTCTAGTCTTGTCTGTCTAGTCTTGTCTGTCTAGTCTTGTCTGTCTAGTCTTGTCTGTCTAGTCTTGTCTGTCTAGTCTTGTCTGTCTAGTCTTGTCTGTCTAGTCTTGTCTGTCTAGTCTTGTCTGTCTAGTCTTGTCTGTCTAGTCTTGTCTGTCTAGTCTTGTCTGTCTAGTCTTGTCTGTCTAGTCTTGTCTGTCTAGTCTTGTCTGTCTAGTCTTGTCTGTCTAGTCTTGTCTGTCTAGTCTTGTCTGTCTAGTCTTGTCTGTCTAGTCTTGTCTGTCTAGTCTTGTCTGTCTAGTCTTGTCTGTCTAGTCTTGTCTGTCTAGTCTTGTCTGTCTAGTCTTGTCTGTCTAGTCTTGTCTGTCTAGTCTTGTCTGTCTAGTCTTGTCTGTCTAGTCTTGTCTGTCTAGTCTTGTCTGTCTAGTCTTGTCTGTCTAGTCTTGTCTGTCTAGTCTTGTCTGTCTAGTCTTGTCTGTCTAGTCTTGTCTGTCTAGTCTTGTCTGTCTAGTCTTGTCTGTCTAGTCTTGTCTGTCTAGTCTTGTCTGTCTAGTCTTGTCTGTCTAGTCTTGTCTGTCTAGTCTTGTCTGTCTAGTCTTGTCTGTCTAGTCTTGTCTGTCTAGTCTTGTCTGTCTAGTCTTGTCTGTCTAGTCTTGTCTGTCTAGTCTTGTCTGTCTAGTCTTGTCTGTCTAGTCTTGTCTGTCTAGTCTTGTCTGTCTAGTCTTGTCTGTCTAGTCTTGTCTGTCTAGTCTTGTCTGTCTAGTCTTGTCTGTCTAGTCTTGTCTGTCTAGTCTTGTCTGTCTAGTCTTGTCTGTCTGTCTAGTCTTGTCTGTCTAGTCTTGTCTGTCTAGTCTTGTCTGTCTAGTCTTGTCTGTCTAGTCTTGTCTGTCTAGTCTTGTCTGTCTAGTCTTGTCTGTCTAGTCTTGTCTGTCTAGTCTTGTCTGTCTAGTCTTGTCTGTCTAGTCTTGTCTGTCTAGTCTTGTCTGTCTAGTCTTGTCTGTCTAGTCTTGTCTGTCTAGTCTTGTCTGTCTAGTCTTGTCTGTCTAGTCTTGTCTGTCTAGTCTTGTCTGTCTAGTCTTGTCTGTCTAGTCTTGTCTGTCTAGTCTTGTCTGTCTAGTCTTGTCTGTCTAGTCTTGTCTGTCTAGTCTTGTCTGTCTAGTCTTGTCTGTCTAGTCTTGTCTGTCTAGTCTTGTCTGTCTAGTCTTGTCTGTCTAGTCTTGTCTGTCTAGTCTTGTCTGTCTAGTCTTGTCTGTCTAGTCTTGTCTGTCTAGTCTTGTCTGTCTAGTCTTGTCTGTCTAGTCTTGTCTGTCTAGTCTTGTCTGTCTAGTCTTGTCTGTCTAGTCTTGTCTGTCTAGTCTTGTCTGTCTAGTCTTGTCTGTCTAGTCTTGTCTGTCTAGTCTTGTCTGTCTAGTCTTGTCTGTCTAGTCTTGTCTGTCTAGTCTTGTCTGTCTAGTCTTGTCTGTCTAGTCTTGTCTGTCTAGTCTTGTCTGTCTAGTCTTGTCTGTCTAGTCTTGTCTGTCTAGTCTTGTCTGTCTAGTCTTGTCTGTCTAGTCTTGTCTGTCTAGTCTTGTCTGTCTAGTCTTGTCTGTCTAGTCTTGTCTGTCTAGTCTTGTCTGTCTAGTCTTGTCTGTCTAGTCTTGTCTGTCTAGTCTTGTCTGTCTAGTCTTGTCTGTCTAGTCTTGTCTGTCTAGTCTTGTCTGTCTAGTCTTGTCTGTCTAGTCTTGTCTGTCTAGTCTTGTCTGTCTAGTCTTGTCTGTCTAGTCTTGTCTGTCTAGTCTTGTCTGTCTAGTCTTGTCTGTCTAGTCTTGTCTGTCTAGTCTTGTCTGTCTAGTCTTGTCTGTCTAGTCTTGTCTGTCTAGTCTTGTCTGTCTAGTCTTGTCTGTCTAGTCTTGTCTGTCTAGTCTTGTCTGTCTAGTCTTGTCTGTCTAGTCTTGTCTGTCTAGTCTTGTCTGTCTAGTCTTGTCTGTCTAGTCTTGTCTGTCTAGTCTTGTCTGTCTAGTCTTGTCTGTCTAGTCTTGTCTGTCTAGTCTTGTCTGTCTAGTCTTGTCTGTCTAGTCTTGTCTGTCTAGTCTTGTCTGTCTAGTCTTGTCTGTCTAGTCTTGTCTGTCTAGTCTTGTCTGTCTAGTCTTGTCTGTCTAGTCTTGTCTGTCTAGTCTTGTCTGTCTAGTCTTGTCTGTCTAGTCTTGTCTGTCTAGTCTTGTCTGTCTAGTCTTGTCTGTCTAGTCTTGTCTGTCTAGTCTTGTCTGTCTAGTCTTGTCTGTCTAGTCTTGTCTGTCTAGTCTTGTCTGTCTAGTCTTGTCTGTCTAGTCTTGTCTGTCTAGTCTTGTCTGTCTAGTCTTGTCTGTCTAGTCTTGTCTGTCTAGTCTTGTCTGTCTAGTCTTGTCTGTCTAGTCTTGTCTGTCTAGTCTTGTCTGTCTAGTCTTGTCTGTCTAGTCTTGTCTGTCTAGTCTTGTCTGTCTAGTCTTGTCTGTCTAGTCTTGTCTGTCTAGTCTTGTCTGTCTAGTCTTGTCTGTCTAGTCTTGTCTGTCTAGTCTTGTCTGTCTAGTCTTGTCTGTCTAGTCTTGTCTGTCTAGTCTTGTCTGTCTAGTCTTGTCTGTCTAGTCTTGTCTGTCTAGTCTTGTCTGTCTAGTCTTGTCTGTCTAGTCTTGTCTGTCTAGTCTTGTCTGTCTAGTCTTGTCTGTCTAGTCTTGTCTGTCTAGTCTTGTCTGTCTAGTCTTGTCTGTCTAGTCTTGTCTGTCTAGTCTTGTCTGTCTAGTCTTGTCTGTCTAGTCTTGTCTGTCTAGTCTTGTCTGTCTAGTCTTGTCTGTCTAGTCTTGTCTGTCTAGTCTTGTCTGTCTAGTCTTGTCTGTCTAGTCTTGTCTGTCTAGTCTTGTCTGTCTAGTCTTGTCTGTCTAGTCTTGTCTGTCTAGTCTTGTCTGTCTAGTCTTGTCTGTCTAGTCTTGTCTGTCTAGTCTTGTCTGTCTAGTCTTGTCTGTCTAGTCTTGTCTGTCTAGTCTTGTCTGTCTAGTCTTGTCTGTCTAGTCTTGTCTGTCTAGTCTTGTCTGTCTAGTCTTGTCTGTCTAGTCTTGTCTGTCTAGTCTTGTCTGTCTAGTCTTGTCTGTCTAGTCTTGTCTGTCTAGTCTTGTCTGTCTAGTCTTGTCTGTCTAGTCTTGTCTGTCTAGTCTTGTCTGTCTAGTCTTGTCTGTCTAGTCTTGTCTGTCTAGTCTTGTCTGTCTAGTCTTGTCTGTCTAGTCTTGTCTGTCTAGTCTTGTCTGTCTAGTCTTGTCTGTCTAGTCTTGTCTGTCTAGTCTTGTCTGTCTAGTCTTGTCTGTCTAGTCTTGTCTGTCTAGTCTTGTCTGTCTAGTCTTGTCTGTCTAGTCTTGTCTGTCTAGTCTTGTCTGTCTAGTCTTGTCTGTCTAGTCTTGTCTGTCTAGTCTTGTCTGTCTAGTCTTGTCTGTCTAGTCTTGTCTGTCTAGTCTTGTCTGTCTAGTCTTGTCTGTCTAGTCTTGTCTGTCTAGTCTTGTCTGTCTAGTCTTGTCTGTCTAGTCTTGTCTGTCTAGTCTTGTCTGTCTAGTCTTGTCTGTCTAGTCTTGTCTGTCTAGTCTTGTCTGTCTAGTCTTGTCTGTCTAGTCTTGTCTGTCTAGTCTTGTCTGTCTAGTCTTGTCTGTCTAGTCTTGTCTGTCTAGTCTTGTCTGTCTAGTCTTGTCTGTCTAGTCTTGTCTGTCTAGTCTTGTCTGTCTAGTCTTGTCTGTCTAGTCTTGTCTGTCTAGTCTTGTCTGTCTAGTCTTGTCTGTCTAGTCTTGTCTGTCTAGTCTTGTCTGTCTAGTCTTGTCTGTCTAGTCTTGTCTGTCTAGTCTTGTCTGTCTAGTCTTGTCTGTCTAGTCTTGTCTGTCTAGTCTTGTCTGTCTAGTCTTGTCTGTCTAGTCTTGTCTGTCTAGTCTTGTCTGTCTAGTCTTGTCTGTCTAGTCTTGTCTGTCTAGTCTTGTCTGTCTAGTCTTGTCTGTCTAGTCTTGTCTGTCTAGTCTTGTCTGTCTAGTCTTGTCTGTCTAGTCTTGTCTGTCTAGTCTTGTCTGTCTAGTCTTGTCTGTCTAGTCTTGTCTGTCTAGTCTTGTCTGTCTAGTCTTGTCTGTCTAGTCTTGTCTGTCTAGTCTTGTCTGTCTAGTCTTGTCTGTCTAGTCTTGTCTGTCTAGTCTTGTCTGTCTAGTCTTGTCTGTCTAGTCTTGTCTGTCTAGTCTTGTCTGTCTAGTCTTGTCTGTCTAGTCTTGTCTGTCTAGTCTTGTCTGTCTAGTCTTGTCTGTCTAGTCTTGTCTGTCTAGTCTTGTCTGTCTAGTCTTGTCTGTCTAGTCTTGTCTGTCTAGTCTTGTCTGTCTAGTCTTGTCTGTCTAGTCTTGTCTGTCTAGTCTTGTCTGTCTAGTCTTGTCTGTCTAGTCTTGTCTGTCTAGTCTTGTCTGTCTAGTCTTGTCTGTCTAGTCTTGTCTGTCTAGTCTTGTCTGTCTAGTCTTGTCTGTCTAGTCTTGTCTGTCTAGTCTTGTCTGTCTAGTCTTGTCTGTCTAGTCTTGTCTGTCTAGTCTTGTCTGTCTAGTCTTGTCTGTCTAGTCTTGTCTGTCTAGTCTTGTCTGTCTAGTCTTGTCTGTCTAGTCTTGTCTGTCTAGTCTTGTCTGTCTAGTCTTGTCTGTCTAGTCTTGTCTGTCTAGTCTTGTCTGTCTAGTCTTGTCTGTCTAGTCTTGTCTGTCTAGTCTTGTCTGTCTAGTCTTGTCTGTCTAGTCTTGTCTGTCTAGTCTTGTCTGTCTAGTCTTGTCTGTCTAGTCTTGTCTGTCTAGTCTTGTCTGTCTAGTCTTGTCTGTCTAGTCTTGTCTGTCTAGTCTTGTCTGTCTAGTCTTATCTGTCTAGTCTTGTCTGTCTAGTCTTGTCTGTCTAGTCTTGTCTGTCTAGCCTTGTCTGTCTAGTCTTGTCGGTCTAGTCTTGTCAGTCTAGTCTTGTCTGTCTAGTCTTGTCTGTCCAGTCTTAGATAAATAAGGATTGGATCTAGCCTTTTATTACATTTCCATGTTGCTATACATATTATTAAAAAAATATTATAAAGATTTTCGTACAATACCGGAATAGTTACTAAATAGTTACCGGAATTTTAACTATTAGTTCTATTTCAAAAACGTTTTAAAGTAGACAGACATAAAGTAAATAATAAAACCTTACCTAGCAAGTGTTAAATAGCAGCCAAGTTATCATAAGAACCATTCAAGTTAAACAAAAAAAAAACTCTCCTCGCAATAGAGTGCTAAATAGAACCACCAATTCATTCGATTCTTGTTTCTGAACGTAAAACGATGGTACTTGTCCGGAGTCAATGGCACAACTGTGAGGCGTCCGGCAAGTACACGTACAGGTGCTCGACCTTGACCGCTGGTCCATGGAAGATGCAACACCCTCCTATCCGACTGCAGATCTTCTATTTATAGCCGCTACTAGCATACCGCTTATCTTTCATTGACAACCGCGTCTGCATCAGATACATGCCGTGATCCACCTGATTACATGCATCTGCACCGTGGTAAATGCGATAATGTTACTAGAGGCGTATAATTTCAACGCGTTGTGTCGGCTGAATATCAAGGCTACGTTAAGACTACTAGATATTTTTATGACAACAACTGATTATAATTTCTATGCGCTACTCGAGACTTTCATTTGGAATTTTTATTCGTTTCCATTAAATTTTTTTATTAGCCGCGAAAATTAAAAATCATATTTGTCGTCTTCATCTATTCTTTAATAAATATTCTCATTTCTTTCATAATCAATGCCTTTGCTTTCCGGATATTGTGTCGGGGTAATAACCTCACAATAAAATTACTGAAAATCTATTACCAATAACCTTATCGGTCTATCTTAAGAAATGTTTACTGTAATAATAATTAATAGACATCTATTATTTATTATTATTTTTATAATGTTTCACCTAGTGCCTACAGCTGAATCTTTAAATTTTATAAATGTTTACTAATTGAAGGACTTGTCCGATTATACCGAAATCTTTGACTATTTATTTGTAAGCTTGATATATAAATAATGAGCAATAATAATCTAATCCCAGTAAAATCTGAAATTCAATTCTTCCTAATTACATTATTTTTGTTAGTTCAATATTTAGTTTTCATATAATCTTATCATTTAATCTAACGAACCGAGCCTGTTAAATGAAATCCCATATCTTCCTTCTACAATATACAATAGCTCCCTCCACATCTCAAATATGTTTGTCTTGAAAAAAACATTCTAAACAAATTCTGTTTACCATCACATTTCTTTCTTAAAAGCTTAAACTGCTACAACAATAACACCGGCGCGGCGGCTAGAATCTATAGGTTTCCATCGAGCCGACTCTTACAAAGCATAAACAGTAAATAAGTGCGAATGTTACCGATGCACAATTCATGATGCCCAGAAACAACGCAGGCATTATACAAATGACAAGATAAATTATTGATATTTATTTCTCGTTTTAATGCATAGGATGTTGAAGATGTTTGCAAAGGAAAGGTTTCTATAGCGCTGCAAAGTAATTTGAAAATGCACGATTGCATTACTGGATGCGTGTTTTTTGTGCGAGCTTTTGTGCGCGATAAAAGTGAAGATTCGAAAGTGAATATTCCGGATACACCAAGGAAAGTTTAAATTGAAATGCAGATAGAAAAATATAAATATACACATTCATATCTATTTATAGAGTCTACGAGCTCTAATATACAATCGGTGAATTATAATACGTTTTTGAACATTCCGCGCCTTTATACAGATTTTCAAAAAATGGCGAGGCACGTGTATAGTCCGTCAGGATATGTCTGGGCTTGTCTGCTCTCGCCTGGTCTTGTCTAGTTAGGTCTTGTCTGGTCTTGTCTGATCTTGTCTGCACGGAAAAATGTACAATTTATGAATTTGAAACTGTAAAAACTACAATTGATTTTGCTAAAATTACATATTTTTGCAATTTTTGTTTCCGATATTATTAGTAAATAAGTTTTAAAAATTACAGTGTGCGACTCCAATCTTTACAAATTTGTATTCGTAAGGCCGCTGCTACTATTTAAACTGTAATTTTTAAAGTGTACTTTTTCCCGCGTAGTCTTGTCTGGTCTTGTCCGGGCTTGTCGGTTCCTGTTTGGTCTTGTCTGGTCTTGTCTGGTCTTGTCCAGCCTTGTCGGTTCTTGTTTGGTCTTGAATATAACAGTAAATAAATAAAGTATTTAAAGAACAGAAAATCTTGTGCAAAATGGACATTCTTTAAATATTTAATAATATGTGTCACAGTTTCAATAAATGCATATAAATAAGTTTGAATGTAAACGATACACGCGAAACCTGAATTCGTATAACGATCCTGTTTTAAAGAACGTTATGGTCAAGCATCAAACGACGCGATTAAATAATCATTTGCAGGATTAAATCTGTATTGTTTTATTTGGGTTGTAAAGTTCTTAAGAACAAGTTAACACGATCGTAAACGTTTCGAATCTTGGTCAACCAGTAAAGATCCGTTAGGTTTTCGATGTAGGCTGTCAAAAGTAGCCGCTGACAAATAATTTTCAAATCGCAGTGAATCATAAACGCAAAACACGGTTTTTAGGCCAGCGGTGTTTTCCATTATTCTCTTCGCCCCCAAAACGAAAAATGCATAATTGCTTGCACGAAATGGATTCCGATTCGCACGATTTCAAACCGCGCGCGGATCTAAATTTCGGCTTGACGTTATGAAAGCCATAAGCAAAGAAGATTCGGAGGTTAAGACATGATTTGGGTTATCGCGATCGGCTGTAATATATTCCTGTGCTAAATTCGCTCTGACATCAGAGAACGTTTTTACGACAGATTTAACAACTACATTACCATATCAAGAATCATGAAAGAGACAAATCTTCTCACAGCTTCTTTCTTTTAAGATTCATAAATAGGACTAGTCTAAAATGGCTAATCTTGTTTGTCTAGTCTTGTCCGTCTAGTCTTATCTGTCTAGTCTTGTCTGTATAGTCTTGTCTGTCTAGTCTTGTCTGTCTAATTTTGTCTCCCTACTATTGTCTGTCTAGTCTTGTCTGTCTAGTCTTGTCTGTCTAGTCTTGTCTGTCTAGTCTTCTCTGTCTAGTCTTGTCTGTCTAGTCTTGTCTGTCTAGTCTTGTCTGTCTAGTCTTGTCTGTCTAGTCTTGCCTGTCTAGTCTTGTCTGCCTAGTCTTGTCTGTCTAGTCTAGTCTGTCTAGTCTTGTCTTGTCTGTCTAGTCTAGTCTGTCGAGTCTTGTCTGTCGAGAATCAGTAATCTCGTATATCCAGCCAGCAATAAATTAGAATGCTACTACATTTTTCTACTTAGTTTTTCTGCAAATAAATTTTAAAAGCATACTCAAGATACATTATAGTCACTGCACTGGAATGCATTCTTTACATTCACTTTGCGACTACAATATACACCCATACGAACATGTTTTTCTTATACAAGTCCGAACACATTTGTCTTCCATTCATATTTACCCAGTCTATTACGTATTAATCTTAAAGTAAACATTTAAACTTTGAGTAAAGTCTCAAGACCGTGAATTAATAGCGGTGGTCATGTGCTAAGACCATCCTTTAGTTTACTTAAGCTTATAATTTAGGTTCATCTATTCAAGACAATCCGACAGTTAGATTTAAACACTTTATTACAGAGTTATTTCGCTGCAGCAAAACATTATGGATGTTAAATGAGACTCTCGTATAAATCTTCCAATGTAAGACAAGTGGATTAATTTGTTGCACAAAAATATATTATTCAAAGAGTTACAGATAAGAGTAGACAGACAAGACTAAACAGACAAGACAGACGAGACTAGACAGAATAGACTAGACAGACAAGAATAGACAGACTAGTCCATGTATTTATGTCTGGAATTAATAGCCTAGTCCACTGTCCTTTCTCCGTATTTATCCATCTTTCTTGCCATTGTTGGCTTGTTCTTGCTTTCTTTCTAGCATATAAGTTAAGTTGTTTCCCGATTTTTTTATTTCTATCCTCTCTTTCGACAGCATATCAATAGGTGCAATGCCCGCGATAACTATTGCTGCCTCTCCGGATACAGTACGATATGCACTGCACACCCTCAATGCAATCTCCGTTGGACAGATGCTATTTTATCCAAGTTTATCTTTGTTTCCAATTTATTTGCCCACAATGGTGCACCATATAGCATAGCTGCTTGCGCTAGAGTGCCCAGTAACTTGCGTTTAGAGTTTCTAGCTCCTCCTACGTTTGGCAATATTTGCTCCATTGCTGCGAGAGTTTTTGGACCTTTTCCTTCAGCCTCAGCAAAGTGTGCAGCGAATGTTAGCCCTTTATCAATTATAATACCCAGGTATTTAATATGTGGTTTGGAGACTATGTCTGTGTTTCCTAATTTAAATTTTATTGGTCTTAGTTTTCTTTGCCCTGTCCGTAGCACTGCCTCCGTTTTCTCGGGCACCAATTTTAGCTTCTTAGTCACAATCCACTGTGATACTGTGCCTATTACACGATTTGCTGTACTCATTATTGCTTATTCCGTTTTGGCAGTTACAACAAGCGCCAAGTAGTCTGCGAATCCAATTATTGTGGCGCCCTCTGGCAGTTTAGTTCTTAGGATGCCGTCGTATAAGGGGTCCCACAGTGTAGGACCCAATATAGAGCCCTGAGGAATCACACAACTTATTGCTTGATCACACGTAACGAGTACAGTGACGAGACAGTAAAATGTCATTCGGCCGAGAGAGTAGAGTGGTCGAGTAGGTGTTCACACGCTTTAATTTTTTTGCCGGGTGAGTCAGTCAGTGATCATGATGGATAGTAAAATGTTGATTAAAAAATGCACTTAGATGCTTATATCTCATTTAATTGAGGAGTTAAACGAATTGTTGCGAAATGATAAGAAGCCCGTTTGGACAAGGCCTTGGATGTTGAGGAGACCCGAACTTGGAGCAAGTAACAATCTACTTCGGGAATTGGAATTAGAAGAGCCAGGGGAATTTAAAGCGCACTGAGATTGGATGTAGAACATTTTAATGAATGAATTAAAAAATAGGCCTCTTCCATTTCATTGAGCCATTTTATGTTGGAAACATATACATATGTTACGGTTCCTCCCGATTTCTTTGAGTCTTTGCACTTTTTTCTTCTCCTGGCAATAAGTAGATCTTAATTTTTTTATTTTGTTTTTTACTTCCGTCACCCCAAAGCCTTCAATATTCATTTCTGTCGAAATGGATACGTATGAACTAAAGTCCGTCTGTGGGACACACTGGTGGGACTCACATGGATTCACTTTATATATTTGAATAAATTTAATTGTTTTTCCATTGTCCCATTTTAACGACATTTTCTTTCTTTTTTAAAAAACGTAAAACCAAAATTAATTAATAATTAGATAAAGCAATACTTCATCAAAAGTTTTAATTGTAGTATTTAAAATTAAAACAAACAAACTAGCCACCGTCACCGTACTGGCAAAACGAGGAGAGTACTTGTTCAGACATGCCGAGTGGGACAGCGAGTCAGTAGCGGTAGGAGCGGGGGTAGCCACTCGGCCTGCACTCGGCCTAGTAAATAGAAAGGGCTCCGAGTGACTGTCTCGCCATTTTACTGGGCCGAGCACTCGGCCGTGTATTCGTGACATGTTTACACGTACCGAGTACTCGGCCGAGTTTACTGTCTCGCCACTCTACTCGTTACGTGTGATCAAGGCATTATTTCTATTTCGACTGTCTCATTTTGGGCTTGTAGCACTAATTTCCTGTTGGTTAGGAAACTTTTTATCATCTGTAACGGATACGGAGCAATGCGTCTTCTTGTTAGTTCACCCATTATTATCTCCCAATTGGCTGTATTAAAGGCATTGCACACATCAAAAGTTATTAAAGCGCAAATTTTTCTTGTTCTTTTTATGCCCGTTGTAGCTTTCTCTGCGATCTTTAAAACTGCATCGACTGCATCTATAGTTAACCCGCTTTTTCAAAACCGTACTGACTGTCGGATAACCCCAGTCCGGCGTCCAGCTCCTTTTGTAGTCTCGTTGGTAGGAGCGTTTCCAGCAATTTTTCTGACACGTCTAGTATACCTAGAGGCCTGTATGACGATGGTTCCCCAATTGTTTTCTCTCCCTTCTTAATGAGAACTAGTCTTGAACGTTTCCATTTGTCTGGAAAGTTTCTCGTAGTTAGAAGAGCGTTCATTACTTCAAGAGTAAACGTAGGGTGATCCTGGGCGATGATCTTGATCACTTCTGGTGGTACGCCGTCTAGTCCTGGTGCTGTTCCGTTACGTATACGATTTATTGCGTTAACCAATTCCTCTTCGTTGAATAGTGGCGTTTCCATTACTTCGGGTTGTTTCCAAAGAAAGGGCTCCTTGCGTGGCAAAAGAGCTTCAACCACCTCAAACATTCCCTCCATCGTCATTTGACACTTGGAGCTTTGATTTTAAGCTTTTTTTACAGATTTGGAAGGCGTCTCCCCATATATTAAGTCAAGATCTTCGCAGAGTTTCTTCCAGTTGTCCCGTTTTGGCTTGTTTATTAGGTCGTGCAAATCCTTTTTTGATTTTTGAGTTTTTTCAGGTCTTGGGCATCCTCTTCATGTTTAATTCGTTTGCGCTGGAATGTCCTTCTTGCAGCGACACATGCAGCCCTCATGCTAGCAATTTCATCGTTCCACCAATACACCAATTTTCTTCTTGATGGTCCTCTTTTTTTATTAGGGTGGTATCACATGCCTTCGTCATTACGTCTACTAGCGTATCCGCGCTTCGTTTGTGTGTTTGTGCTATTTTTATTGCAAGATTTGTTTGCCATTTTCTCCGTATCAACATTCTTTAGATTCCATCCTATAATTCTTCCCTAGCGTATCTGTTTTTTGCCTTCTTCTACGCTGTACAGAATGTATCGATGATCACTTAGGCCTTCTCTCTCAAGCACGCTCCAGTCTTGGATTATATTGGATAGGCTTATTGTTGAGTAAGTAAGGTCTATTATGGATTGTGATTTTCCTCTAACGAACATTCACGCAGTTCCTTTGTTTGTAAAACAAGGTCTAGTTCACTTGCCCAGGGGATCCCAAATATGCAGCTTTGGCGTTAAACTCCCTAGCTATTAATACTTTTTTCCCTTTGCGTCTTATATCTTGGCCTAGTTCTCCTAGTGTTTCTGCTAGATTTTCTATGTTTGCGTTTGGAGAGAAGTAGCAGCTGTATATAATATTCTGCGGTAACTCAACCCATACGAAACCAGGTCCGTTTCCTGTTTTTAAGACAGGTATCTTAGGGTTAATGATTCTAATGGCTGTGTCTTTTTTATTGTCCGTGAACCAGTTAGGGTGATCGATCAAATTTTTGTTAGGCTCGCTTACGAGTAGTATGTCCATCTGGAGTTCTAGAGCCGCCGCACTGAGCAAGTCATAAGCTGCACGGCATCTCATTGTGTTGACTTGAATGGTTTTAGTCATTTTTTTCTTAGCCATGTCGTACGCTTTTACTCCGCCAAAGCTTTTTTGAAACCTTGACACGCTCCGGTATCAGCCCGATGACCGTTCGTATTGCATATTGGAGAGTATAGTTGGTTCTTGCAGTCGTTTGCATTGTGAACTTCTTGTCCGCAATTAAATCAAAGGTTTTGCCTATCTAGTCCGTTATATGTGCTGTTATGATGAGAGACAGACTAGACTAGACATGATAGACAGACTAGACTAGACAGACAAGAGTAGACAGGCAAGACTAGACAGACAAGACTCATTCTGATAGATGAGTCTGGGGGACAGACAGACAGACACATAGACAGACAGACAGACATTGGGGGCATTTAAAGCATGTGCATAATAGTCAGGAAAGAAACAAAAAATATTTTCGATTTCGAAATGGACAGTTCTAATGATTCCATGGATTGTTTGGAGAATGATAAAAGTTCTACTGGATCGTCGGAATCGCAGAGTATAATTAATGAATCTGATCCAAATCTCATCAACAGCAACATCTCAACAGTACACTCCTCAACCAGAATTTTTGAATCAAATAAAATAGATGATCAAGATCAGAGGCTAAACAATATAGCCGAGTCTTCAGGGATATTGAAAGATAGCAGTTCAAGTGAAGTTGAAGACTTGCCAGATCAATATGATGTATTAGATGAGATTAATATAAGTCAAAATCGAGCAAAACCAAGATTAAAATCGTCTAATAGTGTCTCTTATGAATCTTTGGTTGAGACAGATGTATCTGAAGATGAGAATGTACTCAATATTGTTTCGAAGAAGGGAAATAGAATGGTGATCTATTCCGATGGTGATCTATTCCGATGAATCTGATATCGAGGAAAAAGAAGCTGGCGGTAGTAGAAGATCCATTAGGGAAAGTAGAATTGAAAATTTCTCGACTCCAATGAAGACAAATAGTTTACATTTATCGGGAAGAGAAGCGTTCAGCACACGCAGGTCACATAAGAAGAAACCGATTATTAATTAAGATTCAGAAAGTGATGCAGATGGAAACATAGGTGTTATAGATGCTTTAACAAACGTGGATGAAAGCGATGATGAAAGCTGTGTTATCGTTGAAAAATCCGATAAACCGATCGAGATAGACTTCGATTCTGATGATATTCATAATGTTTTAACCCTTATAAAAGATAGATTGTAGATTGCAGGTTATGTACCTAGGCCTTGAATCCCACCCAGATTCTGAAATTCCTAAAGGAATCCGGATTAGAGGTGATTAGAGGAGGCGCTCTAAATGGGTAAGTACGCCAACGCTTGGAGGAGGAGGGTGGGGTACAATAGATCTATTAATGTCTCAGTACGACCAGTCGTCACCACGATATCTACAATCTACAGTCTTATAAAAGATAATTCAAGTGATATTATAGATAATGCAAGTGATATTATAGATAGTGGTCAGGAGAACATTCAAACTTCTAATATTGTTAAAAAGCAGCTGACTATAAGAGAAATGTTTGTCTAAAACTGTAGAAGGTTTGCCAAAAAGTGTCTCAAGTGAAGTTGCTGGTATTGAAGTGACTGAGGAGGAGTACGACTGTCAGAAAACTAAGATTTCTAAGTTGCAAATGGAACTGCAGAAAGCCAAGAATTTGCAAAGAATGTTCATTGTTACCGGACAAAGGAAATCTTTTGATTGCAAGACATGAAAACTTTGGCCAGTGAAGAAGAAAAGTTAAAAAAATGGTTGTACGGAAAGGGTCTGAAAAGCCAATGGAATCTTTGCCATTCGCAAGCGGGTTAAAAGCTTCTTCCTGGCATAATTTAGATAAGCATTCTACTGCTGTCCAACCACGGACCTTTGGTAAGAAAGCTATGGAAATCTTGCATGACCAAAAAATTTTGATCATGTATCGTCTCCACCAACTTCACGGATCATTGAAAGCTTGTCCATCTGAAGACACTCCAAAATATAAAGTCCAAAATATAAATCCAAAATAGCAGAAACTCCAAAAGGTATCAAAGTGGAACTTATGACACATCAACGCCGAGCACTAGCTTGGATTCATTGGAGAGAACAACATAAACCTTCTGGAGGAATTCTCGCTGATGACATGGGTTTGGGTAAAACACTGACTATGTTGTCATTGATGGTTAAGTCTGTCCAAATGTCTGAAGACATTGGAAGTTCAGATGAAGAAGATGCAAGGACTCAGAAGCGTAAAGGAGGCACTTATAGTCTGCCAAGCTAGTATAATTGGTCAGTGGAAGGGAGATGGGGAAAGACGCTTCAAACCGGGACAAATTTCTGTTGAAGTCTATCATGGTACAGAAAGGGAAACTAATTGAAAACGACTTGCTGAATATGATATGGTGATCACAATTTACGTATCGTAGTGATTGAAGAAGGCAAAAATACTGGAGTTTCTAAACTGAAATGGAAACGTATAGTCTTAGATGAAGCTCACCAAATAAGGAATCATAAAGCGATAATAGCTGTTGCAGTCTGTAAACTTTCTGCATATTCTCGTTGGGCTCTAACAGGCACACCAATGTACAATAAAGAACTTTACATATAGTAGACTCCGTAGACATTCAACCCCACGCCTCCATCGATTGCGGTCAGAGGCCCGATGCAGTGCAACGTTCACAGGTATCTCCAGCTGTTCAGATATCTGATCGGACCATCTCTTGGGACTACGGGCTCTAGGTCTCTTGCCCTCAACCTACCCTGTCACCACCAGTCGTTCAAGATTGCCATTGCCCCAGCGAGCAATATGGCCAAAGTATTTCAAGACCTTGTGTAGGCAAACCTGAGACATATGTTGCGCCCCATATGCATAGGTTTAGATGTGTGGGGACTCCGGTTTCAGCAAGGACCTTCCAGAGTTGTTACCATTTTACACAGTCGAAGACCATAATCCACAAAACATATATACGCCGGGATGTTGTGTTCATGGCATTTCTCGATGATGAGGCGCAGGTTAAGAAGTGCTCTC
This sequence comes from Phosphuga atrata, assembly GCA_944588485.1. Lineage (NCBI taxonomy): Eukaryota > Metazoa > Arthropoda > Insecta > Coleoptera > Silphidae > Phosphuga > Phosphuga atrata. The sequence continues at coordinate 58,141,830 of OX155899.1, forward strand.
TGGTTCCTTTGCTCTTCACGAAGCCCGCCTGCTCGCGTGCTGTTTGCCTGTCAAGGTAAGCTCTCAGTTTTGAGTTAATTATATGTAGCAGGACTTTGCTAGCATGAGAAATTAAGGCCAGGGTTCTGTAGTTGTTACAGTTTCGTACTGAACCCTTCTTTTCTTCCTTCTTTAGACATTTACACCTTACTGAAATTCCTACGAGATTCTCCGTTCGATGACCTCCCGGTGTTTAAAAGACTAGACAGACAAGACTAGACACACTAGACTAGACAGACTAGACAAGGCAGACAAAACTAGACAGACATGTCTGTACATAATCTTGAAAAACTTGAGAATCATTTAAGGCTACCTTATGTAAGCGTTTGTAGCGGGGAATAAGTAATGGTGTTTAGAAGGGATTTATATAAGAAGTAGTGAATCCTATAATCCAGGAAACGCCGCAGGGCAGTTTATAATCTACGTAAACAATGCAGACTAATTTATCTCGTCGGGTGATATATTTCAGATAGAAAGTTCCTATGATACTCAAACACTTCACGAGTTGTATACAATTTCGTTGCAATTAAATTGGAGTAATAATAAAACTTGGCCTGAAGAAATATTTATACAACCTCCGTCTATTATAGTTTCGGGTTGACTTTTTATCTAACTCGACTCCTAGTCTTGTCTGTCTAGGAGTGTCTGTTTAGTATTGTTTGTCTAGTCTTGTCTGTCTAGGCTTGCCTGTCTAGTCTTGTCTGTCTAGTCTTGTCTGTCTAGTCTTGTCTGTCTAGTCTTGTCTGTCTAGTCTTGTCTGTCTAGTCTTGTCTGTCTAGTCTTGTCTGTCTAGGCTTGCCTGTCTAGTCTTGTCTGTCTAGTCTTGTCTGTCTAGTCTTGTCTGTCTAGTCTTGTCTGTCTAGTCTTGTCTGTCTAGTCTTGTCTGTCTAGTCTTGTCTGTCTAGTCTTGTCTGTCTAGTCTTGTCTGTCTAGTCTTGTCTGTCTAGTCTTGTCTGTCTAGTCTTGTCTGTCTAGTCTTGTCTGTCTAGTCTTGTCTGTCTAGTCTTGTCTGTCTAGTCTTGTCTGTCTAGTCTTGTCTGTCTAGTCTTGTCTGTCTAGTCTTGTCTGTCTAGTCTTGTCTGTCTAGTCTTGTCTGTCTAGTCTTGTCTGTCTAGTCTTGTCTGTCTAGTCTTGTCTGTCTAGTCTTGTCTGTCTAGTCTTGTCTGTCTAGTCTTGTCTGTCCAGTCTTGTCTGTCTAGTCTTGTCTGTCTAGTCTTGTCTGTCTAGTCTTGTCTGTCTAGTCTTGTCTGTCTAGTCTTGTCTGTCTAGTCTTGTCTGTCTAGTCTTGTCTGTCTAGTCTTGTCTGTCTAGTCTTGTCTGTCTAGTCTTGTCTGTCTAGTCTTGTCTGTCTAGTCTTATCTGTCTAGTCTTGTCTGCCTAGTCTTGTCTGTCTAGTCTAGTCTATCTAGTCTTGTCTATCTAGTCTTGTCTGTCTAGTCTTGTCTGTCTTGTCTTTTCTGTCTAGTCTTGTCTGTCTAGTCTTGTCTGTCTAGTCTAGTCTATCTAGTCTTGTCTATCTAGTCTTGTCTGTCTAGTCTTGTCTGTCTAGTCTTGTCTGTCTAGTCTTGTCTGTCTAGTCTTGTCTGTCTAGTCTTGTCTGTCTAGTCTTGTCTGTCTAGTCTTGTCTGTCTAGTCTTGTCTGTCTTGTCTTGTCTGTCTAGTCTTGTCTGTCTAGTCTTGTCTGTCTAGTCTTGTCTGTCTAGTCTTGTCTGTCTAGTCTTGTCTGTCTAGTCTTGTCTGTCTAGTCTTGTCTGTCTAGTCTTGTCTGTCTAGTCTTGTCTGTCTAGTCTTGTCTGTCTAGTCTTGTCTGTCTAGTCTTGTCTGTCTAGTCTTGTCTGTCTAGTCTTGTCTGTCTTGTCTTGTCTGTCTAGTCTTGTCTGTCTAGTCTTGTCTGTCTAGTCTTGTCTGTCTAGTCTTGTCTGTCTAGTCTTGTCTGTCTAATCTTGTCTATCTAGTCTTGTCTGTCTAGTCTTGTCTGTCTGATATTGTCTGTCTAGTCTTGTCTGTCTAGTCTTCTCTGCCTAGTTTTAAGGGTATAGAGTTAAGGCCAAGCAGTCTGCTCTTTTTTCGATTAAAAGTCATTTAAATAAGGATGAGGTTGGAGCTAACAACTGAATTCATCCTCGTATATAAATTGGATGTGGTTTCTATCGGAGAGGTTTACGTATTCAAATCAGATTGTTTTGTACCGTTCTTAATGTGATGCTGTTAAACTTAATATGTAAGATAAGTCAACGAACGGAGACCGTCGCGTCGGTTCCAACTATGGATTTTTCTCTCGCTGCTGCTCACCGAATGGTTCTGGTCGAATTGCGTTTCGTGAATTAAAAACCACAACGAATCGGGAGATCTCATTCATGGAGATTCGGTGTTTTATGTTTGCCTTTTTTTGCTTCACTTCCGCAATTTCGGCGAAAAAATAAATTGTACACAACCTCCGGTTATTCTCTTTAACAAATTTTGACGAGGAAATTAAACAATGAGGCCTTTTATTAATTGTGAAATTCCATATTTATGCAATACCGAATATAAATCAACGTTATCCACATGAGATTCGATCTACCTCATCGACATTAATGTTCATTCTAAGGGTCGAATGCAAGTATGTATTATACAGGCATTGCACCAGATTGCCCCTTTGGTGAAATATTTTTAAAATATCTAGAATATTTATTATAAAAATGCAGTGCAATAAAGAAAATTGAGGCGCTAGGAGTCAAGGTGCCGGATTGCTATCGGGCCATTAGACCCAGGTTCAAACCCCGGGGGCACGAGTATGGAAATAAGCTACCGTCCTCCTGTGCATGGCTCTGGTAAGGCAGCATACATTAATTTCAACACCTAGACCTGAATATGTATACTCATATAAATTGGGAAACGAAATTCAAACAAGGGGTAAGGTACCCATTGAAAAATATTTTGCATTTTTTTTTACTTTTGTGGCTAAATCGAATGATTTAACTGAATTTACAAAGAATACTTTTTTGTAGACACCGACGTCTTACATACGGCGATCCGGTTTACAATTTTATATTTTGAAGCGTAGACGAGATATTTGCAAAAAACATTTAAAGCAAAAATAATTCCCCACGCCGCCTCCATTGGAGGCGGAGCGTTCAAATGCGGCCAAAGGTTACTTCTAGTGGATTCCCACATTCAGTAAAAGTTTCATTGAAATCCTTATAGGGTTATTACATTTTCTCGCTATTTTTTAAGGTTTTGTTCGCAATTCGTAATGTTGCACTGACCGGGTCTAGGTGTTGAAATTAATATATGCTTGGTAAGGCCAAGACAAAAAACCTTCCCTAAAATATTGGCTCGCCACGTTAAAAACTGTTGTAAGGGCTCCCCCTAACTAGCGTCTAAGATCTAGACACCAAGCGCACAACTGTAGCGGCAACAGCTGAAAGTCCACTAGGATGTAGCACTACAGGATGAAAACAATGTAGCGAAATGCTATCGACCTCAACGTCTTTCTAACACATATTTCAATAAATATATTCAATAATATGATTGTTTGCCGAGTTACTTGTTGCAACTTCAACAATCAATTAACTAGACAATTGGCGATTTAATTTCCATTATATTCAATTAGTACTACTCCAAATTAGTTTCTAGTCTACATGATACAATGAAATCAATACGTCTTAGACATTTATAGAATCAGTAAATCTTCCAACAAGAAATAGATCGAAATGGTAAGAGAGAGTAAATGAAACAATAAAAGAATAGAATATTCTATTATATGTGTAATTTGCGTTGACGTAATAATAGAGTTAACTAATTGGTGAGAGATTCTCTCTCCTATTAGCCGATTGATTTATGTAGAACTGGCACAACAGTGGGACGGTGTTTCTGTGCCGCTTTTTTGTTTGCCTTTCTTAAATCGCGAATCCCACGCGCCTTACGGCATTTGCCAATTGACTATTACATTCGTCTAATTTAATTCACGCCACGCGAGGAAACTTCCAGCATCTTTTACTCACCCGAACCTTTTCACTCTTTTATTTCCTCCTCCACGCTCTACAGAATTTAATTTAAAGCTGAAAAATAAACTGAAACGAATTACGATTCATTCTTGCATACAATTACTTAAATTTCATTTTATATTTTTATAAGCAGTGCAAGGCTATCTAGCTCTTTTGGGACATATATAACCCATCCATCTGCAATGACTCGTGAGATATTATTATCCTATCATTAATGTCTGAGTAAAAACTTGAAATTAAAAGAGACCGGTGTGTCCAAACGCAGGGCGTATTATCCCCGTGAGGGCAATTTGAATATTTTGGGAGGTAATTTTAATATTTCGAGCGAGTTTTAGAAAATGTTGTTCCAATGACGACCCCCCTGACGACTCTTCTTCCGAAACGAAAACAAGTTTAGATTGAACAAACTTAGACAAACTAAATTAGCTAGTAGTGTTAGTACAATACTAATATGGTAGTTTAAGACTAAATTTGTTAGACTAACTATTATGCTAGTCTTTCTGGATTTTTAATATTTTTTGTTTATACATTCAAATTCTTGATACAGCAAGAACAAATTGAGACAAACTAGAAGAGTCATTGTAAGCTTGTCTTCGTGTGACTATTCTGCCCAAAAAAACATTTAACTCAGTTTTCGAAACAACGGACATGATTTGTTGACAAGACTAGACAGGGAAGACTAATTACACAAGACTAGAGAAACAAGATTAGGCAGACAAGACTAGACAGACAAGTCTAGAGAGATAAGACTAGACAGACAAGACTAGACAGACAAGACTAGACAGACAAGACTAGACAGACAAGACTAGACAGACAAGACTAGACAGACAAGACTAGACAGACAAGACTAGACAGACAAGACTAGACAGACAAGACTAGACAGACAAGACTAGACAGACAAGACTAGACAGACAAGACTAGACAGACAAGACTAGACAGACAAGACTAGACAGACAAGACTAGACAGACAAGACTAGACAGACAAGACTAGACAGACAAGACTAGACAGACAAGACTAGACAGACAAGACTAGACAGACAAGACTAGACAGACAAGACTAGACAGACAAGACTAGACAGACAAGACTAGACAGACAAGACTAGACAGACAAGACTAGACAGACAAGACTAGACAGACAAGACTAGACAGACAAGACTAGACAGACAAGACTAGACAGACAAGACTAGACAGACAAGACTAGACAGACAAGACTAGACAGACAAGACTAGACAGACAAGACTAGACAGACAAGACTAGACAGACAAGACTAGACAGACAAGACTAGACAGACAAGACTAGACAGACAAGACTAGACAGACAAGACTAGACAGACAAGACTAGACAGACAAGACTAGACAGACAAGACTAGACAGACAAGACTAGACAGACAAGACTAGACAGACAAGACTAGACAGACAAGACTAGACAGACAAGACTAGACAGACAAGACTAGACAGACAAGACTAGACAGACAAGACTAGACAGACAAGACTAGACAGACAAGACTAGACAGACAAGACTAGACAGACAAGACTAGACAGACAAGACTAGACAGACAAGACTAGACAGACAAGACTAGACAGACAAGACTAGACAGACAAGACTAGACAGACAAGACTAGACAGACAAGACTAGACAGACAAGACTAGACAGACAAGACTAGACAGACAAGACTAGACAGACAAGACTAGACAGACAAGACTAGACAGACAAGACTAGACAGACAAGACTAGACAGACAAGACTAGACAGACAAGACTAGACAGACAAGACTAGACAGACAAGACTAGACAGACAAGACTAGACAGACAAGACTAGACAGACAAGACTAGACAGACAAGACTAGACAGACAAGACTAGACAGACAAGACTAGACAGACAAGACTAGACAGACAAGACTAGACAGACAAGACTAGACAGACAAGACTAGACAGACAAGACTAGACAGACAAGACTAGACAGACAAGACTAGACAGACAAGACTAGACAGACAAGACTAGACAGACAAGACTAGACAGACAAGACTAGACAGACAAGACTAGACAGACAAGACTAGACAGACAAGACTAGACAGACAAGACTAGACAGACAAGACTAGACAGACAAGACTAGACAGACAAGACTAGACAGACAAGACTAGACAGACAAGACTAGACAGACAAGACTAGACAGACAAGACTAGACAGACAAGACTAGACAGACAAGACTAGACAGACAAGACTAGACAGACAAGACTAGACAGACAAGACTAGACAGACAAGACTAGACAGACAAGACTAGACAGACAAGACTAGACAGACAAGACTAGACAGACAAGACTAGACAGACAAGACTAGACAGACAAGACTAGACAGACAAGACTAGACAGACAAGACTAGACAGACAAGACTAGACAGACAAGACTAGACAGACAAGACTAGACAGACAAGACTAGACAGACAAGACTAGACAGACAAGACTAGACAGACAAGACTAGACAGACAAGACTAGACAGACAAGACTAGACAGACAAGACTAGACAGACAAGACTAGACAGACAAGACTAGACAGACAAGACTAGACAGACAAGACTAGACAGACAAGACTAGACAGACAAGACTAGACAGACAAGACTAGACAGACAAGACTAGACAGACAAGACTAGACAGACAAGACTAGACAGACAAGACTAGACAGACAAGACTAGACAGACAAGACTAGACAGACAAGACTAGACAGACAAGACTAGACAGACAAGACTAGACAGACAAGACTAGACAGACAAGACTAGACAGACAAGACTAGACAGACAAGACTAGACAGACAAGACTAGACAGACAAGACTAGACAGACAAGACTAGACAGACAAGACTAGACAGACAAGACTAGACAGACAAGACTAGACAGACAAGACTAGACAGACAAGACTAGACAGACAAGACTAGACAGACAAGACTAGACAGACAAGACTAGACAGACAAGACTAGACAGACAAGACTAGACAGACAAGACTAGACAGACAAGACTAGACAGACAAGACTAGACAGACAAGACTAGACAGACAAGACTAGACAGACAAGACTAGACAGACAAGACTAGACAGACAAGACTAGACAGACAAGACTAGACAGACAAGACTAGACAGACAAGACTAGACAGACAAGACTAGACAGACAAGACTAGACAGACAAGACTAGACAGACAAGACTAGACAGACAAGACTAGACAGACAAGACTAGACAGACAAGACTAGACAGACAAGACTAGACAGACAAGACTAGACAGACAAGACTAGACAGACAAGACTAGACAGACAAGACTAGACAGACAAGACTAGACAGACAAGACTAGACAGACAAGACTAGACAGACAAGACTAGACAGACAAGACTAGACAGACAAGACTAGACAGACAAGACTAGACAGACAAGACAAGACAGACAAGACTAGACAGAACTAGACAGACAAGACTAGACAGACAAGACTAGACAGACAAGACTAGACAGACAAGACTAGACAGACAAGACTAGACAGACAAGACTAGACAGACAAGACTAGACAGACAAGACTAGACAGACAAGACTAGACAGACAAGACTAGACAGACAAGACTAGACAGACAAGACTAGACAGACAAGACTAGACAGACAAGACTAGACAGACAAGACTAGACAGACAAGACTAGACAGACAAGACTAGACAGACAAGACTAGACAGACAAGACTAGACAGACAAGACTAGACAGACAAGACTAGACAGACAAGACTAGACAGACAAGACTAGACAGACAAGACTAGACAGACAAGACTAGACAGACAAGACTAGACAGACAAGACTAGACAGACAAGACTAGACAGACAAGACTAGACAGACAAGACTAGACAGACAAGACTAGACAGACAAGACTAGACAGACAAGACTAGACAGACAAGACTAGACAGACAAGACTAGACAGACAAGACTAGACAGACAAGACTAGACAGACAAGACTAGACAGACAAGACTAGACAGACAAGACAAGACAGACAAGAGTAGACAGAAAAGACTCTGTTTAGTCTTGTCTGCCTAGTCTTGTCTGTCTAGTCTTGTCTGTCTAGTCTTGTCTGTCTAGTCTTGTCTGTCTAGTTTTGTCTGTCTAGTCTTGTCTGTCTAGTCTTGTCTGTCTAGTCTTGTCTGTCTAGTCTTGTCTGTCTAGTCTTGTCTGTCTAGTCTTGTCTGTCTAGTCTTGTCTGTCTAGTCTTGTCTGTCTAGTCTTGTCTGTCTAGTCTTGTCTGTCTAGTCTTGTCTGTCTAGTCTTGTCTGTCTAGTCTTGTCTGTCTAGTCTTGTCTGTCTAGTCTTGTCTGTCTAGTCTTGTCTGTCTAGTCTTGTCTGTCTAGTCTTGTCTGTCTAGTCTTGTCTGTCTAGTCTTGTCTGTCTAGTCTTGTCTGTCTAGTCTTGTCTGTCTAGTCTTGTCTGTCTAGTCTTGTCTGTCTAGTCTTGTCTGTCTAGTCTTGTCTGTCTAGTCTTGTCTGTCTAGTCTTGTCTGTCTAGTCTTGTCTGTCTAGTCTTGTCTGTCTAGTCTTGTCTGTCTAGTCTTGTCTGTCTAGTCTTGTCTGTCTAGTCTTGTCTGTCTAGTCTTGTCTGTCTTGTCTTGTCTGTCTAGTCTTGTCTGTCTAGTCTTGTCTGTCTAGTCTTGTCTGTCTAGTCTTGTCTGTCTAGTCTTGTCTGTCTAGTCTTGTCTGTCTAGTCTTGTCTGTCTAATCTTGTCTGTCTAGTCTTGTCTGTCTAGTCTTGTCTGTCTAATCTTGTCTGTCTAGTCTTGTCTGTCTAGTCTTGTCTGTCTAGTCTTGTCTGTCTAGTCTTGTCTGTCTAGTCTTGTCTGTCTAGTCTTGTCTGTCTAGTCTTGTCTGTCTAGTCTTGTCTGTCTAGTCCTGTCTGTCTAGTCTTGTCTGTCTAGTCTTGTCTGTCTAGTCTTGTCTGTCTAGTCTTGTCTGTCTAGTTTTGTATGTCTAGTCTTGTCTGTCTAGTCTTGTCTGTCTAGTCTTGTCTGTCTAGTCTTGTCTGTCTAGTCTTGTCTGTCTAGTCTTGTCTGTCTAGTCTTGTCTGTCTAATCTTGTCTGTCTAGTCTTGTCTGTCTAGTCTTGTCTGTCTAATCTTGTCTGTCTAGTCTTGTCTGTCTAGTCTTGTCTGTCTAGTCTTGTCTGTCTAGTCTTGTCTGTCTAGTCTTGTCTGTCTAGTCTTGTCTGTCTAGTCTTGTCTGTCTAGTCTTGTCTGTCTAGTCCTGTCTGTCTAGTCTTGTCTGTCTAGTCTTGTCTGTCTAGTCTTGTCTGTCTAGTCTTGTCTGTCTAGTTTTGTATGTCTAGTCTTGTCTGTCTAGTCTTGTCTGTCTAGTCTTGTCTGTCTAGTCTTGTCTGTCTAGTCTTGTCTGTCTAGTCTTGTCTGTCTAGTCTTGTCTGTCTAGTCTTGTCTGTCTAGTCTTGTCTGTCTAGTCTTGTCTGTCTAGTCTTGTCTGTCTAGTCTTGTCTGTCTAGTCTTGTCTGTCTAGTCTTGTCTGTCTAGTCTTGTCTGTCTAGTCTTGTCTGTCTAGTCTTGTCTGTCTAGTCTTGTCTGTCTAGTCTTGTCTGTCTAGTCTTGTCTGTCTAGTCTTGTCTGTCTAGTCTTGTCTGTCTAGTCTTGTCTGTCTAGTCTTGTCTGTCTAGTCTTGTCTGTCTAGTCTTGTCTGTCTAGTCTTGTCTGTCTAGTCTTGTCTGTCTAGTCTTGTCTGTCTAGTCTTGTCTGTCTAGTCTTGTCTGTCTAGTCTTGTCTGTCTAGTCTTGTCTGTCTAGTCTTGTCTGTCTAGTCTTGTCTGTCTAGTCTTGTCTGTCTAGTCTTGTCTGTCTAGTCTTGTCTGTCTAGTCTTGTCTGTCTAGTCTTGTCTGTCTAGTCTTGTCTGTCTAGTCTTGTCTGTCTAGTCTTGTCTGTCTAGTCTTGTCTGTCTAGTCTTGTCTGTCTAGTCTTGTCTGTCTAGTCTTGTCTGTCTAGTCTTGTCTGTCTAGTCTTGTCTGTCTAGTCTTGTCTGTCTAGTCTTGTCTGTCTAGTCTTGTCTGTCTAGTCTTGTCTGTCTAGTCTTGTCTGTCTAGTCTTGTCTGTCTAGTCTTGTCTGTCTAGTCTTGTCTGTCTAGTCTTGTCTGTCTAGTCTTGTCTGTCTAGTCTTGTCTGTCTAGTCTTGTCTGTCTAGTCTTGTCTGTCTAGTCTTGTCTGTCTAGTCTTGTCTGTCTAGTCTTGTCTGTCTAGTCTTGTCTGTCTAGTCTTGTCTGTCTAGTCTGTAGGTCTGTCTAGTCTTGTCTGTCTAGTCTTGTCTGTCTAGTCTTGTCTGTCTAGTCTTGTCTGTCTAGTCTTGTCTGTCTAGTCTTGTCTGTCTAGTCTTGTCTGTCTAGTCTTGTCTGTCTAGTCTTGTCTGTCTAGTCTTGTCTGTCTAGTCTTGTCTGTCTAGTCTTGTCTGTCTAGTCTTGTCTGTCTAGTCTTGTCTGTCTAGTCTTGTCTGTCTAGTCTTGTCTGTCTAGTCTTGTCTGTCTAGTCTTGTCTGTCTAGTCTTGTCTGTCTAGTCTTGTCTGTCTAGTCTTGTCTGTCTACTCTTGTCTGTTTAGTCTTATCTGTTTAGTCTTATCTGTCTAATCTTGTCTGTCGAATTAATTAGTTTTATTAATGTTAATATTTAAAGTTTTCTTGTAATTGGCTAAAATTAATTTTGTGATTAGTTGAATGTCTGCAAAAGTAATTACGCTTGGGCTAATTTAGGATTACAGTGTAAACAGAATATTGGTAACGTGGAAATATAGACGTTGATAGCGAGTGATGGGAGGCGAAATGATGACTGAATAAATATGTTAATAGAGTTTCTGAGGACTGAGCTCGCTGGCGATGATAAACTTGTATATTGATCGAGCCTAGATTTCTTGCGGAAAATACGTCCACACCAGACAGACAATCCGCAAACATCGATGGAAATCTTATGTTCACAAGAAATTTTTGGTCGGTGTTATAATTGGAGACAATATAAAACCCTTTATGTGACAAAGAAACTTTTTGCTAATAGTCGATATTGATGGAGTAATAATATCATCATAATATCAAAATTTACATTATTAATATATAAAGTGAATTAAAAATTATTTCAACATATTTAAATGCTACATTATGTACATTGAAGGAATACAGGGCAACAAACTAGCCAAGGTGCAAAGATATTAGCCCTGGGAGTCACCGCAGTCATGAGTGTATTCGCTCCGTGTATAATCGCGCTTAGCGCCACCCGTGGCCAGAAAGACAACTTCGTCTACAATAACAGTATATAACAACAACAGGCGAAAACAAAAAATAATTATGTAATAAATTATACAATATATACACTATACAATAAAATACACTATCTAGCATTTCCGACTGATTTCACGCTGCCATAACTTTTGAACGGCTGACCACAGACACTTCTAGTATTCACCAATCGATTCAGCGTCCCAACATTAGTAGAAAAATGTATATAATATTCCTTACGAAGCTTTCCATTAAGAAATACCATCGACACTGGATGCCAATACCGCGGAATCGACGAAATGCGAGAAAATCGATTTTTTCAAAATCGTTATTTTTTGGGTCACAGCAAAATTGAAAAACGTTTCTGAAAGCATTTGTGCTGCTGATTACAGATATGCAAGTTATATTTCGCTAGCTCTTTCGGTTCACTTTCGCCTGCAAAAATTGAAGAAATTTTTATGAAATTGCGGCGCTCTAGTGAGATCGCGGAAAGTCGTGAATTTCCCGCGGACATTCTTAGTGTGTTAATAAAACAATTACCATCTGAAAACAATGCCAGAATCCGTTTTTTATTATCTGCAACCGTTTCCGAGATCTCTACGTAGCAAATCGAGAATAGGGTAAATTTCATTTTGAAATTCATCGACTAATTATTGAATATTTCCGGATAATTTACACATCGACTTGTTCGTCTTGTCGTGTAGTTTCTGTGTGCCCAAAATGATATCGCTGCTCTTTACCGTTTTCCAAAAAATCGAAAAAAACCGAAAGAGCATTTATTTTCCGAACGAAATGATACAATAAACAAATTTTATATATTTTTTCGGTGTACACAATCACACATTTCCTACTGATTTGACGCTGTCATATTTTTTGAACCGCTCATTACAGAGACTTCTAGTCTTCACCAATCAATTCAGCGTCCAAAAATTAGTCGGAGACCGTATATAGTATTCCCTGGGAAGCTTTCAGTTCAGAAATACCATCGACCCGGTGAGTCTAGACCGCGGAATCGACGAAATGTGAGAAAAGTGATTTTTTCAAAATCGTTATTTTTTGAGTCACAGCAAAATTTAAAAACGTTTCTGAAAGCAATTTTGCTGCTGATTACAGATATGCAAATTATATTTCGCTAGTTCTTTCGTTTCACTTTCGCCTGCAAAAATTGAAGAAATTTTTATGAAATTTCGGCGCTCTAGTGGAGATCTCGGAAAGTCGTGAATTGCCCGCGGACAATCTTAGTGTATTAACAGGAAAATGACCTTATGAAAACGATGCCGCAATCCGTTTTTAATTATATGCAACCGTTTCCGAGATATCTACTTAGCAAATCGAGAATCGGGAAAATTGCAGTTTGAAATTTATCGACGAATTATTGAATCTTTCCCGAGAGTTTACACATCGACTTATTCGTCTTGTCGTGTAGTTTCTGTGTGCCCAAAATGATTTCGGTTCTGTTTACCCATTTCGAAAAAATCGAAAAAAAACGAAAAAGCATGTATTTTTCGAACGAAATGATGGAAAATTTTTGTCGGGAAGTCTAGACCGCGGAAACGACGAAATGCGAGAAAATCTTTTTTTTCAAAATAGTTATTTCTTTAGTCACAGCAAAATTAAAAACCGTTTCTGAAAGCATTTTTGCTGCTGATTACAGATATGCAAATTATATTTCGGTAGCTCTTTCGGTTCATTTTCGCCTGCAAAAATTGAAGAAATTTTTATAAAATTTCGGCGCTTTAATTGAGATCTCGGAAGGTCGTGAATTTCCCGCGGACAATCTTAGTGCATCCATAGGAAAATGACCTTCTTAAAACGATTCCGCAATCCGTTTTTAATTATCTGCAACCGTTTCCGAGATATCTACTTAGCAAACCGAAAATCGTATAAAATTCAGTTTTAAATTTGTCGACTAATTATTAAATCTTTCCGGACAATTTACACATCGACTTGTTCGTCTTGTCGTGTAGTTTCTGTGTGCAAATTTTTTTCGTGATTTTTCTTTGGTTACACGAAGGAAATCGAAGTGCTGAAAACGGGTTTCCAGTTTATTTCGCTCTAAAGTTACAAATAAACAAATTTTATATTTTTTTTCGCTGTACACAATCACACATTTCCTACTGATTTGGCGCTGTCATACCTTTTGAACCGCGCACCACAGAGATTTCTAGCCTTCACCAATCGATTCAGCGTCCCAAAGATTAGTCGGAGAACGTATAAAATATTCCATGGGAAGCTTTCAGTTAAGAAATACTATCGACTCGGGAAGTCTAGAGCGCGAGAACGACGAAATGCGAGAAATTCGATTTTTTCAAAATCGTTATTTTTTGAGTCACAGCAAAATTTAAAAACGTTTCTGAAAGCATTTTGGCTGCTGATTACAGATATGCAAATTATATTTCGCTAGCTCTTTCGGTTCACTTTCGCCTGCAAAAATTGAAGAAATTTTTTGAAATTTCGGCGCTCTAGAGGAGATCTCGAAAAGTCGTGAATTTTTAGAGAATGACCTTCTGAAAACGATGCCGCAATCCGTTTTTAATTATCTGCAACCGTTTCCGAGATATCCACTTAGTGAATCGAGAATCGGGTAAATTTCTGTTTGAAATTTACCGACGAATTATTGAATATTTCCAGACAATTTACACATTGAGTTGTTCTCCTTGTCGTGTAGTGTCTGTATGCCCAAAATGATTTCGCTGCTCTTCTACCGTTTTCGAAAAAATCGAAAAAAACCGAAAAACCATGTATTTTTCGAACGAAATGATGGAAAATTTTTGTCGAAAATTTTGTTTGCAAATTTTTTTCGTGATTTTTTTTGCTTACACGATGCAAAGAGAAGTGCTGACAACGATTTTTGAATTTATTTCGCTCTAAAGTTGCACATAAGTAAGATGTAGCCTATATTTTCACCTTGAATCCATTCCCAATTATGAGCTTTATTAGTTTATATTTAGCAAATGCACTTTATTAGTTTATGTAAAATAATAAAACACTTTTTTATTTAGCAAAATACTTATATATAATAACTAACACTAATCAATATATACAAATAAATGCTGAAAAATGACGTAATTGGTCATGAAGTTCTTAAAAGGGTCACCTGTGAAGCTAGTGCTGCTGCGCTCGGAGCGAATAGGCAGAGCCGAGGATGACATATGTGTCTATTGTGGGGGCACAGACAGTGTGCCCCACATAATATTTGCATGCAAGAGATGGATCGACGAACGGAACATATAGAGATATTACTAATAATGTAATTATGACTACTAAGTTTTATACACCATAGGACACTGGTAATTGGCAGCATTGCTTCAAATAGAGTTCATAGCTGAAGAAAGGACCCTAGTCTGCAGGGATAAAAACAAATTGGTTGGCCTAAACAAGGCTCAAATTATAAAACATGCAAGGGAAAAGCTCCTGGAGAAGTGGCAGAGCAGCTGGGACGCGGCAACAATAAGGAGGTGGACCTACAAAATGATACCCGTTATATTACCGTGGGTTACACGGAATCACGATGCTTTTCACGGTGCTTTAGAGAATACCTGTACCGTATAGGCAGAGCCGAGGATGACAGATGCACCTACTGTGAGTGTACCGACAGTGTGCTCCACACAATAATTAATTAATTTTTAATTAAAAGGGGAAAAAAATACATTTTGAACTGTGGGGAGAGATTTTTTACCAAACCCACTTAGCGTTCTTGTTGCGCATTCCACGCTTTCCAACCTTTTTCCACGGATCACAAATGCCGTCCCCAGTTAATGGATTCCTAGCAATACTCGATGAAGACTCGCAAGGTTTGATAGGTATTACATCATCAGATTTAGTTTCAACAACTCCTTTGATCTCCTCTTCGTCGTCCTCTACAACCTCGTCAATTCTTCCACGTCTTCCTCTAGATGGTGGCTGATCATTGGCATTTGATGAGGAAGATGTTTTGCCTTTTCCTCTTGACGCTTCCGGATGGTTTCATCAGAAACGTTTTTCATACAACCGGACGGGAAAACAAAACTGTTAGGTTCAGTGCGGCGATTAATTCGGAATGAAGGAGATCCACCAATTGAGAAGATTTGATTGCCGTCAGTTTGGTTGGAGAGGTTAAAAATATCGCTGGAGTGCATTTTAAAATTCGGTTAGTGAAAATGCAGATGAGTTGTGATAAGTAGATTTTTTTGAGGAAATATTTGCATGCAAGAGATGGATCGACGAACGGAACATATGGAGATATTACTAATAATGTAATTAAGTAAACTACTAAGTTTTATCACGTTGATTGGGGAGCACGGAAGGAGCCTCCACGAGTGCATTTTCTCCTGTATATGCAGAACATGCCGGCGCTCCCTGGTAACACTCTACCACCAGACAGTGGCCAATCCTTCCACCACCGGAAACCACCGGACACCGTAAGTAATCACGTTGATTATCCGAAACTTTGAAATGGATTTTGTTAGTTAACGAAGTAATTAGACGATTTCTCAAATTTTGAGATTTTATCATAAATTTGATCTATAAACATTATTGATGTCGCTAGATGGGTAAAGCTAGCTATGTAAAACTCAAAAACTTATTTATAAAGCTAGATAGACAAGCTAAATAGACAAGATTGACAAACAGATACTGAGCAGACTAGACAAGACTGCACAGATAAGTGACTATGATATACAGAGAACTAACCGCTGAGAAGATTTGTTGGATAAGCCTAGACATACAATACTAAACCTAGAAGACTAGTCAGACAGAATCAGATAGGGAAACTAAATAGTCAAATCTAGAAACACAAATCTGGTCTAAACGGAGAAGGTATGACTAGACGAAGAAAACTAGATAGACAAGAACATGGATAATATAGACAAAGATAGAACATTACTAGGCTGACAAGACAATTTAAATACGATAGGCTAGACAAGACGGTTTAAACAAGATGAGGGTAGATTGACCAGACAAGACGCATCAAACAAGATAACGCTGGAGTGACCCAACAAGACGGATCAAACGAGTTAAGACTAGCTTGTCTAGACGAGACGGATCAAACAAGATAAGACTAAATAGATCAGACAAAAGGGATCAAATAAGATAAGGTTACATGGACCAGATAAGGCTAATATGCCTAATATGACCAGATGGACCAGATAAGACATCCGTTTTATACATATTAGGCAGACTAGAAGAAAAGGAACCGAGTTCTAAAGTGGAACCGAATATTTAATATTTTTAACATATAATGGATTCTATTGTATTAGCATGTTATAACATTGTTGTATAATTTCCCTAAAGAAATGCGAGATGAAACTAAAGATGCTCTAAATTTCTACAATCTAAAGCGAATGAGCCACTTCCATAGGAATAATTATATAATCTTCATTTTGTGTAGTTTGCAGTCGCCGTGGAATACAGAAGTAGAGTTCCCACAGCATAATTCCTTATTCAAACAGACATTGTTATATCACAAATTTGGAACGGAAACCCAAACCGAATCATTTTTTAGTGCATAGCGGTACAACGTCGTACCTATACGTCAATTAGTGCACTCGAAATGAAATGATAATAAGCCGGTGTGTAATTAATTAGTAATAATTTGAGCCACTTACACGCTGTAATTCAAAGATGAGTTTTAATAAATTAAAAAAATGCTGTGCTTCCTGTAAGATCCCAAAACAAGATATTAAAATAATCGATCAATAAATAAAGTTTGGATTGCTTTAATTTACATAAATATTTCTATATTTAATCATCCGTTTTAATTACTTTTTAGTCCGAGATGTTTTTTTGATGTTACAACTAATTCCGTTAGGTTTTGAATTTGTAATGGGACTTATGGCTTGGAAATATGAGATTGTGGTTGTATATGTCCAAGGGCGATGACCCAACATTTAGTCGTGTCTGCACGAGTAAATGAATCAGGACAATCCCCTAAAAAGCCGCTTTTAATGTTTTTACTGACACACATTACACATATTTGAAACGTATTGTAGAAAATGTCTTTTATTTGCAGCGCCGAAGGAATATATTAAAGGTTTGCTTTAACATTTTTCGAACGCGAATATTGCGGGTGCTTCGGGGTAGAATTATTTTTCCTTTTTATTACGCTGTTTATTTGTTGTTTTTTCTTTGTACACTTTTAATGTTTTTATACGTTAATTACATTTTTTCCAACACGTTTATTTTTGTTACAACACATTCTATTTTTTGTTAAATTTCATTTTTAACACATCTTACTTAAATAAATAAAAAATCAACTCATTACAGCAACAATAAAACATAAAATGCACTGATCAAACAAGACTATTCAATACTAGAATAGACAGTTACCAAAGAAACTGGAATATCGGTGGGATTTTTTAATTGAAAGCTTGCCAAGCACATGATATATGTTTTCCGAGTAATTTTGAGACGCTGAATCGATTGGTGAAAACTAGAAGGCACTACGGTAAGCCGTGATAGCGTGAATTTTTCTTTCCAGCATTTCGGTCGAAAAAATGTGCTTTTTCGATTTCTCAAGGTAAGTCAGGTACTCACGGTAAACAGCAACGAAAGCATTTTCGGCGCACAGAAACTACTCGACAAGACGAACAAGTCGATGTGTAAATTGTTCGGTAAGATTCAATTATTCATCGAGAAATTTCAAACCGGAAATTTATGATTTTTGATTGGGATTTTACGTTACGTTTTACGATTTTACGTTTAAGTCGATATTTCAGAAACGGTTGCAGATAATCAAAAACTGAGAAACGGAACAGCATCGTTTGCAAAAGGTCATTTTCCTATTAACACATCTTTCCAAGATCTCTACTCGAGCGGCGAAATTTCATAAAATCTTACGCAATTTTAGCAGGTGATAGTGAATAGAGCGAGCTAGCGAAATATAATTTGCTTTCAGAAACGTTTTTAAATTTTGCTGTAACTCAAAAAATAACGATTTTAGCAAAATGGTTTTTCTTGCATTTAATCGTCCGCTGTATTTACTTAACGCTTCGGCGGTATTTCTAAACTAAAAGCCTCCTATGAATATGATATACGTTTTCCTAATTTACTAATTAACAACGGTTTACTAATTTTTTGACGCTGAATCGATTGGTAAAAACTAGAAGTCTCTGTGGTAAACCGTTCAAAAGTTATGACAGCGTGAAATCTGCAGAAAATGTATTTCATCAAAATCACTATTTACCAAGTGAATAAGGAATTTCAATGTATGTCTGAAAGTGTTTTGCCTGCCAAATATTTTGTTTTGAACCTAAAGGAAATAGGAAATTTGGATAGTTACATTAAACTCCATTACAACGCGGGTAATACGTTCCGCGAAAAAGGAAATCGCGTTATATGGTACATACATTATCAGACCTATTTATACGCGTTCAAAAAATCAGAAAATATGTGAAAATGTTAAATTTATTTTACGCGTTATACAGGACTTACACGGAAAAAAGTACACTTTAAAAATTACAGTTTAAATAGTAGCAGCGGCCTTACGATTACAAATTTGTAAAGATTGCAGTCACACACTGTAATTAGGGTTCCGTACCGAAAACGGAACCCTTATAGGATCACTTTGTTGTCCGTCTGTCTCTCTGTCTGTCCGTCTGTCTCTCAAGACCATTTTTATCAGGAACGCGTAGAGGTAACAAGTTGAAATTTGTATCAAATACTCGGGTCTGCGGTCTCTTTCAGCTGTGAAAAAATCAAACTTGTAAGTCTACACGATCAATAGATATGACCGTTTATGTCGCATATTTTGTGATTTCACAAGGGAATCAAAACCTACAGGGTACTTCCCGTTGACATAGAATCATGAAATTTGGCAAGAAGCGGTGTCTTAGAGCACATGTAAAGGAAAAAATCTGAAAACCGTAAATATGTAGTTTAATTGCAAGAATAATGCGAATTTACTATTAGAAACTTATGAAAATACACTTATGTGTATGTGCGTGGTATTGTCAGCCACCAGAAGCATATGGGTTGCATACAGTTAGGTCCTACTCGGTTAGGTCCGAAGGTTAAAAATTATGTGTCGGTACCAATCTGTTTATTCTGAATTTTCTTTGTTTATATTCGTTATGCATTTCATCACGTACGCTCTATATACATAATATATACAGGGTATATATTATGTCTAAATTTTGCTTGTTTATAACGACATGCGACATACTCAAGTCCCGTAGCATTCTGTATATATTATATTTCGTCTAATTTTTGTTTATAATCTACATATACTTAAATCACATACGCCCTATATTTTTTGGTAGTCAATTGCCCAAAAGCAGTCAATTGAACAACTGAATGTTAAGAGTATCGAAATAGATCTAGAAATAGTTAATATATTAGTTTATATTAGATCTAGAAATAGTTAGATCTTAATATAAGTTAGTGAATAGGTGTAATACTAAAATAAAGTTTTCTTTTTATAAGTTTAAAAATATTCGCGTTATTTAAAAATAAATACCTTGTATACCTTTATACAGGGTACATAGGTACACAGGCAAAATTGAGCAGTAAAAACAAATAGTAAAGTTCCAGAACCCTTAAACACTCATAGTGAATGGGGGATGCATGGTAATAAAATATAGGGTGGAATTCCATCGTACGACAGCGACATCTTGAGGTTATGCTTGCAGCGGTACTAAGATGGTAGTGATTTCAGGAGGGCCACTTGTCAAGTTAACTGAATGTGCTTGCTACGTCCTCCACAAAAAAAAGATACCTTACTTACAAGTTTGTACGGAACCCTCGGTGCGCGAGTCACAACTCGCAATTGGCCGTTTTTTTTTTTAAACTTACTACTAATAATATCGGAAACTGTAATTTAAAAAAAAGCAATTTTTAGTTTTTACAGTTTCAAATTCTCAAGGCCGCTGGTACTATCTGAAACTGTAATTTTTAAAGTGTACTTTTTTCCGTGTATCATCGCGTTATATGAGTACTAAGTCACAATGGTTTCATCGACATATATCTACACGAATTTGTCTTCTACGTAGCGCGTTATGCGAGGGTCCCTATACATTACCAACTTGCAGTTACAGTACAACATCCTGAAATCATACAAACAATAAAAAGAAGGAAGCTATAATATCTAGGCCATATATCCAGAGAAGTAAAGAAGGAGTTGCTTCAACTGATAATGCAGGGCAAAGTAATAGACAAACGGAACAACGGTAGACGGCAGATACTTATGGCTGCGTAACCTGAGAGAGTGGTATGATACCACATTCCAAGAAATATTCAGAGCTACCGCTTCCAATGATTGCAAACCTCCTGAAGGGAGATACCATATAAAGAAGAAGAAGAATTACAGCACAATCTTGATAATCCGGCACGTTCAGTAATTCGGCGCTCTGGGGAACACTTGGCTTTTCTTGCCGCCGCGCGGGATATAAGCAAACAGGCTGTGCTCTTGCCTCCCAAATCCTCTTTCTCTATCTACTCATTTTGTTCGCGGCTCCATTTTGTTTTGTTATTGGTTTGTCGTTTATCGGGTGTTACTAGTGTATGTAGTTATTTAGTGTACAATGTCAAGCAAACGAAAATACGTCACTTTGAGTTTGCGTCAAAAACAGGAGATCATCAATAAACTTGATAAAGGAAAAACCACGGCAAACCTCGCACGCATTTATGGCGTTGGAAGATCCACGAACTACGACATGAAATTCAACCGTGAAAAAATCCTTCAATTCGTAGGGACTGCCGAGGGAGAAACTTGAAGGGAACTTTAAGAAGAAAAAGACAGTTAAAACATGTGATTATCCTGAAAAATGCCTTATTTATCCCTTAAGCACCTGCCACAAGTCTCAGGTGAGAAAATTACTGCTACTTAGGGTCTGAGAGACGTATGTCAGGTGGTTAAGTGGTAAGTATGTTAATGCAAGAGCGTGCATACGCCATTATCGGGAGATATCCTCCGGGAAATCCGGGATATCCTTCCATTGGCAAGAAAGATAATTAACAAAAAAAAAAACACATTAAAGAGGCACCATCCAGTGTTCTTGGAAAAAGGTCTGGCCAGCACAACCTGCTTTTAACTCTAAAAACCTGATTAACAATTCTGAGCAAGCTAATTGCACTCTACAAATTGTCTTCGGATTTTTTTACAAGAGCTTCCCAACAAATGTCAAGTGGACGTTGCCCTGATAAACGATGATATAAAAGATTGGCTTCAAGACACAAGCGAGGAAATTTTGTTCGTTTAACTCCCGACAATCCGGAATTATTTGATAATCCGGAATATGTGTCAGATTATCAAGATTGTACTGTATAACTAAATTTAAAGTGGCATCATCAGATCTGAAGATGAAATGTTGATGAATGAAATTTGAAGTGGCATCTTCATATCTGAAGATGAAATGTTGATGAAACTATAGACCTGGTGGTCGATAGCTCTTTGTATAAAGTAAACAATAAATATATAATATTATTATTATTGGCACATTGGAGTGGAAAGACATAGGTCTTGACATTTCACCTTGACACTGACATTTTCAACAAAGTAACTGACATGTATGACTAATCAAATTAATTAAAACTAGGATTGCGTATCAGTTGAATTCAAGTGACTATATTTTGTAACATTGAATTATAAAATAAGGATAATATCTCGAAAAACCTTCAATTATATAGAATATCCTTTGTTATTTTCACCAGAAACGTCAGAAATAAATAAAATATCATGACAAATAAATTGAACTCTATAAAAATGAACAGATAAATTACTAATAATAGTTAATAATACACATTTCCATTATATTGCCATTTAGTATTTTTTTATTATTTATTTTATTATTCATATTTTATTATTTATTTATTTTTTCATTATATTGCCATAGTATTGCCATTTCTATACAAATAAGTATGCAAATGGTCATCGATCTAGGTCTATTCACCATGGATAAGATTATGTATTTGATTTATTTTTTGTTGTAACCGTATGTAATGTATCTTAAGATCTTATCCTTTTTTATCCTATCTTATGTAATGTCTTTTAAAGAAAGTAATATTCAATGTAAATCAACAATTTAAGGGGCTTAGGTAAAAAATACGGGATTTTTTTAAACTTAGTGTTGTGGACCTTTTACCTGGTGTAACTGTTGTTAATCATCTTTGGCACTCTTTAACTACGATCAGGAAGCAAAAATTAAGCTTCTACGTTGTCTGGTTCAATAAATATTCGTGTTTTTGTTGAAAATAATTGTTGACATTTTCAAGATGACAGATAGTAGATAGACAGATCTATGACAGATAGATGCGAACGCAACTAACTCGACGTTGTAACGTTTATTTTTGTTTATATGCCCGTTTATATGAAAAACTATAATTTTGGCAACATATAAACAATCTTAAGCGTCGTATTGAAGTTGCATTCATATATCAACGAACAGCCACGCTACAAACAGCCACAATATCTCGAGTGAATTATTTAGACATCCACCAGATTCTGCAGGATCCAGACGAAACCGTCATGAATTTGGTTGGGTGGAGATTGATCCCAGCTGAGGGGTCGTATAAATGCTCCAAGTGCAAAAACGGATACTTCAAGGTTGGTTCCTTTTTTGGTGCTTACTTATTAACGCCACCACCACAGAAATTGCATGCAAATTGGAGTGGAAAGACATAAGCCTTAACATTTCACCTTGACACTGACATTTTCAACAAAGTAACTGACATGTATGACTGGTCACATAACTGAGAATGTAGATACAATTGTGTCAGCGTTGCCAAATTTAATTTTGACAACATATAAATTATTTACATTTTTTTTGCGACACTTGTTTGTGTTAAGTATATACAAGATTGACTTCCAGAAATGATTGGTCTATTCTGAATATTAAGAATATTTTAAGAGATCCCGACTAAAAAATTCACAACTTAGTTGAATGAAAATTAATACCAGCCGAGTTGGTTATGACGGTCCTTGCCGCGCGAACTCTCGATCCAATATAGGAGAATGTGGCAAGGACCGTTGGTTTAACCCCGGTTAGATTAGGTTGCTCGCCGTAAAGCGGGCAGATAAATCAAGACAACATACGCGCGGTAGTGCGAACTCGATCCAATATAGGACAATGTGGCAAGGACTGTTGGTTTAACCCCGGTTACATTAGGTATCCTAAAAAAATATTGATATTTTGATATGCATATGGGATAATATTTTTCTTAAAAAAAAATAATAAACGTGGCAACGTCGAGTTAGTTGCGTTCGCATCTACTATCCGTCATCTTGAAAATGTCAACAATTATTTTCAACAAAAACACGAATATTTATTGAACCAGGCAACGTAGAAGCTTAATTTTTGCTTCCGGAACTTAGTTAAAGAGTGCCAAAGAAGATTAACAACAGTTACACCAGGTAAAATGTCCGCAACACTAATTGTAAGTTTCAAAAAATCCCGTATGCTTTACCATGTCCGAAAAAGTAATATTCAAAGTCTGTCTAAATTGTTGATATTTCAGTTTAAACAATAATATATAATATTCCTCAAAATATAGTTTCGTTAACCGACATAACATCTAAATCATGATACATAGGATAAATAGGTGGAGTGGGGTAAATGCGATATAGTTTTTAAATAGGTGAACTTTGTAGTGTTACAAAATTTTAATCTTATTAACAAGAAATTATATATTTTCTTTATGACATTGCTACAGGCTTTTGAATCGATATAGTACGGTAAAACCAATTAGCAGATTATTATTTTTTTTAGGAATTTTTTTTTGAACGTGGTCTATATATCACATTTGCCCCTTGATTTGGGGCAAATGTGATAATGAAGTATATATTGGTGTACGTAATTGCTACATAAAATAACGGGACAAAGACATAAAATTTAGACAAAACTGTGCATTTTGGCTTTTTCTTTATAAAAAAAGCTGTAAGAGTAAAAAAGTTACCAAGTTTTAATATTTCTGAACGAAAAAGCAAAAAAAAAACGATTCTTAAAAGATAAATAAAGGCAACAATTTCTGAAACAACTAGAAAAATCATAACGTTGGAAAGATAAAGGAGCAAAAGTGACATAGTTTAACATAATTTCCTGGTCATTGTATAACACATTTGCCCCATTATAATACTTTCAGGGGCAAATATGACACAGCCCCAAAAACCTAGAAAATATTTAAATCCTGATAAACTGAACATATCACCTTATACTTTACAGTTTTTAACCTATCCCTACTAAATAATTCTTATTCACCCGTTGAGATAATGGTTTTATGGCACTAGATGCAAAAAACTTTTCACTCGTTATCAAAGTAAGAAACGTTCATCAGCAAAGATCTGCAACGAATTGTGGCAAAAGCTCTGCATACACGAATTAAAGTGGTGGGGTGTAGACGGGTATGTTGCGCACCAATTGATATATATGGCGCTATTGTAATGAAATGTTGCAAGTTTTGGGAAGAGACTAACACAATTGCCCCGTTATCACATTTACCCCACTCCACCTTGTGTCATAGGTTACCGAACGTTGGTCTAATTTTATCTCTTTCTAATCAAGCCGAATCATATTTATCATTATAACATTTCCTAAATTGGGATAGTCAGGATCACGATCAAAATCAGGATACATCTGTGTTATAGGTCACTAAACGTTGGTCCAATCTTATCCTAGTTATGTCTAGTCTGGCCTGCCTTCTTTAATCTCGATTAGTAGGCATATAACTTGGGGTTGCAATTATATTGTTAACTCTAATAATAATTAATAACATAAGTATACAAGTTGTTTGAATCGTGTCTCACGAAAATCAATTTTGCTGTGTGGAGGGATTCCCTTAAAATGGTTGTCTTCCAGACGTTTGTGGTCGCTGCAGCCCTTTGGCTCGTGATTACACCCCCTTGTTAATTTGAAACTATTAAATTTAGCTGCGTGCACGTGTCGGTCGCCCCGGGTTCGCGCTTCAACCCGTGTCTTTTCGCTTCTAACACTCGAAGCATACTACCGGAAATATATAAATTCGCGGCGAAATTAATAAAATCGCGAGATTTCGGCCCAGGTCGATACACCTTTCCTCTTCTTTTAATAGATGCCGAAATCGATTTAAATTTGAATTAAAATATAGATTTATTAAAATTGGCGCGAACACAAGTATAGCAAATAGTATCAACCATTGATTATTATGTTTTTATTACTCATGCGTTAAAAGTACTCTCTGGGCGCACGTTTTTTAGTGTGTCAAATGTCATTTTTGGCTGTATTACCACATAACTTGTGAATTTTTGCGTGAGTTATCTTCACGCAAAAATTCAATATCGATTAGTTACATTTAAAAAACAATTAAATAAATAAAATAAACACAAAACTTCAATATTAAAAAAGTGACGTGAAAGTGACAGAAATTTTGTTTCATTACAAAATAGAAATTAAACAAAACGTTTTAAAACGAGTGTAAATACTATGGTGATATCGGAGACTGATGACAGTTCTTATGACGAATCCACACCACGGGAGACAATTGATAAAACAAATTCTTCCTTTGTGATTCTATTTTTTTGGATGGCCCCTGGATACCAAACCTGTAAGATACGTCCCCTCGCATGAGAAATAAAAAATATTATCTGTATGGTATTGTCAATTGCCCTCTCGAGCGACTTCGTGCGTGCCCCCAATTTTGCTCTCGTGACCAATTGACAACTTACCGCCCTAGTTGCAAAATATAGTAATATGATGATGATATCTAAGTAATATGCCCACAAATCTTAAAAAAATATACAATGTATGTCTAAAACCTTTCTTTCAATAAATACAGCTTATTGTTCATATTTCAGTTTAAACAATCTATAAAAATCCTCAAAATATGATTTTGTTTACATTATCTAAATTGGGATAGTCTGGATCAGGATCTAAATCAGACTTTTGTGTCATACGTCGCCGACCACTGGTCCAGTATTATCTGTTTATTATAGTAATGTCTAGTCTGGTCTGCCTAATCTCATCCCTGCAGTATTGTCCAATGTATGGTAATCGTTTCGTCTATCTAGCCTTAACTCTCTAGTCTTGAACTTCTTGTCTACTCTTATAACTTATAACCGTCTACTATTTTGATTTAATTTTTCCTAACAAGTCTAGTCTTACATTTATAATATCTTCTGCTTAGTCCTGTTTGTTTATAACTGTTTGCTCAGGACTGTATCTCCAGTTTTGCCTGTCTAGTCTTGCCTAGATAGACTTTGGGGTATAGTTGCCTTTGCCTAGAATCCTCATCTAATTCTCTTTGCGTATAGCCTTAACTAGAAAGTCATGCAAGTCTTGTCATGTTTATTTAGTCTTTTCGTATTTATTTAGTTCAGTCTATCTAGCCTTGTCTCTCTAGTCTCGTCTGCCTAGTACAATTATTTAGTTCTGTCTCTATAATCTTAAGTAGCTAGTTTTCTAGTCGAGTCTTCTTAAAATCTAGTCTTATAAATCAAATTATGTCTCTTATTGTCAACATGGCTCTTATGACTTGAAAGTCTGTCTACCCCTAGTCTAGAGCAGCGGTCGCAAAACTACGGCCCGCGGGCCGAATGCAGACCTCTAAAGATTTTGTCCGGCCTTTATTTCTCATTATAAATATAAATATAAACAATATCTGCTTTTACGTGCAATGTAAATTAATTGCAAGAATTTCAATAATATTATTCGTGAGACCCCTCAATCCGACTGCGCAAACTATTTTCATTTTCGTCCCAACATTTTTTGTGAAATTTTATCGTGACCCCTGGATAGAAGTAACGTCAACATCGTAATTTCAACAGTTTCAAACAGTTTCAATTTCAAACAGTTCTACCAACATTTCCACAAAATTTGAAACAAATCCCCAAATTATTTTTGAGAAAATTTGAAAATTTTAATGTTTGCAAATTTGATTTTTAAGGTGGATTTTACAAAAGAAACTGCATCATTATTCGCTCAAATAAATATTGAAATATTGGGAAAATTTGCTAAATATTCCGGGACAGTTCTACCAACTTCTCGACAAAATTTGAAACAAATCCCCAAAATAGTTTTTGAGAAAATTAAGTTTGAAAATTTCAATGTTTGCAAATTTTATTTTTAAGGTGGAATTTACAAAAAACTGCAATATTCGCTGAAATAAATATTTAAATATTGGCAAAATTTGCTAAATATTGCGGAACAGTTCTACTAACATCTACACTACATTTTAAACAAATCCCCAAATTAGTTTTTGAGAAAAATAAGTTAGAAAATTGTAATGTTTGCAAATAGGTGGAATTTACAAAAAACTTCGCTCAAATAAATATTGAAATATTGGGAAAATTTGCTAAATATTCCGTAATAGCTCTACCAGCATCTCCACAAAATTTGAAACAAATCCCCAAATTAGTTTTTGAGAAAATCAAGTTAGAAAATTTCAATGTTTGCAAATTTGATTTTGAAGGTAGAATTTGCAAAATACTTAAATATTCGCTCAAATAAATATTGAAATATTGGGAAAATTTGCTAAATATTCCGAAACAGCAGTATATTTTGTAACTAGGGCGGAAAGTTGTAATTTTTTTCGCGAGAGCGAAATTGGGCGAAATATAAACGAGAGCGAAATATAAACAATATCTGCTTTTACGTGGAATGTAAATTAATTGCAAGAATTTCAATAATATTATTCGTGAGACCCCTCAATCCGACCCGTGCTCTAGACCAGTGGTGCGCAAACTATTTTCATTTTCGTCCCAAGATTTTTTGTGAAATTTTATCGTGACCCCTGGATAGAAGTAACGTCAGCATCGCAATTTCAACAGTTTCAAACAGTTTCAATTTCAAACAATTCTACCAACATTTCCACAAAATTTGAAACAAATCCCCAAATTATTTTTGAGAAAATTTGAAAATTTTAATGTTTGCAAATTTGATTTTTAAGGTGGATTTTACAAAAGAAACTGCATCATTATTCGCTCAAATAAATATTGAAATATTGGGAAAATTTGCTAAATATTCCGGGACAGTTCTACCAACTTCTCGACAAAATTTGAAACAAATCCCCAAATTAATTTTTGAGAAAATTAAGTTTGAAAATTTCAATGTTTCCAAATTTGATTTTTAAGGTGGAATTTACAAAAAACTGCAATATTCGCTGAAATAAATATTTAAATATTGGCAAAATTTGCTAAATATTGCGGAACAGTTCTACCAACTTCTCCACAAAATTTGAAACAAATCCCCAAATTAGTTTTTGAGAAAAATAAGTTAGAAAATTGTAATGTTTGCAAATTTGATTTTCAAGGTGGAATTTACAAAAAACTTCGCTCAAATAAATATTGAAATATTGGGAAAATTTGCTAAATATTCCGTAATAGCTCTACCAGTATCTCCACAAAATTTGAAACAAATCCCCAAATTAGTTTTTGAGAAAATCAAGTTGAAAAATTTCAATGTTTGCAAATTTGATTTTGAAGGTAGAATTTACAAAATACTCAAATATTCGCTCAAATAAATATTGAAATATTGGGAAAATTTGCTAAATATTCCGGAACAGCAGTATATTTTGTAACTAGGGCGGAAAGTTGTAATTTTTTTCGAGAGAGCGAAATTGGGCGCAGGAACGAAGTGAGTGCGCACATTCGTTGGAGAGGGAAATTGACAATTCCGCATGTGTTACAAACAATATTTTTTATAACTCATGCGAGGGGATGTATCTTACAAGTTTGGGATCCAAGTGCCATCCAAAAAAAATGGAATCAAAAATGAAGAATTTGCTTTTTTAATTGTCTCCGGTGGTGTGGATTTGCAATAAAAACTCTCCTCGGTCTCCGGTATCACCATAGAATTTTCACTCACTTTAAAACGTTTTATTTAATTTTTATTATTTTGTTATGAAAAAAATTGTGACACAAATATGACACTTCACGTCACTTTTTTAAAATCGCAGTCTTGATTATGTTCATTTTATTTTTATTTACTTGTTTTTTTTTAATGTAACCGAAATTGAATATTTGCGTGCGTTACCCAAGTTACGTGAAAATAAAAGTGGCATTTCTCGTAATAAAAAACGTCAGCCAGATAATACTTTTAACGCAAGAGTAATAAAAACTTTATAATTATAAATACATTCAAACAATGCGTCTAGACTAAACAACAATTCGAATATTACATCAATTTGAAATAATCATCTGAATTTATTGCATTAATTAGTTTTTGTTCCATTTTTATTTTCACGAGACAATCCACTTTCATTGTTGAGTAAAAAGAAAGAAGATTTTGAAATTGACTTTTACTATGCAGGCGAGTAATTCATGGGATGCAGCGGAGCTTCCTAGAGGCATTTAATAACCACACACCGTCGACTTTTACTAAATGAACAAATCAAAAGGCATCGCATATCCTCCTTTCAATAGCGCCTTTATTAAAATCATTACCTGCCCGCCACATTATTTCGCACAAAACGAACCCCGACACGACCATATATCACCATCAATTGACAGTATTATAAACTTGAAAGCATTTATAAAGCCTTGTAAATTATTATATACGACTTCTTTTTCATATACTTTTTTCTCTTCTCAGGCATTAATAAAAAACCTCTATTTAAAGTTATTTCCAATACAAAACTGTTTATCCAAAACATTTCAAAACGTGTTTACTATCAATTATGTTAGCTTAATATAACATCGATATCGAAATAACTCGTCATAATAGTTGCACAAGACTAGACATAGAAGAAAAAACCAGGGATCGGCAACTTTGTTTTATCGTATTTTATATTTCAATTCCCCTTACATCTTAGTATATTAATTGCGAGTTAACAAATTCTTAAATAAATTTTGTCTACTCACACACAACAATGAACACATTAATAAATACATTATTGTCGTGTGTAAAAGTATGCAAATCGTGTGTAAAAGTTCAATGTGAATCAAATGGAGTTTCATTATTAAACGATTTCTGTTTGTTGTTACTATGGCAACAACTTCATGGCAACAAAGGCAACAAAGCGTCACTAAATAAAAAACATAGACGTAGGGAAAATAAATTTTCTGATGTATATTAGAATTTAATTAATTTTTCTTATTTTGAATCAAGAAGTCTCAGCCTCTTACTCTGGATTTATCTCTAATATAACTTACAATTAACCTAACCATAAGCCAATTTAGAAGATTACATCGACAACGACCAAATAGTGTTCCCGTCACTGTGCTTTTTTACTAGTTAGCAATTTTTGCCACGGAGGCGCTGAACGTTCTAACCTTATGAGTGATTTGAAGTATGTTTTTTGTAAAAATTACTTTTTACAATATTATGGGTAAGAAACAATTATTTTTCGTAGATTCAATAGTATTTTAACATTCTTCCTAGATAAAACAATATGACATACGTGTGTGCAAGGCTTTTGTACATGCGTTGCGAAGTTTGTGCGCAAGCCGAAGGCGAGTTGTTTAAACTTATGCACAAAACTCATGCAGAACTCTGTGAAACACAACTGTGCATTAAACTCATGCACAAAAGCCCTTCTTCACACACTTGTATCATAAACTACTATTGTTATGGAATTAATTGTTTTAGCCTTGACTATACGAAACGACATTTAAAAAAAAAAATAAAACTACTTATGTGACTTGTTTCATGAGATTGCTTATTAATGACTTTAGTTTGACCAACACAGTGGCATCTTTTATCTATATATGACAAAGATAAAAATAAAGATAGTACTAAGATAAATATATAGTCACTTGAATTCAATTGATTCGCAATCCTAGTTTGAATTTATTTGATTAGAATCTAAAAATAATAATACATATTTATTTTATACTTTATACAAAGGGCTATCGACCACGAGGTCCTTCTGCCCTTTGTCATGATATTAATATTAACTATTAACATGATATTAAAATTAACGCTGCATTCCACGGATTGTAGACCA
This sequence comes from Phosphuga atrata, assembly GCA_944588485.1. Lineage (NCBI taxonomy): Eukaryota > Metazoa > Arthropoda > Insecta > Coleoptera > Silphidae > Phosphuga > Phosphuga atrata. The sequence goes on from OX155899.1 coordinate 58,172,934, forward strand.
TGCAAGAAGTTTGGTGCGTCCTGTATGAGTTTAAACTAAACTTTATGAAAAGACGAATCTCTGTCGTTTCACAAGTTCAATTCATATATTTGACAATAAAGATTAAAGCAAATAAAAATTATAAATAAACGTTTATTTAAGTAAGTCGAGTAGTGAATTCTTGAAATGTTATTGTATGTTTCTGTGCTGAAATGAAAGCTAAAAACGAGTTATTTCTTTAATTTTGAAAACATTCCGATGCCTTTTTTACAAAACAAAAATTAAATGTTAATGTAATCAACGCAATAGAAAATGAATTGACCTATTGTCGATAGCCTTATAAGAGAAAACCCCTTACGCAACAAACAATTTACGGTAATAAGACACCGAGCCGTAATCTTACAAAATTTTCAATTCACATTAAGCAATTTTCCAGAAACAAAATTCTTTCGCAAAAAATCCTAATCGGCGACCATGCACTTCATTATAACTACAATTAATTTGCAATACCAACTCGCCGGCTTTGCATTAATTTAAAAATAAATGAAACAATACCTTATATTCTCTCCTGCTCTTATATAAGTCCGGTTTAAACAATCTCGTTGTGTGTATGCATATGCACTCTCACTGTTGAACTTGCACACCAATCAACGATACACTGAGGACTTCTTCAGCCAGTTGCTAGATTTATACCGGCCCTCTCCGGGTCACCAGGTAACGGAAGATTGTCTGTTGCCTCTTCCTAGGAGGATTCTGTCTGCGCCATCCTCCGATAAATATTACGCGCGATTTTCTAGTGATCTATGACTTATTAATTACATATCATTTGTTTCATAATTGCACACGCAAATTAATATCTATGTAATAATATCTATCGATCATTTATTTATATATCTAATATTTATTAACGTAATCAGTGTTTAATAAACATATTATTAGTTGGAAATGCAAAATTTATGCAGATCAATATTATAGATTATTTTAATCTTCACATCAGATTAATTATAACATTTTATATAACAATTTGTCTATTTTTTATTTTTGGTTTTAAAGATAACAAATTTTACCTTTTTTCATATGAAGAAGATTGAATAGGTAACTAGAGACTAGATTAATTAAGTGTAGCAATACAAAACTCAGGCCGAAGATTAGTTTTACGATTCAGAAATTTTTTAATATACATTACATTTAATATTATAATATATATTATATTAGTCTGACCTCGCCAAATTCAGAGGCATGTCTGTCACATACAATATACGTGGTCTGTTAGAAAAGTATCCGACCTTATTTTTTATTTTGAAAACCTGATGGATTTGAATCAATCGCGCTTGCATGAGCCGATCTTGAACCTTCGTGCGCATGCGTGAATTTTTTCCCGCCTGTAGATAGCGTGAGTTGCTGCCGAGCAGTGTTCGAGTAACGTAGTGTTCTCGTCGGGTTTTCAATGCAAGTAAAAATCACCAAAGAGTACTATAGGATGTCCTACGTCGCCTACGTGATGCTGTGCGGCGCAAGCGACTGGAGTTGTGGTCATCAGGAAATTGGCGACTACATCACCACAATGCTCCAGCACATTCTTTGCACTTGGTTCACAATTTTCTGGCGAAAAACCAGACTTCTCTGATTCGACAGGCTCCTTACTCTCCTGATATGGCCCCCCTGCGACTTCTGGCTATTCCCCAAAGTCAAGAGGCATTGAAAGGAACGCGATTTCAGACAAGAGAGAAAATTATGGCTGCAACGACAGCCGAGGTAAAGTCGATTCCGAAAGAGGCTTTTTCGGAATGCTTCCAACAATGGCGGCACCGCTGGGAGAAGTGTGTGGAGTCCCAAGGAGACTACTTTGAGGGTGATTTGTAGATTTCCAACGCTCCAGGTACGACAGTTTTTTTTTACCGGCTAAAGGTCATATACTTTTCTAACAGACCACGTATTCTCTACAGCTTTGTTAACTGGAGTCAGCTACCAGCTTGACTCCCAACTAGGTGAATATCAGGCTGACTTCCGAACTAGTAGATCATGTACAGAGCAAATACAAAATCTCAAGACCATCCTTACATACCGGGGTCGCGGCGGACATTCCCGAGTAGTAATCCTAGTGGACTATCAAAAGGCATATGATTCAGTAGACAGACAGACCCTGATCTCCACGCTTCGAGAATTGGGCCTGGATGAGAAGACAACCTGAAGCAGAGAAGAGAAGGTTTCAAACCCCAAACAAGTTTATGCAGAGACGAAACGCGAAAAATCATAAGTGATCAACGCGAGATAAAGGACACCTGGAAAAAGTACTTCGAGAAGTTGTTAAATCCGAGCACTACGGATATTAGACTGCAAACTATAGCTCCAGTAACACCATTAAGACAAGCAGAGCTACTTCCAATGCAGGAAGACTGCGAATACAAGATGGTACCAACTATAGAAGAAGTTGTAACAGCAATCAACACGCTAAAAACTAACAAATCTCCAGGCATCGACGAAATACAAAGCGAAATACTAAAACAAGGCAGCGAAAAGCTAGTATGCTACCTACACCATCTCCTAATGGAAATATGGAGGAAGGAACAGATCCCGCAAGAATGGAACGAGAGCATAATATGCCCGATATACAAGAAAGGCGATAGGATAACATGCTCAAACCACAGAGGAGTCACTGGTGTGCAACGGATACAAAATATTCACGACCATATTTAACAACAGATTCAAGCATTTTGCTTCAAATATAATAGGAGAGTACCAAGCAAGTTTTGGACCTGAAAGATCAACAGTAGACCAAATACTCAACTTCAAACGTACTCTCAGCAAAGCCTGGGAGCACAATGTCCACGTATACAATGTGTTCATCGCTTTCAAACAAGCATACGACTCCATAAACAGAGACGAACTACACGTGATACTGACAGAACTGGGCACACCAGAAAAGCTGGTAGGACTTGTCCAACTCACCATGTCAGTTGCGGGTGCAGGGAAATTTATCGGAAAGCTTTACATGTGGACAAGGGCTGAAATAAGGCGATGGACTAGCACCGATGCTATTCAACCTCGGCCTGGAGCAGGTAATACCAAAGATTGGAATAGGGAGAGACAACTCGCTAATAAACAAATCCGTACAACTCGCAGCATACGCGGATGATATTGACATAATGGGACACACAACACGAGTCACGGAGGAAGCTTATACAGCACTAAAATCACCAGCCCTAACAATCGGCCTCCAAATCAATATCGACAAAACAAAGACGGTAGTTCAAAGTAGAACGAGTACACCAAGAATACAAACACAAGACAACTTAGAACAAGTAAACGACTTCAAGTATCTGGACGCAAACATCAATAGCAAAGGCCTGCAAGACGCGGAAATTAGAGCCAGAGTGATGATGGAAATGAAGCGTATGAATGTACCCAAGTCCAATGTCATACACAGAGACACAAAAATTATGGTGTACAAAACAATCATCCGACCAATACTCACGTGCGGCTACGAAGTGTAGATCCTCCCCGCAAAGAACGAAGAAAAAATCGACGCGTTCGAGAGTAAAATATAGAGAAGGTTCCTAGGATCAGTACGGGAAAATGAAGAATAGTATACAAGAAAGAGGATTGTATACAAGAAAGATAACATCACTAGCCTTTGCTTATGACCTTTCCCTGTTATCCAACGATATAGAAGAAGCTATTTATGCAGAGCCTCTCCAGCATAGCAGCTAAGGCCGGTTTGAGACTCAACATGCAAAAAACTATGTTCATGACTAACAAAAAGACGCCCCATCTACAATACCTCTATAAGGCACTACCATTCGTAAAGTCGTTGCAGTCAGGTATTTTAGAGAGTTGATTTCACAAGAATGAGAACTTGGCTATAGATACCAGATGTACGAAGTTGGAGAGGGTCCACCACTCCTGCAAGAGCATTTACATCTCCATCATCTCCAACATCTTTGCAAGAACCTTAAACTTAAACATGCAACTTATTAGTAAGACCCTTTGTTCTCTAAGCCTTAGAATGCCTCTTGATGTACAGGAAAGGTTCACTGAGGCACTAGAGCTTAAAGAATGGAAAATCGGAAATCCTGAGGAGAATACTAGGGCCAATACGAGTAGAGCATGGCACATAAAGGATCAGACACAATAGTGAGCTGTACCACCTGCAAGAAGACATAATCACATCTATGAGAAAAAGGCGCCTAAGCTTCTATTGACATTTAACCCGCAGACTCACGAACAGGATCGTCACCACCACAGCTGGAGGGAAAGCCTCCAAAAACAAATGGATCACTACTGTGAAATCAGACCTGAAGCAACTTAAAATTCCACCAGAAAACATAGATGATTGGTTCAAACTCCGGCAGATCATTCGACAAGGAGTATTCCCAGTCGTCCTTAAGGGGCGTACAGACGACCAACATGGTTGACCAACATGGTTGGTTAATTGCAGTGTTGAAGTGTTTGTTGAACGTCTGTAGGTAGGTTGGATGGTTGAGGCTTGGTCCAACCTGCCTACAGACGTTCTACAAACACTTCAACACTGCATTTGACCAACCATGTTGGTCAACCATGTTGATCGTCTGTAGGCCCCTTTATCAGCAAAACAAGCACAGGAACCAACGGACCAAAGTGGACAGAGGAGAGGAAGCTTACCCACAGCCAGAAAATGAAAGCTTTCTGGGCTAAGTAGAAACAGCAGACCCATAAAAAGAGACTTCATTCCCTTCATGCTCTTCATCTCTTCCTCTTCCCTTCTCTCAATAACTTTCTTCATGCCTTTCTACAGCCTTTTTTCTATTTTTTTTTCTTGCTTCTACAGTCTTCCTCACTCATTAGCATGAGAGACAAGTTAGAAGACCATGGCAAGTCTTTCGCTGGAAGAGTCCAGCGGGTGCAGTAGAAGGCAGTGTGTACCACTGTGTCTATCTATCCGCAGTACCCGACAAGAATATAGTGAGGCATCCGAAAGATCTATTCACGCCTATTGAGGCCTTCCGATCTGCTACCGAACTATGGCAAGCTACCGAACCTTATCCCGCCCTAATTAGGCAAGCCTAATATAGGCAAGTCTTTGAAAGTTCTAATTTTGCCACATTGGACCACATTAAGTTACAGTTGACGCATGCAAGTGCAGTTTCCGGCTGTCTCAAAAGAAAGTCAAACCAGAAATCCGAAGTGTACCTTCAAAACCGCCGCCTGAAGAGAAATCAGAATTTGGGCCAGAGTAGGTTGCGGTCGTCATATCCGAGTTGTAAACTGATGTAAAATGAGTATCCTAAGTTTGTAAACTGCTTCCTAAAGAGGAAACCGAACTCAAACCAGACTACGTTGAGGTTATAACATGCCAGTGTGGCTTCCGAATATGGCTTCTTAATTAGGAACGAAGCCGATGACGGTTTAATGCTGTTGTCTCATCTGGAACGAACACGGAGTTCGGCATGCCTAATTCGTTCCTAATAGAAACCGGACTGAAATTCGTAGTCTGGTGCCAGTGTGGCTTCCACCTGTGTTCTCGAATCAGGCTTCCTAATTAGGAACGAAGCCGGACGTGCGTTACAAATGCGATGTCGGTCTAATGCTGTTGCCGCATAGAACGAACACCGAGTTCGGAATGCCTAATTCGTTCCTAATAGAAACCGGACTGAAATTCGTAGTCTGGTGCCAGTGTGGATTCCGACTGTATTTCCGAATCAGGCTTCCTAATTCGGAACGAAGCCGGACGTGCATTACAAATGTGATGACGGTCCAATGCTGTTGCCGCATGTGAAACAAACACCGAGTTCAGCGTGCCTAATTGGTTCCTAAAAAAACCGAACTGAAATTCCTAGCCAGGTGCAAGTGTGACTTCTGAATGTAGTCCAAATCAGGCTTCCTAATTAGGAACGAAACCGGACATGGGTTACAAATGTGACGACGGCCTAATACGGTTGCCTCATTTAGAACGAACACGGAGTTCGACATGCCTAATTTGTTCCTACTAAACCAAAATTCGTAGTAAGGTTCACTGAATATTAAAATTATTTTTTACAAGTGAATACAGACCAATCTGTAATCTGCGTTTTCTACAAGCTATTAACCCGCATAGTCACAGACCGCCTAACCAGCAGGTTTGACTTCTACCAAGCGGTCGAACAAGCAAGATTTCGCAAAGGCTATAGCACAACAGACCATATCCAGGTCTCGCTTATCGAAAAGACTACTGAATACAATATCCCACTCCATCTAGCCTTCAAAGACTACCAGAAGGCGTTTGATTCTATCGAAATATAGGCGGTGTTGGCAGCTATGAATAAGGCCAGAATTGATTCTCGCTACTCTAATATTATTAGAAACATCCGCGCAGTAAATGCTACGTGGATAAGATTGATGAGGACCCTAGGATGGAGAAGGGTAGGTTAGAGAGAGGTGTACGCAATCTCCCCCAAGCTATTTACCTTAGCTCTAGAAGACGTTTTCAAAACGTTAGTCTGGTAGCCGATAGGTAAACATCAACGGCACATACCTCAACCACCTAAAATTTACCTACGATATTGTACTAATAAGTAGAGACCCAGATGAGCTGAAAGTCAAGACAGAACAACTGTACGACGCATCGAAAAAAGTGGATCTGAAGATGAACCTCCAGACGACTAAAATCTTGAGCCTAGATGATACCCAGGTTTCCGTGCATAACCAGACATTGGAACTACTTTTCACCTGGACATAACATCGAAATGGGCAAGGAAAATGAAACCACAGAAACGAACAGGAGAGTGGGACAAGCTTATGGAATACTAGGATTCATCCTCAAAGATCAAAAAATGCCGTTTAACCTCAAACGGATGGTTTACGAAGCCTGTGCGCTGCCCGCTGCAACCTATGGCATGGAAAGCGCTAACAAAGAACAGCGCAAACCGTTTGAGGACGTGTCAAAGAACGATGGAACAAGCAATACGGGGTAGAAGTCTGAGAGAGCGGATACGAAACGAGGACATCAGGAATTTTCTATCAGAAATGAAGATGGGTGATGGCGAGGCAAGACGATGAGAAATTGCCAAAAATATCGTCCTGTGGAGGCCCAGAACAACCGAACGAGGTGTGAGGAGGCCGTAAATGATATCCGGAAGATTGCGGGTAAAAAACTGTCTGAAGGCAGTACAAAACTTAACTAGTGGAAGAGTAGGGAAGAGGCGAGAGTGGAAGAGTAGGGAAGAGGCGTATCTAAGAGTGGATGACGACAGGCTGAGGGAAAAAATATGGCAAATAAGTCATGACTTCTATTTTTAAGTAAAAAGAGGACACTCATAATGTATCACTCTTTATATCAAGCCTAGTTAAGTAGACCTTTTTTACTGTTAGTTAAGCGCAAGCGCATTCGCCAAGTTTGAAAAGCAGGAATATGAAAGTTTCTACGCCTTTCTTTTTACGCCTGAAGGAGCAGTCTCATAAAAGTAATATATAAAGGGAAGGGACCTCAATCAGATCCAAACAGCTACACGGGCATAGCCCTACAGCAAAACGGATACAAAAGCCTGTCTAAACTAATAAATAACAGAATGGCTCCCAAAATCCGAGACGCTATCCCAAAAGACCAGTTGGGCTTCCAGGCATGGAAATCCACCACAATTCCAATCGCCAAACTCATCAAGGACATCGCAATAGAGCTAAAGAAACCAAATGGTAAAATGTACGCGTGTTTTGTGGATTTTCACAAAGCTATCGACAGATCCTTGCTGATAGAAAACTAATTGAAAGAGGCGTAGGGAGAAGAATCCTAAAACTAATTTGTAATATCATTGGCCGAAGTAACATTCAGGTGACCGACGGTTTAGTTAGATCTACGCAAATAGAACAGACAAAAGGCGTGCTGTAGGAGGATAGTCTAAGTCCCACCTTATTCATTCTATTTGTTGATAACCTCCCAGAGAAACTTAAACTGGGAACTAGAGACCTCAATATACTCATGTATGCCGACGACCTTGTGTGCTACAGCAAATATAGATCAGATCTGACCATTGCCCTAAACGACCTGGCTGGATACTGTGAACAAGGCAATCTAATAGTCAATCGAGGCAAGACAAAGATAATGAAATTTAGAAGGGCTGGCAGACTATCAGGGGATGACGTCTTCAAATTCGCCGACGAGGATATCTCTATGACAAATAGTTATACCTATCTAGGGGTCACCCTGCAGACCAAATTTAGCCTCTCGGATCATGTCAAAAACAGGACCATGCAGGCCAAAAGGGCGATAAACAGTAAAAACATCTAGAGGTTATCACTAGACAAGGCCTTGCAACTTTTCAGACAGAAGATAGAGCCCATTGATAGAGACATATGCCATTAAGGAAGTGGCCCCGTACCTGAAAGTTGCAGACTTAATAGAGTTGGATAGAATCAAGACGTATTTCATCAGGAGAACGCTGGGGCCATAAGAATGCATCAAGCACGCTATGTCAGCAGATGGTCATATGGGACACCCTCACAGAACACCTGAAAGTGAAGTAGAGTGAATAGTAAGTGAATTAGAGAAGTACTCGGAGATAAGGGAAAGTAAAAACTGGGAATTTGTAGAAGGAAATTACACCGAGGACCCCGCCTTCAATTCCAATAAGTGGGCTGCCGCCAATCAATCCAACAGAAGCAGAGTGTGCCGGATGACGGTGCATGGTTTCCACCACATTGTGTGTCAAAAGTCCAAGTTCCACATAGGAGGCCTCGGCTGCATCTGCAAATTCTGCGGAGGGATTTGTCACGAGAGATACCATACCTTGATATGACCAAACAATCAAGACTTCCAGCTCAGTATTAAATAATTTGAAACCGACTTATATAACTGTATATTTTTATACCTTGTAAATTTTATTACGTAAATATATGTATTATTAATATGAAAGTTTAGGGCACATATTTAGTTATACGTCAAAAAGTTCGGGCACTTTTTGGCGTATAACATTGCGGAAATTGACACATGAAAAAATTTCAACTATTGGTAATCTATTCAAAGGTCTATTGATAATCTATAAAAAAAAAATAACAAATTACAACTATTTTTTTACTACCTATTATTGTTTGTCTTGAATGATTTTAATGAGACTCGTTTGATCTCATTAGTCCATTTGCATAACATTGTTTAATGAAAACTGTTCCATTTATTAAAATATTTCTTTGTTAAGATTCGTCTCTCACACCACGAATTTCAATAACGTTGGTAACATATTTTTTTGTAAATTTTGTGAATTTACTCACTTTTAATCATCTTAACATCGCGATTTCTTGATGTGGTAACGCATTTTGTGAGCTGGTTTTACGTAATTATCAATTATTAGAAAATAAAGCAATTGGAACAGCGCAGCGACATGATTAAATTGCACGGGCACGAGGTCGAATTATCGATATGCAGGCTTCTTTTTTAATTATCATTTTGTATTGAAATATTATAATCAGTTTCACATTGTTGCTGCAATTTGTTCAAGATCACAAAGACTTTCAGTTGTACAATTTAGATGACTTATTTCGCTCAGTAATTACATATCAATTTATTTGGAGATGAATAGCTTCAAGTAACAACGGAAGAAAATTTATTTAAAATGAATTGTTATTGAAACGAATAAATAACGAAGGTTATTACTGGTGCAATTGCAGCTTTTCGTAAACGTTGATTTCAGATCAGTTACTAATTAGACGAAGAACAAAAAGTGAACTAACTCGTTTAATCATACAGTTATGTAAGTCTTGGCTCAGAAAATGGAAACAATTTTAATTGACAGAATCTTGGTAATCGCAACGATTTTAAAAATAAGCATAGTTTCAAATAGCAAGTGAAGAAAGGTGGAATTATTTTGCTTTCTGGCGTAAAAATTACTGTTTTTATAAAATGATTCGGCATTTACTTTAAAAATAAGCATAGCTTCAAATGGCAATTGAAGAGAGATGAAAATAGTTTACTTTGTGGCGTAAAAATAACGGTTTTTATGAACTGACTAGGCATAAAGGTTCTCCACCTCCTTCTTCCTGTGGTGCTACGGTCCTAGTGGACTTTGGCCTCCTCCCCTAATGCCTACACTTGTGTTTGGTGTATAAATCTTAGATACAAATTAAGGATGTTGCGAATATCCTCATCCGCATCAATTGCGGAGCTTCCGCATCCGCATCCGCAATAATCATTGCGGATGTTCAAGCGGATTTTATTTTTATTGTGGTCTTAAATGTATTAGATATGTATTAAATATAAATGTAGTAAATAATTTTAATTTTGGTTTTTAAAGGGATTAAGATTACGGTAAAGCGACCAGTAGGTCCCAACATCTGGTCGTGGTGACGGGAATGATTTCTAAGTGCGTTTTTAACCCTATTACTACGACGACCGGTCAAATGACCGTTTTTAAAGTTTAGTTTAAAAATTAATGTAGTCAACTTCATTGTATCGTCAAATCAATTCACGAAGTTTAAACAACTTGTCGGTATTCACACTTTTTTTGTTTGCCATTTGCCAAGAAATGTATGTAATTGTCCTTATCTTCCGCCACCGGTCATGTGACCTCATTGCGCCATTTACTTTGCGCGATTGCAGCCAGGGGATACGCTTCCCACAAAATGCATATAGTCGTGTGATAACCTCCAAATAACTATTTATTAGAAGATTTACCTTCTAAAACAATACTCGTTTCGTATTTTTATTTTTTTTGTTTGATAGAATCCAACAGTGCAACAGCAATTCACGTTGCATGGATCCATGAATTTTATATAATGAGGAGAGAAACTATCGAGGCAGCAATTTATATTTCAACTCGCAGAACTTGCCACTGAAAAACGCGCGAGGAAAAAGATGTACCAGAAGCAGCAACAAATAGAAGCATTGTTTCATCTTCAAGAAAAACTTACCAAATCCGATTTTGCAATTATTTCAAATAGAGGTTATTTATGGGCGTAGCCAGGGGGGGTTTTGGGGTTCAACAAAAATCACAATTTACAAAGCCATTATAAGACCAGTGGTAACATATGGAAGTGAGACATGGAGAATCACGTATTCAGAAGAAATATTAGCAGGATGGGAACAACGAATCCTAAGCAAAATATATGGACCGGTAGTGGAGAATGGGTAATGGAGAATCCGATATAATTTCGAATCAAAACAGAAATATAACCAGCCAGATATTGTTGAATTTATAAAATTACAAAGATTAAAATGGGCGGGACACTTGGAGAGAATGGGTGAGGACTGAATACCAAAGAAAGTATATAATGGGCGGATTGTGGGTGCGAGTGGAAGAGGACTACCAAGACAGAAATGGATAAACAACATCAAAGAGGACGCCAAACAAATATTGAAAGTTCGTAATTGGAAAACAACAGCAAGGCAACGAAACAACTGGAGGCAGAAAATACGGGAGGTCCAGGTCCAAATGGGACTATAGCGCCACGAAGAAGAAAAAGAAGTTTGTCTCTCAGACTGACTTCTATCATGGCTCGTTGCATTGTCCTTAGCTGGTCCGTACTTTTTTTTGTCAAAGTTTCATTGTCTCCAAGCCGTATGTTGTTGCAGGTGTAACACAGGGGTTGAAAATTTTGCATTGGGTGTATTGGGATGTCCTTGTTTCTTAGGATCTGGCTTAGTCTGCTAAAGGCAGTTCACGTTAGTCTTGTTCTGTTCTTCATTTCGGCTGCCTAGTTTCCCTTCTTTGTACTAGACGAGGTACTAGTACGAGGTTATGATACAGTTTGGAATCCCCAATAAGCTGGTTCGACCCATAAAAGAAACAATGGAAAACACGACCTCACAAGTCAAAGTGGAAAACAATCTGACTGAGCCACTAACCACACTCCGAGGTTTGAAGTTACCAGTGGACATAAAGAGAACACTACTAAAGAAAACGAAGCATTCAGTAGGATACATGAATGATAGACGACATGAACATAATAGCCAGAGACCTCCGGACGGCCAAAGAAGTGTACATATGCATGGAAGATGCAGCTAAAGAAGTTGGACTATTATGGTACAATCACGCAGCAATCGATGATTCAGCCAGAACGTCTCGATAGGAGACCAGAACATCGCATCAGTGGTGGAATTCAAGTACCTAGGTGCCACCTTAACAAAAACTCTAGATGAGACAGTCGAAGTAAAAGAACGGAGAAGAAGAAATAAGGAAAATAAGGAAAGCTAATCAAGTCTATTTCTTATTTCTCATTTTCAACATTCTTCAGAGAGAGAAAAACATCAGCAGGCGCATAAAGGTAATAACTTACAAAACCCTTATACGCCCAGTACTAGCATTAGGAACAGAGACCTGGACATTCTCCAAATCCTCCGCTTTGATTCAGTGGGTGATAGTGCATGGTCGTTCTTAGTTGGTGGAGCGATTTGTCTGGTTAATTCCAAAAACGAACGACGCCTATTAACTAGGCGTACTATCGACATCCCAAAGGCTCGCCGGCCGCTGCGTACCTTCGTGAGACGAGGGCGCGCGGTATTTTAATTGTCGGCATACAATTAATTCTTCTTAGAGGGACAGGCAGCATTTAGCCGTACGAGATTGAGCAATAACAGGTCTGTGATGCCCTTAGATGTTCTGGGCCGCACGCGCGCTACACAGAAGGAATCAACGTGTCTTCTCTGGCCGAGCGGACCGGGTAACCCGTTGAACCTTCTTCGTGCTAGGGATTGGGGCTTGCAATTGTTCCCCATGAACGAGGAATTCCTAGTAAGCGCAAGTCATTGTGTTGATTACTTACACACCGCCCATTCCTACTACCGACTGAATGATTTAGTGAGGTCGCCGATGTACTGGGAAGTTGACCAAACTTGATAATCTAGGGGAAGTAAAAGTCAAAAAAAGCGGATCGTTTGGTCAACAAAATCTTGAAAAAGATCTATGGGCCTATAAGGAAGGAAGTAGGCTGGAGAATGCGTTCTGGGCCTATAAGGAAGGAATGAGGCTGGAGAATGCGTTCTAATGTTGAAGTATAGATTGAGCAATAACAGGTCTGTGATGCGCTTAGATGTTTTGGGCCGCACGCGCGCTACACTGAAGGGATCAACGTGTCTTCTCTGGCCGAACGGCCCGTGTAACTCGTCTGAGAACCTTCTTCGTGCTAGGGATTGGGGCTTGCGATTGTTCGACATGAACGAGGAATTCCCAGTAAGTGCGAGTCATAAGCTCGTGTTGTGAGCGTTTAGTGAGGTCTTCGGACCGGTCCGCGGAGACGTTCCGGCGTCGCCGATGTACTGGGAAGATGACCAAACTTGATCATTTAGAGGAAGTAAAAGTCAAAAAAGCGGAGGGTTTGGTGAACAAAATCTTGAGAAAGATCTATAGGCCTAGAAAGGAGGAAGAAGGCTGGAGAATGCGTTCTAATGATGAAGTATACCCATTCTATGACGGTGCTAACATAGCAACGATAATTAAGTTGAGGGAACTGAAATGGGCAGGACACGTACACAGAATGCACGAGTGCGAGATCCCAAAGATAGGGCTCAATAACAAAACAGAAGGCAAAAGACCAGTTGAGAGGACTCCATCCGAAACATCTGCCGAGAGATGCTAGGATACACGAACTTGAGGCAGAGGTCGGAAAACCGCGACGATTGGAGATGAAGTACGAGGGTTGGGGCAAAAGTCGTGGCAACTATTTTTTTGTTATGAAGATGAAAAAAAATCATCGTCCTGTTGGAAAATGTGACATTTACAAACGAAAGGACAAGGTCTTAACTACATATGTGGACAGTGAATAGCACTGAAATATCGTAACACACTAATTTATTACGTTAGTATACAGGGCAATATGGACTTCACCGTGCAAAAGAATGATAACACAGTACACATAAAAATGACATAATAAACCTGGGCCTAAATACCCTCAATGTAGTCCCCTGCTAATGTCACCACACGCTGCCAACGGTGTGGGAGGCGCTGAATACCATCAGCCTCAGCATTTGCCACACCATGTGTGAATCGGGTCATATGTTGGCGCACAGCATTAGCAATGTCCTCTCGTGTTGCAAACCGCCTACCACCTATTGGTTCCTTAATATTGGGAATGAGATCAAAGTCACAGAGCGAAAGGTCAGGAGAGTACGGTGGGTGCTCCAATTCTTCCCATCTCCAACGTCGGAGTAGCTGCCGTATACACCCTGCTTTATGTTGTCTTGCATTGTCGTTCAGGATTATTGCACTGTTCACAAGATCCGCACGTTTATCCCGAACGCCACGTCGTAACTGTCGCACCAGGAAGTCCCTGTAGTACTGTGCGGTCACTGTTCTGCCATTAGGAACAAAGTGGCAAACAATTACACACCTGACGTCATGCGCGACGATCACCATCAATTTGACTGGGAACTTCTGCTGCCTTGGTGATCCAGGATGTCGCCACTCCGCGGACTGACGTTTCAGTTCTGGTTCATGGGCCCGGGCCCAAAATTCATCGATGACGATTATTCGTGAAAGAATTGATCGCCGTCCTGTTGCCAGTGTACAACGTGGTCGGAGCATATTGCATAGCGCACCCACCTTTGAACTTCCGTCAGTGCATGCGGTACCCACCGCGAAGCGATTTTGCATAGCTGTAGTTCATTACGCAATATTATGTTAATGTTGATGCCACTTGACCTCTCTAACCCCAGTAACATCCATCATCTGTCTTCATCCATGAGCTGCTCGATGACGGCACGTGCCAAGTCGGTCCGCATACTCACCGGTCGTCCCGAACGTTGCTCATCACTGGATGACACACGTCCTTGCTGAAACTTTCCTACCCACCATGCTACTGTACGATATGGTAGGGCATTATTCCCAAGCGCTTCTATTAATTTACTGTGACATTCTATCGTATTTCTCCCTCGGAGAATGGCTATTTTGATGTAAGCGCGCTGCTCAACACGGGTTACTTCCATCTCGCACGACACTCACCAACTGACTGATTTCAGAGCCCTCGCTGCGCTACTACCAACTATCACAGAACCATCTGCTGTTCTGCATACACACTATGCCTGCAAAACTTCCACACGACACATATACTTTTGTGATCCGTTCACATATCTACAAGAAAAAAAAATAGTTGCCATGACTTTTGCCCCAACCCTCGTATATTGGAGGCCAAGGACCGCGCACGGTCTGTCCCGCCTTATGAATTAATGAGTTTCCCTTCTCTACCTTCTACTACTTCTACGGTGGTGTTATTTATCGTAGTGCCCCTTTTTAGATAGCTCATTATTTTTGTCTTGGACAGATTCATCTTAACACCTCTTGGTTGGATTTTATGCTTAGTTGTTCTAGCATGGCCTTTAGTTCTTGCATATCGCTGCTGATATGCAAGAGGACCATGTCTCCAAATCGCAGGTGGTTCAGAAAGATGCCGTCGATGTTTATACCCTTATGTCCCAGTTTAGTGTTTTGAAAGCGCCGTAGTAAATAGTTTTGAAAGCTGGTCAAGCATAGAATATTTTATGTAATCTAGCAATTTTCCAAAATATTTCGACACGACCGTTTAACATTTCGAACATTTTCCACGAACAATTTGCTGAAATTAAAATTGTGTCACTGCGAAAACATCATTTGCATGTCTGCAGCGAATTTCGCGAATGCAGGCCGATCGTGTCTATTTAGTTTTTTCTTTTAGAATAAACAATTTCCTTACAGACGATGACCTCACGTCTCCGCTACAATACTAATCGCACATGCCGTGGAAACAAAACGCCTTGCAAACCGTTCTGTCATTTATAATTAATTTGTTTTCCTACTTGTCTAGTTTCAATAAACTTCTAGAATAAAATGGACCCCATGAGACAGGTAAAGTAAATCATCACACATTCGTTATCTTCCCCTTTCTCAAATCCACTCCTAATCTCCAACTTCTTTTTGTTACTATTTTCTGTAATATCGAAAATAGATGCATTGTATGAAAGTGATAACGAAAGTTTAATTTAAAATGACTTTGATCAGTCTGAAGAAGAAATTTTAGCGATCCTGCTTGCAGAGAATTGAGAAGTGATTATAATGACGTAGTTACAGTGACATACAACCAAAACGTCGATAACGCGTAAAACACTTATCCAGCAGTGATAGTGAATCTTCTGATGAACTATTGCAAGACTGCAACGCAACTTTCGATGGTATTATCTAATTAAAAGTTTCCTAGGAATTTGATATTTGTTTTCTATCTAATTGCTGAATCGATTGGTAAAAACAAAAAGTTTCTAACATTGTGAAATCTCTGGGAAAATGTATTTCCTT
Organism: Phosphuga atrata; assembly: GCA_944588485.1. NCBI lineage: Eukaryota > Metazoa > Arthropoda > Insecta > Coleoptera > Silphidae > Phosphuga > Phosphuga atrata. The sequence goes on from OX155899.1 coordinate 58,189,112, forward strand.
AAAATCATTATTTATCAAGTGAATGGAAAATTTAAAAGCATGTGTGAAAGTGTTTTCCCTGCTGATTGTAAATATACAAATTGCATTTTCGTAGCCGCTTCCGTTCGCGAGATATGACTTGGTATAATTGGCAAAATCGAGCGAAATTTCGCGAAATTTGGTCGCCCGACCAGAGATCTGGAAAACTAATCAATATTTTTAAAGGAATGGAAACTTTCGAAGTGTGGCTGTAGATGTTTTCCCTGCTGGTTGTAAACTTACAAATTACATTTTGCTTCCGGGATAGTCCTTTCCACACAAGTTGCTCCCCAGGGTATCTGAAAACTCTGGAACGCATGACCTCGGAGTGACGGATAAAAATTTGTTTCAACTGAGTCGCATTTTGGGCTTCCTCTCATAATTTTCTTTGTTGCTTATTATAGTGTAGATTAGCCGCTGCATGTTTTCCCAGTTTTCTTTTTTCTCTAGCATGTACCTATTACGTTGTCCCTAAAGTCCTTGCGTACATTTGACCTGTAACCTTACGCAATTATTACTTAGTTGCCCATAACCTTACACAAATAAATTTGGTATTAATCGAAAGGTACGTTTCCTGGCTATAACTTAATATAAACAAATTGAAGTATTTTGCATTTTGCAATATTTTTGTTAATGAAATAACGCTTTGCGCTTAATCGAAATGGGGCACAAAAAAGAACATTTTCGTCACATTTTCTACATTTTGTTTCGGGAGGGCACATAAAAGAATATGTACCGTGTAAGTGATATTTCGTTATCAAAACGTACTTGTCAGCTCTGGTTTACAAAATTCCGTTTTGGAGATTTCTCGTCACAATATAAACCACGTTCAGGACGACCACAAGTCAACATTGACGAGGAAATTAGAGCCATAATCAAGACTAACCGCCAGATAACAGTAGGGAAAGTTACGTACAGCTTAAACGTACCTAAAACAACAATACATCGACATATAAAAAATTGCCTTGTAAAAAACTTTTTGAATTGGTAAATCGAAAAGGCGTACCGCTCCATCATGACAAAGATAGAGCACACACATTTTTGGTGACTCGGCAGAAATTTCTCATAGCTCGTATGGGAAGTTATGCCACATCCACCATATAGCCCTGACCTTGCACCATCAGATTTCCATCTATTCCGAAGTCTTCAGAACTCACTCATTGTCAGTAGCAAAACTTGAAGAAGAATCTTTAAAAATGAAGAAGACATAAAATCATTTGGACCATTTTCTTGGAGATAAAGACTAAGTCTTCTACGAAAGAGGAATTAAGAAATTACCTGAAAGATGGCAAAACGAGATCAAAACGGAGAGAGCGACAATTTGCCTTGCACATGACTATGCACAACTAGTTGGATAATATGAGTGGATATTATATACAGGTGTGCTTTGCAAATTTCTATTTTTCACTATAGATAATAATTTACACGATCTATATACTAATTTTTGTACAAGTTTTGAATGTAGTCCAGATAACTAGACCTATTTAGTACAAAGCCGCAAATTAATATTTGAAGGTACATCAAACAAAAGTCCAGAAAAATAGACCTAGTTCAATATGAAATGTAACTTAACCGCAGCCTAAAACCGCAAACTATTTAATATTTGAAGGTACATCAAAGATCAATACTTAGATTGCTACAAATATAAAGACTTAGATTACATTTGTAAACGCCTCGAGTTTCATCTAACACTCTGGTCTAGAAAAATAGAACTAGTTCAATATGAAATACAATTTAACCGCAGCCTAAAACCGCAAACTATTTAATATTTGAAGGTACATCAAAGATCAACACTTAGATTGCTACAAATATAAAGACTTAGATTACATTTGTAAACGCCTCGAATTTCATCTAACCCTCTGGTCTAGAAAAATAGAACTAGTTCAATATGAAATACAACATAACCACAGCATAAAACCGCAAACTAATTAATATTTGAAATTACATCAAACATCAATACTTAGATTGCTATATTTATAAAGACCTAGATTACATTTGTAAACGCCTCGAGTTTCATCTAACACTCTGGTCTAGAAAAATAGAACTAGTTCAATATGAAATACAACATAACCCCAGCCTAAAACCGCAAACTAATTAATATTTGAAAGTACATCAAACATCAATACTTAGATTGCTACATTTATCAAGATCTAGATTACATTTGTAAACGCCTCGTGTTTCATCTAACACTCTGGTCTAGAAAAATAGAACTAGTTCAATATAAAATACAGCTTAACCGGATCCTAAAACCGCAAACTATTTAATATTTGAAGGTACATCAAACATCGATACTTAGATTGCTACAAATATTAAGACCTAGATTACATTTGTAAACGCCTCAAGTGTCATCTGAAACTCTGGTCTAGAAAAATAGAACTAGTTCAATATGAAATACAGCTTAATCGGAGCCTAAACCGCAAACTATTTAATATTTGAAGGTACATCAAACATCAATACTTAGATTGCTACAAATATCAACACCTAGATTACGTTTGTAAACTCCTCGAGTTTGATCTAACACTCTGGTCTAGAATAATAGAACTAGTTCAAAATGAAATACAACTTAAACGCAGCCTAAAACCGCAAACTAATTAATATTTGAAGGTACATCAAACAGCAATACTTAGATTGCTACATATATCCAGACCTAGATTTCATTTGTAAACAACGCCTCGAGTCTGATCTAAAACGCTAGTCCAGAAAAATAGACCTAGTTCAATGTCAAATACAACAATTTTTGTCAAAAAACCGCAATTTAATGTTTGAAGGTAAGTAAAACCTTCAATCCAAGCTTCAATCTCACTTATTGTTTAAACAAGCACAGGCCATTGATCAAAACGGAGACTACTTTCTTGAATAAAAATTATTTTGTGCATAAAATATTTTAATTTATTTTAATGTCAAAAGAACGCAAGGACTTTCGGGACAACCTAATTACTTATGACGCTTCTGGAACCAATGGGTTATCCCATATTTGAAGCTGCCGATTACCTTTCGGCTTGCCATCTCCACCGTTCGAAGATGGCGTGGCTCTCACTGTCTGTCTCCCCGCAGTGCACACAAAATTCGTCTGAAGCCTGGAGTAATTTGTGTAAATAATCTCTGAAACAACCATGACCAGAAAGTGCTTAGGTCAGATGATAACTTATTTCACCGTGTTTTTTTTTTTTAAATCAGATCGAGAGGTTCGGAATAAGTGATCTGGTCCACTGTCCTGTTTCCGTGAGCTCCCACCTTCCCTGAAACTGTTCGAGAAGTTTCTCTGACTATTTTTATGGTAGCCCGTTCCGTAAAGCTTCTTCTGCTAGTAGATCAATTGGGAGAATGACTGCAAATACCAGGGCAGCTTCCCCCGTTCGATAGCCACTATATACGCCTATAGACATTTTTCGTTGTATAGCTGCTAGTTTTTGTAAATTGCCATTTGTTTACAGTCCATTGGCACACATACAGCATCGTAGCTTAAATTACAGAGCTCAGAATTCTGCGTGTGCTACTTTTGGGCCTCCCTACCTTTGACATTAGTTGTCATAATCCTCATTCCTTTAGCCGCTGCTTCTATTAAGTGTGCAGTAAACGATAGCCTTTCGTCAATCGTTACACCAAGGTATTTGATTTCATGTTTTGGTATTGTCTCCGATTTTAAATTTTATAGGGCTACTTTTCTTATTGTTGTTTTCTTAGTCCTATAAGCAGAACCGCTTCGGTTTTTTCTGCTGCTAGACTAAGTTTTCTAGATTTCATCCATGCACCGATTTGAGGGATTACGTGGTTTGCCGTTTGCACGAGACCTTGTTCAGTTCTGGCTGTAACTAGAAGTGCTATGTAATCGGCGAAACCAATTATTGTTGCCCCCACTGGCAGTTTCATAGTCAGAATTCCTTCATTTAGTACGTTCCAGAGAGTAGGCCCTAGTAGGGAACCTTAGGGGTTAACACTACTAACTTTAAGCTCTATTTCTCCATCGCCTTTTTTCTCTCTAACCAATGTGGGTCCAGGGAGGTTAGCCCTTAAAGCACTGCGGCTTATTGGCCTATTGTATTTCCCCACATTGTTTCATTCATGCAAATAGTTCCAGTACTCTATCAGGTCCAGGATTCTATGTGCCATGTTTTTCACGGGGACTCTCAGCTGTAATATCAAGCTTGTGTCTCGCACGTGCAATTGTTTCACAGTGGAAGATTATATGGGCGGCAGTTTCGTTCTCATAGCATAAACCTGCATAGAATCCCACCCAGATCCTGAGATTCCTAAAGGAATCAGGATTAGAGGAGGCGCTCTAAATGGGTAAGTACACCAACACTTGGAGGAGGAGGGTCCGGTACAATAGATCTATAAAGGTCGCAGTACAAATCGTCACCACCATATCTACAAACTACAATCTACAATAAACCTGCATAAAGGTTCATCCTTCCAGATACACATTTTACGCAGGTGTTCTCGTAGTGGGCAGTGTCCTGTAAGTAGGCCTACCACAATTGCGATCTGCTTCCTTGGTAGTTTCAGGATTTCAGCAGTTAGAGTTTCCGATAGGTTTACTAATATTCGTTTGCTGTGTGTCGGACCATTCAAATTGACCCACTGTAGACGGTGCTTAGTTGCTACCCATTTACAGATTTTATTTCGGGTCGTGGTCTTGGTAATGTAGGGTCCGCTTTCAGCAATGATGTTTGCCTTGCAGGCTCCATCTTTTGCTAGTTTATCCGCCATTTCGTTGCCCACCAGTCCCGTGTGGCTAGACACCCAAGTGAGTGTGACCTTGTTATGCTTTGCCAAGGCTTTTAGGTCCTGAAGACAGTCCCGAACTGTCTTGGATTTGATTTCGTGACACGCTAGAGCATTAATCGCAGCCTGACTGTCCGTGAAAATGCGGATGTTTCTACTTTTGTAGTCCATTCTCAAATTTTCACGGGCACATACCATGATAGCGTGTATTTCTGCTTGGAATACTGTGGCATGTGTCCCCAACGGTACAGATAGGCTGCACCCCTGGGACAGTCCATAGATTCCTGCGCCAGTACCACTGTCTTTCTTGGAGCCGTCTCCATCGGCTTGCAATAATAAGCTCCTATTGCTAAGGTAACTTCCTATCAAGTATGGAGATATATATCTATTTGTCAAGCTTACCATTATATCTTTTCAGTTCGCGCTGTTGAAGGCATTCCTCACGTCAAAGGTTAGGAGAGCACACATTTTTCTGGTTCTCTGCGATCCCGATTTGATTTGTCTGCGATTTCGAGAACGAATCTTAGGACATCAATGGTTGACCTTCCTTTTCTGAATTCAAATTGTTTATCAGACATTTCAATTCCGGACTCGAGCCCACTCTTAATCTAGTTAGAAGAAGTTGTTCCAATAAATTGTCGAAGACGTGCAACAGACAGATTGCCCAATATAATTTCGAGAACGCATCTTAGGACATCAATGGTTGACCTTCCTTTCCTGAATTGAAGTGTTTGTCAGACAATCCGATTCCGGCCTCGAGCTCATATTTTAATCTAGTTAGCAGAAGTCGTTCCAGAATTTGTCGAAGACGTCCAACAGACAGATTGGCCTATACGCTCTAGGATCACCGATAGATTTATCCCCTTTTCTGACAAAGACTAATTTTGCTCTCTTGCATCTGTCTAGAAAATTTCCGGCAACTAACAGTGTGTTCATGGTGTCTAGGACAGATTTAGATTAATTTTGGACAGATTCTTCATAATCACAGATGGACCACCATCTGGGCCTGGCGCTCTACCGTTCTTTATTTTCATGTCTGCTGCAATTAGTTCCTCCGCAATGAAGGGAGGTGTATTTCTGACTTCGAGCTGTTCCCAGTCAAGAAGGTTATGACGTCTTAAAAGTTCTTCAGACACACGGCACACTTCCTACATTGTCATTAGTAGATTTCGCGGCTTGATATTTAGATTCTTTCTATTTTTCTGGATGGCGTCCCCCATATCTCTTCCCCCCCCCCCCCTCTTCTACCTTGGAATTTGCCTTGCATGATATTCTGAAAGATACGGTACTTTTGTCCTCTCATAACGTGTCCAAAATATTCCAGCTTGCGCTTTTTTATGGCAAACACAACTAGAAGTCATGTTTACCATCAAAAAACGCAAGCTGGAATATTTTGGACACGTTATGAGAGAGGAAAAGTACCGTGTCTTGCAGAATATCATGCAGGGCAAAATCCAAGGTAGAAGAGGTCCAGGAAGAAGACGCACGTCCTGGCTGAAAAACCTGAAAGAGTGGAATGGTGTCAGTTCTACTAGCCTGTTACGTGCAGTTGCTGATAAAATAAAAATCATTATGATGATCGCCGACATCCTCGGAGGACATGGCACGTAAAGAAGAAAAGTTAGAGTTTCCTCCAATGTTGTCCTTCCGTCCTATTTATAAGATGACGAATATGCTTTCTTGCAGTCTTAAATATTTGCTTTAGCACTTGCATATTATCAGCACATATTTTGTTTTTTCTTTGACGCTGGTAGCTTCACACGCTGCTCTCATGAGCACGATATCGTTTGTCTACCAGTGCACGACTTTACTTACATTTTGTCCTTTTTTGTCAAGTTGGCTTCATATATCATATGAACTAGTGAGTCCGCGTCCGTTGTTTGAGCAGACTCATATTTCTCTTATTAGGTGTTGCTTTATATGCTCTGCATTAAAATGTTTTGTGGTCCAGCCTGGCTTAGGCGAGTACACGTTTTGTTTGGATTTTTGTTTTTGCTTTATATAATGAAGTATGTACCGATGGTCGCTCAAACTTTCTTTATCCAAAACTCTCCAGCTATGGAACAAGATAGTTATGAGTTGGATGAAAATGTGAGGTCTATAATGGACCATGTCTAGTATTGTTTGTATAATATATATAGAAGTTCTTTTTACGTTAATATTATTATTATTTGTATTGTTCTAGACCTTGTCGCACATTAAAAACCAAAGCTCCCATGAAAAGGTAACCACTGAAGAGCATCTGTCGCCTGGTTGGGACGTTTTACTCTGTAAAAGAAGTTCTAAATCTAATGCGACCCAAATTTTTCTTCCAGAGCGAACGTTTTGCACAGGAAGTCGATATCTGGGAACATGGGATAAATTGGGCATGGAAGGGTATGGAGAATACACCTTTCCTCATGGTAAGTCCCAACGTTCTTCAATTTAATTTTAGATTTTAACCTAAAAGGCTTACTCATTTTTGGCCCATGTTAGAAGGTTACGATTAGCTACATGTACAAGGTGTTAGCTAAACATGTGGCACAAATTCAAGGGTTTATTCTTTGGCCTATTCTAAGAATATATTGACCTATGATTATTTCTGAAAAATCCCTTTGTTTCGAAGATACAGGGTGAACAAAATTTGCTACAACCATATTCGATATTTGTTGAAATCATTAATGTAGTACGGCGTACGCCATGAAAACCTGGAAAGAACTTCCAAGGTTAAGGAAGTCCAAAGTGATGCTGGGATCTTTTAACCAGAAAAGAACAAAAGCTTGCCTGAAACTAAACAGGAACAAGCTTAGAATTCTGACGAAGAGTCCTGACGGGACACTGCAGACTTAGAAAATACGGATGCAGATTCTGTGGATCAGCAGAGGAAACCCCCATACATCTGCTCAAAGACTGCGGAGCACTGCTCCGCAAGAGACAGATGTACTTAGGGGCTCACTGCTCACTGCAGAGGAGTTGCAGTTATTGAATCCCATCCAGATCCTAAAATTCCTAAAGGAATCAGGACTAGATCACTACTTAGATGAGGCGCTCTACATGGGTAAGTACATCAACGCTCAGAGGAAGAGGGTGGGGTACAATAGATCTATAAAGGTCGCAGTACAAGTCGTTACCACCATATCTACAAATCTACAATGGCGTACGCCATTTAGGAGTTTATCAAGAAAAAAAAATAATCAGTTTATCAAGCACAAAAAATTGTTGATGAAAACTTAAACGAAACGGAACGGCTGTTTTATCTACTAACGTACAAGTGGATTTCATTTTAACACGTCTCGTCGGTGATCACCTGTATCGGTAGAAGTTGTTTACATTGAGTGACGTTTGGCTGTTTGACGTGTCTTTAAGAGTTAGTGAAGTCCTCTACCATGTATACGAACGCCGAGATGACTGACATGCATTTCATGTATGTACTTGCTGGTGGAAACTCATTACAAGCTAAAAACGGTTTCCTAGCCGTAATATCCCCTACAGAAAAATCTTCGAAAACATTCATCGACGACATCGTGAAACAGGCACATTGAAACGAAATGGAAGGCCAGGGAGATTAATTACCGTAAGAACGGTACAACTGGAACAGAACATGATAGAGGAACATCACTGGTGCTGGACATGATAGAGGAAGATCCAAGAACTTTCCTACGCGACAAATTGCCAATACTTTGAATGTAAGTCATTGGAGAGTTTTGAAAATTCCTAAGGGCAATTTGTTGTATCCATACAACATTTAACGTGTTCTGGCACTACTACTTGCTGATTATCGTCCACGTATTGCGTTATGTCAATGGCTTTTGCAAACATTAGTTCTAATCCCTCAATTCCTGACACAGATTCTTTTCCAGTTTTTAAATAAATGCAACAAATTTTCATAACAACCATGTTAGGGCAGATGAAAATCCGCATGAGGTATTTGAAGATCGATTTCAACATCAGTTCTGCTTGAATGTTTGGGTTGGGATTGTGGGTGACAATCTAATTGGACCGGTATTTCTACCAGAAATTCTTACTGGCGAGATGTATCGCGGCTTTTTGGAAGAAACACTGCCCCAGTTTCTGCAGGATGTACCATTGGCGACAAGAATTGCAATGTGGTTTATGCACGATGATGCACCACCACATTACAGTTTGGTTGCTCGTGATTTTTAACAGCAACATACGGAGATCGCTAGATTGGTCGAGGTGGGCCACACGCATGACCTGCTCGATCCCCAGACGAAGTCATTAGTTTACGCTACTCCAGCAGAGTAGAACAACATAGTCAAGACGGTATATGACATCCGGAACGGTTAGGAACCAGAAGACGAAGAACTCCAGCGGAGAATTTGGACGCATAGACCTTTTTACGTTTAGTTAAGCGCATGCGCATCCGCTAAGTTTGAAAGGCGGGAATATGAAAGTTTTGTTGTACGCAGTGGTGTGCTAGAAAACTGTTAACAAGGGGCTCGCTGCTCGATGACCGCGACCTGGGGAGGGGAGCGATTTTTTTTAAATTCCAAGGTTTTTAAACTTCAAAATGAAAGTCACTTCCTGACTCCTGACACTAGCCAATGTAGACGCCTAGACACGACCAATGTATTTGCTTGTACCTTGTCCACCTGTTTATGTAAGAAAGTTCTATTATGGTAAATTATTGTTAGTTTATGTGAAAGTATAAACACAAAATATAAATTCTTAAATAAAAACGATAACAAAGCTTGGTCTATGTTTTTATTATACAATGTCTGTACAATGTATTTGAAGAACTCCCTAGTTTAAAGTATTCTAATTTTGAAATTAATGAAAAACTACATCAACGAATACATACAGCAAAAGAGAACTTTCAAGTTTTGTTGCGTAGTACCCATTGCACTGCACTGCACGCCTCAACTGAATCAAAGAGGATAGGTTGGGTTACCATAACCTATCCTCTTTGAACTGAATTATGCGAAGTAAGCCCTGGCGCCGTCTCAAGGTCAAGCATGCATGCCAGCTGCAAGGAAGAAAAACTTGGACAGTTCATGAATCAAACACCATAAACTAGAATATTGTGTATCACTTTGAAGAGTTTCTATGATACAATAAAACTAGGGAGTTCTTTTTCAAACGCTCTATACATAGATTAGCATAGTGAAAAGATAATTTTCAACAGAATAACAATGGTTTCGCAAATTTATTAAAAAAAAATTACAATGGGCTCGCCAATTTATACAAAATTTAACAATGAGCTCGCTGCAGCACACCACTACGTCAAAAAATTCTGGCACTTTTTGACGTATAACATGGCGGAAATTGACACATGCGCTCAACAAAATTTCAACTATGAAAAGGTCTATTGCGCAATCGGATAATTGCAGGGTTTAACTCAATTAGAAACAACCTCGGTGGGTTTGAAAGACTTCAGCACTCTATGACCAGAAGATTGAATGCTTGTATCCAGGCTGGATCTGGAAAATCCTACTACCTTACACGTAGAAAATAGGGAACATCAAATTTTCAAGGATGAGGTAAGGGCCGCTTTAAATCATCTAAAAAACGGTAAAGCAGTTGGCACTGACGAGATTCCCATAGAGGTTATCAAAGCTATGGGAGACTTCGCAGTAGATATAATGCACTGCATCTGCTCTAAGATCTGGGAGTCTGGAGAATGGCCGAAGGAATGGTCAAAGGCACTATTTATACCTCTCCATAAAAAGGGATCAACCAAAAAGTGCAATTCGTCTACATATATTGAATACCAGACTTCAAGCTTACTTGAACAGCGAAATTGCACCAGAACAGGCAGGTTTTGTCAAAGGTCGAGGAACTCGGGAGCTAATACTCATCTTTGGATAAATCATCGAAAAGGCCCGAGAGTTTATTAAAAAGCTGTACATCTGTTTTATCGACTTTAGCAAAGCCTTCGACACCGTTGTCTGGTCCAAATTATGGGAAGTACTGCTGGAGATGGGCGTTCCGCGCCATTTAGCACATCTGATCGAGATTCTCTATAAGGACGGCACAGCATGTGTGCGCTTGGAAGGAGTACACTCTGAATCCCTTAAAACATAAGCCGGTGTCAGACAAAGATGTAAATTATAACGATGTAGTATACATCGAATACATTATGCGTGTTGTTCTAGAGAACTGGGATAAAGGTGTATTGATCGGAGGTATGAACATATCTAATGTGAGGTATGCTGACTATTCAACGCTTCTGACTTCATCCAAGGACGATATCAGTAACATGCTGCGGATACTCGAAACTAGTGGTTTTTGAACCACCTAGAGTTTGGACTCGCCTTGAACCAATCCAGATGCTTCAGCCATTGCCAACTGTGAGGTTGTCAGCAGCTACATTTACTTGGGCTCCACTATCACCAATAGCGGGGGATGTGACCTCGAGATTAAACGACGTTGCGCCATGACACGGTCCGCTGCGCAAAGGCTAGACAAGATATGGAGAGACCGCCGAATCACGAAAAATACCAAAATACGGCTTATGAACAGCCTGGTTCTTCCAATATTTTTGTATGGAGCGGAAACATGGACCTTGCGGATGAAGGATCGACGCAAGATCGACGCCCTTGAAATGTGGTGTTGGAGGCGCATGCTGGGAATAAGCTGGACCGCTCACCGGACTAACGTGTCCATACTCAAGGAATTAAACCGCAAAGTTACCCGCAAAAGTGACTCAATGAAGCGGCCGGTGATTCAGGGCAGAGTGGCAGGTAGCAGACCTCGTGGCCGATCACCTACTCGACGGGCAGACACCATCAAATCTGTTACTGAGACTTCTGTGGCATAATGTGCGCGCCATGCGACCAACAGGAACCTATGGAAAAGATTTGCGAAGGCAGCAGTGAAAAAAGCAGACGATTCCCCATGACCACGACCAGTCTGTCAAGGGTGAAGATGACCCAGAAGAAGAATCCAGGCTGGAAGAAGTTCAAAAATTCAAAAATCACAATGTGACTTAAAAACAAAGGGTTCTTCAGAAATCATCATATGACAAAATATTCTTAGAATAGGCCAAGGAATAAACCCTTGCATTTTTGCCGCGTGTTTACTTAACACCCTGTATTGGCTTGGACTATTTTTTCATAAAGGTATCAGGCGTCAGAAATTAGATCATGTGCCCAAGTCGTTCTAGAACATGATCTCATTTTTGCCTTGGTCACTTTTGGCAGCAAACCCAATATATAGAATTAATTAATTCTATGTATTATTTTGTTTCCTTTATGTATTTATGCCCTAAAGTACATACGTGTAATGAGTAAATAACACGCCAATAATTTTATTATGATCTCCTTTTCTTTGGGGTGTAGTTACTATAACTGAAATGAATTCATTAGCGTGTGCATTTGAAATATTTCTTGCGCAGCTTCTTTGATATCATTAAATTAATTTAAGACGTGGTTTGTTTTTACTGCTCTTTTCCTGCAACGGAAATATATGATATATTAAACTCGTCAGGCTAGTCTTTATAGCGCAGTTCTAACGAATCTTATTTATCTAAAATTGACCCATTAATCTGATTAGATTTATTACTGTTAGATTACTTCGTTCGGTCTAATAGATCTAGTTACTTAACCGTGCGGATTTCGGACTAATTTTTGAAAATATTGTTTCGTCAAAACAAAAATAATCGCGTGAGACTTATTTAAGTTACTTAATATTTGCATATTCCCAACGTTTCTTTAAATCTGCAATGGATTTCATAATTGCCAGATCAATTATTTCGTAAAGGAAATCTCAAAAACAGAACATTTTTTGGACTATATATTTTAAAACGAAACAACTTGTTAGATCATAATCTATTGAAACTTCAATTCAACTAAATAGCAAAAAGGAACAATGCAAATTACATATCAAAGTGTAAATCTTAAAGATTTGCGATTTTTGATAACTTTTTTACTACAAACAACTGCAAATACGAACAAAAATGGAATTTCATAATCTAGTCCAAAACGTCTTGTTATTAAGGCAGTTTTACAATTTCTAACCATTTTAGAATAATACCTAAAACAAGGCCTAGGCCGCACTATAGCTAAACTGCCGCGGTTTTTAATCGCGTAATTTTGTGACTCAATTAAGCTAAATATAAGCGACCCCACTTGGGGTTTTTTCCCGCGCTGATATTTCCCATAGCGTACTGTGTGTTTCTCGAGCGGTTTTGCGGTTATAGCGGTTACCGTTCGCGGGAAAAAAACCGTAGTGCGGCCTTGGCCTTAGGCCAAGGCCGCACTACGGCTAAACCGCCGCGGTTTTTCATCGCGTGATTTTGTCAGCTAATACTAGAGGCCTCACTTGCGATTTTTTCCGGCGACTGATTTTTTCCATAGCGTACTGTGTTTCTCGAGCGGTTTCGCGGTTATAGCGGTTACCGCTCGCGGGAAAAAAGCTTGGCCTTAGGCAGATGTTTTATATTAATGAACATTTATCATTAACACATTCACTGCCGCGCCTGATTTTCTGGCTATCCTGTATCGCCGATTTAAACCACTTTACAAAATCGATACTTATAATTATTTGCTATATATTTTCTTTCTATAGGGACCCCATAGAACTATTTTAGGTGATTTTCACTAAATGGGTCACCGGTGCCCCAGTGGCGTGCTGGTCTGTAATATGCAAACAAAAGTATACAAACACCGCCGGGTCACCGGTGTCACGGCAGCAGTGAATGTGTTAAGGCAGTTTTATATTTTATTAACATTTTGGATGGTTAAGGGTAAGCAGGATAAAGCATATTGATGTTTTGTATTATTTGAAATACTGTCTTAATTAAGTTTGCCCTCTGGAAGTAACAAGTATCCTAGATAGTGTTAGCTGGAGGCTAATTGAAACATGCTCTGCTTGTCTCATTGATTATGAATTTATTAAACACTTTATGGTCGTTCGTAATAAACTAGTATTTATGTGATATCAATCATGAAGGATTGTGAGAGAGGATAATTCTTTAAACACCGTTATAAAATAATTTAATCTCTTTACAAAAAAACACTTTACGAAATTATTGTTATTCATGTACAAAGTTTTCAATAGCCTTATATAATATTATATAAGATAATTGCTACACTTGGATCGATGGTATTTTTTTAATTAAAAGTTTCCTAGGAATATGAGATATGTCTTTCCACTAAATTTGGGATGCTGAATCGATTGGTAAAAACTAGAAGTCTCTGTGATATGCCATTCAAAAGTTCTGACATCGAAAAATTTTCACAAAATGTGAGGAAATGTATTTCTAGAATGTCTGATGTTGTCTGTCTAGTCTTGTCTGTCTAGTCTTGTCTGTCTAGCCTTGTCTGTCTAGTCTTGTCTGTCTAGTCTTGTCTGTCTAGCCTTGTCTGTCTAGTCTTGTCTGTCTAGTCTTGTCTGTCTAGTCTTGTCTGTCTAGTCTTGTCTGTCTAGTCTTGTATGTCTAGTCTTGTCTGTCTAGACTTGTCTGTCTAGTCTTGTTTGTCTAGTCTTGTCTGTCTATTCTTGTCTGTCTAGTCTGTCTAGTCTTGTCTGTCTAGTCTGGTCTGTCTAGTCTTGTCTGTCTAATCTTGTCTGTCTAGTCTTGTCTGTCTAGTCTTGTCTGTCTAGTCTTGTCTGTCTAGTCTTGTCTGTCTAGTCTTGTCTGTCTAGTCTTGTCTGTCTAGTCTTGTCTGTCTAGTCTTGTCTGTCTAGTCTTGTCTGTCTAGTCTTGTCTGTCTAGTCTTGTCTGTCTAGTCTTGTCTGTCTAGTCTTGTCTGTCTAGTCTTGTCTGTCTAGTCTTGTCTGTCTAGTCTTGTCTGTCTAGTCTTGTCTGTCTAGTCTTGTCTGTCTAGTCTTGTCTGTCTAGTCTTGTCTGTCTAGTCTTGTCTGTCTAGTCTTGTCTGTCTAGTCTTGTCTGTCTAGTCTTGTCTGTCTAGTCTTGTCTGTCTAGTCTTGTCTGTCTAGTCTTGTCTGTCTAGTCTTGTCTGTCTAGTCTTGTCTGTCTAGTCTTGTCTGTCTAGTCTTGTCTGTCTAGTCTTGTCTGTCTAGTCTTGTCTGTCTAGTCTTGTCTGTCTAGTCTTGTCTGTCTAGTCTTGTCTGTCTAGTCTTGTCTGTCTAGTCTTGTCTGTCTAGTCTTGTCTGTCTAGTCTTGTCTGTCTAGTCTTGTCTGTCTAGTCTTGTCTGTCTAGTCTTGTCTGTCTAGTCTTGTCTGTCTAGTCTTGTCTGTCTAGTCTTGTCTGTCTAGTCTTGTCTGTCTAGTCTTGTCTGTCTAGTCTTGTCTGTCTAGTCTTGTCTGTCTAGTCTTGTCTGTCTAGTCTTGTCTGTCTAGTCTTGTCTGTCTAGTCTTGTCTGTCTAGTCTTGTCTGTCTAGTCTTGTCTGTCTAGTCTTGTCTGTCTAGTCTTGTCTGTCTAGTCTTGTCTGTCTAGTCTTGTCTGTCTAGTCTTGTCTGTCTAGTCTTGTCTGTCTAGTCTTGTCTGTCTAGTCTTGTCTGTCTAGTCTTGTCTGTCTAGTCTTGTCTGTCTAGTCTTGTCTGTCTAGTCTTGTCTGTCTAGTCTTGTCTGTCTAGTCTTGTCTGTCTAGTCTTGTCTGTCTAGTCTTGTCTGTCTAGTCTTGTCTGTCTAGTCTTGTCTGTCTAGTCTTGTCTGTCTAGTCTTGTCTGTCTAGTCTTGTCTGTCTAGTCTTGTCTGTCTAGTCTTGTCTGTCTAGTCTTGTCTGTCTAGTCTTGTCTGTCTAGTCTTGTCTGTCTAGTCTTGTCTGTCTAGTCTTGTCTGTCTAGTCTTGTCTGTCTAGTCTTGTCTGTCTAGTCTTGTCTGTCTAGTCTTGTCTGTCTAGTCTTGTCTGTCTAGTCTTGTCTGTCTAGTCTTGTCTGTCTAGTCTTGTCTGTCTAGTCTTGTCTGTCTAGTCTTGTCTGTCTAGTCTTGTCTGTCTAGTCTTGTCTGTCTAGTCTTGTCTGTCTAGTCTTGTCTGTCTAGTCTTGTCTGTCTAGTCTTGTCTGTCTAGTCTTGTCTGTCTAGTCTTGTCTGTCTAGTCTTGTCTGTCTAGTCTTGTCTGTCTAGTCTTGTCTGTCTAGTCTTGTCTGTCTAGTCTTGTCTGTCTAGTCTTGTCTGTCTAGTCTTGTCTGTCTAGTCTTGTCTGTCTAGTCTTGTCTGTCTAGTCTTGTCTGTCTAGTCTTGTCTGTCTAGTCTTGTCTGTCTAGTCTTGTCTGTCTAGTCTTGTCTGTCTAGTCTTGTCTGTCTAGTCTTGTCTGTCTAGTCTTGTCTGTCTAGTCTTGTCTGTCTAGTCTTGTCTGTCTAGTCTTGTCTGTCTAGTCTTGTCTGTCTAGTCTTGTCTGTCTAGTCTTGTCTGTCTAGTCTTGTCTGTCTAGTCTTGTCTGTCTAGTCTTGTCTGTCTAGTCTTGTCTGTCTAGTCTTGTCTGTCTAGTCTTGTCTGTCTAGTCTTGTCTGTCTAGTCTTGTCTGTCTAGTCTTGTCTGTCTAGTCTTGTCTGTCTAGTCTTGTCTGTCTAGTCTGTCTAGTCTTGTCTGTCTAGTCTTGTCTGTCTAGTCTTGTCTGTCTAGTCTTGTCTGTCTAGTCTTGTCTGTCTAGTCTTGTCTGTCTAGTCTTGTCTGTCTAGTCTGTGTCTGTCTAGTCTTGTCTGTCTAGTCTTGTCTGTCTAGTCTTGTCTGTCTAGTCTTGTCTGTCTAGTCTTGTCTGTCTAGTCTTGTCTGTCTAGTCTTGTCTGTCTGTTTAGTTTTGTCTAGTCTGTCTGTCTAGTCTTGTCTGTCTAGTCTTGTCTGTCTAGTCTTGTCTGTCTAGTCTTGTCTGTCTAGTCTGTCTGTCTAGTCTTGTCTGTCTAGTCTTGTCTGTCTAGTCTTGTCTGTCTAGTCTTGTCTGTCTAGTCTTGTCTGTCTAGTCTTGTCTGTCTAGTCTTGTCTGTCTAGTCTTGTCTGTCTAGTCTTGTCTGTCTAGTCTTGTCTGTCTAGTCTTGTCTGTCTAGTCTTGTCTGTCTAGTCTTGTCTGTCTAGTCTTGTCTGTCTAGTCTTGTCTGTCTAGTCTTGTCTGTCTAGTCTTGTCTGTCTAGTCTTGTCTGTCTAGTCTTGTCTGTCTAGTCTTGTCTGTCTAGTCTTGTCTGTCTTTCTAGTCTTGTCTGTCTAGTCTTGTCTGTCTAGTCTTGTCTGTCTAGTCTTGTCTGTCTAGTCTTGTCTGTCTAGTCTTGTCTGTCTAGTCTTGTCTGTCTAGTCTTGTCTGTCTAGTCTTGTCTGTCTAGTCTTGTCTGTCTAGTCTTGTCTGTCTAGTCTTGTCTGTCTAGTCTTGTCTGTCTAGTCTTGTCTGTCTAGTCTTGTCTGTCTAGTCTTGTCTGTCTAGTCTTGTCTGTCTAGTCTTGTCTGTCTAGTCTTGTCTGTCTAGTCTTGTCTGTCTAGTCTTGTCTGTCTAGTCTTGTCTGTCTAGTCTTGTCTGTCTAGTCTTGTCTGTCTAGTCTTGTCTGTCTAGTCTTGTCTGTCTAGTCTTGTCTGTCTAGTCTTGTCTGTCTAGTCTTGTCTGTCTAGTCTTGTCTGTCTAGTCTTGTCTGTCTAGTCTTGTCTGTCTAGTCTTGTCTGTCTAGTCTTGTCTGTCTAGTCTTGTCTGTCTAGTCTTGTCTGTCTAGTCTTGTCTGTCTAGTCTTGTCTGTCTAGTCTTGTCTGTCTAGTCTTGTCTGTCTAGTCTTGTCTGTCTAGTCTTGTCTGTCTAGTCTTGTCTGTCTAGTCTTGTCTGTCTAGTCTTGTCTGTCTAGTCTTGTCTGTCTAGTCTTGTCTGTCTAGTCTTGTCTGTCTAGTCTTGTCTGTCTAGTCTTGTCTGTCTAGTCTTGTCTGTCTAGTCTTGTCTGTCTAGTCTTGTCTGTCTAGTCTTGTCTGTCTAGTCTTGTCTGTCTAGTCTTGTCTGTCTAGTCTTGTCTGTCTAGTCTTGTCTGTCTAGTCTTGTCTGTCTAGTCTTGTCTGTCTAGTCTTGTCTGTCTAGTCTTGTCTGTCTAGTCTTGTCTGTCTAGTCTTGTCTGTCTAGTCTTGTCTGTCTAGTCTTGTCTGTCTAGTCTTGTCTGTCTAGTCTTGTCTGTCTAGTCTTGTCTGTCTAGTCTTGTCTGTCTAGTCTTGTCTGTCTAGTCTTGTCTGTCTAGTCTTGTCTGTCTAGTCTTGTCTGTCTAGTCTTGTCTGTCTAGTCTTGTCTGTCTAGTCTTGTCTGTCTAGTCTTGTCTGTCTAGTCTTGTCTGTCTAGTCTTGTCTGTCTAGTCTTGTCTGTCTAGTCTTGTCTGTCTAGTCTTGTCTGTCTAGTCTTGTCTGTCTAGTCTTGTCTGTCTAGTCTTGTCTGTCTAGTCTTGTCTGTCTAGTCTTGTCTGTCTAGTCTTGTCTGTCTAGTCTTGTCTGTCTAGTCTTGTCTGTCTAGTCTTGTCTGTCTAGTCTTGTCTGTCTAGTCTTGTCTGTCTAGTCTTGTCTGTCTAGTCTTGTCTGTCTAGTCTTGTCTGTCTAGTCTTGTCTGTCTAGTCTTGTCTGTCTAGTCTTGTCTGTCTAGTCTTGTCTGTCTAGTCTTGTCTGTCTAGTCTTGTCTGTCTAGTCTTGTCTGTCTAGTCTTGTCTGTCTAGTCTTGTCTGTCTAGTCTTGTCTGTCTAGTCTTGTCTGTCTA
This sequence comes from Phosphuga atrata, assembly GCA_944588485.1. NCBI lineage: Eukaryota > Metazoa > Arthropoda > Insecta > Coleoptera > Silphidae > Phosphuga > Phosphuga atrata. Next base: position 58,207,402 of record OX155899.1, read on the forward strand.
GTCTTGTCTGTCTAGTCTTGTCTGTCTAGTCTTGTCTGTCTAGTCTTGTCTGTCTAGTCTTGTCTGTCTAGTCTTGTCTGTCTAGTCTTGTCTGTCTAGTCTTGTCTGTCTAGTCTTGTCTGTCTAGTCTTGTCTGTCTAGTCTTGTCTGTCTAGTCTTGTCTGTCTAGTCTTGTCTGTCTAGTCTTGTCTGTCTAGTCTTGTCTGTCTAGTCTTGTCTGTCTAGTCTTGTCTGTCTAGTCTTGTCTGTCTAGTCTTGTCTGTCTAGTCTTGTCTGTCTAGTCTTGTCTGTCTAGTCTTGTCTGTCTAGTCTTGTCTGTCTAGTCTTGTCTGTCTAGTCTTGTCTGTCTAGTCTTGTCTGTCTAGTCTTGTCTGTCTAGTCTTGTCTGTCTAGTCTTGTCTGTCTAGTCTTGTCTGTCTAGTCTTGTCTGTCTAGTCTTGTCTGTCTAGTCTTGTCTGTCTAGTCTTGTCTGTCTAGTCTTGTCTAGTCTTGTCTGTCTAGTCTTGTCTGTCTAGTCTTGTCTGTCTAGTCTTGTCTGTCTAGTCTTGTCTGTCTAGTCTTGTCTGTCTAGTCTTGTCTGTCTAGTCTTGTCTGTCTAGTCTTGTCTGTCTAGTCTTGTCTGTCTAGTCTTGTCTGTCTAGTCTTGTCTGTCTAGTCTTGTCTGTCTAGTCTTGTCTGTCTAGTCTTGTCTGTCTAGTCTTGTCTGTCTAGTCTTGTCTGTCTAGTCTTGTCTGTCTAGTCTTGTCTGTCTAGTCTTGTCTGTCTAGTCTTGTCTGTCTAGTCTTGTCTGTCTAGTCTTGTCTGTCTAGTCTTGTCTGTCTAGTCTTGTCTGTCTAGTCTTGTCTGTCTAGTCTTGTCTGTCTAGTCTTGTCTGTCTAGTCTTGTCTGTCTAGTCTTGTCTGTCTAGTCTTGTCTGTCTAGTCTTGTCTGTCTAGTCTTGTCTGTCTAGTCTTGTCTGTCTAGTCTTGTCTGTCTAGTCTTGTCTGTCTAGTCTTGTCTGTCTAGTCTTGTCTGTCTAGTCTTGTCTGTCTAGTCTTGTCTGTCTAGTCTTGTCTGTCTAGTCTTGTCAGTCCAGTCTTGTCTGTTCTAGTCTTTTCTGTCTAGTCTTGTCTGTCTAGTCTTGTCTGTCTAGTCTTGTCTGTCTAGTCTTGTCTGTCTAGTCTTGTCTGTCTAGTCTTGTCTGTCTAGTCTTGTCTCTCTAGTCTTGTCTGTCTAGTCTTGTCTGTTTAGTCTTCTCTGTCTAGTCTTGTCTGTCTAGTCTTGTCAGTCTAGTCTTGTCTGTCTAGTCTTGTCTGTCTAGTCTTGTCTGTCTAGTCTTGTCTGTCTAGTCTTGTCTGTCTAGTCTTGTCTGTCTAGTCTTGTCTGTCTAGTCTTGTATGTCTAGTCTTGTCTGTCTAGTCTTGTCTGTCTTGTCTTCTCTGTTTAGTCTTGTCTGACTAGTCTTGTCTGTCTATTCTTGTCTGTCGGCTCTTGCCTGTATACTCTTGTCTGTCTAGTCTGTTCAGTCTTGTCTGTCCAGTCTTATCTGTCCAGTCTTGTCTGTCTGTCCTCCTCGGTGGTGTAATTGACAACAAACCCGCATTTCAATGCGGGAGACCCTGGTTCGAATCCTGATCGGGGAGACAACAACAACTATTAACCGTCCGGGCTGCCCACCCTGAATGAATGCAAAACATGCGAAACCGGGGTGGCGCATGCTAAAAGCCAAAGTGGATTAGGGGGTTTAGTGAGAGCTTCCCCCGAACCACTATTTTAAAGTCTTGTCTGTCTGTTTTGTTTGGTCTTGTCTGGTCTTGTCAGGTCTTGTCAGTACTTGTTAGATCTTGTGAGGGCTTGTCACGTCTTGTCTGGTCTTGTGTGGTATTGTCTATTCTTGTCAGGTCTTGTCAGGTCTTGTCTGTTCTTGTCTCTTGACGGGTTTTGTGTGGGCTTGTCTTGTCTAATGTTTGAAATTTCAGTATAAATGTATTTTATGCAAATCTTTACATACTTTTCTTGATATTTTTTTTTCAGGAGAGAAACATTAGCTACATCTTTTGAGTAAAAATATTTCGATCGTTTGATGTTATTTCGCAGAATGTTTTAGGATGATGAGATATTGACAGGTGTGGGTCATCATCCGCGACATGAACTCGCTGTTCTCGTCTCGACTGATTGATCGCAACGCGTCGTCGTCTTCTATTATTGCCTCCTCTTCGCATAGCATTATTATAATAACTTTTGTCACGCGATTATAACTCGCTGTCATTATATGAATATATTCTGTGAAAGTACAAGTTATATAGCAGACGAAATTAAAAAAGTGGATATTTTTATTTTAAATACATTCACTTTTTCTCCGTGTGGTAATAATAGACCTATATGAGAAGAACTTATTTGAACTAGATCCTAGCTTTTATATCAAAATTTTAACGCTTTTGTTCATAATTGCATCAAAAAGCTAAACATTTAAGGTCTTGTTCAAATGCCCTAGAATTCCCTCAACCTTGAATTATTCATGTTAACCTTAACAGTTCATTTGTTAATAAAAATAACAGTTTTGTTGTAAATCAATATAACGACTAGGACAACCAAAAATATGCTCTTAGACCTGGGCCGCACTACGGCTAAACCCCCGCGGTTTTTAATCGCGTGATTTTGTGACTCAAGTAAGGCCGAGGCCGCACTACGGTTTTTTCCCGTGAGCGGTAACCGCTATACCCGCGAAACCGCCCGAGAAACACAGTACGCTATGGGAAAAATTAGTCGCGGGAAAAAACCGCAAGGGCGGCAGTTTGTATTAGCTTACCTGAGTCACACAATCACACGATTAAAAACCGCGGCGGTTTAGCCGTGGTGCGGCCTAGGCCTTAGCTAATACAATCGGCCTCACTTGCGGTTTTTTCCGTGACTGATTTTTCCAATAGCGTACTGTCTGTTTCTCAAGCGGTTTCGCGGTTATAGCGGATACCGCTCGCGAGAAAAAAACCGTAGTGCGGCCTCGGTCTTAAAAATGAAAATATGATTTAAAATTTAATATTGATCGCGCGATAACTTAATTACTAATTTAGATATTTCTTTAATTTAATTTCAGTATTTTATTTCATAATTTGCTCAAGCATATTTAAGTTGTTTTCGTATCCATTTAAATCAGTTACCAACAAAATTTTATCTTTTAATACTTCAATGGTTTAATATTTGTACCGACTATCACACATGTCGTGTGAGCGATCATTAAAGTGTTAACGTAATTAAACAGCGGCAAAATTATTTAAAAATAAGAGTAATAATTCAATGCGTTAATTAGATCTGACAAACCGCAATGTTCCATGTAAACACACTTTTTACATTAATCTCTACTCATATTGCACAATAGCAGCGACTGCTAATCAAATTCAATAATCTTTACAATAATTAAATTCTCCACGCTCATCATTACCGGACGAATAATAATTTAACCGTGAAAGCGCACGGAATAGATGTTGAGCTGCGTGGAGATACCGTTAGCTTTGCAATATTATCGCAATAACTTATCAGTTTTAACTAATTGAGTGTAATGGTAATAATTACATCGGTATTTTGTACGGATTCTTCCGCACATATTTTCTGCTATAAAATTCGTTGAGGCGTTCAATTTGAATCTCTTAATCACTGTCGCTTTTACGCAATCGCGATTGAGACTAAATATCGTCGATTATTACGAGGCACGGTTGTATTAATCCTCTGAGGCACGGCGGTATTAAAAGTGTCCCATTTGTTTGATGCGTACACAATGACTATGCAGAGTAGACTAGGCGGACTAGACCAGACAGAATAGACTAGGCAGACTAGACTAGAAGGACGAGCCTAGATAGACAGAGGCAACACTAGACAGAAAGACAAATCTATTTAAGATTGATTTCATGAATTTCTGGAGAAATTTCTTGAAGTAAAACTTCAGTATTATATAATTCACTATTCAAGACAACTGCAATGGATAAATGTGTTGAGGATTGTAGATGTTGTGAGTTGGTGTGGGATAGCGAATAACCTTGTACCTATATAAGTTGCAACTTTATATTGACTTTGTGTTGACTGATTGTGACTTTATTGCCTAGCCTGGTCCATATATTTTTATAGTCTCGTATATTCAAATGTTCTAGTCTAGACTGCGAGAACTAATATCGCTGATTGAAAATAAAACATTATTTCTTTAAAAATAATCCGACAAATCGAAACTTTTTTCTTTAGACTTTTTCTGGAAATCACTTTATGAAGCCCCTCGAGTATTACTTTTTACCTCTGACATTTTCATACTTAAGGTGCATTACAATCTAATCGAATCTATCTAGTTTTGTTTTTTAAAACTCTATTTTTAACGTTTAATTACATGCAGATCCTATTAATAACAAAAATATTCTTGTTTGGATTTTTTTTAATAGATCTTTTTACGGTTAGTTAAGCGCATGCGCGTCCGCCAACTTTTAAAAGCGGGAATATATGTTTCGGGCACATTTTGTTATTTTCACTGGTTATACGTCAAAAAGTGCCCGAAAAACATGGCGGAAATTGACACATGCGCACAAAAAAAATTCAACTATGAAAAGGTCTATTAACCTGGTAGGTGTCATACACAGTAGCGTAGCATAGAGGGAACAAGGGGATCTATCATGCCCCCGCGCTACTCAGAGGGACACCAAATGGTCTTGTCTGTCTAGTCTTGTATGTCTAGTCATGTCATACTTTTCAAAGATTAACTATACTAGGGTAGGAAAAACGATTAAATGCTCAAATTAAGACCAGACAAAATAAATATGTACGCTACGCCACTGGTCGTATAACTTCTAATTCAATTGCTTCCGTTAAGCCTAATACAATTCTTTATCGATTGTTCCCTACTTTTTATTTTTTTATACGTTTAATTATACAGCGCTTTAATTAAGCTATATATTTCTATATACTCTACATATATAGTTTACTATTCAATAAACAATCTTAAAATAAAATCTTACAGAGTCAATTATTTTTCTTGTGTTAGATAATAAAATAAACAATTAAAATTGATGGCAATACCCTTCTGTTTCGATTAATATTCTTTTTATGGGTTGTCGTAATTTATTGTGTGAATTGGAGGGATGTTAAAGCATCCAGGCGATTTATTATACTTTGAATCGCATTTATCTCGTTTTGTTTTTTCGCCATCCTATTAAAGGTTTATTTGTTTGTAGAATGTGTTCAATAATGATTGACCTATTTCTGGTTAGTCGCGGTCATTCGCTGACCGTTTATGCGATGCTGCTTTCCTCGTGTGCGAAACGCTTCATGTTATCTGTTAGATGTTGGGACTTGATAAAGCGATCGGTGAAAAATTGAGGAAGTTAGAAAGTTGGAGATGAATGGTTAGGTATTTATTCCTTGTATTTTAGTTTTGTTTTACGTGGAAAGTTTGAAGGTTTAGAATTTTCTTAAATCATTGATAGATGTTTGCAGATTCGTACATTATCGGAAAAGACGGTGAAATTTTCGATGTGACGGTGAAATTAAATTGCATCCATAGACATTGATTGAGTGAATGTGCTTGTTTATTACTTTTTATTTTCTCTCATCTCATCTCATATCATTTTTTAGGAAAATGTATGTAGAAAATATTATAACAGGACAGCAGAATGTATAGCAGTAGCGAAGTTGGTTGCAGATGTATTTCAAAAATATATATTTACATGCAAATTTCTTAATAACAATACGTAAGGAATTTATATTATTTCCTAAAAACTAATCAAACATTTTACTACAAGAAATTGTAAAAAAATTTCTTGTAAAAAAAAATCTTAGCATTCATATCAATTTTGGCTAATTGTTCTTTGTATTTAAATTTTGAGTAATTTTTTTCTATTTATAGCCCTAAGGCATGTATGCTAGAAAAAATGAGAAATTCTTTTTTCTAGCATACATGCCTTAGGGGTATAAATAGAAGAAAATTTTTAATTAAAAATTTAGATGACAAGAACAATTAGTCAAAATTAATATGAATGCTAAGGTTTTTTTTTACAAGAATTTTTTTACAATGTCTTGTAATAAAATGTTTGATTCATTTTTTGAAAATAATATAAAATGCTTTTGTATTGTTATTAAGAAATTAACATGTAAATATATATATATATATATCTATATATATATATATATATATATATATATATATATATATATATATGTATATATATATATATATATATATATATATATATATTGTTGTATTTGAGGTTTTCGCGGATAGATACCTGTGTTGTATTGTTTTCTCGGGGATTCCGCGTTGATGCTGAGGGTTGGCTCTGAAAAGAACCGTATTCTCGACGTTTCGGCGAACTAACATTCGCCATTCTCAAGAGATATATGTGTCCGTGCGGGTCAACCGTTAGACGCATACTGAGAGCTCGTTCGTGCGATGCGACTACTTATAGCTGTCTGGCTTCGGGTCATGCGCGTTGTGTGCGGTGCTTCGGTTCGGTTGTTTGTTTGTCTTGTTGGTCGTACATGAGTCTGGGGTGTCTGGGATTGCATTTTGAGGGTGGATATGATCGGTCGCCATGCTGGGGGCAGTCTCAAGGAATCGTCTGTCGTGTTCATGCAGTAGTCTCGTTTTTCTATCTCTATGGCTTCTCTGTATACTCGTGACATTTCGTGGCTAATCTGTGCAACAGTCCTTGAATTTCTAAAGTCCATCCAGTGACCGGTGTTTGTGTGTTGGACAAGTGCCGATGAAACTTTCTTTTGGATTTCCAAACTTTCCATGGGATTCTAACGGGATGGTGTCTTTAACGCTGCGTAGCATGGAGGATATTTTCTGGTTAGGTTTGAAAATGGTGTCGATGTTGTGTCTTTTAAGTATTCTGGCGATTTTGTCAGTTGATCCATGAACATATGGTAGGTATGCTGTGCTAACGGGTTTCTGGCGCTCTTCAGTTCTTTGGCTATTGTTCTCTGTACGACGGAAAGCTCTGGATATTAAGCTGTTTGGATATCCATTTGAAGAAAGAGCTTCTCGTAAGTTCCTCAATTCTTTCGGTAAGTTAAGCTGGTCGACTAGTCTTTTGGATCGGGTGGTAAGAGTGTTGACTACAGATGCTAGTTGTTTGGGATGATGGTGCGAAGAAGCGTTCAGATATCTGTCTGTGTGGGTTGGTTTCCGGTACACAGTGTGGCTCAATGTGCCGTCAGGTTTCTTCTGTACCAAAACATCCAAGAAAGGCAGTTGTTGATGCTTTTCTATCTCCATTGTGAATTTAATTTGGTCGTGTTGGGAGTTAAGATGGGTAAGGAATTTGTCCAGCTCTGGTCTGCCGTGGGGCCAGATTGCCAAAAGATTGCCTTTTCCTCAAAATCTGTAAGAAATTCTTACAGATTTTGAGGAAAAGGCAATCTCATCAGCCACACTTAAACCTACACTCTGGTTAAGATATGTTGACGACACATTTGTAATCTGGCCCCACGGCAGACCAGAGCTGGACAAATTCCTTACCCATCTTAACTCCCAACACGACCAAATTAAATTCACAATGGAGATAGAAAAGCATCAACAACTGCCTTTCTTGGATGTTTTAGTACAGAAGAAACCTGACGGCACATTGAGCCACACTGTGTACCGGAAACCAACCCACACAGACAGATATCTGAACGCTTCTTCGCACCATCATCCCAAACAACTAGCATCTGTAGTCAACACTCTTACCACCCGATCCAAAAGACTAGCCGACCAGCTTAACTTACCGAAAGAATTGAGGAACTTACGAGAAGCTCTTTCTTCAAATGGATATCCAAACAGCTTAATATCCAGAGCTTTCCGTCGTACAGAGAACAGTAGCCAAAGAACTGAAGAGCGCCAGAAACCCGTTAGCACAGCATACCTACCATATGTTCATGGATCAACTGACAAAATCGCCAGAATACTTAAAAGACACAACATCGACACCATTTTCAAACCTAACCAGAAAATATCCTCCATGCTACGCAGCGTTAAAGACACCATCCCGTTAGAATCCCATGGAATTTACGAAATACCATGCGGAACATGTGAACAAACCTACATTGGACGTACCAATAGAAAAATATCTGCTAGGATTCAAGAACATGTAGTTTCAACCAGACACAGAGACAAAGTTTCATCGGCACTTGTCCAACACACAAACACCGGTCACTGGATGGACTTTAGAAATTCAAGGACTGTTGCACAGATTAGCCACGAAATGTCACGAGTATACAGAGAAGCCATAGAGATAGAAAAACGAGACTACTGCATGAACACGACAGACGATTCCTTGAGACTGCCCCCAGCATGGCGACCGATCATATCCACCCTCAAAATGCAATCCCAGACACCCCAGACTCATGTACGACCAACAAGACAAACAAACAACCGAACCGAAGCACCGCACACAACGCGCATGACCCGAAGCCAGACAGCTATAAGTAGTCGCATCGCACGAACGAGCTCTCAGTATGCGTCTAACGGTTGACCCGCACGGACGCATATATCTCTTGAGAATGGCGAATGTTAGTTCGCCGAAACGTCGAGAATCCGGTTCTTTTCAGAGCCAACCCTCAGCATCAACGCGGAATCCCCGAGAAAACAATACAACACACATATATATATATATATATATATATATATATATATATATATATATATATATATATATCTTCTTCTATTTATAGACCAGTGGTCGACAATCTAGGACCTCTAACATCTACATTTTTATTAAATGGTAAACTAGTTTAAGCAATTAATGAACATTCAAAATTGAATCAAAACTTCTATACTAAACAGACAAGATATACAGGGTGTTAGGTAAACATTCGGCAAAAATCAAGAGGTTTTTCCTTGACCTATTCTTAGAATATTTAGTCCTAAGATGGTTTCTGAAAACCCCTTTGTTTCGAAGATACAGGGTGAACAAAACTTGCGACGACCATATTCGGTACTTGTTGAAATTATTAATGTAATTGGCGTACGCCAATTAATTTATTAAGTACACAAGTTTAAGAAAAACCCCTTGACTTCTTGACGCATGTTTACCTAACACACTGTATTTATCAAGCCATTTTCTAAATTTAAATTTAAGGTACTGTTAATAAATTAAGAGCGATGAAATATGGTTTGAAAGATTCTGAAGGATCTATTACCACGATTGCTCTTATTATTGGTTTTTGGATTTTCAGTACACATTCTGGGGGAAACATACGTGGTCTGTTAGAAAAGTATCCCACCTTTAGCCGGTAAAAATAAAACTGGCATACCTGCAGCGTTGGAAACCTAATCACCCTCAAAGCAGTCTCCTTGGGACTCCACACACTTCTCCCAGCGGTGCCGCCATTGTTGGAAGCATTACGAAAATGCCTCTTTCGGAATTGACTTTAGCTCGGCTGTTGTTGCAGCCATTATATTGTTCTCTCTTGTCTGAAATCGCGTTCCTTTTAATGGCCTCTTGACTGGGGAATAGCCAGAAGTCGCAGGGGGCCATATCAGGACAGTAGGAGCCTGTCGAACCAGAGGAGTCAGGTTTTTTCAAAAACCAGACAAAAATTGTGAACCAAGTGCGAAGAATGTGCTGGAGCATTGTCGTGATGGAGTCGCCAATCCTTTTCCTGATGACCACAACTCCAGCCGCATGCGCCGCATATCATCACGTAGGCGACGTAGGACATCCCTATAGTACTCTTTGGTGATTTTTACTTCCGTTGAAAAACGAAAGAGCACTACACACTACGTCACTCGAACACTGCTCGACATCAACTGACGCTATCTACAGGCGGGAAAAATTCACGCCTGCGCACGAAGGTTCAAGGTCGGCTCATGCAAGCGCCCTTGATTCAAATCCATCAGGTTTTCAAAATAAAAAATAAGGTCGGTTACTTTTCTAACGGACCACGTATATTCAAAAGTATCTTGTTTTCAACGTATTTTTAAATACCTCACTTCTTCTTCTTCTTGTTTGAATAGGTCTACTTGGACCACGCTTGTTCAACTGTTGGGCTTTGATTTTTGCCCAGAAATGTCGCATCTTCTGCCGCTGTAACTCCTTTCTCTCTTCTGTCCAGGGGGTACCTTTCCTTCGGGGTTTTTCCTGAAATCCACGGACTTCTTTCAGGGTGCGTCTCACAAACTATCTGTTTTGGAGATCTGTAATTCCCAGTTGTTTAATATCCTTCTCGGTTTCTGTGAACAAAGTGCTACGAACTTTCTTGTCTTGCCAGAAGGTGAACAGATAGTTGATTAGTCGGTTTGGATTTTCAAAAGGTGGCAGTTCTTGTCATTAAAAACCAGTTTGCCTTGTGTGTCAGTAGGGAAAGATCCTTTAGCCCCACACAAAACATTTTGTGAGGTCTATGTGACCCCACGCTAAACAGGGTGTAAGGTCTATGTGACCCCACGCTAAACAGGGTGTGAGGTCTATGTGACCCCACGCTAAACAGGGTGTGAGATCTATGTAACCCCACGTTAAACAGGGTTTGAGATCTATGTAACCTCAATCAGCTTTAAACAGCTTTCAATCAGCTTTAAACAGCTTTCAATCAGCTTTAAGTTAAATCTGTATATAGCTGATTGAAGGCTGTTTAAAGCTGATTGAAAGCTGATTGAAAGCTGTTTAAAGCTGATTGAAAGCTGTTTAAAGCTGATTGAGGTTACATAGACCTCACACCTTGTTTAGCGTGGGGTTACATAGACCTCACACCCTGTTTAGCGTGGGGTCACATAGACCTTACACCCTGTTTAGCGTGGGGTCACATAGACCTCATACCTTGTTTAGCGTGGGGTCACATAGACGTCACACCCTGTATAGCGTGGGGTCACATAGACCTCACACCCTGTTTAGCGTGGGGTTACATAGACCTCACAACCCTGTTTAGCATGATGAAAAGTGGATGCAAATAGATGAAAAGTGGATGCAAGAATGAAAAATGGATGTAAGTAGATGAAGAGTGGATGCAAATAGGTGAAAAGTGGATGTAAGTAGATGAAAAGTGGATGCAATTAGATGAAAAGTGGATGCCAGAAAATTGAACTCTTTGGTATTTATATAAAAGAAAAAAAATAATACTATCTGGGTCACAGACAAGTTTAAGAAATTTGGCTCACACATTGGAAATTATTCAGATAAATATCATAGGAAATATGGGGTCTGTATAGTCTTGTCCGTTCTTGTTCGACCTTGTTCGGTATTGTCCGATCTTGTCAAGTCTAAAACCAATAATCTCATTTGAATCAATTCGTAATATGTTTGCAATCAATTAATTATGCATGCATACACGATTCTCCGCTACCCGCCCGCAACTCATTTTGAATTTTCCCCGCTTGTCTGTCTAATCTAGTCTGTCTAGTTCCTCTATTCTTGCCTGGTGTTATCAGCACTAGACGTCCGGTCGCGCCTAATCGACTACCGATAAATCAAAATATTAATGTTTATTAATTTAAACACGGGATAATTTCAAGAAATTAATTAGATCGCGTTCCATAATTTATTATTTCTCCGCTTGTATGTAGCTGATAAGATAACAGCGGGCTGTTATCGACCGTAGACATTCGGTCAGGTCTAATTGACAAGCCGAACAGTAAATCAAAATTTTAATATGTTTGCAATCAATAATGCATACATATCCACTCCCCGCTGGTACCCCGCAACTTATTTTGAATTTCCACCAAATTTTGAATTTTCCCGCTATCCAACGTACACGTATCTTGCAGCGTCATCTACACATACTCGCTCGGACACGTTCAGAACTATTTTGTACATGATTTCCCCATACTAGATTTCACATGTAATTCCCCAAAAGGACTCGGTGCTAAATTTACATGTAATTCCCCCACAATGGGCTATATTACATGTAAAACCCATATGGAGGTGGTGGGTTTAGAACGAAGGATCTTTCCCTACTTGTGTCTCTGAAGTGGAGGCTTGGCGGAGCGTATTTTCTTCCGTAGAAAACTCTGGAGTGTTGGGTTATCGAATTATCTTGGCTGTAAGCTTTCTTTGTTCCAGAAAGCTGCCAATTTTTCTTAGTCTTTTAATAATTCCACTTCACCCAGGCTGTCTGTCTTTGGGCTATTGCATTGTCACAGTCTTTAGTACACCACCGATGCTTCCTTCTTCTAGCGAGGGGGGCGAGTTCATTGGCTGCCTTGACAAAAGTCTCCTTCGGTTGGTCCCAGCTGTTGAGATCTGCATTGTTCAGTCTCTGACTTAGTTCTTAACTGTTCTTAAGTCGCTCTACGTCAAATCTTACCATTTTGGCGGTTCTGTGTAATCTAGTGTTTCTAGGCTGGAGTCTTATTTTGATCTTGGAGAGGTAGTGGTCTAGAGTCCAGATTAGCGCTTCTTAATACCTTCACGTTTCGTTTTTCCTTTTGAGATTCTCGTGAAATGGCCACATGATCTATCTGGAATTTACACAAGTTGGTATTAGGTGAAATCCAAGTCTTCTGCTTCCTTGGTAAGTGTTTGACTTCATGATCAACCCAAAAGCATTACACAGATGTATCAATCGTTCTCAGTTGCGGTTGGTTCGCTTATGTGCCGGATAATTGCCCACTATGTTTCTGTATTTTTTCTCTCTTGCCATTGGGCATTGAAGTCACCAAGCATTATGACGGTGTGCCTCTCTGGAAGTTTAGATATAATATCTTCTAAGTCTTCCCAGAATTAATCAGTTCTGTCTGGATTGCGTGTATTGTCCTGGTTGGTTTTTGGCATTGACTACCATGTAGCCCTTGTTTGCACATTTGTGAGAGAGGATGGATAGGTACACGACTGCTCGGGGAGGTAAATTTGGTGACTGAATCCAATATCCTGTAACTGATTATAAATCCTGTACCTAAATTTTTCTAAAGATTCTGTAGCCTTGAAACTCGAAGGTTTTCTCGTCCGTTAATGTGGTTTGCTGTATCCTATTCCTTCATTTTGTCTCCTTATTGTTTTAAAAATCATATAATTTGTTTTTTGAGCGTTTATTCATAGGTTATTTGCCGAAAACCATGTATATATACTTTGTAGGGATTGTTTGCTTCAGACTCTTTTGCATGTCTGGATCCTTCATATAGTTAAAGATATAAGCCTAGTATGGTTTGTATTTTAGATAGATGCATTTGGTTAGGTCTGCAGTATATAAGGAAACAAATACAGGCGCCAGAACACTCCCTTGTGAGACACCAGCATTTGTGTTCAACAAGGTAAATGTAATAGTTGTATTTCCAAATATCATTTTGACGTCTTTTTCTCTGTTCGAGAGATATGATCGGAATCATTGGCGGCATTTGAAAGCTTTAGAAATAGCAGAGATGATTCCGATTGGCCATTTACCGTCGTCTACTTCCTGAAGTATTCTGTGCAAACATTGATCAATTGCTGTTGGCGGTTTCTTCTAAAACCGTGTTGCTCCTTCGGTAAGATATTTGTAAGATATTAGGAGACCCAGGCTCGATTCCCAGCCGAGGAGGCACTTTCAACTAGGGCATTTTTCAGGCCCTCGTAATAATTTTCAAATCTCAGTTACGATCTATCTCAATATTAGTCTTAACATTACTTATAAGATAATCAATATTTGCTAAACATAACTGACCTGAATTGAGTTAACTGATATAAAACGTGTATTAATTAATATAATTTAAATTTAATTTCCTAGGCGTAACTGCAAGGGGGAATTTTAAAGATGGGGAGTTCAACGATCAAGTAACCTTGAGATATCCTCTTGGGGACGAAATGATTGGAAGGTGGGTGCAGGGAACGTTAATTTCGTGGAAATACAAATTTCGCTGCGGCTTAGAATTCAGTCATCCTTGGGACTATTGCAAATTTCCAGACAGGAGGTTCGACTGCGATAAGAAATGATATTGATAACCGATTTCGTTCGCATTTCTAGGTTTTATATTTCACGTAACGAAGGGTTGCGAGCAGCAGGTCGTGAAAATCTAACAGCTGACGTCGAGCCTAGGCCTATTCCGGAGGGCTGTTACGACGTCGGCGAGGGGTTTTATAATCCGCACCATAAATGCATTATAAGCGCCTACGATGGAGCGAAAGTTCTAAGGTAAAAATAGCTAAATAAAGTCTGTATTGATTAAGGTAAGTTTTTAATCGTTTCATAAGAATTCCAAACGAGGAGGAGGAAAAGTGGATAAAGTGGAATTGCAGGAAAGCTTGGAACGAGCCTGTGGGATATCGACCAGATTTATATGAAGAATGGACGACTGGTATGCATTTATTAACTGTTGGTATATTACTTTTATCATTTCCATTTCATTAGGGAGGCATGAGGAAATTGCGGATAAAATAAAAACGAAAAGACACGTGACTTGCGACTTCTGAATACTGATCATTGCTAAATTTCTTATTCATAGGAGCTATTTTATATTTGTAATACAGATACATAAAAAACATATTCTTTAGTTTTCTTTTTTAAATCATTTTAAAACTTTCTTTCAGTTTTGAAATGGGATAACTTTTTTTGGGATGCATGCATCTGGCAAGATTTATGTTTTAGGGGATTGTAGCTTGTCTCTGTAGTCTTGTCGGTTTAGTCTTGTCTGTCTGAATAAAGGCTGAATTTTACGTAAATATTGATTTTGTTGCATCTGTGCAATACGCAAGCAGAATATTCTCAACCTAATTATAACGAATTTGCTTTCATGTTAACCGCTTGCAATACATCAGCAGCATTACGTTCAAAATCAATTTATTCGGTGACAGGAAGCATTTTTTACCAATTTTAAATCTGCTAACTCATTTATGTTCACAATTCCCTTGATTATATTTCAGTTTTTTTATTATCAAGCCCTAAATATATTGTTAATGCAAACAAATGCCACGTGTGACTATTTTAGTCTATTCAACGTTACTAATATTGCACATGTGAATATAAACTACCATGCCATGCAGAACAGCACCAAAATCAAGATTAATCATGTCCAAATCTGTGTTTTATATATATTTAGCACTAAGAATTGAATAAATATATAAAATATTAGGTTGAATTTAGTTGGAATAATTCTTCTCGGGAAGGGGTCTGCGATACTCAGGGTACTTAATTATGTTTAAGGGGAAATAAAATGTTATTTAAATTATTGTAATCCCATTGAAACTACCAAGAAATGTGAAAATAAAGGGAGAATTTCTCGGACTTTTGTCAGCACGTGCCGCGTAAAAACAATGAAAACTTTCCGCCTTGTCTCCAATGCACACTTTTTTATGTATATGAACCAGACAAAAACTTGGTAATTTGATAAAATAACGTATAAAACGTGGATGAATAAAAGTAAATTGGTATCACCAGACCCAAATAGAAATATCGCTGACACATGAGGAGATACACTAATACTCTTTTTGGTAGCAAACTGTAGTCTGTCCGTCTGTCCATCTGTCTGTCTGTCCGCCTATCCGTCTGCCCGTATGTCCGTCTGTCCGTCTGTGCGTCTGTCCGCCTGTCCGTCTGTCCTGTTATGGTTGCGATGCTGTCACCAATGTTATGGTTGCGATCGCTGCCACCAATGTTATGGTTGCGATGGTATGTTGAAATAAAAACCAGGACTAGGCATCTGTGCCATTAGCGCACATTCCAAAACGTGCCCTTTGTCCCACGTTTTGGATAAATGCAATAGTTTTATAGTTCGTCCAGAAACTAAGGGTTTTTATTACCACGTTAAAATCTACCTCCCCCGAAACATATTAGAAAACGTGCGAAGGCCTATAAAAACCTTATAAAGATTAACCAGAGGACCAGACATTTTCAGGTATTTAGAGAATTTAAGCCTCGATTGTTTATAAGAGGAGCCAAGAAAATTCATTCTCCCCCCTATTTAAATTAGAGGGATGATTTAACCCCTCTTACAGATATATTATACTAAGAATGGTATTAATACCATTCCCCAGTTGTCAGTAACAAGTAAGAAGTAAGAGAAAAGAGAGTAGAGTGGTAAGCTATAAGTTCTTAAGTTAATTCGTTGTATTATTGTTTAATTAAATTGTTAAAACCAACTCGACTATTATTCGATAAACTACGTGCCTTGCGAATCCCGGTGAACATTATATTACAAGATACCGAGATATTTAGATATATCTCAGAGTCCGAAGAATTGTTTACCAGCAGTCCTTCCCTCTCAACATTGAAGTCGGCGGTGGTTCACACCATAACCCCCTTCACAACATTGGTGGCAGCCTCACAACAGGTGGGTGAACCACCGCTATTACCAATGTTTTGGTTGCAATGCTGCTACCATTTGTTCCTTGTATTTTGGGAGATTGGGCACCTGCTCGCGGCCTTGAGCTGTGGACGATCTTCCAGCAAGGGGAGTGAGTTGGTTTTGAGATTCCAACTCACCAGTTGAGTTTCCTCTTTGGTATTTTATAGGCTGATTGCGGACTGTCTCTTTATGACTGACTTTTCATGACTGACTTTTCTTGATTGACTTTTCATGACTGACCCTTCTTGACTAACTTGGTGTAGAGGACTTTCTGGTATCTATACTAGGAAGTCGGGAAAGGGGTTGTCGTTATCTTGTTTGATATATTATATTATCTTGTGTTTCGAATGTTATTTGGATGTGATTTAAGTTATTTGCCTTTTTCAAACAAGGCCGGGAAGGGACTTTGGAAGTCGTTAAAGTATCTAAATAATGTTAATTATTTAGTTGCTTTCCAAAATACTCCACATTGCTGATATTATAATGGGTTTTAGATAAAAAATGATATCTACACAGTAAATATCATAACAGTCTGTCTGTCCGTCTATCCGTCTGTCCGTCTCCGTCTGTCCGTCTGTCCGTCTGTCCGTCTGTCCGTCTGTCCGTCTGTCCGTCTGTCCGTCTGTCCGTCTGTCCGTCTGTCCGTCTGTCCGTCTGTCCGTCTGTCCGTCTGTCCGTCTGCCCATCTGTCCGTCTGTCCGTCTGTCCGTCTGTCCGTCTGTCCGTCTGTCCGTCTGTCCGTCTGTCCGTCTGTCCGTCTGTCCGTCTGTCCGTCTGTCCGTCTGTCCGTCTGTCCGTCTGTCCGTCTGTCCGTCTGTCCGTCTGTCCGTCTGTCCGTCTGTCCGTCTGTCCGTCTGTCCGTCTGTCCGTCTGTCCGTCTGTCCGTCTGTCCGTCTGTCCGCCTGTTCGCCTGTACGTCGCGTTGAAAGATGTTAATAAAATAAAAGAAATTTAAAGGTAGCTGGAGAGGACTCTATCGTTGCTGAACTGTGGAAAGGTGCTGGAAACAATGCCGTGCGCAAGCTAACCGAGATCATCCAGGACATTTGGGATACAGAGACATTACCATCGGATTGGTAATCTGCTCTGATCCATCCGCTTCACAAAAAGGGAGATTTTACTGATCTAAACAACTACCGTGGAATTTCTCTCGTCCCGGTAACATACAAGATTCTTTCGAAGGCGTTACAAACAAGGGCAGAAAATAAGTCAATTGGGAGACTATCAGGAGGGCTTCAGGAAGACCCGATCCTGTGTTAAACAGATCCATAATATTAAAACGGAACTTGCATACTCCAGGATGAGAAACCGCAAGGTGGTCGTCACCTTGGTGTCACCACACCAAGGTGTTGATTTTAGGATGGCCTACGATTCCATTGATAGAGAAACGCTTAACAAAGTACTCCAGGAACTAGGGCTAGACAACAAAATCCGCAGACTCATCCTAGAAACTTTGACCATCCCATTCCAAGGTTAAATTTAGAGGCGAGATTTCAAAAAGCTTTGAAATAAAAACTGGAGAGAGACAAGGACTTTGCACACTTCTCTTCAACTGTGTCCTTGAAAAGGTTATGAGAGAATGGCGCAAGAAACTGATCAACTTGTGTGCTCAGAGATCTACATGGGACGTAAGAACGATGGTTGTGAATTGCCCGGCCCTTAGGGATGACATGGCACTGTTTTCTGATTTTGAGGTGGCAACAATGCAGGTAAATTGTCTCAGAAACAGGCAGCCAAAGTGAGTCTTCAAGTGTCGCTGGAGAAAACAGAATTCTTGACCAACATCAGAGATGGAAACATAGAGATGTTTCTAGAGGAGGGAAACATCAAGGGAGCTGAGAAATTTAAGTATCTCGGCGAATGGATTGAACCCAACTTATCAGAAAGAACATCATTATCCAAGAGAGTCAACAAGTTAGAACTAGCTTATCGACTGACTAAGAACACTTACAACAAGAAATGCCTGCTACGCAACCTGAAACTTAAACACTACACATCAGTCGTAGGACCAGAAGTCCTATATGCCATGGAGTGCCTTTCCTTGAACCGAAGAGGTCTGGTAGAGAAATTGGAAATCAGAGAGAGGAGAATCCTCAGGAAGATCCTAGGCACGGTAAAGGAAGAAAGGGGAATTCCGAACATAACTCTGAGCTCTACGAACATATTGAGATGCTCTCTGATTGTGCAAGCAAAAGAAGGGTATCTTTCTATGGTCACGTTGCAAATTGCCTCTAAACCGACTAACCAACCGTCTGTTCACCTTCTGGCGAAAAAAGAAGGTTCGTAACACTTGATTGGCAGAAACCGAGAAGGATATTAAAGAACAGGGAATAACAGATCTCCAAAACAGACAGTCTGTGAGACGCACCCTGAAGGAAGTCATTTCGTGGATTTCATGAAAAAACCCGAAGGAAACGTACCCTCTGGACAGAAGAGAGAAAGGAGTTACACCGGCAGAAGATGCGACAATACTGGGCAAAGATCAAAGCCCAAAAGTTGAACAAGCGTGGTCCAAAATAGGCCTATTCGAAACAAGAAGAAGAAGAAAAGAAATTTAAAAACACAGTGAAATTCTATAGTCCTTCATAAGAAGAATCCATTTTTCTGGGTTAAAAACGATCAATAGTAAGTAAGGTATAATATATTATAAGGTATAATCAGGTATAATATATATATATATATATATATATATATATATATATATATATATATATATATATATATAATTATTTCAATCAGCACTGTTTGACGAACACTCGAACATGAAATGACGCGCTAAAATTGCTTCACTTTGAATTTATATCCAGACTCAGGTACACCCAAATAAGCATTTTTAACCCTCATATCGAAAGCACTTTGTCAATTAAAAATTAAGAAAATAATATTTATGTTTTTTTTAATTTTTGCCAGCTTTTTGCGATTTCAGACCACTGTGCGTCGGTCCGTCTGTCCGTCTGTCCGTCTGTCTGTCCGTTTGTCCGTCTGTAATTCTGTCCGTCTGTCCGTCTGTCCGTATATATGGATGTTTATAGAATCGTAGATCCTAAACGAATTGAGCAATTTGTTTTAAAAGCTGAAGTGATCGAGTAGGTTCTTAGCAATAATTTATGAAGATCTCTTCATGCGTTTGATGACCATCAGCTCATTTCCTACTTGACAAAATTAATCTGCAACCAATTTGACGCAAATGTTTGTCTTGTTCCATATATCCAGACTTGTGTCTGAAAGCTGACGTGATCGAGAAAGTTGTTAGCTATAATTTATGAATCATTTATGATCATCAGCTCATTTCCTACTTCACAAACTTAATCTTTTTTGTAAACAATCCCCACCAATCACATATTTGCGAACGAAATAGGTAACATTAATCACGCATTTACAACCAAATTATTAAAGAAACGAAAAAAGTGCGAATAATAAAATAAAATTAAAAATTTTCTGTAACCCCGACACAAAAAAGCTCTAAAAAGTAAAAAAAACTAAATTTCTCTCTTGCCCTTTTAACTGCATTAAAATTACCTATTAATATTTTGATGATGAGCGTCGCGAGTCCGGGGCTGCTAAGTAAATCAAATAATAAAACCAGAATACTATTCTGTTAGAAAAGTATCGGACCTTATTTTGAAAACCTGATGGATTTGAATCAAGCGCGGTTGCATGAGCTAACCTTGAACCTTCGTGCGCATGCGTGAATTTTTTCCCGCCTGTAGATAGTGTGTAGTGCTCTCGTCGGTGTTTCAATGTAAGTAAAATGACGGAACGACTGGAGCAGCGCTACTGCATCAAATTTTGCCAGAAACTGGGCGACAACCAGGTGGAAACCATTTGAAAGATCTAGACGGCTTTCGGTGACGATGCTATGGGCATCACACAGATTAAGAAGCGGTGCAACCGACTTAAAGACGGTCGCACATCGGTGGATAGCGAGCCACGCTCTGGTCGGCCATCAATATGCCGAAATAAAAATGTCATTGCCAAAGTGAACGCTGTGGTGATGCGGGACCGTCGTGTGACTATCCGAGAAATTGCGACAGAGGCGGGCATCAGCACTTTTTCGGCGCATTCCATTGTGACCGAAGATTTGGCCATGAAGAGAGTGGCGGCGAAATTCGTGCCGAATCTGCTGACGGCGGAGCAAAAGCAAGTTTGTGTTGAAGTCTCACAGGAAATGCTGGACTTCATAAACAGTGACCCCCGACTTCATGAACAACATAATCACTGGTGACGAGTCCTGTGTGTACGGGTACGACCCGGAAACCAAATCCTAGTCGTCACAGTGGAAGCATTCTACGTCACAAAAAGAAAAGAAGACCCGCCAAGTGCGCAGCAACGTCAAAGTGATGCTGACTGCTTTCTTTTACTCGCGGAATGGTACACCACGAGTACACACCACAGGGTCAAACAATCACTAAAGAGTACTATATGTTGGATTTTATGTAGGATGTCGTACGTTGCCTACGTGATGGTGTGCGGCGCAAGCGACTGGAGTTGTGGTCATCAGGACTCCTTCACGACAATGCTCCAGAACATTCTTCGCACTTGATTCACATTTTTTTGGCGAAAAAACAGACTCCTCTGGTTCGACAGGCTCCTTGCTCTCCTGATATGGCCCCCTGCGAATTCTGGCTATTCCCCAACGTCAAGAGGCCATTGAAAGGAACGCGATTTCAGACAAGAGAGGACATTATGGCTGCAACGACAGCCGAGATAAAGTCGATTCCGAAAGAGGCTTTTTCGGAATGTTTCCAACAATGGCGGCACCGCTGGGAGAAGTGTGTGGAGTCCCAAGGAGACTGCTTTGAGGGTGATTAGGTTTCCAACGCTCCAGGTATGCCAGTTTATTTTCACCGGCTAAAGGTCGGATACTTTTCTAACAGACCACTACGAAGAAATAAAAAGAAGATTGATAATGATAAAGAATAGATTATGCAAGGACCTACTCTGTGTAAGCAACGTACGTAAGTAACAAAATAACATTATCCAATCGTTTAGTTTGCAGCGGTCTTCACATAGCGGTCCCCCGACGTAGCGATGCTCCATCATCAAAATATTAATAGGTACTTTTAATGCAATTAAAAAGGCGAGAGAAATTTTATTTTTTTACTTTTTTTGTGTTGGTTACTTTTTTATTTTTTTTTAATTAGTTGGTTAAAATTTTTAATTTTATTTTCTGTTTTCAGAAAAAAAATATTTGCAGCTCTTTGAAAATGTGATTGAAATGACAATATTTCTGGAATGAAAACTTTGACGGCAAAGTAGCAAATAGAGGAAGAAAAATGATACGATAAATAGAATGCTTAACAAACCCCTTCAAAATATTCATTGCGCAGAGAACAACAAAGAATCGTTTCAATAAAATTGAAAGTCTCGCAAACTTTTCTTAAAAGTCAGCACCGCGTGAAAAAATCCTGAACGAAGTCAATACACAGAAGTCAACATATTGTAGAATATAAATATCCCTGGAAAATTCATTTTATTCCCCTTTACTTGAAATATATAAATATATACAATTCTAGCAGAACATCCCTAAACTGAATACAAACACGTGTTTTATATGCACAGCACTGCGATCGGATCCACCCTACTTGGAAATTTCCATTTTTTTTTCTCGCATTCCAAGTTGCCAAGGTGTCAATAACCTTTATACAACGAAAAAACCCTTCCAAGTAGTGAATTGAAATAATTTACTCGTTTATATGATTCATCGCTTTAGAAAACTAAATTAATAAATTACAAGGGATTATAAATGTAAACAATTTATTATCAAAAATAAAATCTTTTCAGACTCTGTCGTAGTAAGCCAATGAAATAAGTTGAATTATGCGACTATACACATAGAGGATTAATTATAACAATATTCAGGATTGTACTTTTTATGGGATCTACGAGTTGAAGTTATCTTATGGAATTTACGAATTAAAATAGAAATTCTGAAAATATTTTTATCTACGTCTTCTATTGTAAATGCCCATTATTGTACACTTCGTAGACTATGTAAATACATCATAATACACACGTATGTTATGACTGATAACACACACGTGCGTTTGGTTTACGATTCGTTGATTGGTTGAGAGCTGCTACTACGTGCTCATACGTTCAGCGCCCCCCCCATGCCACAATTCAAACTAACGGAAATTGATATTGCGTACATTGGGTTGCCTATAGCTATGAGCAATCTTGTTCAAATTTAACCCAAATTAGTACTAAATAATAAGGTATGTAACCACTAAGAATGTATTTCTTTTCATTTTTATCAAGTTAATACTGAACTGTTAATACTCGACATGATTTGTCATGTCGAGTAACAGTTATATATGGAAATACAACTGTTTGTTTATTATAATGTTAAATAATGTAATTAAGAAGAAATACATTTGTTACATCAAACATATTTTTCTTATTAAACAGAAACAAATTAGTGTGGTCTTAGATAAAGTATAGTACATAACTCGAGTTGTAAGACAATTACGTACTCGCGGAATTAACTTTTCCGCTCGTACGTAATATGCTTCTTACAACTCTCGTTACGTAATATACTATTTTAAACTATCAATTTATTAAAATTGTGTTTTTCGGAGAGAATATGATAAAATAAAATATATCTCCTCCCATTAATCCTTGATATATAAATATTTCAACTCGCTTCTCAAATGTATTAACTTCGAGTGCAGCGAAATACCAAAACTCGTATCAAATAAACTCCCCCGCATCGCACAGTATATGCGTTAAATATATTGAGAAGCAAAGTTGGAAATTTGAAACTATAAAAGCGTGATTGGAAACAAAAACTAAGGAAAGCAGGGATATAGGGGTTAATGTACGACGGATGTTTGAAGCATATCGATTCATTTTGGTCGGACGAGTATTAATTTATAAGTAATAGCATCGTTCAAGTGATGAAAGAAGTGAATTGGATTTATAAGGAGCGAGGGTTAAATATTTATTGTCTGAGCTGAAGAAACTCTTCTAATTTTGTTTTTTTGTGAGAATAAATTAATTGGTGGCAGACACTTTCGTTTTTTCGCGTCAGCACTTTTTTAATTTGAAAACTTTTAAATTATATTATTATTTAAAGTTTTACAATTCATCTTCATTATATGTTTGAAAAGTAAAAACAGAAGTAAAGTAACAGTTGTGCAAAGTATAAAATATATCCAGTTGCTCATTAAAGTTCAAATGAATTGCAATAATGCAATGCAATAATCATTATCATGCACAAACAACGAAAAGCCTCCTTTCACACATGTATGAGCAGTTCGTGAAGATCATAACTAAGCGACTAACACCGAAGCTAGATTTTTACCAACCTAAGGATCTAAGGACCAACCTATAGAGTAGGCTTTGACACAAACGACCACCCTTTTAGGGTTCGGTACCGAAAACGGAACCCTTAGAGATCCTAACTTTGTTGTCCGTCTGTCTGTCTGTCAAGACCATTTTTCTCAGGAACGCGTAGAGGTAACAAGTTGAAATTTGTATCAAATACTCGGGTCTGTGGTCTCTTTCAGCTGTGAAAAAATCAAACTTGTAAGTCAACGCGATCAAAAGATATGACCGTTTATGTCGCATGTTTTGCGATTTCACAAGGGAATCCAAAACCTATAGGGTACTTCCCGTTAACCTAGAATCATGAAATTTGGCAAAAAGCGGTGTCTTAGAGGACAGTAAAGGGAAAATTCTGAAAACCGTAAATATGTAGTTTAATTACAAGAAAAATGCGAATTTACTATTAGAAACTTATGAAAATACACTAATGTGTTGCGTGGTATTGTCAGGCACCAGAAGCATATGGGTTGCATAAAGTTAGGTCCTCCTCGGTTATGTCCTCCTCGATTAGGTCCCGCCGAGGAGGCATCAACCAGGGAGGCACTAACCGTCCGGGCAGCCCATCCTGAAGGAATGCAAAATACCCGTAACCGGGGTGGCGCATACTGAAAAGCCAAGTGGAAAAGGGGGTTTAGTGAGAGTTTCCACCAAACCACAATACAAAAAATTACTATGGTTAGAGACAAACTAATTCCCATAATGCAATTTCATAATATTTCTCCTCTAAAGACATGTACCCTTAATAATAAGCACAAACACTGCTATAACTATCACAATTATGGACAACGTTTTTCATTGTTTTGTGTGATACGTCTGAATTACGTGATTATTTTGAAACTTATAAAAAGAAAGCGAACAAGACGATTATGATTAGGGTTTGACGGTTTTTCATACCTGGTTTTAAAAAACCGGTTTTTCAAATAAATTTGACACTACTGAAAAATTAAACAATTAAATTTGACTCATGAAAATACACTAATGTGTTGCGTGGTATTGTCAGGCACCAGAAGCATATGGGTTGCATACAGTTAGGTCCTCCTAAAGATACCTTACTTACAAGTTTGTACGGAACCCTCGTTGCGCGAGTCACAACTCGCACCTGGCCGTTTTTTTTTATAAAAGGCGTAGCAAGCACAGCTGCGTTAACTTGACAAGTGACCCACCTATAGCACGAGTATATCGTGTGTGCCACACTGTCTTCCTCCACGCAGTACTCGCACAGCTGTCAGAGGTTCTGCCCATTTTGTGGAGATAGTCCCGGATGTAACACCCATGGCCACTGAGTGCCTGAGTGAGATGATAATTTACTTTTCCGTGCTTTCTGGTGAACCATTTTTCCACGTCGTTTATCAGGAGTTTGGTCCACTGTCCCTTGGTGCTTGCTTCCCAGTGCTTCTACCATGTCCGGAGTAGGTCTCTTCTTGACGTCTTTTTTATTTCTTTTTAGTTGACTACTGCAACTGAGTCTCTCTGAATCCGTGAGTAGATGTTTAGCCTCTCTATGACTAGCAGGTGGCATGCCAGCAATTACCAGTGACACCCCCCTTGACACGGTCCTGTAGGCACTGCTGGTTCGAATTGCCAGCGTTATGTAGACCGCTAGCAGCTTGTGCTTGGTGACTTAACGGTGACTGTGCCGGCGCGAGTGGTGTAGAGGTGACGCTCGTGGCCTCATGTTAGAGCGCTAAGTAACAAGTATAGAGGGACCGAGATCTATCCCCAGTGCCGGCCGCATTTGTACCAGAAGACAATGTGAAAAATATTAATTAGCGCAATTTACAATAACAACTAGGTTTCCGGGCCTATAAGTGTATGTGAATGCAAAATACTATAGGCCACAAGTAGGCCGCAGTGTTTGAAGGGTTAATACCCGGCATCCAAATACCCAAACTTTAACAAAAAAAACGGTGACTGAACTAGACTCTCTGGTTGGTTGCGCCTGACTGTGTGGATTTAACTGAAATCGTTCTCACTGTCTTGACTGTCTTCTTGACTGGAGTCGACTTGCTGATTGTTTGCGCCTTACTGTCTTGTTTATTCGGGGGTCCAGGTATTTATGTTATGTCCAGGTATACTGGTCCCTCATCTGGGGGTGATCATTTTTCTATTTTCGGCTATTTGTCGCTTTGGTGATTACCGATTCTCGGAAAAAACATCTGGTCGTAATTTCCCCGGGGATTACACTATCATTGACCTAAAATTTACTGACTTATTGATTTATTGACCCTGATAAAATGTTTTTGGAAATCCGGCAGAAAATATTTGGGTAATCACCGTAATGCTCTCGTAAACTAAGAAATATAAATGTAACGGCTCGTTGCCGCTACAGATTTTTATTTATTTCAACCCCTAAGTATCTTATGGCACTCTTTGGGGTGATGACAGTGTCCCTCAGCTTAAATTGTATGTCCTCAATTTTCCGCTTTCCCGCTAATAGGACCGCTTCAGTTTTTTCAGGAGCCAGCTTGGGCATTTTGTTGTCGATCCACAGGTCAATCAAGAGCATCGATTTATTGGCCTTCCTCATCCGATCGTCTGCAAAGCCGACGGACTCTACGCCTTCAGGCTGCTCAAATTTGAGGACTCCGTCATACACGTTTGTTCCATAGTGTCCGGTCCATCACTGATCCATGTGGTACTACACTGAGGATCTCCTTTGTAGTGCAGCCGTTGTCTGATTCGACGACGATCTCTCTTTCAGCTAGGTAGCTATCTATCATCGCCAGAAAATATGGTGCGAATCTACGCCGCGTCGCCGTATCGAGGATGTCTTGCCAGCAGGCCGAGTGGAAGGCGTTGCGCACATCCAGTGTGATAAGGGCGCATATTTTCCGAGTTCTCCTGGTTGCTTTTCTGGCCTCGTCGACGATGGCCACGACTTTCTTTAAGGCGTCAATGATTGATCGGCCTTCCCTGAAGCCGTATTGGTGAATCTGAATCCGTGAGTAGATGTTTAGCTTCTCTATGACTGACAGATCTATTGGCGGCAATTACCAGTGACGCCCGCCTTGACACAGTACTGTAGGCACTGCTAGCTCGAATTACGAGCGTTCTCTGGATTGCTCCCAGCTTGTGCTTGGTGACTTAACGGTGACTGAACTGGAATCGTTGGTTGGTTGCGCCTGACTGTGCTGATTTAACTGTGTCATTCTCACTGTGTGTTGCTTGACTGTCTTCTTGACTGGAGTTGACTTGCTGACTGTTTGCGCCTGACTGTCTTGTTTATTCGGGGGTCCAGGTATTTATATTATGTCCAGGTCTATTATGTCCATGTCTATTTGTCGCTTTGGTGATTACCGATTCTCGGGAAAAACATCTTCTCGTAATTTCCGCGGGGATTACACCATTGACAATATTAAAATGTTTTTGGAAATTCGTGCGAAAATATTTGGGTAATCACCGTAATGCTCTCGAAAACTAAGAAATACAAATGTAACGGCTCGTTGCCGCTACAGATTTTTATCTATTTCAACCCCTAGGTATCTTACGGCACTCTTTGGGGTGATGACAGTTTCCCTTAGCTTAAATTGTATGTCCCCAATTTTCCGCTTTTACGTTAATAGGACCGCTTCCGTTTATTCCGGAGCCAGCTTGAGCATTTTGTTGTCCATCCACAGGTCAATCAAGAGCATCGATTTATTGGCCCTCCTCATTCGAACGCCGGCAAATCCGACGGACTCTACGCCTCCAGGCAGCTCAAGTTTGAGGACTCCGTCATACACTATGTTCCATATTGTCGGGCCCATCACTGATTCCTGCGGCACTTCACTGATGATCTCTTTTGTAGTGCAGCCGTTCTCTGATTCGACGACGATCTCTCTTTCAGCTAGGTAGCTATCTATCATCGCCAGAACTTATGGTGCGAATCTACGCCGCGTCGCCTCATCGAGGATGTCTTGCCAGCAGGCTGAGTTGAAGGCGTTGCGCACATCCAGTGTGATAAGGGCGCATATTTTCCGAGTTCTTCTGGTTGATTTTCTGGACTCGTCGGCGATGGCCACCACTTTCTTTAAGGCGTCTATGGCTGATCGGCCTTCCCTGAAGCTGTATTGGTTTCTTGAGAGGTCTCCACCGCTGTTTAGTTATTCTTTCATCCTTTTGAGAAGTAGCTGCTCAAGCAGTTTACCTGCAGTGTCCAGCAGGCATAGAGGCCTGTAGAACCTTGCCACATTGGCCGGTTTGTCGCCTATTCGTAAAAGTATTAGTCTGGCTTTTTTCCATATTTTTGGGAAGACACCTTGTTTGAGCGTGCCATTCATGACATAATGTGGAACGACCCTATATGCCGCCTTGACGATTTCCGTGGGTATCAAGTCCGTCCTGGAGCTCTGCCCTTACTGAGTCGGTCGCTGGCAGCTGCGAGTTCCTCATTTGTAAATTCCGGCACCTCGCATCGTGCTGGTCTTTCTCTCTGAATTCGGGCCGGGTGAGTAGGAAACAGGGAGCGAACGATTTTTTCCGTCGCGTCAGGATGAGGGCGCATGCCAGAGCTTCTGCACTTTAGCTCTCTGGTGGCTATCTGATATGCGTCACCCCAGGGGTTTTCATCGATACTCACGCAGAGGTTTGTCCAGCATCGCCTTTTCTCAATGTTGATCAACTCCCGCAGTGTTCTACAGTCATGTGCCCAATCATTAATCACGTCACTTGGATCTTTAAATTGTTGGAACTGAACGACTCCCGATGGACGGTCAGTCTTTACAGTCAGGCTCTTGGAGACAACCATTTGAGACAAGAATTCTTCAGTTTCTACCGTACAGAGATCCAATAATTCCGCATTACGTGTAATCTTGATAGGTGTATAGTATTACGCTATGTTCAACAGCACGGTTTCTTAAATCCTTTCATATTTATTTACTCTGTTCATCATTGCCAATAAAACTGGTGTAGCTATCAAATTGGCCTCATAAAGCTCACACAAGCCAGACCACTTAATAAGTTCAGCAGTAGTAAACAACTTCAGTATCTGCCTAAAAGATGGAATCTCTTCCAATATCTTATCTGTTACTAATACTCGATTAGTCAAGCTTGTTCATTATCATGAGGTGCAAGAATTAAGTATAGAAGTACAGCTTGACCTGCAGCTTTTCTGTCTTCAGGGACAGCTTAGATGGAAGTTGTATTCAAAACAGCTCTATAATGCTTGAACCTTCATGTTGATCCAATTCCATCATTAAACGGTAGATCTGGAGTTTGAGGTCTTGAGTGCTTTCATTTTCAAAGAATTTTATTAGCGTTTATTTTCTTAGAGATGATTTGGGTGCGGATGTAGTCCTGTTTGGCAAGGCATAAACACGTTTGTTCAAGGACGAGTTCGACTGTTTCTCGTTTCTCCGTTGAACCATATGTTTCCACTTTAAGTTCTTGGATTATATTGGCACCTTCAGTTATGTCACCTTCACGTATCTTGGATAGTTTATGAGTTAATCCTGCTCTTTCTACCTTAACATAGAATT
The DNA here is from genome assembly GCA_944588485.1 of Phosphuga atrata. Classification (NCBI taxonomy): domain Eukaryota; kingdom Metazoa; phylum Arthropoda; class Insecta; order Coleoptera; family Silphidae; genus Phosphuga; species Phosphuga atrata. The sequence goes on from OX155899.1 coordinate 58,236,370, forward strand.
AACACTCAGTTACTTGTCTCAAGGTATCAATAAGTTTGAGCTTAGTTTTTAGGAGTTTCATCAACATAAGTACAACATTCCTGGACCATTTGAGCATCAGCTTTTTATAATTGTGATCTCCTTTTTGAGAGTGCCTCTACATAATTTAATCTGAGGACTTGATTCCTAGTCTCCTCCTCTGCGGTTTTCTTTTTGGCTCTCTGGTACGCTCGCCTGGCCTGTCCACATATCTTTCTGGTGTTGCTTATTTCTTCCGTCCACCAGTAGACTTGTTTCTTTCTGGTACAGCTTTCTTGGCCGGCAGACAATCTTTACATATGGCCGTAAGGTTCATCAAGCGTCGTTCCAATGCATCTGCTATTTTTCCTTCTTTATGTTTCTTGTTGACCACTCCCCATTGTGGTGCCGGCTTCCAGCTGAGCTAAAGTCCGGTTTGCTCCCTAGTTCCAGGTAGATGTAATTTTGGTCGCTGAGGGTTTCTCGATCACCTACAAGTTGTCAAATTACTAATCGAAAAGTGTGTAGAGTACAATAAGTATCCCCTAGTCCTCATATTCGTTGAATACGAGAAGGCGTTCGAATCCATAAACCAACGAAAACTAATGGAAGCAATAGCCGAATGCCGTATAGGCCTTCCTCATTCGATTGTCTGCAAAGCTGACGGACTCTTCGCCTTCAGGCAGCTCAAGTTTGATAGCTCCGTAATACACTATGTTTCATAGTGTCGGACCCATCAGTGATCCCTGCGGCACTTTACTGAGGATCTCCTTTGTAGTGAAGCCGTTGTCTGATTCGACAACGATCTCTATTTCAGCTAGGTAGCTGTCTATCGTCGCCAGAAGGTATGGTGCGAATCTACGCCACGTCGCCTTATCGGATGTCTTGCCAGCAGGCCGAGTTGAAGGCGTTGCGCACATCCAGTGTGATAAGGGCGCATATTTTCCGAGTTCTCCTGGTTCCTTTCCTGGCCTCGTCGGCGATGGCCACTTTAATACGTCAGTAGTTGATCGGCCTTCCTTGAAGCCTTATTGGTTTCTTGAGAGGTCTTCACCGCTGTTTAGTTACTCCCTCGTCCATTTGAGAAGTAGCTGCTCAAGCAGTTTATCTGCAGTGTCCAGCAGGCACAGGGGTCTGTAGGACGTTGCCTCATTGGCCGGTTTGTCGCCTTTTCGTAAGAGTATTAGTCTGGCCTTTTTCCATAGTTTTGGGAAGACACCTTGTTTGAGCGTAATATTCATGATACCGAGGACATAATGTGGAACAACCCTACATGCTGCCTTGACGATTTCCGCGGGTATCAAGTCCAGTCCTGTAGCTCTGCCCTTACTGAGTCGGTAGCTGGCAGCTGCGAGTTCTTCATTTGTAAATTCCTGCACCTCGCGTCGTGTTGGTCTCTCTCTCCGAATTCGGACCGGGTGAGTAGGAAACAGGAAGCGAACGATTTTTTCCGTCGCGTCAGGATGAGGGCGCATGCCAGAGCTTCTGTACTTTAGTTCTTTGGTGGCTATCTTCATCGATACTCACGCAGAGGTTTGTCCAGCATCGCCTTTACTCATTGTTGATCAACTTCCGCAGTGTTCGCCTTGCCTCTATATAATTTAATCTGAGGACTTCCTTCCTAGTCTCCTCCTCTGCGGTTTTCTTTTTGGCTCTCTGGTACGCTCGCCTGGCCTGTCCACATATCTTTCGGGTGTTGCTTATTTCTTCCGTCCACCAGTAGACTTGTTTATTTCTGGTAGAGTTTTTCTTGGGCGGCAGACAGTCTTTACATATGGCCGTAAGGTAATCGATCATTCCTTCGGGCGAGTCCACCACCGCCAAGTTCATCATGCATCGCTCCAGTACATCTGCTATTTTTTCCTCCTTAGGCATGTCGCACACTGGATCCGCTCCGCTCAGCTCACATCAGATCCGACCGAATCCCCTCCGCTCAGCTCCGTCATTTTTCCACATATTGCATCCTCTCAGCTACGTCACTTTTTCACACACTCAATCCCCTCCCACCTCTCCTCCGGGAGAGTTAAATATGTGCTGCTATCCTGGTTGCATAAATGCCTTAGCGGATATATGAAAACGTTACTGTTGCGCCTGCGTGAACCATCCGCTAGCATCCGACCTCCGGCCTAGTATTCTTCACAAACAGTGGATAAGGGACGGAGAGGATTTCTATTTAAATTCACGGGTTTTATATTTTGCTGGGCTGAAAGGCTGAGCCGAGCGGAGACGAGCGGACCCAGTGTGCGACAAACCTTAATGTTTTTTGTTGACCACTCACCGTTGAGGTGCCGGCTTTCAGCTGGGCTAAAGTCCGGTTTGCTCCCTAGTTCCAGGTAGATGTAATTTTGGTCGCTGAGGGTTTCTCGACCACCTACAAGTGCGAGGCAATGCGAGAAGGCGCTCGACTCCATAAACCATCGAAAACTAATTGAAGCAATAGCCGAATGCCGTATAGACCACAGATATTCCGTGCTAATCAACAGCATCTATAAAAATGCGACTGCATGCGTAAGATTACACGAATACACCGATAAATTCGTAATAGATACAGAGGTACGGCAGGGAGATAACACCTCGCCCAAATTATTCACAACAATTCTGGAATACATGTTAAAAAAGGTCGACTTTGAACACATGGGGATCAACATAGACGGTGAAAAACTAAGCTACCTGATCTTCGCCGATGATATTGTGCTTAACAGACTGTATTGATGAAGCTAGAAAAATGCTCGAAAAATTAAAAGCTGTCTCACACCAAGAGGGCCTAAGGATCAACTACTCGAAAACGCAAATAATGACCAAACTTGTACTGAGTGAAATCATTTCAGTGGATAATGTCAAAATAGAACAGACTGTCTCATATAAATATCGAGGACACCAGATTCGAATTGGTGGAGGTAATCAAGCGAACGAATTCTATAGACGAGTAGGACTAACCTGGGCCGCTTTTGGTAACCTGAAACACGTGTTTAAGGCTGACTTACCCATCTGCTTGAAAAGAAAGGTGTACGACCAATGTGTCCTGCCTGTCCTAACATATGGAGCGGAAACGCTTACATTAACAAAGAAAGTTATAAACAAAATCAGGGTAACACAGATCCATGTTAGGAATAAACATGCGTGACAAAATCCCAAATGTTACCATACGGCAGAGAACGGGAGATGCAGATGTGGTAGAGAGGATCACCCACTTGGAGTGGAATTGGGACACGTAGCAAGAATGACGGATGGAAGATGGACGAGGCAATATACTCCATCTCCACCGACGAGGTGGAGTGACGATATAAAGCGTATCACATCTATTTGGATAGAAGCAGCGAAATCGTCAATTATAACAATGCCGTTTCAAATCGCTTCAAATTAAAGGATATTACTCCGGTAACATCGGACTCCTCTTTAATGATGAACTCTTCCTACAAAATGTTCGCCAAGATTCTAGAAGGGCGGTTGAGAAAAGAGGCAGAGGAAAAGCAATTAATACCAGAGGTGCAAGCAGGATTCAGAGAGGGAAGAGGAACACAGTCGAGCAACTCATAACGCTTAGATTTATAATTGATCAGGAAATTAGATCTGGGAGCATTTTTGCTCTTTTTATCGACCTGAATGCAGCGTATGATTCTGTAGATAGAGAGATTGTATGAATGTTTGGTTAAAAAGGGTATTTCGGAGAGGGTGAAGAGGAATGTGAGGGAGGTGTATAGGGAAACGGTGTGTAAGATCAGGGTGAATGGGTGTGTAACGGACTATTTCGAGATAAAAAAGAGCCTGAGGCAGGGATGCCCACTGAGCCCCACACTTTTCAATCTCTATGTGGCTGATTTGGAAAGAGTTTTGGTAGACGGGCAAGCTGGAGGAGTGGTGGTAGGGAGAACAAAGGTGTGGAGTTTAGCATACGCTGATGATGTAGTGGTTTTTGCCAAGACAGCTGGGTAATTGAGAGAGGTGATTGAAAGGGTTTTTTGAAAGGAGAGATTTGAGTGTGAATGTGGAAAAAACTAAATGGATGCGGTTCAAAAGAGGTGGGAAGTTCAAGAAAGAGCGGTTTGAATGGAGAGGAAGGGAAATGGAGGAGGTGCAAAGGTTTAATTATCTGGGGTATGTATTTGGAAATGGAGGTAGCAATAGAGAGCATGTGGAGTATCTAGCGAAGAAAGCATGGGTGGCAGCTGGGCGAGTCTGGAATGAATGGAGGAATAAATTCGAAGGAAACTTTCGGGCGGCTGAGACGGTGTGGAAGGTGTGTGCGAGAAGTATTTTATTGTATGGCTCAGAAGTCTGGGGGACGAGAGAGGAGGACAGGATAGAAAGAGACCAGTTCAAGTTTTTCAAAAAAATCCTGAAGCTTGATAGGTCGACACCTGGTTACATCGTCCTCCAGGAGGTGAGTGCGTGCAAGGTGGCAGTCTTGGCTCTTTGAATATAAGGTGAGTGAAATGGGAGATGAAAGGTTAATAAAAGAGGTTTTTAGAATGGTAAATCGAGTGGGAGGAGGCGGTATGAAAGGGAGTGACTGGGGTAAGAATAAGAGGAAATTATATGAAAGAGGTGGTATATTTGACGAGGGGCTCGAAACGCTAAAGCACGAAAGGGCACTGTGGGCCGAAAGGTTGGTAGAAAGTTTGCAAGAAGTGGACCTACAGGAGCGGCAAAGCAAAGTAGAAAGTAAAGATACAGGTACATGGGCGGTTACCAACCTATTTAAGTGTAAATCAAGAGGACGATGCACAAGTCATGTTAGCAAGGTATAGGTGTGGATGTGAGGAACGTGGAAGAAGATACTGGATGAGTGAGGAGCATAGAAAGTGTAATGTTTGTGGGACAGCAGAGGATACTTGGAAGCATTGGATGGAAGAGTGTACAAGGGGTGAATGGAATGAGGGAGTGAGGCGGGAAGGAAAGAAATGAGAGGAATGTATGAATGATAGCGGAAAGGGTTATTATAAAGGAAATTGTAGTTTTTTTTTTTGGTTTATTTGGAGATAAGAAAGATATTAACATATTAGCGAATGAGTTGAATGATTTTTATGTTACTAATCCAATTAGACTATGTACCAAAACTCAATTATGTAGATAACATTCTAATGAATACTCATTCAATCTTCATTGAACCAGTGAGTAATGAAGAGATTTTCACCTACTTAATGAGCTTTAAAAATAAACCTGTACTGTGGTGACGATGAAATTTCCCTAGCCCTAATACAAAATGTTATACTAGAAATTATTGATCCATTAACACATATTATCAACAAATCAATAGAATTTGGAATATATCCTGACAAACTTAAGCATTCGGTTATCACACCTGTTTATAAAAAAGGGGACTAGAATGTCTTAGAAAACTACAGGCCTATTAGCATATTATCATCTTTTTCAAAATTTTTTTAAAGAGTGATAGCTGATAGGACCATATCCTTTTTTAAAAAATACAATCTTCTATATGATACTCAGCACGGATATGTTAAAGGAAAAGTATAGAAACCGCGTGTTTCTATTTCTTAGACAATGTATTAAAGCATTTGGATAATCAATATATCCCTTGTGGCATATTTATAGATTTATCAAAAGCCTATGATACGGTTAACCACAATTTTCTTATATATAAACTGGAAAAGTATGGTATTAGAGACAACGCACTAAATTTATTCCGATCCTACCTGAGCAACAGAACACAACAGACTAAAGTGGTCAGTGCTTCTTATGGCACGGCAAAATCAAAAATTAGAAACAATACAGTGGAAATCCCACAGGGTAGTATTTTGGGGCCACTGCTTTTCACGATTTACTTAAACGATCTGCCGCTAGCTCTAAATCAATCTAAAATAGTAAATTATGCAGATGACACAACATTATTAGTAGCTGGTAAATCCATAGAGGAAATTATTTCTAAGTCTAATTCGGTACTTAATCAGGCAAAAATATGGTTCCAAATGAATAAATTAACTATAAATGAAGATAAAACTAACCTAATCATTTTCCGAACATACCGATCAAAGATAAACTATCCAAAACAGATAGTGATTGACAGAGATACATTAGAATTAAAAAGTGAGGTGAAACTTTTAGGGATACATATTGATCAACATTTAAGCTGGGAAACCGATGTAAAAAAATTATCAATAAAGTTGAACAGAACAACGTATGCACTACGCATTCTTCAAAGATGTGTAAGCACAGAAATGCTAAAAGTTGTATATTATGCCAACTTTTACTCACATCTCCGTTTTGGAATAATTTTTTGGGGAAGAGGGAAAAGCGTAATTGAAATATTTAGAGTGCAAAAGCAAGCACTAAGAATTATGCTCCAACTAAATTTCAGGCAATCTTGTAGAGGTTCCTTTAAAAAAGCTAATATTCTTACAGTTGCAGGTGTGTATATATTTGAAACATTAATCTTCATATTTAAACATAAAAAATATTTTACACATCATGAAAGCATTCACCACATAAACACAAGAAATAATAAAACCTATTTACTAGCAGCACATAATTTATCTATGGTGGAAAAAGGACCATACTATAGTTGTATCAAGTTATATAATAGCTTACCAAATTACCTCAAAGAATGTAAAAATATGAGAAATTTCAAAGAAGATACGTATAAATACATCAATATATAACACTATACATAGAAACATAGAACCCACAGACATAGAACATAACAGACATAGAACCCTATACCATTGAAGAATTCTATAGGGTAAAAGTCTAGGTTGATCAATTTGAGATAATGTTAGTTTAATTTATTATAAATATTGTTGAAATATTTCTTTTAGCATGTATTTTTTGTATAGCTTAATTAGAGATCAAAATTTAATTTGAATTTGAATTATTTTGTGTCAGTTACAGATATTTTTGTATTTTAATTTTTTAAATTTATATTTTTTTATGTGGTTTCTATATGCCAGTAGGTTAATAAATAAATAAAAAAAAATACAAGCACCGCAATAACGAGAAGAATGGAAGGAATTAAGGGAGGTTTATGTCCAACAGTGGACGCTACAAGCTGATTAATGATGATGATGATGATTTTATCTCATAAAATGGTTTAGGAGATTCACAGCCATTTGTATAATTGAAAATTTTAAGATTGTTAAATTTTGTTAGATAGCATGAATTTAGCATATATCTAAAAAGTTTCAAACACCATTAAAGAGTATTAAAAGTGCTTTACATACTAATATTTACAAGATATCTTCAATAACATTTTTTCTCGTATTGCAGAAAATGTTAGGTAATTTCGACCGAAATGGGAAAATGTGCACGGAAATTAAAACAATACCCCGTTTTTAATGCGTCTATTAAATTCCGATATTTAATAACAACTTTGATAAATAGCGTAACGTTTGTGCAAATGCGCTTGGAATGTTAGTGTGAACATAAAATACTGCATTGAGTGCATAAAATATTTTAGTATTCCGATGAGTAATGGATTTTCGTTTTATTGTGCATTATTTTTATACCATAAATGTACACGTAATAAACTCAATAATGATCGTATATTTATAACAGGATTTTATAACAGCAAATAAAATTTTTAACAAAGAAATTTTTTTTATATAATAGCTTACGTATATATAATAGCTTGTGTACTATATATTGTGTATTTATTTATCTCTTCCATAAACTAATTTTCAAATGAAATTTAGAGGCTACCACAGAGAGTCCTAGTCTTCAGGAATCGATTCAGTGTCCCAAAATTAGTCGAAACACGTACATAATATTCCCTGGGAAGCTTTCAGTTAAGAAATACCATCGACTCGGGAAGTTTAGACCGCGGAAACGACGAAATGCGAGAAAATCGATTTTGTCAAAATCGTTATTTTTTTAGTTACAACAAAATTTAAAAAGGTTTCTGAAATAATTTTTGCTGCTGATTACAGATGTGCACAGTGTATTCCGCTAGTTCTTTCGGTTCACTATCGCCTGCAAGAATTGAAGAAATTTTTAAGAAATTTCGGCGCTCGAATAGAGATCTCGGAAAGTCGTGAACTTTACGCGGACAATCTCAGTGTATTAGTAGAAAAATTAGCTTCTGAAAATAATGCCCCGATCCGCTTTTGATTAACTGCAACCATTTCCGAGACATCTAGTTAGCAAATCTAGACTCGAGTAAATTTTAGTTTGAAATTACTCGACGAATTATTGAATCTTTCCGGACAATTTACACATCGACTTGTTCGCCTTGTCGTGTAGTTTCTGTGTGCCCAAAATGATTTCGCTGCGTTTTACCATTCTCGAAAAAATCGAAAAAACCCGAAAAAGCGCATAATTTTTGAACGAAATAATAGAAAATTTTTGTTGAATTTTTTTTTGAAAATTTGTTTCTTGATTTATTTTTGCTCACACAAAGGAAATCGAACTGCTGAAAACGATTTTGCAGTTTATATCGCTCTAAAGTTACAAATAAACAAGTTTTATTTATTTTGTCGCTGTACAACATCACGCATTTCCGACTGATTTGACGCTGTCATAACTTTTGAACGACTCACTACAGAGACTTCTAGTCTTCATCAATCGATTCAGCGTCCCAAAATTAGTCGTAAAACGTATATAATATACCCTAGGAAGCTTTCAGTTAAGAAATACCATCGACTCGGGAAGTCTAGACCGCGGAAACGACGAAATGCGAGAAAATTGATTTTTTCAAAATCGTTATTTTTAGAGTCACAGCAAAATTTAAAATCGTTTCTGAAAGCACTTTAACTGCTGATTACAGATATGCAAATTATATTTCGCTAGCTCTTTCGGTTCACTTTCGCCTGAGAAAATTGCAGAAATTCTTAAGAAATTTCGGCGCTCGAGAAGAGATCTCGGTCGTATAGTGAATTTGCCGCGGACAATCTTAGTGTATTAGTAGCAAAATGAGCTTCTAAAAACAATGCCGCAATCCGCTTTTGATTGTCTGCAACCCTTTCTGAGACATCTGCTTAGCAAATCGAGAATCGGGTAAATTTCAGTTTGAAATTACTCGACGAATTATTGAATATTTCCGAACAATTTACACATTGACTTGTTTGTCTTATCGTCTAGTTTCTGTGTGCCGAAAATGATTCCCCTGCTTTTTACCATTCTGAAAAAACTCTAAAAAAACCGAAAAAGCACATATTTTTATACGAAATAATGGAAAATTTTTGTTGAAAAATTTGTTGGAAATTTCTTTCGTGATTTATTCTTGCTTACACAAAGGAAATCGAAGTGCTGAAAATGATTTTGCAGTTAATTTTGCTCTAAAGTTACAAATAAACAAGTTTTATATATTTTTTCGCTGTACAACATCACGCATTTCCGACTAATTTGACGCTGTCATAACGTTTGAACGGCTGACTACAGAGACTTCTAGTCTTCACCAATCGATTCAGCGTCTTAAAATTAGTCGGAAACCGTATATAATATTCTCTAGTAAACTTTCAGTTAAAGAAAACCATCGACACGGGGAGTCGAGACCGCGGAAACGACGAAATGGGAGAAAATCGATTTTGTCACAATCGTTATTTTTTTAGCTACAGCAAAATTTAAAAACGTTTCTGAAAGCATTTTTGCTGCTGATTACAGATGTGCAAACTATATTTCGCTAGATCTTTCCGTTCACTTTCGCCTGCAAGAATTGAAGAAATTTATAAGAAATTTCGGCGATCGAGTAGAGATCTCGGAAAGTCGTTCATTTGCCGCGGACAATCTTAGTGTGTTATTAGCAAAATGAGCTTCTGAAAACAATGCCGCAATCCACTTTTGATTATCTGCAGTCGTTTCCGAGACAACTACTTAGAAAATGGAGAATCGGGTAAATTTCAGTTTGAAATTGCTTTACGAATTATTGTATCTATCCGGACAACTTACACATCGACTTGTTCGTCTTGTCGTGTAGTTTCTGTGTGTCCAAAATGATTTATTCTGCTGTTCTTTACCGTTTTCGAGCAAATCGAGAAAAACCGAAAAAGCATGTATTTTTCGAACGAAATGATGGAAAATTTTTGTCGAAAATTTGTTTGTAATTTTTATCGTGATTTTTTTTTGGTTTCACGAAGGAAATCGATGTGCTGAAAACGGTTTTCTAGTTTATTTAGCTCTAAAGTTACAAATAAACAAATTTTATATTTTCTATCGCTGTACAGAATCACACATTTCCTACTGATTTGACGCTGTCATAACTTTTGAATCGCTCAGTGCAGAGACTTCTAGTCTTCACCAATCGATTCAGCGTCCCAAAATTAGTCGGAAAGCGTATATAATATTCGCTAGGAAGCTTTCAGTTAAGAAATACCATCGACACGGGGAGTGGAGACCGCGGAAACGACGAAATGCGAGAAAATCGATTTTTTCAAAATCGTTATTTTTTTAGTCACAGCAAAATTTAATAACGTTTCTGAAAGAATTTTTGCTGCTGATTACAGATATGCAAATTATATTTCGCTAGCTCTTTCGGTTCACTTACGCCTCCAAAAATTGAAGAAATTTTTATGAAATCTCGGCGTTCTAGTGGAGATCTCGGAAAGTCTTAATTTTCCCGCGGACAAACTTAGTGTATCCATAGGAAAATGACCTTCTGAAAACGATGCCGCTATATGTTTTTAAATATCTGCAACCGTTTCCGAGATATCTACTTAGCAAATCGGGAATCGAGTAAATTTCAGTTTGAAATTTATCGACGAATTATTAAACATTTCCGGACAATTTACACATCGACTTGTTCGTCTTATCGTCTAGTTTCTGTGTGCCCAAAATTATTTTGCTGCTCTTTACCGTTTTAGAAAAAATCGAAAAAACCGAAAAAGGATGTATTTTTCGAACGAAATGATGGAAATTTTTGTCGAAAATTTTGTTGAAAATTTTTTTCGTGAATTTTTTTTGGTTACACGAAGGAAATCGAAGTGCTGAAAACGGATTTCCAGTTTATTTTGTTCTAAAGTTACAAATAAACAAATTTTATATTTTTTTTTTTCGCTGTAAACAATCACACATTTCCTACTGATTTGATGCTGTCATAACTTTTGAACCGCTCATCACAGCGACTTCTAGTCTTTACCAATCGATTCAGCGTCCCAAAATTAGTTGGAAACCGTATATAATATTCCCTAGGAAGCTTTCAGTTAAGGAATACCAACGACATGGGGAGTCGAGACCACGGAAACGACGAAATGCAAGAAAATTGTTTTGCTGTTGATTACAGATGTGCAAAGTATATCGCCTGCAAGAATTGAAGATATTTTTAAGAAATTTCGGCGCTCGAGAAGAGATGTCGGAAATTCGGGAATTTGCCGCGGACAGTAATGGTGTATTATTAGCAAAATGAGCTTCAGAAAACAATGCCGCAATCCGCTTTTGATTATCTGCAACCGTTTCCGAGACATTTACCTAGCAAATCGAGAATCGGGTAAATTTTAGTTTGAAATTACTCGACGAATTATTGAATCTTTCCGGACAATTCACAGATCCACTTATTCGCCTTATCGTCTAGTTTCTGTGTTCCGAAAATGATTATGCTGCTTATTACCGTTCACGAGAAAACCGAAAAAGCACATATTTTTCGAACGAAATGATGGAAATTTTTTTTTTTAAATTTTTTATGAAACTTTGTTCGTGATTTTTCTTTGCTTACACGAAGGAACTCGAAGTGCCGAAAACGATTTTGTAGTTTATTTCGCTCTAAAGTTACAAATAAACAATTTTATATTTTTTTCGCTGTACAACATCACGCATTTCCGACTGATATGACGCTGTCATAACTTTTGAACCGCTCACCACAGAGACTTCTAGTCTTCACTAATCGATTCAGTTTCCCAAATTTGGTCGGAGAACGTATATAATATTCCCTGGGAAGCTTTCAGTTAAGAAATACCATCGACTCGGGAAGTCTAGACCGCGGAAACGACGAAATGCGAGAAAATCGTTTTTTCAAAATCGTTATTTTTTGAGTCACAGAAGAATTTAAAAACGTTTCTCAAAGCATTTTTGCTGCTGATTACAGATATGCAGAATCGGGTAAATTTCAGTTTGAAATTACTCCACGAATTATTGAATATATCCGGATAATTTACACATCGATCTGTTTGTCTTATCGTCTAGTTTCTGTGTGCCGAAAATGATTTCGCTGCTTTTTACCATTCTCAAAAAAAATCGAAAAAAACCGAAAAAGCACATATTTTTTAAACGAAATAATGGAAAATTTTTGTTGCAAAATTTTTTGGAAATTTTTTTCGTGATTTATTTTTGCTTACACGAAGGAAATCGAAGAGCTGAAAACGATTTTTCAGTTTATTTTGCTCTAAAGTTACAAATAAACAAGTTTTATATATTTTTTGCTGTACAACATCACGCATTTCCGACTGATTTGACGCTGTCATAACTTTTGAACAGCTGACTACAGATACTTCTAGTCTTCACCAATCGATTCAGCGTCCCAAAATTAGTCGGAAACCGTATATAATATTGCCTAGGAAGCTTTCAGTTAAGAAATACCATCGACACGGGAAGCCGAGACTGCGGAAACGACGAAATGCGAAAAAATCGATTTTGTCAAAATCGATCGTTATTTTTTGAGTTACAGCAAAATTAAAAAATGTTTCTGAAAGAAGTTTTGCTGCTGATTACAGATATGCTAAGTATCTTTCGCTAGCTCTTTCCGTTCAATATCGCCTACAAGAATTGAAGAAATTTTTATGAAATTTCGGCGCTCGAGTAGAGATCTCGGAAAGTCGTGAATTTGCCGCGGACAATCTTAGTATATTAGTAGCAGCATGAGCTTCTGAAGACAATGCCGCAATTTTTATTCAAAATGCATTTTCATTTAGCAATATGCCGCAATCCGCTTTAGATTATCTGCACCCCTTTCCGAGACATCTACTTAGCAAATCGAGAATCGGATAAATTTCAGTTCGAAATTACTCGACGAATTATTGAATCTTTCGGGACAATTTACACATCGACTTGTTCGTCTTGTCGGGTAGTTTCTGTGTGCTGAAAATGATTTCGCTGCTTTTTACCGTTCTCGAAGAAATCGAAAAAAACCGAAAAAGCACTAATTTTTCGAACGATATGATTATGAATTTTTGTTGAAAAATTTTTTGGAAATTATTTTCATGATTTTTTTTTGGTTACCCGAAGGAAATCGAAGTGCTGAAAGCGGGTTTCCAGTTTATTTCGTATTAAAGTTATAAATAAACAAATTTTATATATTGTTTCGCTGCACACCATCTCGCATTTCCGACTGATTTGACGCTGTCGTAACTTTGGAACGGCTCACCCATTGGCAGTTTTAAGGGGTGGGGGTGGTAATCGGGTTATCACCAAATATGCACCAATCGATTCAATTTGTGAATACTAGTTTATTTTCATAATTGTGCGACGAAAATGATAAAGACTTCCAAAGATTGCTCTTGCATACTTAAGTACGCTGGTTATTAAAGGTGCTTATTTAGCAACATTTTACACCCTTTTTGAATCAATTTTACAGTTTCTGGAAAGTTAAGATCCAGATTTTAAAGAAAAACTGATCACATTGAAAGCAGACATCGCGTATTTGACAGATTTGTTCAAAAAATTTAATGACATTAACTAGCAGTTACAAGGGGACAGCCTAAATTTTATAAAAACAAAGGGTGTAATTTCGGCTTTTGAAAAATTGAAATTTAGCAAAATATTAGTCGACGCAAATTTTCCCAGTTTCCAAACTTGTGACAGGCAGAATGATGAGAATATTGTCTTGATGAGGATATTCAGACATACGTTGAACATTTAAATGCCCTGCATGATAACTTGAAAAATAGATTTGAAGATATTCTGACGATGGAAATACCAACATGGATCATAAATCTATTTGATGAAATGGAAGTGTCGAATGTTGTATTACAAGAGAAGCTACTCGAGCTTGGCACCAATGACGAGCTGAAGGTGAAATTTAAGAAAGGCTGCAGCCAGAAAAATATCCTGGATTGTGGTAAATTGCGAGAAAACTTTTGATAGCGTTTGACTTGAACAAAAATGATCACTTTAAAGCTTAATATTTCACAAACGGATCTCTTAATCGAAATATTATTTTCATAAACCTGTAATATTTTTGAAAGACCTATCCAACGACACCCTACACCATGGGGTAGACGAGAAAATAAAACGTAACCACTTCTTTAGGGTAAAGGAAGTACCCTAAAATTTTATTTTTCAAGATTTTATTTTACCATTTTGTCGGCGTGACTAATCTGTATAGCCATGCCAAATTACTGCTTTATATTTCTAATAGTCTCTGAGCTAAACTGCGGACGGTCGACGGACATACGGACGGACATATCGAAACTATAAGGGTTCGTTGTTGATAACACGGAACCCTAAAAAGGAGCAGATTGAATATCACAGAACGGGGAGATTTGCGGTTATTCCTTACGTAAGCCAAATATTTATAATTTGCTGTCAATCTATCAAGTACAGCCCTATTATTTATTTATTTATAGCGTATTTTCCCAATATTCGAAAACGTTAAGAAGCACTTTGACTCACTTCTTGACGTTCTTCTTATTTTGCCAGTATTCTTTCATTCTGTTGGAGAATGCCAATTTTCTTTCATCAGACCATTTAGGTCTGTAAGGTTTAGGTTTTGTTTGCTCTGGTTGGACTTCCCAGTTGTTCACTTTGTCACGGAAGGAGTCTCTGTCTGATGTGTCGGTTATGTTAGCGGTTCGCATATCTTTTTGTACTTCTTTCATCCATGGTGTTGTAATTTTGAGTGATGATATGTGATCTAGTATTCTTTTGGTTAGTCGGTAATTCGGTAGTCTATCTATGTGCCCGAAGAATTGCATTCGTCTTTTTCTAATATCAATTTCGATGTTTGAGTATTTTTCAGTTGTCTTGATTGACTGTAGTCGGTACCCGTCTGGAATAAGTTGCTCCTAGTATTTTCCAAATGATTTTTCTTTCTTCTTTCTAGATTTCTTCAAGTTCGTATTTCTTATTGAGTGTAAGCCTAGAGACTTACCGGTTTGATAACAGTGTTGTAGTGTCGAAGTTTTGTTTGTCTTGGCATGCATTTTTTGTTATAGAGGTTTTTGATAAGTCCGTGTGATCTCTTGGTTTTCTGGAGACGGTTTTGTTGTGAGATTTTTTCGGATCCAGTTGGCTCGATAAATTCTCACAGATATTTGAAATGTGGGACTCTTTTGATCATTCCGTATTTTGTTTGTATGTTCTCGCCTTTGTGACTTAACACTTGAGTTTTCTCGAAGGCTATTTGAAGTCCTACTTTTTCGGCGCATTCTTGGAGTGTTTCTATTTGTTTTTTTGCAGTCTCTTGATCTTCTGTGAGTATTACCAAGTCATCGGCGAAAGCAAGGTATAGTATAGAAATATTGTTTTTGCGTAAGCCAAGTGTAACTGGTTTCCAGACATTTTGTTTCTTGAGCTCTTTTTCCATTCTTCCATGACATTATCCAAGACGATATTGAACAAGAGAGGGGAGAGGCCATCTCCTTGTCGTACGCCTGTCTGAATTTTGAAAAGTTCCGAGATTTCCCCCATAAATTTTATTTTGGATTTTGTGTTGATCAGCGTTTGTTCAATGAGTTTTCGTGTTTTGTGGTCTACTCCTCTTTCTTTAAGGATCTGGAAGAGTGATTGTCTATCGATCGAGTAAATGTGCACATCACTGCTTTATTTCGAATTGCTCGCATTTTAACAATTGTTTTTGAGTTGAAGATTTGTTCGGGGCAGGATCGGTTTTGTCTGAATCCTGCTTGAAACTCTGATAACTTAGGTTCGAGCTGTTCTTGTGTTCGTGTCAAGAAGCCCTATTATTAAAATTATGACTATTAGGGTTCCGTACCGAAAACGGAACCCTTATAGGATAACTTTGTTGTCCGTCTGTCTGTCTGTCTGTCTGTCTGTCCGTCTGTCTGTCTGTCAAACCCATTTTTTCTCAGGAACGCGTAGGGGTAACAAGTTGAAATTTGCATCAAATACTCGGGTCTGCGGTCTCTTTCAGCTGTGAAAAAATCAAACTTGTAAATCAACTTGATCAAAAGATATGACCGTTTATGTCGCATATTTTGCGATTTCACAAGGGAATCAAAACCTATAGGGTACTTCCCGTTGACCTAGAATCATGAAATTTGTCAAGAAGCGGTGTCTTACAGCACATGTAAAGGGAAAAATCTGAAAACCGTAAATATGTAGTTTAATTACAAGAAAAATGCGAATTTACTATTAGAAACTTATGAAAATACACTAATGTTGTCGTAGTGGTATTGTCACACTCCAGAAGCATATGGGTTGCATACAGTTAGGTCCTCCCCGGTTAGGTCCGAAGGTTAAAAAGTATATGTTGGCACCAAGCTGTTTATTCGGAATTTTCTTTGTTTATATTCGTTATGCATTTCATCACGTACGCTCTTTAAACATAATATATACAGGGTATTTATTATGTCTAAATTTTGCTTATTTATAACCGACATGCGACATACTCAAGTCCCGTAACATCCTGTATATATTATATTTCGTCCAAATTTTCTCTATAATCTACATAATATGTTGATAATTTACATAATAATACTATACTATAATCTACATAATCTACATAATATGTTGTAGATCAGCGTTTCTCAACCTTTTTTGGCCCACGGACCAGTAAAATTTAAAAAAAAGATACGCGGACCAGTGATATTTTTTTAACAAAATTTTACTAGGTATTAAAGAACTACTACACAAAGGTGAATTAAAGGCATTTAATACAAAATATCGCGAAATAACACGTAGCATGAGTAACTTTGATGAAATTTATGAGTATGTGTGCCAAAATTAAAACCAAATGTAGCGAGTTTCAGGAGAAAGATTCGGGTTGGTCACTAAGGGAGATTTCCCATTTATATTATTTTTTTTCTTTTCCCATTGCCCATTTAAATTAATATCAATAAATATAAACCAATACGTGGGTCGTCATTTATTGAACTGCCAAAGGAGATTAGGGATCGGAAAGCTTGTATCAATGTTCAGAATGTAGACGAATTTTGTTTTTTATGGAGCATTGTATCCGCATTACACCCCACGAATGTGAGTTCTGATCGCCCGGCATCATATCCCCACTTTTCTTCAATTTTAAAATATGACAGATTAGAGTTTCCGCTTAGAATCAATAACATTCCTAAATTTGAACAGATGAATAATATTTGTATTAACGTTTATAGCTTGGAGTTTAATTTTAAATCTAAACAACATGACGTAGTAGGACCAATTTACCATACTAATGCGACTAGGGAAAGACATGTAAATTTATTATATTTGGAAGAAGGGGTTAAATGGAAGTGGGGTCATTATGTTTATATTAAAAATATTTCACGGCTTGTAAAAAGTCAAATCTCGGTAGATTGTAAGAAAAAATATTTATGTGACGGCTGTTTAACCTTTTTTTCAAATGAATTCGCATTTAATCAACATATATTGAATGACTGCAGCAAAATTTACACTATTATGCCGACGGAAGACCTTGTCAAATATAAGAGAGGTGATATGATGCCGGAATATATTAAAATATAAAAATATATTAAAATTTCAAAATTTCGATAGAAAAATTCAATTTTAAAACCTGTTGATACATGCTCACCGAACCCTGACAATTGCTATACTAATCAGACACATATCCATGTACCATACAGTTTCGCCTATAATATAAAGTGTTCATTCGATGACTCATTGAGTAAATTTTTCACTGATACCGGGGAAGATTGCCCGAAATTGTTTTGTCAGAACCTCTATGCAGATTAAGTTAAGGAATTATACAGGGAACATTTAAGCGTAATACTTCCAATGATTAAATTAACTGCAGATGAGCAAAATTCCTACGATACGGCCACTTCTTGTCACATATGTAATAAATTATTACAAGTAACAGACAAAGTCGCCGATCACGATCATGTAACGGGTAAATTTCGGGGAGCCGCCCACTCAAATTGTAATTTGAATTATAAAGTACCTAAAATGATCCCGGTATTTTTCCATAACATGTCGAATTATGATGTTCATTTATTTATTAAAGAATTTGGATCTGACGAGGAAAAAATTGATATCATCCCCCAAAATAAAGAAAAATATATATCCATCACCAAAAATCTACCTGTTGGTAGAACTACTACAAGTTAATTGTAATATTTTTATTATCATTTACTTACAATAATATTTAAATGTAAAGATATGTAATTATTTTTCTTTTTTTTTTCTTCAGTGCCGTACTAATCATAAATTACATAGAATTAAAATTAGTTTAAGATATTTGTATTTCGTAATTTTATAAATTAAAATTTAGTTATGATTTTTTTTATAAGTAAATTTTTTTCGCGGATAGAAAAAATTGTCTGCGGACCTGTAAAATTTCTCCGCGGACCACTGGTGGTCCGCCGCATCAGCGGTTGAGAATAGCTGTTGTAGATAATATGATTTAAGTATATTATACTTAAATCACGTACGCCCTGTTTTTTGGTAGTCAATTGCCCAAAAGCAGTCAATTGAACAACTGAATGTTAAAAGTATCGAAATAGATCTAGAAATAGTTAATATATTAGTTTATATTAGATCTAGAAATAGTTAGATCTTAATATAAGTTACTGAATAAGTGTAATACTAAAATAAAGTTTTCTTTTTATAAGTTTAAAAATATTCGCGTTATTTAAAAAAAAATACCCTTTATACAGGGTATATAGGTATACAGGCAAAATTGAGCAGTAAAAACAAATAGTGAAGTTCCAGAACCCCTAAACACTCATAGTGAATGGGGGATGTATGGTAATAAAATATAGGGTAGAATTCCTTCGTACGACAGCGACATCTTGAGGTTATGCTTCCAGCGGTACTAAGATGGTCGTGATTTCAGGAGGGACACTTGTCAAGTTAACTGAATGTGCTTGCTACGTCCTCCACAAAAAAAGATACCTTACTTACAAGTTTGTACGGATCCCTCGGTGCGCGAGTCACAACTCGCACTTGGCAGGTTTTTTTTTTAATTGTTGATATGCATTGTTGAAGTTACGGTACGTTATTAATGTTTAATTTTAATTCTATTAAGTCTGTAATCATATTATTTTAATAAATAGAACACAAGACAACTTTTCTTTTTATTTTCACCACTCCGAATTTAGAACTCAGCCGTGACGCAAGTTTTCATCGTTAGATCTAATCTTCACATTCTTTGGCGATTTGGGATTTTTGACGTTTTGGGAATATGGTACAAATGTAGCAGCTGGGAGTCCAACGAAACCAGAAAAATTTTGAGTGGTCTACGAGAAAAAAAGTTTGGGAACCTCTGGCTTAGAACTCTAAAATCTCTGTGATAATTTCATGATATAGTAACAGAAACTGCTATTTATGTCTGCATGAAATGCCAAGAGGAAAAGTAATTTATTTTCTAAGACTAGACACGGCAGACTAAACAGGCAAGACTCGACATGGGGACTAAATATGGGGAAATGAACTATCTCACCAAAGCGTTCAGCGCGCATGGATGCTTCAGGGAGTACCTGTACAATATCGGCAGGGCTTCTGACAATTTATGTGTCTACTGTGAACAAACGGACACTGCAGCAGTCGTGTGAAGCTGGCCCCCGAATTTTTGAAAAATTGATTTTTCTGGCAAAAAGAGTTCTGGCAAGATTTCGGATAGTTCTAGAGTTGAAAATGCTTGCTTGAAAATTGCAATAGTTCCGGGGAATTTCGGGCAGAAATCGAGAAAAACAATTTGGGGGCCAACTTCACGCAGCCCCCTCTTTTTCAGGAATAAGAGTTCTGATGTAATATTCCAGTTCTTTATATAGAGTTCTAGAGTTCTCAATCGATAATGCATATAGTTCTATTTTTTTTTTCAAAATTTTGTAATTTAAAAAAAAAATCTGTTAACGGTTTCCGATTGTACCAAGGCAGATAAACAAAAAATGCTTATTAGACATTTTTGTAAAATAAATATTTATAATTTATTTATTAAAAAACTTTCGACGAAGATAAAAATTACAAGAGTTCTGATAAGAGTTCTGAGTAGCCCCCGGAGTTCTAAACAAATAACCAATACAATTTCTTTGTTAAACCAATATTAAAGAAGTTGTAAACAAAAACGAGGCGCTAAATTTTTGAAAATTAAATAATTCAAAAAAAAAATATTTTCCGTGAGTTCTGTTAAGAGTTCTGGGTAGCCCCTCGAGAGGCCTAACAAATTTCTTTGATAATTACCACGTCCGACCAATATTAAAGATGTTATAAACACAAAATGCGGCGCTAAGACTTTGAACATTAACAAAATGAAAAAAAAAATCCATGAGTTTTTATAAGATTTCGGAGTAGCCCCCGAAGAGTTCTAAACAAATAACCAATACAATTTCTTTGTCAAAGCAATATTAAAGAAGTTATAAGCAAAAACGAGGCGCAAAATTTTTGAAAATTACAGAATTGGAAAAAAAAATTTTTGCCATAAGTTATGTTAAGAGTTCTGGGGAGCCCCTTGAGAGTTCTGAACAAATCTCTTTTATAATTTCCATGTCCGACCAATATTAAAGAAGTTATAAGCAAAAACGAGGCGCAAAATTTAAAAAAAATTACAGAATTAAAAAAAAAATTGTTTTTCATGAGTTTTGATATGAGTTCTGAGTAGCCCCCCCGGAGACTTCGGAACAAATAACCTATACAATTTCTTTCTCAAACCAATATTAAAGAAGTTATAAGCAAAAACGAGGCGCAAATTTTTCAGGATTCCAAAAAAAAAAAATTCCATGAGTACTGTTAAGAGTTCTGGGTAGCCCCTCGAGAGTTCTGAACAAATCTCTTTAATAATTTCCATGTCCGACCAATATTAAAGAAGTTATAAGCAAAAAATTCGGCTAAAAAAAAAGTTTTTTGAGCATTAAAGAACTAAAAAAAATATTTCTTTTTCATGACTTCTGATAGGATTTCTGAGTAGCCCCCAGAGAGTTCTGAACAAATAACCCATTCAATATCTTTTTCAACCATTATTAAAGTTATAAGCAGAATCGGGGCGCTAAATTTTTGTAGGGTATGCTAATTAATATTGGAATGTATGGTTCAATAAAACTTAAAAATAAAAAAGATTTGTTTACCGAGTGCTGATTATGTTTTGCATCATTTAGCGCCTCGTTTTTTGCTTATAACTGCTTTAATATTGGTTTGACAAAGAAATTGTATTGGTTATTTGTTCAGAACTCTCCGGGGGCTACTCAGAACTCATATCAAAACTGATGAAAAACAATTTTTTTTTTGGAATTCTGTACTTTTTAAAAATTTTGCGTCTCGTTTTTGCTTATAACTTCTTTAATATTGGTCGGCTATGGAAATTATTTAAGAGATTTGTTCAGAACTCTCGAGGGGCTACCCAGAACTCTTAACAGAACTTATGGAATTTTTTTTTTCGAAATCTGTAATTTTCAAAAATTTAGCGCCTCGTTTTTGCTTATAACTTCTTTACTATTGGTTTGACAAAGAAATTGTATTGGTTATTTGTTCAGAACTCTCCGGGGGCTACTCAGAACTCATATCAAAACTCATGAAAAACTAATTTTTTTTTTTAATTCTGTAATTTTTCAAAATTTTGCGTCTCGTTTTTGCTTATAACTTCTTTAATATTGGTCGGATATGGAAATTATAAAAGAGATTTGTTCAGAACTCTCTAGGGGCTACCCAGAACTCCTAACAGAACTTATGGAAAAAAATGTATTTTCGAATTCTGTAATTTTCAAAAATTTAGCGCTTCATTTTTGCTTATAACTTCTTTAATATTGGTTTGACAAAGAAATTGTATTGGTTATTTGTTCAGAACTCTCCGGGGGCTATTCAGAACTCTTATTAAAACTCATGGAATTTTTTTTTTCATTTTGTTATTGTTCAAAAAACTTAACGCCGCATTTATTGTTTATAACATCTTTAATATTGTTCGGACGTGGTAATTATCAAAGAAATTTGTTCAGAACTCTCCAGGGGTTACCCAGAACTTTTAACAGAACTCACGGAAAATATTTTTTTTTGGAATTATGTAATTTTCAAAAATTTAGCGCCTCGTTTTTGCTTATAACTTTTTTAATATTGGTTTAACAAAGAAATTGTATTGGTTATTTGTTTAGAACTCTCCGGGGGCTACTCAGAACTCTTATCAGAACTCTTGTATTTTTTTTTATCTTCGTCGAAAGTTTTTTTTATAAATAAATTTATAAATATTGATTTTACAAAAATTTGTAATAAGCATTTTTTGTTTATCTGCCTTAGTACAATCGGAAACCGTTATCAGATTTCTTTTTAATTTTTCAAAAATTACAAAATTAAAAAAAAAAGTAGAACTATGTGCATTATCGATTGAGAACTCTAGAACTCTATATAAAGAACTGGAATATTATATCAGAACTCTTATTCCTGAAAAAGAGGGGGCTGCGTGAAGTTGGCCCCCAAATTGTTTTTCTCGATTTCTGCCCGAAATTCCCCGAAACTATTGCAATTTTCAAGCAAGAACTCTAGAACTATTCGAAATCTTGCCAGAACTCTAAAAAAATTTCAATTTTTCTAAAATTTGGGGGCCAACTTCACACGACTCAGTGCAGCGCACACGGTCTCCGAATGTGAAAGATGGAGTCCGGAGAGGGACGACTGGACAGCGAAGACAAAATCAGAACTGGGAGTAAAGACACTGTTGGAAGTCATGGTAGAGTCCGAAGACAACTGGAGAACAACGGATGAAATGATAAGAAGCATTATGAGCACGAAAGAGACAGACGAACGTGCCGGGCAGAAAGCCTGGAACTAACCTAACTAAGAAAATGCCTGAACCCCTAAACACATGATGTGAAATGGTGGATGTAAGGCAACAAATGCGTGACATAACAAAGACAACGGCATTCTGACGACATGCGAAAAGCGGTACCGGGACGTTCGTGAATTCGAACCATTCGGCCACTTGACAAGTTACACTAGTGGAAGACTAGACAGGCAAGATTAGACATACAAGACTAGACAGACGAGACAGTTTGACTTGGTAGGCAAGACTGCATAGCTGTAGCTAGCCCAAAAACAAGATATATTTACATAATATGTTTATATCAATTATTATGAGGTGTAAAAAGATTTTGGAAAACAGGACTATAGAAAGTGTTTAGTAAATATACAAATTGAATGAAAAATATTTTGCAGTAGCAAAAATAACGTCGAAAAATAACGAAATAAAATTAATAAACGGCAATAATAAATGCAATTTATTTTAGCATAAACACCTTTATCGAACTATTTACATGTTTTCATTTCGCGTACTTTTATATGAACATTAAATTTAATAGTTTTGATTTTAAACTTGATTACATGGATAAATTCGCAGCAAACAGCGTCGGTGAATAGTTGGCGAAATGTTGAAACCACCTGCCTAGCTCATGCAATCAACCAAAACCCTTTAAACTGAATTCAATTGTCGCATAAAGAATCGGTCTTTATGCGACAATTGAATTGATGACTCATATACGCGACACTCAGCTACGCGACATCGTCTGTCAAATAATGATTACTTTGTTTTAAATTTGCACGTTCTCAATATAAATTAATAATCATTATTTGACAGGCGATTTCGCACGACGTCGCGTAGCTGAGTGTCGCGCATATGGAAATCGAACTTAAGAAAGCAAAACCTTATTTCCCAGAAAGGAATATATAATCGTTTTATTTCCGAAAATATTTATAATCTTTTGCTACTACGAGCAAAAATTCACGAGATATTGTACGGCTATTTATAATTACAATAACAATTAGAATGTTTCAGCGACTATTTTAAACTTTACTATGAACTTAATTGCATCGTCCAGTTTTAATTATAGTAACATTATAAATGAGATCTATCAAATAACGTCATAATACATTACTCCCAAAACTATCTGAACAATTCATAAACATTACGAATATTATTTTTGTTTTTCAATTCTTTTTCGAAATTCCTTACAAATATTTGACTCAACAAAAATGTAAATACAGAATTTATATAGAAAAGACTTTTTTTAGAGAGGCGTAGCTGTACGTTGTACAGACAAGTGGTTCCTCCGGAAACCAACTAGGCACTCCGGAAACGCTTGTCGCATGGCTTCAGAGTGCTAGTTGTTTGTGTCTAGCTAATTTTAATCTATTTGTTTCTCTATACTATGTTTAGCGTCTGATTCTTTGGTCGATAGTATTGTTTGTATAAATTTCTGTACCCTGTCCCAATTTTGTTTATCCTCTAGCATATGTCCAATGATTGTTCGTGCATTTAATGGAGTATTTATGTTTTTCACAACTTTGTCCGTTTTGTTCTCCCATCTATAACAATCAAATATTGTATGGTATACTGACTCTGTTTCACCACAGTATTCACACAGGCTATCCGCTGCTCTTCCGATTAGGTGTAAAAAGTCTCTAAAGCAACCGTGACCAGTTAGGAACTGTGTCGGGTGGTAACTGACTTCTCCGAGTTCTCGCTTAGTCCATGTATTTATGTCTGGAATTAATAGCTTGGTCCACTGGCCTATCTCCGTATTTGTCCATCTTTCTTGCCAATGTTGTAGTAGGCTTGTTCTTGCTTTCTTTGTAGCATATAAATTGTTTCCCGATTTTTTTATTTTTCTCCTCTCTTTACGCCAGCAAATCAATAGGTGCAATGCCCGCGATAACTATTGCTCCCTCTCCAGACACAGTACGATATGCACTGCACACCCCCAATGCAATCTTCCGTTGGACGGATGCTATTTTATCTAGGTTGGTCCGTGTTTCCAATTTATTTGCTCACAATGGTGCACCATATAGCATAGCTGATTGCGATATAGTGCCCAGTAACTTGCGTTTAGAGTTTCTTGCTCCTCCTACGTTTGGCAATATTTGCTTCATTGCTGCGAAAGTTGATAGACCTTTTCTGCAGCCTCAGTAAGGTGTGCAGCGAATGTTAGCCCTTTATCAATTATAATACCCAGGTATTATAATTGATAAAGGGCTAACATAATATAATATGTGGTTTGAGGACTATTTCTGTGCTTCCTACTTTAAATTTGATTGGTCTTAGTTTCCTTTGCCCTGTCAGTAGCACTGCCTCCGTTTTCTCGGGCGCCAATTTTAGCTCCTTAGTCACAATCCACTGTGATACTGTGCATATTACACGATTTGCTGTACTCATTATTGCTTGTTCGGTTTTGGCAGTTACAACAAGTTCCAAGTCGTCTGCGAATCCAATTAATGTGGCGGCCTCTGGCAGTTTAGTTCTTAGGATTCCGTCGTATAAAAGGTTCCACAGTGTAGCACCCAATATAGAGCCCTGAGGAATCCCACAACTTACTTCCATTTCGACTGTCTCATTCTGGGCTTGCAGCACTAATTTCCCGTCGGTTTGGAAACTTTTTAGGGTTCCGTACCGAAAACGGAACCCTTATAGGATCACTTTGTTGTCCGTCTGTCTGTCTGTCAAGACCATTTTTCTCAGGAACGCATAGAGGTAACAAGTTGAAATTTGTATCAAATACTCGGGTCTGCGGTCTCTTTCAACTGTGACAAAATCAAACTTGTAAGTCAACGCGATCAAAAGATATGACCGTTTATGTCACATATTTAGCCATTTCACGAGGGAATCAAAACCTTTAGGGTACTTCCCGTTGACCTAGAATCATGAAATTTGGCAAGAAGTGGTGTCTTACAGCACATACAGCACAAAAATCTGAAAACCGTAAAAGATGTAGTTTAATTACAAGAAAAATGCGAATTTACTATTAGAAACTTATGAAAATACACTAATGTTGTCGTAGTGGTATTGTCAGGCTCCAGAAGCATATGGGTTGCATACAGTTAGGTCCTCCTCGATTAGGTCCGAAGGTTAAAAAGTATGTGTTGGCACCAAGCTGTTTATTTTGAATTTTCTTTGTTATTATTCGTTATGTATTTCATCACGTACGCTCTATATACATGATATATACAGGGTATATATTACGTCTAAATTTTGCTTGTTTATAACCGACATGCGACATACTCAAGTCCCGTAACATCCTGTATATATTATATTTCGTCTAATGTGTCTTTATAATCTCCATAATATGTTGATAATCTACATAATAATACTACACTATAATCTACATAATAATTTAAGTATATTATACTTAAATCACGTACGCCCTATATTTTTTGATAGTCATTTGCCCAAAAGCAGTCAATTGAACAACTGAATGTTAAGAGTATCGAAATAGATCTAGAAATAGTTAATATATTAGTTTATATTAGATCTAGAAATAGTTAGATCTTAATATAAGTTAGTGAATAAGTGTAATACTAAAAAAAAGTTTTCTTTTTATAAGTTTAAAAATATTCGCGTTATTTAAAAAAAAAATACCCTGTATACCTTTATATAGGGTATATAGGTATATAGGCAAAATTGAGCAGTAAAAACAAATAGTGAAGTTCCAGAACCCCTAAACCCTCATAGTGAATGAGGGATGTATGGCAATAAAATATAGGGTAGAATTCCATCGTACGACAACGACATCTTGAGGTTATGCTTGCAGTGGTACTAAATTTTTCTTGTTCTTTTTGTGCCCATTCTAGTTTTCTCTGCGATCTTTAAAACTGACACGTCTAGTATACATAGAGGACTATATGACGATGGTTCTCCAATTGGTTCTCCATTTATCTGGAAAGTTTCCCGTAGTTAGGAGAACGTTCATTACTTCAAGAGTAAACATAGGGTGGTGTTGCTCAATGATCGTCTAGTCCTGGTGCTGTTACTATACAGACAAGTAATACTAGACAGACAAGACTAGTCAGGCAAGACTTGACGGACTACTTAAGTCTAGTCAAGTCCATTCATGTGTAGTGAAGTCTAGTCAAGTCCTTTGAAGTCTATTCAAGTATAGTAAAATTTAGTCAATTCTAGAGAAGTCTAATAAAGTTATATATAGTTATAGTTTCAACCATGTGACTATAGAAGTCGTTATCAACTTGAACATTATACAAATAAATGCTGATTAATGACGTAACTAGTCCTGAAGTTCTTAAAAGTGTTCGGAGCGAATAATAATCATCGATGGTCGGACGAAAACCCCCATGCCACGCAAGAACACAATTTCCAACATCGGTTTAGTATTAATGTATTGTGCGGCATTCTAAATCAATTGCTTGGTCCTTTTGTATTGAACGGCCGTCTTACTGGGGAAGGTTATTTACATTTTTTTGAAGACCATTTACAGGAAATATTGGAAGAAGTACCTTTGAATATTCGACGACGAATTATCTTCCAACATGACCACCTTCTCATTCTGCAAATATTGTGAGAATTTTTCTAAATACGCATTTCGGCGATCGCAGGATTGGCAAAGGAGTCCCACTTTTGTCCACTGAGATCACCGGATCTGACTCCCCTAGATTTTTTAATTTGGGGATGGATGCAGTCGTTAGTTTATATTATGAACGTGGACACAAGGGATGCGCTACTAGATCGCATTCTTAGTAATGCGACGTTAATTAGAGCGAATCATCGTTCACTGAAACTCGCCACCAGGTTCATTTATAAACGCGCAAATAAATGTATCGAAGTGGTTGGTGGAGTTTTGGAAAAGTTAACGTGGAGTAATGAAATATGAAACAAATGAAAATCGGACTTGAACATATGAGCTTATTTTAGGGGAATTGTGCTTAAGATGACATACTTTTTGTTTGGAAGCCAATATTTGATTATTCAAAGGCGATAAAAAATAAATCTAAAGGTACACATTAAAACGTTTATTTCCGAAGCACACGCAATTATCTTGACGCTAAAAAAATTACAGAATTGAAATTAAATAACAAAAACATCAATCATGTCCAAGTGGGTAAGTTGACACACGTCTTTCTAAGTTGACATACCTAATTATCGGTGCACAATTCACATTAAGAACAGTTTAGTTCTTGTTTGCACCATCGCCTGCATAACTGGCAACATACCCAATGGCTCTTCTGGATTCGATTTGCTATATAATTCGTTGCAATAAAGTCATAGGTACATCATTGAAGTCATGCCTAAGGATAGCACGCTTCAGTTGCTTTCGAGTTCTAATGCTCTGGCGATGTTCGATATCTAATGCTCTGGCGAGTCAATAGAACAGGATTTTAAAGTATTCTTACACGTCGAGAACTTCAGGGTAAGTTGACATACCATGTCAACTTAAGCCCACGGTTACTATGTCATCTTACCCTACGAGGTAAATAATATTTGCCACCTTTTGTTAAAAGCCACTTGCCACTTAAAGCCTTGAGGTTACTTAAATTATTCCTCGATATTCCTAGCCCATATTAATCGCAGTTCATAACAAAGCAGTCAATACAACAAGGAAAGTACCTGATACAAATTTATGGGCAGGAACACTTTAATTTCAAAAATATTTTTGGGTGACGAAATCAAAACATTGTACACCACATCCAAACAACGCAAGCGGGCGGTCACTAAAGTTTTGAGTGTTGGCACTGTATGTGAGCCGACAAGTAAACTTCATCTACGTACTTGTGACACGTATAGTTTAACAGATGTAAGCACTGTGTCATGACTAAGTATGTCATCTTAAGCACAATTCCCCTACTTATTTTTGCTTTCTGGACATATCTTTAAAATATTTCCATTTCCTCCCGAATCACCCTGTATATTCTGTATTTATTTCTTCCATAAACTAATGCTTAAGTCTACTGCTTAAGTCTACTAAGGCTACTTAAGTCTAGTCAAGTCCATTCTTGTGTAGTGAAGTCTAGTCAAGTCCTTTGAAGTCTATTCAAGTCTAGTCAAATTTAGTCAATTCTACAGAAGTCTAATAAAGTCTGTGATTAGATTTGCTGGATGAGATTTGGGAAATACCATCGTGAATGTTATAAAATACTTTGTTTGAGTTTTTGAAATTGAATTGAGTTATTCGAGTTTTTCAAGAATTGCACAATTTTGTGCAAATAGCAAAGAATTTTTCATTCCGTTGCTGAAATTGTCGAATGTTATTTTCTTCACTAAAAATCGAAACTGTTAAACTGTGGTATTGTTGCAATATATCATTGTTTGTACAAGTCCGAATCAATACATGTTTACGATTGCACGAAATCCAATACGCTTTTATTGTTACACAATATATTATTATCTATTCGGCTGTTGGCTAATAATAATTCATTAATGATTTATTTACAAAACAATCGTCCGAGGAAATGAAGCGTGTTGCGGCTGGTCAGGTAAACGTAGCCTAACTGCAACAGGAAAAGAAAGAAGACACGACAGAGCACATGTGCAGTGTATATAAACAAGGGTGTAGCGTAAGCAGAAAGCTGGAGCGTTGATGGAAATCAGTAGTGCGCGAGCTCCAGGAGTTTTCAGTTCTGGAGGCGGACAGTCTACGAACGGCAATTCATTCATTTTACTCCGCCAGTTCCTGCTCTACGCAACCAAAACGTGTCGTTAACAGCCAAAACAAACAACACCCGGTGTGCAGGAATGTAAACAATAAAAGGACACTAAGGTATTTATTTTTATTTTTTCACATTTCCTTTAATATCATTTTAATTATTTTGATTTTTGAATTTATGTTAAGAATTATTTCGTTAGTTTTTATTATTCGTGTAATGGTGATTAATCAAACCATAAGAGAATTAACGCAATCATAATAACCGTTTATTATGGCTGTAAAGCCAGTGGAAGATGACTAAACCAGTCAAAGTATATGGTCATGTGTTTTTTTAAACTAAAGTTTATAGTAAATATAAGTTTCAAGAAATCATTTAGATTGTTCAGACAGACAAGACTAAATAGGCAAGACTAGATAGACAAGGCTAGACAGATAAGACTAGACAGACAAGACTAGATAGACAAGACTAGACAGACAGGACTAGACAGACAAGACTAGACAGACAAGACTAGACAGACAAGACTAGACAGACAAGACTAGACAGACAAGACTAGACAGACACCACTAGACAGACAAGACTAGACAGACAAGACTAGACAGACAAGACTAGACAGACAAGACTAGACAGACAAGACTAGACAGACAAGACTAGACAGACAAGACTAGACAGACAAGACTAGACAGACAAGACTAGACAGACAAGACTAGACAGACA
Source organism: Phosphuga atrata (assembly GCA_944588485.1). Classification (NCBI taxonomy): domain Eukaryota; kingdom Metazoa; phylum Arthropoda; class Insecta; order Coleoptera; family Silphidae; genus Phosphuga; species Phosphuga atrata. The sequence goes on from OX155899.1 coordinate 58,266,436, forward strand.
AGACTAGACAGACAAGACTAGACAGACAAGACTAGACAGACAAGACTAGACAGACAAGACTAGACAGACAAGACTAGACAGACAAGACTAGACAGACAAGACTAGACAGACAAGACTAGACAGACAAGACTAGACAGACAAGACAAGACAGACAAGACTAGACAGACAAGACTAGACAGACAAGACTAGACAGACAAGACTAGACAGACAAGACTAGACAGACAAGACTAGACAGGACAAGACTAGACAGACAAGACTAGACAGACAAGACTAGACAGACAAGACTAGACAGACAAGACTAGACAGACAAGACTAGACAGACAAGACTAGACAGACAAGACTAGACAGACAAGACTAGACAGACAAGACTAGACAGACAAGACTAGACAGACAAGACTAGACAGACAAGACTAGACAGACAAGACTAGACAGACAAGACTAGACAGACAAGACTAGACAGACAAGACTAGACAGACAAGACTAGACAGACAAGACTAGACAGACAAGACTAGACAGACAAGACTAGACAGACAAGACTAGACAGACAAGACTAGACAGACAAGACTAGACAGACAAGACTAGACAGACAAGACTAGACAGACAAGACTAGACAGACAAGACTAGACAGACAAGACTAGACAGACAAGACTAGACAGACAAGACTAGACAGACAAGACTAGACAGACAAGACTAGACAGACAAGACTAGACAGACAAGACTAGACAGACAAGACTAGACAGACAAGACTAGACAGACAAGACTAGACAGACAAGACTAGACAGACAAGACTAGACAGACAAGACTAGACAGACAAGACTAGACAGACAAGACTAGACAGACAAGACTAGACAGACAAGACTAGACAGACAAGACTAGACAGACAAGACTAGACAGACAAGACTAGACAGACAAGACTAGACAGACAAGACTAGACAGACAAGACTAGACAGACAAGACTAGACAGACAAGACTAGACAGACAAGACTAGACAGACAAGACTAGACAGACAAGACTAGACAGACAAGACTAGACAGACAAGACTAGACAGACAAGACTAGACAGACAAGACTAGACAGACAAGACTAGACAGACAAGACTAGACAGACAAGACTAGACAGACAAGACTAGACAGACAAGACTAGACAGACAAGACTAGACAGACAAGACTAGACAGACAAGACTAGACAGACAAGACTAGACAGACAAGACTAGACAGACAAGACTAGACAGACAAGACTAGACAGACAAGACTAGACAGACAAGACTAGACAGACAAGACTAGACAGACAAGACTAGACAGACAAGACTAGACAGACAAGACTAGACAGACAAGACTAGACAGACAAGACTAGACAGACAAGACTAGACAGACAAGACTAGACAGACAAGACTAGACAGACAAGACTAGACAGACAAGACTAGACAGACAAGACTAGACAGACAAGACTAGACAGACAAGACTAGACAGACAAGACTAGACAGACAAGACTAGACAGACAAGACTAGACAGACAAGACTAGACAGACAAGACTAGACAGACAAGACTAGACAGACAAGACTAGACAGACAAGACTAGACAGACAAGACTAGACAGACAAGACTAGACAGACAAGACTAGACAGACAAGACTAGACAGACAAGACTAGACAGACAAGACTAGACAGACAAGACTAGACAGACAAGACTAGACAGACAAGACTAGACAGACAAGACTAGACAGACAAGACTAGACAGACAAGACTAGACAGACAAGACTAGACAGACAAGACTAGACAGACAAGACTAGACAGACAAGACTAGACAGACAAGACTAGACAGACAAGACTAGACAGACAAGACTAGACAGACAAGACTAGACAGACAAGACTAGACAGACAAGACTAGACAGACAAGACTAGACAGACAAGACTAGACAGACAAGACTAGACAGACAAGACTAGACAGACAAGACTAGACAGACAAGACTAGACAGACAAGACTAGACAGACAAGACTAGACAGACAAGACTAGACAGACAAGACTAGACAGACAAGACTAGACAGACAAGACTAGACAGACAAGACTAGACAGACAAGACTAGACAGACAAGACTAGACAGACAAGACTAGACAGACAAGACTAGACAGACAAGACTAGACAGACAAGACTAGACAGACAAGACTAGACAGACAAGACTAGACAGACAAGACTAGACAGACAAGACTAGACAGACAAGACTAGACAGACAAGACTAGACAGACACAGACTAGACAGACAAGACTAGACAGACAAGACTAGACAGACAAGACTAGACAGACAAGACTAGACAGACAAGACTAGACAGACAAGACTAGACAGACAAGACTAGACAGACAAGACTAGACAGACAAGACTAGACAGACAAGACTAGACAGACAAGACTAGACAGACAAGACTAGACAGACAAGACTAGACAGACAAGACTAGACAGACAAGACTAGACAGACAAGACTAGACAGACAAGACTAGACAGACAAGACTAGACAGACAAGACTAGACAGACAAGACTAGACAGACAAGACTAGACAGACAAGACTAGACAGACAAGACTAGACAGACAAGACTAGACAGACAAGACTAGACAGACAAGACTAGACAGACAAGACTAGACAGACAAGACTAGACAGACAAGACTAGACAGACAAGACTAGACAGACAAGACTAGACAGACAAGACTAGACAGACAAGACTAGACAGACAAGACTAGACAGACAAGACTAGACAGACAAGACTAGACAGACAAGACTAGACAGACAAGACTAGACAGACAAGACTAGACAGACAAGACTAGACAGACAAGACTAGACAGACAAGACTAGACAGACAAGACTAGACAGACAAGACTAGACAGACAAGACTAGACAGACAAGACTAGACAGACAAGACTAGACAGACAAGACTAGACAGACAAGACTAGACAGACAAGACTAGACAGACAAGACTAGACAGACAAGACTAGACAGACAAGACTAGACAGACAAGACTAGACAGACAAGACTAGACAGACAAGACTAGACAGACAAGACTAGACAGACAAGACTAGACAGACTAGACAGACAAGACTAGACAGACAAGACTAGACAGACAAGACTAGACAGACAAGACTAGACAGACAAGACTAGACAGACAAGACTAGACAGACAAGACTAGACAGACAAGACTAGACAGACAAGACTAGACAGACAAGACTAGACAGACAAGACTAGACAGACAAGACTAGACAGACAAGACTAGACAGACAAGACTAGACAGACAAGACTAGACAGACAAGACTAGACAGACAAGACTAGACAGACAAGACTAGACAGACAAGACTAGACAGACAAGACTAGACAGACAAGACTAGACAGACAAGACTAGACAGACAAGACTAGACAGACAAGACTAGACAGACAAGACTAGACAGACAAGACTAGACAGACAAGACTAGACAGACAAGACTAGACAGACAAGACTAGACAGACAAGACTAGACAGACAAGACTAGACAGACAAGACTAGACAGACAAGACTAGACAGACAAGACTAGACAGACAAGACTAGACAGACAAGACTAGACAGACAAGACTAGACAGACAAGACTAGACAGACAAGACTAGACAGACAAGACTAGACAGACAAGACTAGACAGACAAGACTAGACAGACAAGACTAGACAGACAAGACTAGACAGACAAGACTAGACAGACAAGACTAGACAGACAAGACTAGACAGACAAGACTAGACAGACAAGACTAGACAGACAAGACTAGACAGACAAGACTAGACAGACAAGACTAGACAGACAAGACTAGACAGACAAGACTAGACAGACAAGACTAGACAGACAAGACTAGACAGACAAGACTAGACAGACAAGACTAGACAGACAAGACTAGACAGACAAGACTAGACAGACAAGACTAGACAGACAAGACTAGACAGACAAGACTAGACAGACAAGACTAGACAGACAAGACTAGACAGACAAGACTAGACAGACAAGACTAGACAGACAAGACTAGACAGACAAGACTAGACAGACAAGACTAGACAGACAAAACTAGACAGACAAGACTAGACAGACAAGACTAGACAGACAAAACTAGACAGACAAGACTAGACAGACAAGACTAGACAGACAAGACTAGACAGACAAAACTAGACAGACAAGACTAGACAGACAAGACTAGACAGACAAGACTACACAGACAAGACTAGACAGACAAGACTAGACAGACAAGGTTAGACAGACAAGACTAGACAAACAAGACTAGACAGACAAGACTAGACAGATAAGACTAGACAGACCAGACTAGACAGACAAGACTAGACAGACAAGGCTAGACAGACAAGACTAGACAAACAAGACTAGACAGACAAGGCTAGACAGACAAGACTAGACAGACAAGACTACATCGTGTAGACAGTTATATGTATTTGTAATGCAGGTGTTCTTCATTTACACTTTTGCATTGTTGCGTTATTAAGTATAACTTTGAACTAAGATTATAAAATAATTATTTGTTATTATAGGCCATGGGCGACCAGCCTGTTACTTGCGATTTCATTTTGAGCTAGTTTTTCTCTAGAAAATGCATTTTATAGGTTTGCCCTGTATTATGTTTTTAATATTGTTACCTTGTGCTGTTGTTATTATATTAATGATAATATCATATCTAAATTATATTATAATATCTAAATTATATTATATTATATCCATATATTATATCTTTGCTTACATTAAAATATTTGATAAAAGTTATATAAAAAATGAAGTTATAGTTTCGTTGTCTACTTCCTGTTTATTTTCTCAGCTGAGCATTTATCTATTAGATATTCGCGTGGTTTAAACTATTCTAAAGTGACTAAGCTTACCATTACATCGCAAAGATAATTGCGATAAGTACAAAAGTACATTCTTTGATGTGAATCATTTCTTAATAACTTTAATTGTTCGTCAAAATCATTAGTTTGAATGAAATAAATATTTTATCTACTCGCACACCAAAACGATCACATTAATGAGTATTGTTTGTGAAAGAGGGGCCGTTATTATTATCGTGTGCAAAAGTATCCTAAACGTGCGTAAAAGTCCAATGTAAGTGAAATGTAGTTTCATTATTAAACGATTTCTGTTTTTTGTTACTATGGCAACAACTCGCGTCACTAAACAAGAAACATAATAACATACGTAATGAAAATAAATTTTCTGACGAATATTAAAATTGAAATAATTTTGAATCAAGAAACCTCGGCGTCTCAGTCTGGATTTATTTGGCTCTAATATAACTTAACCTAACCATAACCTAATCTATATTAAATCTAGCTTAACCCAGAGTACATCGACAACGACCAAATATTGTCGCCACTGGTCGTTTTTACTAGTTAGCAATTTTTGCCAAGGAGGCGTTGACCGTTCTAACCTTATTGTGTCAGTAATTTGAAGTATATTAATGTGTGTCAAATTACAATTTTTTTAAATCATCGGTAAAAATCCATTATTTTTTTGTAGATTCAACAGTATTTTAACTTGCTTCCTAGATTAAATAATGTATGAGACACGTGTGCTACTAATAGTCGTTTATGATACAAGTGTGTGAAGAAGGGCTTTCGTGCACGAGTTGCGAAGTTTTTTTAAAACTCAACATTAAACGCAATGAGTGCACAAAGCCCTTGCACGCCCAATGAGTGCACAAAGCCCAAAGCACTTGTATCATAAACGACTATTAGTAGCAAATTTTCCATTGCGATTAACTTCGCAACTCATGCACTAAAGCCCTTCTTAACACACTTGTATCATTAACAACTATTAGTAGAAAATAAGCAAATTTGCCATTGAGATTGAAGCACTTGCCTTAAACTTCGCAACTCATGTACTAAAGCCCTTCTTCACACACTTGTATCATAAACGACTATTAGTAGCAAATTAGTAGAAAATTAGTAGTCTGTCTAGTCTTGTCGTTATAAGCAAATTTTCCATTGCGACATTTCAATCGCGTATAAATCTCATTCGAGATGTTATTAAGGATCAAAAAGACTGCTATCACTAAGTGAATCAACCCTCCGTCTCAAGGAAACCCTTTTCATAAATCTAAGTTTGTTTTTGAATATTTTCTCCCAGACTGAAACGGAGACGCCGCGATCCCTTTAATCCGAGTTCAGCACACAGGAACCTCGTTTGCAAAGTACTTTTAAATCCTGTGCAATAGAAAAGGATTTCAATGTATGCACACCGTAACAACCTTTTTTTGTGGTGAAAGGATCGTGAAAAATCGTATTTTCAAAATTATGTTTTGCATTTAAAAAGTTTAATTAATGAAAGTAGACGAGACAAAAGGGAAAAATATGCACCAAGCAAGTTGGTAGTTTTAAAAAAATTAATGGATTACGGAAATTATGCCGGAGAAGTTTTCTCGTTAGAGATTAGACTAGAACGAGAAATGAGTAAGAAAACTAGTGAGATAAGAGACACGAACAAGATCAATACTAATCCCACAAAACGACAACCGGTCAAAAAGAAAACATACTAAACGGATTAAGGAACTAAGTACATAATTATATAATAGTATATTACGTAACAGGAGTTGTAAGAGACGTATTACGTACCAGCGGAACAGTCACGCACGACCCGCCTAGCGGGGAGTGAGTAATTCCGCGAGCACGTAATTGTCTTACAACTCGAGTTCTGTACAATACTTTATCTACGACCACAGTAATTTGATTCTGTTTAATAAGAAAAATATGTTTGATGTAACAAATTTATTTCTTATTAGGTTATGTTTATTTAATTATCGTTATTTAACATTATAATAAACAAACAGTTATATTTTCATATATAACTGTTACTCGTCATTATATAACTTGAAAGAAATGAAAAGAAATACATTCCTAATGGTTATATACCTTATTGTTTAGTACTTATTTGCGTTAAACTGGAATAAGAGTGTTCATAGATATAGGCAACCCAATGTACGCAGTGTCAATTTCCGTTAGTTTGAATTGTGGCACGGGGGGCGCTGAACGTATCCATGGGATCCTTTGTTCCTGGCGGTCGTGGGCGTGTGCCCGTCCTTCCGCCGTCTTTTGTTTTGTTTCGTTTTTTTTTTGTTTTTTTTTTTTGTTTGTTTGTGTGTGTGTTGTTGTTTGTCTTTTGGTTCAGCGAGAAACGTTAAATAACGGCTCTTTTCAGTTTTTTTTCCCTTCTTCCTCGGTTCTTCTGTTGTGGCTTCTAGATGCTGAACGTATGAGCACGTAGTAGCAGCTCTCAACCAATCAACCAATCCTAAACCAAACGCACTTGTGTGTTATCAATCATAACTTATCATTAACTGCGGATTGTTACATACGTGTAAAGTGACCACACGTCCCGATTTTGGCGGGACAGTCCCGCTTTTGGAAGGACAGTCCCTCTTCCCGCCGATTTTGAAAAATGTCCCGCTTCTTAGAAAATATCTGCATTTCCTATTTTAAATGTAATGTAATATGTAATATTGAAATAAAATCTTTTTTTGTCACCCAATGAAAATTTTGAATATCCTCGAATTGGACTGTCCATTCTTCAAGATATTCCAAGCAGTTATTATAAAAATTTATGAGTTCTTTCAGAAAATCCGGTCGTTTAATGGCAGCTTGTCCTGAAATTTTCATAGACCTTTTTACGGTTAGTTAAGCGCATGCGCATCTGCCAAGTTTGAAAGGCGGGAATATGAAAGTTTCGGGCAAATAATAAGGTTATACGTCAAAAAGTTCGGGCAAAACATGTCGGAAATTGACACATGTGCACAACAAAATTTCAACTATGAAAAGGTCTATTGGGTGACATTTAAAAAGGAGATTTTATGGGAATAAGTGGAAAAATCTATTAAATATATTAGTAACCATTTTCCGAAAAATAATATGTGCGAAAATGATCTTTTCGATGAAGTGTTACCGATAGATAGATAAGATACCTTAATGATGAAAACTTCAAATATTGGTTGTCTGCAAATGTGGAAACAGACAAAAAATGGACGGAGTTATTTGCTTCATTTTAAGCAGAATAATATTCCTTATCAAAATATTTTGAAAATTATGGAATACCCGCTCTCCCTTCCATGAACAAATGCAGCAACGGAATAGTAGATTTTGTAGCTAGGACGAAAAGTTATCAATATGAGTCGAGAGCGAAGTTGTGCGTACGAACGAAGTTAGGGCGCGCAATCGCTCGAGACGAGAATTGACAATTTCTCCCATGCTACAAACAATATTTTTTATCACCCATCCGAAGGGGATGTATATTACAAGTTTGGGATCCAGGAGCCATCCAAAAAATATGGAATCAAAAATTAAGAATTTGCTTTTTCAATTGTCTCCGGTGGCTTTTTGAATTTACACTCACTTTTATTTACACAAACGTTTTCTTTATTTTTTACATTGAATTGAAAAATTCACTTTGTTTTTTACCACACTTATAATAAGTGTGGTAATAAGTGTGCTAATAAGTGTGGTAAAAAACAAAGTGAATTTTTCAATTCAATGTAAGTATGGATTACCACGTAGTAACTGTCGCAACCATCCTATTCTTTATTTTTTATTTTGTTATGAAAAAAATTCTGACACTTCACTTCTTTAATACCGAGTCACTTTTTTAACAATAATAATAACCTTTATTGGCATAATTAAAATAATTTCCATACAAAATATACATACAAAATAAAACAATAAAAAATAATAAAAAAAGTTGTGAAACTAAAACCCCATTAAAAATAAAAAAGAAATTTTACCACCCTATAAACCTATACTTCGACACCTGTACATCGGACATAAGCTCACAAAAAAAAAACTAAACACTCAAAAAACTACCCCGTCGCATCCGCTCTTTCCATGTTTTCACTCTGTGTAAAAACGACAGTCCCTTCCCGCTCTCGTCCATACACTCCCTCCAATCCTTTCCTCGCCTTCTCTCCTGGTCATTCCACTCCGCCATCGTGCATTCTTCCAACCAATGACTCCACATATCTTCCTTCAACCCACACACCAAACACCTTCTACTTTCCTCCTTCATCCAATGTCTCCTTCCACGCTCTTCATTGCCACACCTAAATCTCGCCAACACTGACTGGTCGTCCGACCCTTTACTTGCCCTCAAATAACCAGGAACACGGCCGTGCACTTGTATCTGACTGTAGCCTTGGTGATATTTACTAGCCTCTATTTTCGATTGGCGCTCTTGGAAGTCCACTTCTAATAACCTCTCTTTTAGCATCCGTTTCCACTGAGCACCCGCACTTTTTTCCGTTTCCAACCCCCTCGGATGATAACCCGCCTCTCTCATACAGTTTCCTTTTATTCAACCCCCAACCGCTCTCTCTTCTACCACTTAACCCCTCTTTATTCACTACTCGAAAGATTTCCTTTATTATCCTTTCATCTCCTAACCCATCCACCCTATACTCGAACTTTATTACTCTTTCCGCAGCTATTACCGACACCTTACAAGCACTCACTTCCTGAAGCACAATGTGACCAGGCGTCGACCTATCAAGTTTCAACACTTTCTTATAAAACTTTAGCTGCACCCTTTCGATCTTGTCTTCCTCTTTCGTTCCCCAGACCTCGCATCCATACAGTAACACGCTTCGCACACTTGCCTTCCATATGGTCTCTGCTGCTCTAAAGTTTCCATCAAAGTTCCTTTTCCAAACCTCCCAGATACGACCCGCCGCCACCCATGCCTTCTTTGTAACATACTCTATGTGTTCTTTATTACTGTATCCAGTCCCAAAGACATACCCCAAATAGTTAAATTTACTAACTTCCTCTATTTCAGTACCCTGCCATTCAAACCTTTCTTTCTTATATCGCCCACCCCTTTTAAACCGAATCCATTTTGTTTTACCAACATTCACCCTTAAATCCCTCTTTTCGAAATACCTGCCGAGCCTTTAAATCACGTCCTTCATCTCACTAGCCGACTTTGCAAATACCACCATGTCATCCCCATATGCCAAGCTCCACACCTTCTTTTTCCCAATCACCACTCCTCCAGCTTGCCCGACCTGTAGAACCTTTTCCATATCCGCCACATACAGATTGAAAAGCGTGGGACTCAAAGGGCAGCCTTGTCTCAGGCCCTTCCTCACCTCAAAATAGTCCGATTCCCATTCATTCGCTACTACCTTACAGATCGTTTCCTCGTACAAATTCCTGATGTTCCTTCTTACACTCTCTGAGATACCTAGCTTGCCCAAACACTCGTCAAGTCTCCTTCTGTTCACCGAGTCATATGCGGATTTCAAATCAATGAAAAGAGCAAACAGGCATCCCTTTCTTATTCCTTGGTCTATGATGACTCTCAAGGTCACCAGGTGTTCCACCGTGCTCCTTCCTTCTCTGAACCCCGCTTGTATTTCCGGCAAAAGCTTCCTTTCATTGATTTCCTTCCTCAAGCGACAATCCAGGATTTTAGCAAATATTTTGTATGTGGAGTTCATCAAAGTTATACCTCTATAATTTTCTAGCGCGTCCCTCGTTCCACTCTTAAACACCGGTTGAATTATCCCCACTTTCCAGCTGACTTTTTTAATACCGAGGACTTGATGTATTCATTCTATTTTTATTTATTTGTTTATTTTAATGTAACCACGCGATATTGAATATTTTTCTGCGTTAATAACGTTAAATTATGTAAAATATAACTATTATTTTACATTTATCGCACTAAAAAACGTGCACCAATATAGTAATATTGTGCATGAGTGATAAAAAGTGTTTTTTTAGTATCAATAAAATATGGACAACTGAAAAAACGTTTATTAAGCGTAATAAATTTTTGACCAATTCCTGAGAGAAATTTCACGACATTTTAATAAATGATCCGAATCTATTGCATTAAAGTATTCACTCGGATCAAAAATATGACCGTGAAAGAAAATCATATTTTTTTTAAATAAAAAAATTAAATTAATTAAAAATGTTCAAATTATTGTTTTTACAAATATTTTTATATTTATCAATAATTAATAATAAATATATTTTTGTATATTTATAGACAAGTATATGTATGTATACAATAAAATATATTTTTATGAATTATTGGTCTGCTTTCATAACTAACAAGGGGACCCCCCGGACGCGTCATCACCGATTTGGCCCAAATTTACAGTATATGTAGGGCTTGACTATAAATGAAAGTAACGCAAGCGGGAGGGCCAGATGGCCAAGCGGAAAATAACTCACTTTTTACGCGGACTGGTAAGTAACCGACAACTCTAAGCCCGCTATGTTAGCGTAAATTTCAATGACCAGTTAGCGCATCGGTAAGAGCTCGGCTTTATAGTGCGGCGATTGATGGTTCGATTCCCCGTGGGGACGCTTTTTTTTTCTTACAATTTTTAAAATGACTTTCTTTAATTATTATTATTATTTATTATTCTTTAACTTTTTAATTGTAATTATTAATTTGTCAATTTAATTATTTTATTAGTATTAATATTTATTATTTGTTTCTTTATAACTCCAACGGTTAATTCTTAAAATTGCTTTCTTTTATTTCCATTGTAGCGACCACGGGCTTATAATAAAAGTTATAAAGAAACAAATAATAAATATTAATACTAATAAAATAATTAAATTGACAAATTAATAATTTCAATTAAAAAGTTAAACAATAATAAATAATAATATTAATTAAAGAAAGTCATTTTAAAAATTGTAAGAAAAAAAAGCGTCCCAACGGGGAATCGAACCAGCAATCCTCGTACTATAAAGCCGAGCTCTTACCGATGCGCTAACCGGCCATTGAAATTTATGCTAACATAGCGGGCTTATGATTTGTCGGTAACTTACCGCTCCGCGTAGAAAGTTAGTTATTTTTTTAACGCTTGGCGATCTGGCCCTCCGGCTTGCGTCACTTCCATTTATAGTCAAGCCATACATATACTGTAAATTTGGGCCAAATCGGTGATGATGCGTCCGGGGGATCCCCTTGTAAATTATAATTCTCAGTTCATCCTATTTGTCCCGCTTTGTCTCAATGAAAATATGGTCACTTTACATACGTGTGTGTTATGATGTATTTACATAGTCCACGAACTGTAAAATAATGGGCATTTACAATAGTGGTCGTAAATAAATATAATTACATAATTAATTACACCAATTTATGTGGACCAGCATAAACTACACAAACAAAATATTTTTTTAGATACATTCAACTTTCTCAATAGAGAAGATAAATGATATGGCAAGTCTGAAAGCAGATTTTTTTAATAGTAACATGTTCACAAGGGGCTATAGTCCACGAGGTTTTCATGTCCGTAGATTTGATTTATATCCCCTTGTGGACATTTTACAAAAAAGGGTTGCGTAATTTTTTTTCTATTTCGCGTTTGTAATGGACTCATAACAGCACTAATATGCGCGCGGTTATGGCTCGAAGAGAGCGACACAATTTTCTTAATATGTATCGGCAATTTTTTTATTTAGAAATGGCATAAAAGGGCGCAAAATAGAAAAATTGTATAAAAAACCCGTTCATAAGACGTTTTTCGCACTTGTTCATTAAAAAACTCCTCGCTACGCTCGTTGTTTTCTAAACATGGACGCGTGCTGCAAAACCGCGCTTATTAAACTCGTTCTTTAATATACTATATTGGATCGCAAAATAGTCAATTTATTAGTGAATGGATAATGCTAGACCAAAAAATATAATTTCAATGTAATCGGACTTCTTCCAACATTAACGGCTTTATTTGAAATGCCCGACAAAATTGGAGATATGCTGGAGACAAATTAAGTTATCAATTCGTAGGAGATTAATAGTAACAAATACTTTCTTCGAACATAACGAGGCACATAAATATACGAGAGAATGTTTAAGCAGGGGAGAAAGATCAATAATCGATTATATAATAATCAACAGAGAATTTAGAAAAGAAGTAAAGGACACAAGAGTAAGACGAGGATCTGAAATCTATTCGGACCACTATCTAGTTTTGACAAAATTAAAAATAGGCAACACAAAGCAGCAAGAAAATACCAGCGCAAATATAAACAAAAAGTGTGAAAATAAGAAAGTAATTAAAACATACAAATTAAGGGAAGATGAGACAGCTAAAATATATAAAGAGAAAATAGAAATGGAGATTATTAAGTTCAAAGAAAGTATGAGCAGTTCTACTTACATGCGAAGATGCATGGAGAAATATCAAGGAAATAATAACAAAAACAGCGAGAGACGTGTGGATATATTAAAATCAACAAAATCAAAAAAAAAAACTAGATGGTGGAACGACGAAGTAAAAATTGAAGTAAAAATGGAAAAACAACAATGGAAAAAGTACCTTACGCACAGAACTACAGAGAACTATAATTATTATAAAGAACAGAGAATGAAAGTCAAAGAATTAGTGAAAACATTGAAGCAACAATCCAGGGAAGAATTCGGACGCAAGATGGAAGGAGATAGCAAAGGAAATCAAAAGTTATTTTACAGAGTTCTAAAAACACTACGAAAAGGAAAACCGAATAACAGCATAGCCATCAAATCTAAAGAGGGAAACTTAATATAAAACGAGAAAAATATAATGGCGGGAGATGTAATCCCATATAATATATATATATATATATATATATATATATATATATATATATATCCCATATATATCCCATATAATGGGATGGAAGGAGTACTTTGAAGATATGTTAAATACAAAGCAAAATAATACAGGAAATAAAACAGAAGAAAAAAATGAATACATAGGAAACAAGGAGAATATGATAGATGAAGGCATTGAGACAGAAGAAGTAATTGAAGCTATAAAAATGTTAAAGTGTGGAAAGGCTGCTGGACATGATGGATTAACAACAGAGATGGTAAAGAACATGGGTAACAATGGAATAGAAGTATTAGTAAAATTTTTAACAAAATCTGGGAAGAAGAAATGATACCTGCAGACTGGGAAATAGGAGTACTATTACCACTCCATAAAAAGTGAGACAACAAAGATTGCAATAATTATAGGGGTATAACATTGATGAGTACGATGGTCGAGATATATGAGAGAATCCTGGAGAAAAGATTAAAAACTGTGACTGAAGACCAGATGGAAGAAGCCCAGAGCGGTTTTAGAAAAGGTAGAGGAGTACAAGATCACATATTTACCATGAAGCAACTAATAGAAAAGAAGGTAAGCCGCACCATATATGTAGTCTTTGTCGACGTTGAAAAAGCATTTGATATCATCTCAAGAATGGAAGTATGGAACAGCCTTAGACAAGGAGGAATCAATAACAAGCTAGGAATAGTATATTAAAGGACGAGTTCAGTCAGCGCGATTTTACAGCACGCGTCCAGTTTGAAAAACGACGAGCGTAGCGAGGAGTTTTCTAATGGACAAGTGATGAAAAACGTCTTACGAACGAGTTTTTTATAGTATTTTTTCTGTTTTGCACCCTTTCATGCCATTTCTAAATAAAAAAATCGCCCATACATGTTCATAAAATTATATGGTGGTTGGTTACACTGATAATTGACACTTGAAATTAATTTAAAGGTTATAATTAAAATGGGTGAAAAAATATCTTGCACTCCACTAGAATTGAAAGAAATAACTGCAAATACAGTGAATAAATTGTTGCCAGATAAATCGCGAGCAAGGTATGAAAAAGAATACTGCAAATTTACTGGGTGTAAAGTGGGAGTTGTGTAATCTAAATAAAGTTATCTAAGTTAAAGTTAATCTAAATAAAGTTTGTTTCGGAAAATGTTTTACTTGCTTACTTCGAATTACAACGTAAGAAGTATATACACATCTTCTTCAAGTGCCATCTCCTCTTAGAAGGTTGGCTATCATCATAGCTATTTTCACTTTTGATATTGTAGCTCTAAACAACTCAACGGAACTACAGTTGTACCATTTTCTTAGGTTATTTAACCGGGAAATGCGTCTTCTACATCTTACTTTCATCTTAGCTACATTAAAAACTGTGTCCTTTTAAGTCCCATAAAGAAAAAGAAAATTTGACACTAAAATAATTTGACGTTTCGAACGATAACTTCTTGAAACCAAATTCACTTTGTTTACCACAATTTTTAACACTAACACCAATCTAAAGTTAACTTTTGGTTTTTTCACTATAAATTTCTCTCTATATAAACTTTATACCATTCAAAAAATAAATAATTTCAACGAGAAAATTTTTGTTGTGATTCCACACATCACATAACCTCAAAACTATCTCGCCGAAAATTTGACATCACTGACAGCTCTGAATTTCTGTGCCAACTTTGAATAAATTAACTAACTAAAAATATTACAGCACTCGGCGAGCCATTACCGCGAGCGTATGAGTACTGTAATGAGTCTATTACAGACGCAAAATAGAAAGAAGCTATTTTCAGGCTTTATAAAAATACAAGAAACTATATTAGAAAAGGAAACTTACAGTCAGAGGAGTTCGTAACCAAAGAGGGATTAAGATAAGGGGAGTACTGAGCCCCACTCTATTCAATGTAGTCCTGGATGATATATTAAAAGAAACAAAGAGAAAAACAAAGAAATTACAAGTAGGGTATAGAAACATGCAGAAGGTGGAAATAGTGGAATGTGGTTTTGCCGACGACCTAATGATTTATGCAAAGAACGAAAAAGATTTACAAACGAACCTAGACATCTGGAAGACAGCGTTAGAAAACAAAAATATGAAAATAAACGTCGCCAAATCCAAAGAAATGATCATCGGGAAAGGAGAACCAAGCATAACGATAAAAATAGATGGAAAAGATATAGAACAAACAGAAACATTTGTATACATATATATAATACTTAGGAGTAAATATACACAATGACGGAAAGGAAGAGGCTGAAATCAACACCAGAATTGAAAATACAACAAAACTATTCGATGCACGTAATAACACGTTTATAAGAAACAAAGTAAAGTGTACAATACTATATACAAACCAATTCTGACATACGGTGGTGAAAGTTGGGTGCTAAGCAGTGAAATGAAAAGTAAAATACAAGCGCTAGAAATGAAATGCCTAAGAAGCACTAAAGGTATTACTGAAAGAGACAAAATAAGAAATGAAACAATTAGAGCAGAACTTAATGTCGAACCGGTCTTGGAAAGGATGGAAAAAAGGCGATTAAAATGGTTTGGGCATCTAGTAAGGATGGAGGAAGGAAGACAAACGAAAAGAGTATGGTTAGCTAAATCTACACAGAAAAAACAAAGAGGAAGACCAAGGAAAACATGGAACCAAGCAGTGGCGGATTCGTTGAAGGAACGAGGAATATCCTGGAATGAGGGGTTGAAGATGGTAAAAAACAAGAAAGAATGGGCAAAATTTATTTATGCATGAAATGGGTTCATTTTATTTTATAGTTATAATTTGATTTATTGTTATGGTAAATTAAGATATTGTACCTTTACATCTTAGGGTAACAAAGGTTTTTACTAATTAAAAAAACAAAAAAAATCAATTCGTAATGTTGGACAATATTGGAGATATATTGGAGTCAAATTGTGTTTTTATTTGTTCCTTCCCATAAATATGTGTATCTCGTTGAACAATTTTGGAGATATATTAAGGATTTTATTTTTCCTAAACGATAAATATAATGCATTTCATGCATCAATTAGTATTGTTGAACAACATTGGATATATTGGAGACATATTAGGATTTTTATTTATTCTAAATGATAACTAAAATACATTTCATGCATCAATGCGTATTGTTTGAAACGCTTGCATTGAAAACGTACGAAATTAAAAACGGGTTAAACGAGATTAGATAATAGTCGTATAAATATGTAATAACAAAAGGAAATCTAAGTTAAACTTCCCTTTCCTGTTCCATTGTTTACCGAAGTTTTTGTAACAAAATATCATTACAAACAAAATTTTGAATTCTAATTATTATTCACATTTCGTCTGCTGCTCCTACTATTTCTACTCAAATAGATTTATTAATTCTGTAATTAATATAAAAAACACATGACCAGACAAGACAAGACAAAATCAGAAAAGAGTAAGCAAGTGCAGACAAGAGAAAACTAGAGGAGACAAGACCAGCTAAGGCCAGATAAGGCCAGACAAGACCCAACAAAACCAGACAAGGCGACACAAGACCAGATAAGCTCAGACAATACCAGACATGACGATTCAAGACAAGACCACACCAAACCAGACAAGACCAGAAAAGCCAGACCAAATCAGACAAGCCCAGACGAGACCACACAATACGAGACAAGGCCAGACAAGTAGAAAAAAGACCAGACAAGACCAGAGAATACCAAAAAAGACCAGACAAAACTAGACAAGACCAGACAAGACCAGTCAATATCTCTGACAAGATCAGACAAGACTATACAAGACCATACAAGACCAAGATCCATGTTAAAAATTATTAGGTCCCCCTAAACTTGTATCTTAAGATCTAGACCCCCAGCACAAGTGTAGGCAGAGGGAGGAACATTTCACCTCATCGGTAGTTAGCCTCGTCCATATCCCGAACTCAGAAGGACACTTCTGAGTCCCACCTCCATCCAGATATCTCTAACAGCCTCTAGGGTCACTAGGGACACTCTCTGCCAGACTGCGTGGGTTTTCCTCATACCCTGTACATTTATGTCATCCACATTTACTCCCTTCGTTAGGGCATTAGGACATCAGGGTTTTCTCAACACATGTGCTATACCACACGTATTCCACCATCTTTCGCACCAAACACACGTTGAGGCTGCTAGCCACACCGATTTTCCGGCCTTCTCACAAAGACCTCTCATCCTTATCAAGGTCTCGAACGCCCTTTCTTCGGCGTTGTACAGCCATACCACACGCATTCCTAGAGCTTTCGCACCAACCAGAGCTTGCTAGCTACACCGATAGCGAGCCTCTTGCTCTCAGTCTTCTCCCAAAGACCTCTCATCCTTGTGAAGCTCTCCAATGCTCTCTCTTCGGCTTTGTACAGCCATACCACCCGCATTCCTTGAGCTTTCGCACGAACCACATGTTGAGGTTACTAGCCACACCGATAGCGAGCCTCTTGCCCTCAGTCTCCTAACAAAGACCTCTCATCCTTATCAAGGTCTCTAACGCCCTTTCTTCGACTTTGCACAACGTTACAACACATATTCCTTGAGCATTCGCACCAACCACATGTTGAGGTTGCTAGATACACCAATAGCGAGCCTCTTACTCTCAGTCTTCTACCAAAGACTTCTCATCCTTGTCAAGGTCTCGAACGCCCTTTCTTCGGCGTTATACAGCCATACCACACGCATTCCTTGAGCTTTCGTACCAACCAGATGCTGAGGTTGCTAGCTACACCGATATCCAGCCTCTTGCTCTCAGTCTTCTACCAAAGACCTCTCATCCTTGTCAAGGTCTCGAACGCCCTTTCTTCGGTGTTATACAACCATACCACACGCATTCCTTGAGTTTTCGCAAAAAACCTCAAAGACCTCTCATTCTTATAAAGGTCTCGAACGCCCTTTCTTCGCCATTGTAGAGTCATACCATACGTATTCCTTGAGCTTTCGCACCAACCACATGTTGAGTTTACTAGCCACACCGATAGCGAGCCTCTTGCTCTCGGTCTTCCCACAAAGACTTCTCATCCTTATCAAGGTCTCGAACGCCCTTTCTTCAGCGTCGTACAGCCATACCACACGCATTTCTTTAGCTTCCGCACCAACCACATGAGGAGACCTCTCATCCTTGTGAAGGTTTTTCTCCATCGCCCTTTCTTCGGCTTTGTACAGCCATACCACACGCGTTCCTTGAGCTTTCGCACGAACCACATGTTGAGGTTGCTAGCCACACCGATAGCGAGCCTCTTGCCCTCAGTCTCCCCACAAAAACCTCTCATCATTATCAAGGTCTCGAACGCCCTTTCTTCGGCTTTGCACAACCTTACCACACACATTTCTTGAGCATTCCCACCAACCACATGTTGAGGTTGCTAGCTACACCTATATCGGGCCTCTTACTCTCAGTCTTCTCACATAGACCTCTCCTCCTTGTCAAGGTCTCGAACGTCTTTTCTTCGGCATCTTACTGCCATACCACACGCATTCATTGAGCTTTCGCACCTACCACATATTGAGGATGCTAGCCACACCGATAGCGAGCCTCTTACTCTCAGTCTTCTCGTCAGAGGGTCTGAGAGCCTCTTACTCTCAGACCACTCATCCTTATCAAGGTCTCGAACGCCCTTTCTTCGGCGTTGTACAGCCCTACCACACGCATTCCTTGAGCTTTCGCACCAACCGCATGTTGAGGTTGCTAGCCACACCGATAGCTAGCCTTTTACTCTATGATATCCCTTAGTTAGTTTTGCAAAATATTTTATCTGGCGCCGCCCGCAGCCCCTCAAACTCGAAAATAACAGAAATTAATAAATTCAAATAACCGTAAAATGAAAACTGCAAGAGATATATTGAAATTTCTTTCAGATCTATATAGATTATACATTTTTCTATTGAATTTGACGTTTTGGTATCTTCGTGGCCGATAGCCATAATTTTGTCTAATAAAGAAATATTTATTGAAAACTTGCTTTCAAATCTTTTGTTCTACTCTTCGAAGTCTACCAAACAAGCATTTAACGCTATTTTATAGAGCAGATTTTCATCTAAAAATTGTGTAATTTTCATCTTTCCAAAGCGAACCGTTTGGCCGAAATTTTTTTTTGCAAACGAAAAAATTCAAAAACGAAATTCAGAGAAGGGGGTATTTTGGGATTTTATACTTTTGAGTTTTGCGATCAAACCGAAGGTTTTTATAAAATTTGCAAAGAATACTTTTTTGTAGACACCGATGTCTTACATACGGATATCTCGGTTATAATATTCAATCTTGAGGCGTTGACGATATATTTCCATAAAATTATTAAGGAGAAAATCATTCCTCACGACGTCCCCATTGGAGTGGGAGCGTTCAAATTTTGTCAACTGATACCTCTGGTGGATACCCACAATCAGTATAAGTTTCATTGAAATCCTTCAGGGATTAATATATTTTTTTGCAATTGTTGAATATTTTCAAATTTTCGTGTTTTTATCGGAATTCGTGATTGACATGTCTGGATATGTTCAAAAAATTTATTTAGTAAGTTTTACACAACGTGGAATGATAAAATTTCACACATTTGTAGAGAATTAGTCAGTCTTTGATAGCCCTTAGTTAGTTTTGCAAAATATTTTATCTGGCGGCGGCCGCCGCCCCTCAAACTTGAAACTAACAGAAATTAATAAATTTAAGTAACTATAAAATCAAAACTGCAAGATATATTTTGAAATTTCTTTCAGATCTATATAGATTATAATTTTTGATTAGACCTATTTTGAAATTGACGTTTTGGTATCTTCGTGGCCGATACACAGAATTGAAGCCCTGACACAGAATAAGCCTTGATATAGAATATAGAAATTTTATCAAATCTTTTTTCTGTCCATTTTTCCAAACTCTAACGAACATGCGTTTAATACTTAACACGCGATAGAGCAGATTTTCTCACGAAGACCTCTCATCCTTATCAAGATCTCGAACGCCCTTTCTTCGGCGTTGTACACCCATACCACACGCATTCCTTAAGCTTTCGCACCAACCACATGTTGAGGTTGCTAGCCACACCGATAGCGAGCCTCTTACTCTCAGTGTTCTTACAAAGACCTCTCATCCTTTTCAAGGTCTCGAACGCCATTTCTTCGGCGTTGCACAACCATACCATACACATTCCTTGAGCTTTCGCACCAACCACATGTTGAGGTTGCTGCTACAGTCTTCTCACAAAGACCGCTCATCCTTGTCAAGGTCTCGAACGCCCTTTCTTCGGCGTTGTACACCCATACCACACGCATTCCTTAAGCTTTCGCACCAACCACATGTTGAGGTTGCTAGCCACACCGATAGCGAGCCTCTTACTCTCAGTGTTCTTACAAAGACCTCTCATCCTTATCAAGATCTCGAACGCCCTTTCTTCGGCGTTGTACAGTCATACCACACGCATTCCTTAAGCTTTCGCACCAACCACATATTGAGGTTGCAAGACACACCGATAACGAGCCTCTTACTTTTGGGCTTCTCCCAAAGACCTCTCATCCTTATCCGAGTATCGAATAATCTTCGACTTTGTACAGCTTTGTCAAGGGCCTCAACCTGTCTCGTTAGTGCCACAGTTGCGGAGACAATAGGGAAGGCGGAAGGCGAGATCAAGGTCCAGTTGGATTGTAGAACAAAGTTTGGTATTGTTGAAAGATTCAACAAAAATCTCTGGTCTTGCCTGGTCTTGTTTGGTCTTGTTTGATCTTAAAGAACAATTATCCGAATATAGGAACCCCAGGGCCAGCAAGGCGATGGAGGAGAAACTTCTGCGCCATGACCAAAGAACGGTATTAATGGAAGAGATTAATTAAGATTAAGATTTCGAGATAATAACATTTCGAAAGGTATTAATGGAGGAGAGATAAGAGGCTTGTGTACCAATAATGCCACTATCAATGAGAAAACCATCGCCTTTATAACACGTTTCTATTACTCCGCAAGAGGCAGATGTACCTTGGGGCTCACTGCTTGAACACAGAGGAGCTGCAGGCCTTGAATCCCACCCAGATCCTGAAATTCCTAAAGGAATCAGGATTAGAGGAGGCGCTCTAAATGGGTAAGTACACCAACACTTGGAGGAGGAGGGTCGGGTACAAGAGATCTATAAAGGTCGCAGTACAAGTCGTCACCACCATATCTACAATCTACAATCTAACACGTTTCTAATGTGAATGTTGTTACCCCAGAATATGATTCCAAATTTTATATGTGGTTTGGAACTTAGAGAAGTATACCACAGTCTAAGCTCTTGATCATCTGCACATCGCTGTAGGACTCGCGACGCAAGAACTAACCTGTTCACTTTATTAGTAACAAGGGCGTATGCGACGACCACTCTAGTGTATTGTCGATATATAGACCAAGGAGTCTCACAGATTGGTCTACATTTATTACTTCATTCCTCATTCTGATTTCGTGAGGGTAACTCTCGATGTGTTTCTACTAGTTTGGAAGATGATGAACCAGAAACTAGACATGAGCAGACAATATCAGACAGGACCAGACAAGACCTGACGAAACCAGAGCAGACCAGGCAAGACCAAACAAAGCCAGAGGAGACCGGACAAGACCAGAGAAGACCAGAGAAAACCAGACAAGACCAGACAAAACCAGACAACATCAAACAAGGCCAGACAAGACCAAACAAGACCACGCAAAACCAGGCAAGACCATAAAAGGCCAGAGAAATCCAGAGAATCCTTTCGGTAATTTGTTTATTCTATATTAACAACACGATATGACTGGGTAGTTCATGAAATCACCTCACATATGTTTCTTTATTTAACTATTTAAAGATCTTTAATTAAAGATATTTAACTCTTTCTGATAATTAAGACAAGCAGCTTTTTACTATCAGAGGACTGCACTCAGGTATTTCTTGAAACATCGAATCGGTAAGTAGGTAAGTAAGATAACGTAAATCTCAGTTAAACAAGTGCCTCATAAAATGCGCGATTTCATGAGCTATGCGAATTAGATAAACTGCACGAATTGCCGGCGGATCGCGGAATTGCCCAGTAATACACAATCTGACTGAATGTCCACCATCATGGTGATATCTCACCAAGCTGTTATCAATGTGTGAGTTAATTACCCAGATATTCTATTTATAATATCCTGAGTTTATATGAGTTTATAATCAACTATTTTGGATACATACAATAGATTGATTGGTCAATGATATTATGTTTGTTTATAATCAATCGTTTTTGATATATGCAACTGATTGTTAAAGCTCTAATACATGAAACAAATTGTGCTATTCGGAGGTTGGAAGAGAATAGATGTTATGGACAGAACCCTATATCCTGTCCAATTCAGTAAGCTTTTACACTGAATTGACCAACCTATTCAAAACCTTATATCCTAACCTATTCAGAAAACTTTTTCATTGAATTGGCCATCCTATTCAGAACCCTATATCTTATCCTAATCAGAAAAGTTTTTCACTCAATTGACCATTCTATTCAGAACTCTATATCCTATCGCATTCAGAAAGCTCTTACACGGAATTAAAAATCCTATTCCAAACCCTATATCCTATCCTATTCATAAAGCTCTTACACTGAATTGACAATCCTTTTCAGAAGCCTATATCCTGTCCTATTCAGAAAACTTTTACACTGAATTGACCACCCTATTCAGAACCCTATATCGTATCCTATTCAGAAAGTTCTTATACAGAATTGACCATCCTATTCAGAACCCTATATCGTATCCTATTCAGAAAGCTCTTAGTCAGAATTGACCATCCTATTCAGAACCCTATATCGTATCCTAAACAGAAAGCTCTTATATAGAATTGACCATCCTATTCAGAACCCTATATACTGTCCTATTCAGAAAATTTTTACACTGAATTGACAATCCTATTCAAAACCCTATATCCTTTTATATTCAGAAAGCTCTTATACAGAATTGACCATCCTATTCAGAACCCTATATCCTATCCTATTAAAAAAACTTTTGCACTGAATTGACCATTCTATTCAGAACGCTATATGCGGTCCTATTCTGAAAGCTCTTACACGGAATTGACCATCCTACTCAGAACCCTATGTCCTATTCTATTCAGAAAACTTTTAAGTCGGTCAATATGTAGTTGGTATACACATATCTTATTTACATTATTTAATCTTGTGAAAATATTTATTTGTTTCAAAGCGGAAGGAGCAAAAACAGACGGACTATTAATTTATTATTTTCCGCGAATTGTTTTGCGAGAGATCGTATGAAGCGTTTCCGTGGAAGAATCTTAAACATTTTGTTTGTCAACAACGGTCGAGCTTGACAATTTGTTTTCCATCTACTATCTGGTTTATAAAGTTTTTCCTCTTATATTGCGACGCGCATTACACGCGCAATCAAAATATGCATAAAACAGCCAACATCCCTTGGCGACTCCACGCTTTGAAGTGATGGACGGATCTCATAAATTGATACTACATTCATGATACAAACATTTTTAAAACGAATTTCATTTACTTCCATCAACATCATATTTTCTGTTAAAGAAGAACAAACATTTATTAAAAACGAAACGAAAGGCCAATCATCAATTATGTTACGTTAGATTAAATTTCATTTACTTCCCACCATATTTTTCTGTTGAAGAAGAAATATTTATCGAAAACAAAACGAAACGAAAGGTCATCAAACAGGTCTTTCTACCCGTATTTCTATTTTATTTAATACTTTGAAGAACATATTTAGAAAAATAATCTGAATATATTGCAAATTGATATCGGTCATTCTAATAATCAACTTGCAATATTTAAGTTTCTTTGGAAATAAATTAATATGGTATGCGATAAAATTGTCTGGGATTTAAACGAAAGAGATTTTGTTCCACATTTGATATTGATTATTCGCAAAACAACTTCGCATTTGAGACGAATCGGTGTCTCAATTTAAAATCGAGAAGGTATTGCTAATGCAAACATAAAACAGAATATTTTGCAACGACACGACTAGACGAGTCCAATTATTTCAAGATAAATTGTTTTTCCTTTGTGTAACGTTAACTTTATGATTTAATTAACAGTTCTAGGAATGAAATTTGTTATATCTTAAAGGCAATTCTGCATTTAATATTCCTTTTAGTGCGGAGTTACTTGAAATATGAATTTATAAGAATATGAGGCCGCCGCAAAATGCACACTTGCATAATTCTGTAGTTTGCTCAGGTATTTTATTTAATGTGCCATTATGGTCCATTTTTCCCGCTTTTGGTCGCACAGTAATTTTTCACTGCAATTTATTTTTCTTTATAAAAAGACCAATTTCAATTTAAAATAACATTAAGCAAATAACAAAATATCACCCAAATAAATTTACCCTCACTAGACAAGACAATGAAGATTAGATAGAGAAGACTAGCTAGACAAGACTAGACAGACACGTCTAGACATACAAGACTAGATAGACAAGACTAGACAGACAAGACTAGACAAACAAGACTAGGCAGACAAGACTAAACTGACAAGATTAGACAGACAAGACTAGACAGACAGGACTAGACAGACAAGACTAGACAGATAAGACCAGACAGATAAGACTAGACAGACAATACTACATAGACAAGACTAGACTAGACAGACAAGACTAGATAGACAAGACTAGACAGACAAGACTAGACAGACAAGACTAGACAGACAAGACTAGACAGACAAGACTAGACAGACAAGACTAGACAGACAAGACTAGACAGACAAGACTAGACAGACAAGACTAGACAGACAAGACTAGACAGACAAGACTAGACAGACAAGACTAGACAGACAAGACTAGACAGACAAGACTAGACAGACAAGACTAGACAGACAAGACTAGACAGACAAGACTAGACAGACAAGACTAGACAAACAAGACTAGGCAGACAAGACTAAACTGACAAGATTAGACAGACAAGACTAGACAGACAGGACTAGACAGACAAGACTAGACAGATAAGACCAGACAGATAAGACTAGACAGACAATACTACATAGACAAGACTAGACTAGACAGACAAGACTAGATAGACAAGACTAGACAGACAAGACTAGACAGACAAGACTAGACAGACAAGACTAGACAGACAAGACTAGACAGACAAGACCAGACAGACAAGACTAGGCAGACAAGACTAGACAGACAAGACTAGACATACAAGACTAGACAGACAAGACTAGACAGACAAGACTAGACAGACAAGACTAGACAGACAAGACTAGACAGACAAGACTAGACAGACAAGACTAGACAGACAAGACTAGACAGACAAGACTAGACAGACAAGACTAGACAGACAAGACTAGACAGACAAGACTAGACAGACAAGACTAGACAGACAAGACTAGACAGACAAGACTAGACAGACAAGACTAGACAGACAAGACTAGACAGACAAGACTAGACAGACAAGACTAGACAGACAAGACTAGACAGACAGGACTAGACAGACAAGACTAGACAGACAAGACTAGACAGACAAGACTAGACAGACAAGACTAGACAGACAAGACTAGACAGACAAGACTAGACAGACAAGACTAGACAGACAAGACTAGACAGACAAGACTAGACAGACAAGACTAGACAGACAAGACTAGACAGACAAGACTAGACAGACAAGACTAGACAGACAAGACTAGACAGACAAGACTAGACAGACAAGACTAGACAGACAAGACTAGACAGACAAGACTAGACAGACAAGACTAGACAGACAAGACTAGACAGACAAGACTAGACAGACAAGACTAGACAGACAAGACTAGACAGACAAGACTAGACAGACAAGACTAGACAGACAAGACTAGACAGACAAGACTAGACAGACAAGACTAGACAGACAAGACTAGACAGACAAGACTAGACAGACAAGACTAGACAGACAAGACTAGACAGACAAGACTAGACAGACAAGACTAGTCAGACAAGACTAGACAGACAAGACTAGACAGACAAGACTAGACAGACAAGACTAGACAGACAAGACTAGACAGACAAGACTAGACAGACAAGACTAGACAGACAAGACTAGACAGACAAGACTAGACAGACAAGACTAGGCAGACAAGACTAGACAGACAAGACTAGACAGACAAGACTAGACAGACAAGACTAGACAGACAAGACTAGACAGACAAGACTAGACAGACAAGACTAGACAGACAAGACTAGACAGACAAGACTAGACAGACAAGACTAGACAGACAAGACTAGACAGACCATACTAGACAGACAAGTCTAGACAAAAGATCTAATAAAATACTAAGCAAAAGATTGCAAGCAGGCGGCCTACTGTACAACGTGCAAGGAAGAGGGCCACCGTGGTTGGACACTGAAGTGTAAATTAAAACGGAAGAAAACAGCACCTGCTGCTGAGGATGAACCCCTCACTTCGATATAAAATGTGGTTCAAATATTCTGATCAAAATACTGATCAAGACTGCAATGTGGCAATAACGGTCAACCGACAACTGGAAGTTCAATGCAAAGGCAAAGGTTTCGCAGGAGTAGACCTGGAATGGGGCAAAGTATACAGCTGCTACATAAGCCCAAATTGTAGATACAAAGAGTTCGAAGAATACCTACGGGAACTGCAGCAGGGCATAAGCCAAACGGACAAGGAAAAAATAGTGTCTGGAGATTTCAATGTCTGGAGATAAAAGAGGGCGCTTACTCCCTGAATGGGCCGTGGCAAATAATCTAGAGATAGCCAATGAAGGAGAAGAACCCACTTATAGAAGTGGAAATAAAAGCTCTCTAATAGATGTCACATTTGCCACCGGAGACCTAAACAGTCATGTTGAAGTTTTCAAGAGTGGAAAGTACTGCCGGACGAAACACTCGGTGACCATCGTTACATCTATTACGCGCTCGGTGGAAAACGAGTACAAAATAGAGCGAACGCAGCCCCTAAATGGAGACTGGCCAAGCTTGATAAACTAACATTCCTTGCTGACGTTAACCAGGGCTTGTAGAAATGCAAAGTGGAAACAGCTGAAGTCCTAATAAAACTTATATCGGCAGCGTGTGACACGGCAATGCCCAAATTGAAGAGTAACAACACAAGACGCGTAGGAGTATATTGGACAGATGAAAGCTTGGACAGAAATGCTTGAAAACGAGGGCTTAACTAGAACCAATTAGAAGAAACTCGCAAATGAGACAATCCAAGAGCAGAACAAGTACAAAGATGAGAAAAAAAAGCTCCGTAACATGATTAGAAAATCTAAAGTAAGCAGCTGGAAGGCCCTATGTGAGGAGGTGGAGAACGATCCGTTAGGCCTAGGTTACCACATTGTCATGAAACGGCTAAAACTTCCTCCGATGGCAATTAGCGCAGAAAACAAAATGAGAACTGTCAGAGGACTGTTATCACAACATGAAGAAAAGAAGTGGGTAAAGCCAGATGTAGAAGAATATATGCCCTTCACGAACGAGGAAATTCTTAGCGCAGCAATAATCAAAATTATGGCAAGTGAATATACAGAGGTGGTTACATACGCTATGAACAACATAATGAAAACTGGAACGATCCCGGAAGTAAGTAAATAAGCTAAAGTTATATTAATCAAGAAACCTAATAAGGAAAGCCTAGAACCGTCATCGTATAGGCCGCTATGCATGATCGATACGGCAGCTAAGCTTCTGGAGCAAGTAATAGTTAAAAGAATTGCACAAGAGATAAAAGCGAAAGGGGATTTAGCAGATACTCAGTATGGATTCCGGGAGAAGCGGTCCACCATCGATGCAGCCAGAAGGGTACTCGAAATTGCAGAAGGAGAAACCAAAAAGACACGAACAACAAGAAAGCTAGGCGCATTGGTGACTATAGATGTCAAAAATGCATTCAACACCGTGCTATGGACGGCTATACTAGATGCGATCGAGAGAAGACGAGTAACACCCAGCTTAATACGTTTAGTACAAAGCTACCTCGAAAACAGGAGTATCGAAATAGACCCTGGGATCACAATTAAGGTAACAGCAGGCATCCCGCAGAGATCTGTCTTGGGACCCCTACTATGGAATATATTTTACGATGGAACTATTAAATTAAAAATGCCCCCAGGGGTAACGATAATTGCTTATGCGGACGACATTGCTACGGCGAAACAGGAAGGTGAACTAGTG
Source organism: Phosphuga atrata (assembly GCA_944588485.1). Lineage (NCBI taxonomy): Eukaryota > Metazoa > Arthropoda > Insecta > Coleoptera > Silphidae > Phosphuga > Phosphuga atrata. Next base: position 58,295,156 of record OX155899.1, read on the forward strand.
TTAATAACCAACGAGGCTCTTAACCGAATAGCTACCTATATACAAACCAAGGGACTGGAAATAGCTATGGAGAAAACGGAAGAGGTTATGCTTGTGGGAATGAAGAGATATGGGCCTGTGGCCTTTGAAATGCTGCGGAAAGAAATTCATCTCCAAAGGAGCCTAAAATACTTAGGCATAATATTCGATGAAAGAATCAGCTTCGGTCCACATGCGGCTTATGCTGTAACCAAAGCCGAAAACGCGGTTAAAGTGCTCACCAGGCTGATGCCGAGAGTGGGAGGTGCGTCGGAAATTAGACGAAAAACACTCAACATGGTCGTCGAATCGATCCTCGCGATTTTTTTAGAATCCTTTCTTCGAATTCGCGAATTTTGACATGTTATGGATATAGGCATATAATACATCAAAATACGCTAAAATTTGTATAAAACCAACAACTAACGTCTCTATATTTTGTATTACATTCATCCTTAACTTCAGGTTCCAAATTATCATCCACTTCACCTGACCCACACGGAAAAAATTACACATTAAAAATTACAATTGAAATAGTAGCAGCGGCCTTACGAATACAAATTTGTAAAGATTGCAGTCACGCACTGTAGTTTTTAAAACTTATTTACTAATAATACCGGAAACTGTAATTTTAACAAAAGGAATTTGTAGTTTTTACAGTTTCAAATTCATAAGGCCGCTGCTACTCTTTGAAACTGTAATTTTGAAGGTGTACTTTTTTTCGTGCAACCATATTCCTCAACAAAACAACTTTGCTAGCGGTTTTCATAACTTATTTAATTGATTGAATGGGTTCTTCTAACATTACTGGTTTAACAGCGGGTGGGGGCACCACTTCCTTCTCATATAAAACCCTTTCACCTCCGTGGATGTTTTCTCAACTTGTAACACACTAGTCATGCCTTGTTCTTCATTCTCTAAGCCTTGTCCTTCTTTGAAACCATATTTGGCCAAGATTCTGGCAGAAACCGATCCTCCATAAGAGATTGGTGATGGAAATTTGCTGGGGATAGGTGGGACAATTTCAACAGATTCTTGGACACTTCGAAGAGGAACCAAAGCTACTCAACTACTAATTCTTAAAGCTTTTGAAGAAGGCTCAATAATTTATCTTGTCTATTGTCTAATAAATCATCTTCCCATCGTCCTGAAAATCCACTTGCAATTGGTGCTAGTGTAGCTTGAGTAGTAGAAGTATCAGGATCCTCCTAGTCTTGTCTGATGAAATATCCTAGGGAGTGTGGGACTCACCCGGCTTGGTGATAGCACCGGTCATACCCACTAAAAACCACACCCCTTTTTCTTTTGTTCATTGCTTCTAGCATTCGCCGGAATATTGTCACGGAGCCGCTTTCGCATTACATTGAGACATTCCGGGGCTTATTGTTAGTTGTTTTTTTCTGTCCGTTTGTCAAGGCAAATCTCTTTTTCTTTGACGATTTTCCTTATAAAGGGAACTTATTACTTTCCATTTTCCATCCAGCATCTCGGTTATTATATTGTCCTTTGTAATTTGCCTTCCAATTTCCTGTTCCAATGCTTGCCTCTCTATGGCCCATTGCTGGCACTCCAGCACTGCATGCTTCGGCGTGCCCTCCTTCTCACCACAGTGCTGGCATATGTTAGTTCTACTTTTCCCAATCCTTGCGAGTATCCTTGTGAGTATCCTTATGTTTCGAAGTTACCATGCCCCGTTAGGAACTGGGTTATCCAGTAGTCTAGGGCACCTTCTTTCTGTAGGGCCCAAGGGAAAGGGTCTCGGATAATCTTCTGTGTGTCTAACAGTCACAGTTTTCCCAACGTTCCTTCCATGTTTTTAATGTGTTTTCGCGACCTTCTTGCTTTTCACTCCTAGTTTTTCTGTCCGTTAGGATTCGCTCAGTATTCAATAGGTCTATTGGTATTATTCCAGCTATCACGTTCATGTCTTCAGTTCTGCTAGTTCTATACGCTCTTGCGATTCGTATCCCCATCTTCAGCTGCATTTTCACTAGCTTCTCCCTATATTTTTTGCATCTTATTACCTTTTCCCATACGGGTGCTCCATATAGTAGGATCGATTCGACGACCATGTTGAGTGTTTTTCGTCTAATTTCCGACGCACCTCCCACTCTCGGCATCAGCCTGGTGAGCGCTTTAACCGCGTTTTCGGCTTTGGTTACAGCATAAGCCGCATGTGGACCGAAGCTGATTCTTTCATCGAATATTATGCCTAAGTATTTTAGGCTCCTTTGGAGATGAATTTCTTTCCGCAGCATTTCAAAGGCCACAGGCCCATATCTCTTCATTCCCACAAGCATAACCTCTTCCGTTTTCTCCATAGCTATTTCCAGTCCCTTGGTTTATATATAGGTAGCTATTCGGTTAAGAGCCTCGTTGGTTATTAACACTAGTTCACCTTCCTGTTTCGCCGTAGCAATGTCGTCCGCATAAGCAATTATCGTTACCCCTGGGGGCATTTTTAATTTAATAGTTCCATCGTAAAATATATTCCATAGTAGGGGTCCCAAGACAGATCTCTGCGGGATGCCTGCTGTTACCTTAATTGTGATCCCAGGGTCTATTTCGATACTCCTGTTTTCGAGGTAGCTTTGTACTAAACGTATTAAGCTGGGTGTTACTCGTCTTCTCTCGATCGCATCTAGTATAGCCGTCCATAGCACGGTGTTGAATGCATTTTTGACATCTATAGTCACCAATGCGCCTAGCTTTCTTGTTGTTCGTGTCTTTTTGGTTTCTCCTTCTTCAATTTCGAGTACCCTTCTGGCTGCATCGATGGTGGACCGCTTCTCCCGGAATCCATACTGAGTATCTGCTAAATCCCCTTTCGCTTTTATCTCTTGTGCAATTCTTTTAACTATTACTTGCTCCAGAAGCTTAGCTGCCGTATCGATCATGCATAGCGGCCTATACGATGACGGTTCTAGGCTTTCCTTATTAGGTTTCTTGATTAATATAACTTTAGCTTATTTACATACTTCCGGGATCGTTCCAGTTTTCATTATGTTGTTCATAGCGTATGTAACCACCTCTGTATATTCACTTGCCATAATTTTGATTATTGCTGCGCTAAGAATTTCCTCGTTCGTGAAGGGCATATATTCTTCTACATCTGGCTTTACCCACTTCTTTTCTTCATGTTGTGATAACAGTCCTCTGACAGTAATAATGATAATTTGGAACCTGAAGTTAAGGATGAATGTAATACAAAATATAGAGACGTTAGTTGTTGGTTTTATACAAATTTTAGCGTATTTTGATGTATTATATGCCTATATCCATAACATGTCAAAATTCGCGAATTCGAAGAAAGGATTCTAAAAAAATCGCGATTTTCGCCTCCTCTCCGATTTTTACATGTTGTATATCAAATTACGCAGAATTTTACACAGATTAGGCTAATATAAATCATTATGCAACTTAGTTTACAATAAGTCAGGAAATCTTAAAAAACGGAGCAAGTTTCAACCACCTAAAACACTTTGTTATATTTACAGCGATATCTTGAAAAGGAATTAAAGTAACGCAGATAGTTTTGGATTTTCTAAAAGCTTAAGAAGTTCTTAAAATTTTGAAATATATCTTAATAATATAGTTTGAAACAGTAATGCTCGGTAAACTGTAAAAACGACGTCGAAATTTAATAATAATTAAAATAATCGACTGCAACAAGCAATAACTTCAAGACCAACCACCCGATTGCCCTATTTTTATTAATATTTATAACTTGATTCATAAGTAATAAGTACAAAGTTCATGAGTATTAAGTTTGAATAAATCCATTACCTTCCCATTTATCTTCCCGAGTGACAAAATTTATTGAATTTTACATAATTTATCAAGTCTTAACTCACGACCACCTAGTAAAATACTATTTACATATGTGCAATCAGTAGCAAAAGGGCTTTCGGAAACTTTTTGAAATTTTCAAATGGCTTGATAAATAACGATTTTAGCGAAATCAATTTTCTCTCGTTTACCGCTTATTATTACGCTTATTATTACCGCTATTTCACGAAGTCGTAATCACAGAGACTTCTAGTTTTCACCAATGTATTAAGCATCCCAAAATTCCCAAAGTCTGGGGTTTTACGCTCGAGGGGCTCTTTTCAAAAATTTCCAAAAAATATTTGCCATTTATTTCAAGACAAATATTTTCAAATATGATTTTCAAATCATTTTCAATAAATGAAATTGCGACTAAATATATTTTTACCAAACTGAAGTAATTCCAAACACACTTTTCTAAATGTTTACACAATCGAAACGATTTTTATAAAATTCTTCTATTTCATTTATCGTCTGTGTAACCTTTCCAAATTCTATTTTCACATTTTTTATATTCGCGACGCAGTTAACACCGTCGAGATAAAATTAATTCCGAATTCAATTTTACGCCTGAATTCCAAGCAGACGTTTATAACCATATCAGTGCAAGAAATTACTTAATTACGCTCTCCGCGCATAGTTTTCTTTCGCAATTTGATTAATTCCGATGTTTACATAAATTATCAGGGGGATGTTGGCTAATTTTTTAAAGGAAGATAAAATCTTCCATTTGCAGAATAAAGAGAAAGAAAGAACAGGAGGGGAAGGATGCATTTGAAGGATGACAAGGAGCAGGAATTCGAGTGTTTTAAGATATGTTACATTGAATTCGAGTGGACACTCGAAGACGTGTCGTACGAGCCACATAAATTGCTAGATGAACATAGAATGTCACTTCAATAAATCATAATATAAATGTAGCAAATATAAAATCAATCATAACACAATCAAGATAAAATCTAGAGCTCAATATGAATTATGTTCCGAGTAGTTCAATTACCAATAGGTATATTTGTCTAGTCTTGTCTGTCTAGTCTTGTCTGTCTAGTCTTGTCTGTGTAGTCTTGTCTGTCTAGTATTGTCTGTCTAGTATTGTCTGTCTAGTCTTGTCTGTCTAGTCTTGTCTGTCTAGTCTTGTCTGTCTAGTCTTGTCTGTCTAGTCTTGTCTGTCTAGTCTTGTCTGTCTAGTCTTGTCTGTCTAGTCTTGTCTGTCTAGTCTTGTCTGTCTAGTCTTGTCTGTCTAGTCTTGTCTGTCTAGTCTTGTCTGTCTAGTCTTGTCTGTCTAGTCTTGTCTGTCTAGTCTTGTCTGTCTAGTCTTGTCTGTCTAGTCTTGTCTGTCTAGTCTTGTCTGTCTAGTCTTGTCTGTCTAGTCTTTTCTGTCTAGTCTTGTCTGTCTAGTCTTGTCTGTCTAGTCTTGTCTGTCTAGTCTTGTCTGTCTAGTCTTGTCTGTCTAGTCTTGTCTGTCTAGTCTTGTCTGTCTAGTCTTGTCTGTCTTTTTTTTTTTTTTTTTTTTTTTTTTTTCAGAGAGGAGGGGGAATGCATTGTTGCACACCGGATATTCAAACCCGTGTAGTGTGGGGCTCTCTGATCGAGTTCTTCGTGACCAGCATACCCACTAAACCCCCTCCTCTGTCTCTACACTACACTCCACCCGGAACTGCGTAAGCATTACTTCAGGTGGGTGGTGGTGTTTGTACCAATTGTTTCCTTACTGTTATTTTTATTGTCCCTTACTCGTTTCGATATCGTCTTTCGTCTTCTGTCGTATTAGTTATGCAGTCGTGTGATAAACCATTTTTCGGTCTTTTCGTCACATATCTAGTCGTCCATGTTAGCTTCTTTGTGTTTCGTGTGATATTATAATCGCCTTCCATTCTCTCTCCATTTGTTCTTTTCCCAACATGATTTCGGTTATGTAAGCTTGTACTGCATCCCAGTTATGCTCACTCTCTAACATAACTTCCATGATGTTCTGTTCTTCTAGTTTTGTACCGCCTAGTGTCTCCGCGAGTCGAGTTCTTTCGTTCTCTGATTCTGTACACATGAAGATAGTGTGTTGTGCGTCGTCTGGGATATGACCGCAATAAAAACACTCCGCCGTGTCTCTTTTTTTAAACCGTTCTAGGTATGCGTTGAAGCATCCATGACCAGTGAGTGCTTGTGTAAGATGGTAACTCATATGTCCGTGTGACCTTTCATACCATGCTGTTACGTTAGGGATAAGTCTGTATGTCCACCTGCCACTAGTGTCGTTATCCCATCTTGTCTGCCATCGGTCCATGAGTCTCTTACGTGCTCTCTCCTTAGCGGCTGCTCTTTCGTGTTTTACTTCTTTTTTCGCCCTGTGTTGTTGCAGGTCTTCGTAGACTTCTTGTTTCTCGCGAATCAGTAAGTCTATTGGGGGTGTGCTTGCAAGTACCAGCGCCGCGGCCTCCGAAACCGTTCTGTAGGCAGAAATTACTCTTAGAGCACTTCTTCTTTGTACTCCTGTAAGTAGTTTTCTCGCTCCAATCTTTTTCGTTACGCCCGCCCATATTTCCGCCGCGTAGAGAATTTTTGAGTGTACCACATTGTTGAGAAGTTTCCGTTTTAATTCCCTCGGTCCTCCAATGTTCGGCATCAACCTTACCAAAGCTGTCACTGTAGACGCTGCCTTTTTCGATGTTTTGGCTATATGGTCTGTGTATCTCAGACCGCTATCGAGTTGGACGCCAAGGTACCTCAATGATTTCGATAAAGGGATATTTTGCGCTTCCAGAACGAGTTTCGGTGGGGTGAATAGTCTCTTATCCGTGATAAGTATCGCTTCTGTTTTATGAACTGCCATTGTTAGACCCTGCTCTTTTAACCAATTATTTGCCCGCCGAAGGGTTTCGTTAGTTGCTAGTTCTAGTGTACTTATTTCCTTTGCAGTCACTACCACCGCGGCGTCATCTGCGAACCCAACTATTTGCGCTGTTCTAGGCAAGTCTAGGTTTAGCAAGCCATCGTACATAATGTTCCACAAGAATGGTGCCAATACCGATCCTTGTGGGACACCCGCCGTTACCTCATACTCAACTTCACCTTCGTCCGTGTGGTATATCAACCGTCGGTCGCTCAAGTAGCTGCTTATCATCTTTCTCAAGTATTCTGGTGTCTGTCTTGATGCTAATGCCTTCATGATTACATCCCACCTTGCTGAATTAAAGGCGTTTTTAACGTCAAGGGTCACTAATGCACAATAACCTTTCGATTGCCGTGTTCCATTTTTGACTTTTTCTGCTGCTCTAATTACTTCAGCAATAGCGTCCACGGTTGATCGACCTTTTCGAAAACCATACTGCCATTGGGACAGTTCTCCGTTGTTTTCGATATATGTCTCAAGTCTCCTAAGTATTAGTCTTTCAAAAAGTTTCCCTATGTTGTCCAGGAGGCATATCGGTCGGTATGACGATGGTTCTTCTAATGGTTTGTCCCCTTTTCTCAGTAAGACGAGTTTTTGTCTTTTCCATTGCGTAGCGAAAATTCCCTTTCGAAGACACGCATTGTAAGTTTCCAGCAACAACTCTGGCCACATTTCCACCACTTCTGTGATGATCTCATTTGGAATATTGTCTGGACCAGGTGCTTTCCCTGACAGTAATCGTTTCCTGGCCTGAAAGATCTCCTCTACGCTGAAAGGTGTTACGAGATTTTCAGTGGTTTGCCATTTTTCTGCCGGTCTTCGTTCGTGAACTGGAAATAGTGTGGTAACTATTTCTCTCATCCGTTGTGGGCACGATATCCCAGGTATCAGTTGTCTACCCATTAGTTTTTTCGTAGCAATTCGATATGGGAGGCCCCATGGGTCTTCATTTATGGATTGGCAAAGTTCGAGCCAGCATTTCTGTTTGCTATTTTTGATGGCCATGCGCAATTCCTTTCTCGCTTTTTTGAAATTCGCGTCTAGGTCCACTTCTTGTCCAGCCATCCTGTCTGTTGTGCTTTGCCGCCGTCTTCTGTGGCGTTGGGCGGACCTGCGTGCCGTAACGTACTTTTTCCTTAGATTATTGATTTCAGCGTTCCACCAGTAAACTGACTTTTTTCCATTTAAGGCAAATTTGCGCTTTGGCATCGAAGCATCACACGCTGTTGTAATGGTTTCGATCGCATATTCTACAAGTCCATCTACGTCACCTATCTCTGAGAGTCTTTGCAACTCTCCATGCGTCTTGGCTACTTCCAGTTTCGCTCTTAGCTGAGTGCTATCGAGTTTCTTCACCAGCCATCCGTTTCTGTTTCCATGTTCGATGGTAGTGTTTCTCTGTTGACTCTTTGGTTTCGTTTTCAGACTAAATTCCAGATACTGGTGGTCGCTAAGGGTGGCGTCCTCTAGTACTCTCCACCTCTCCACCCTAGGCGCGATGCCTTCCGATGTTAATGTAACGTCAATAACCGATCCGGTATTTCCTCTTCGGAATGTAAAAGAGTTTCCCTCGTTAAGGATCACTAGGTCCAGCCTCGCTATCATTTCAGACAGAACTTCGCCTCTTCTATCCATAATTCTTGAGCCCCATTCTGGTGATTTGCAATTAAAATCACCTGCCAAAAGAACTTCACTGTTCACCGATCTCAGATTCTCTTCCAGCTCATCTATCTGCCTTAGGAAATCTTCGTGGTCAATATTTGGGGAGATATAGCAGCTATATACTCTTAAACCTTCGATATCGATCCATACAAAGTTGGATGTCTGCTTACTAACTTCCCTGATTCGTAGGTTCTGATTTAGCACGGCGATTGCTGCTCTACCTGTCTCATCCTGGAACCATGAGCCTGTATCCAGACATCTATATTGCTCGCTGATTATTAGCACATCCGTACATTTTTCCGCAGCAGTCTGTAGCATGAGATCCTGTGCTTCGCGGCCTCTTCCTAAGTTTATCTGAAGAAACTTCGTCATTACTTCGTTTTCTTTAATGCCTCCTGGAATGACTGACATCTTATACCGCCAAGGGTGTGTTTCGCGTCTCTTTTTTTTTCATTACAGACTGCGCAGAAGGCTTCCTCTTTGCAATCTTTCGCAAAGTGGTCTTGCTTTCCACAAAGACGGCACGATTTGGATCTGTCTGTCCCTTTGCAGTGTAGTGCTACGTGACCAAATCCTTGGCAGCGGAAGCATCGAATAACGTCTGGCTTCTGTCTAACTCTGCATAAAATCCATCCTACTTTGATTTTGCCAGTTTTCAGCAGTCTTTCTGCAATTTCCTTCGATGTTGTCACTACTGCTGTTTGAGTGCCACTGAAACCTTTTCTAAGTGATCGCACTTTCACTGAATCTGGGGAGGTTTCTTCTACTACCGCTAATATGGCGGCAGTCACATCCGCTTCCTCTGTAATCTCATCTAGATCCCGGATCTCGATTATGCAGTTCCGCGTCATGGTCAGTCTTGTCTGTCTAGTCTTGTCTGTCTAGTCTTGTCTGTCTAGTCTTGTCTGTCTAGTCTTGTCTGTCTAGTCTTGTCTGTCTAGTCTTGTCTGTCTAGTCTTGTCTGTCTAGTCTTGTCTGTCTAGTCTTGTCTGTCTAGTCTTGTCTGTCTAGTCTTGTCTGTCTAGTCTTGTCTGTCTAGTCTTGTCTGTCTAGTCTTGTCTGTCTAGTCTTGTCTGTCTAGTCTTGTCTGTCTAGTCTTGTCTGTCTAGTCTTGTCTGTCTAGTCTTGTCTGTCTAGTCTTGTCTGTCTAGTCTTGTCTGTCTAGTCTTGTCTGTCTAGTCTTGTCTGTCTAGTCTTGTCTGTCTAGTCTTGTCTGTCTAGTCTTGTCTGTCTAGTCTTGTCTGTCTAGTCTTGTCTGTCTAGTCTTGTCTGTCTAGTCTTGTCTGTCTAGTCTTGTCTGTCTAGTCTTGTCTGTCTAGTCTTGTCTGTCTAGTCTTGTCTGTCTAGTCTTGTCTGTCTAGTCTTGTCTGTCTAGTCTTGTCTGTCTAGTCTTGTCTGTCTAGTCTTGTCTGTCTAGTCTTGTCTGTCTAGTCTTGTCTGTCTAGTCTTGTCTGTCTAGTCTTGTCTGTCTAGTCTTGTCTGTCTAGTCTTGTCTGTCTAGTCTTGTCTGTCTAGTCTTGTCTGTCTAGTCTTGTCTGTCTAGTCTTGTCTGTCTAGTCTTGTCTGTCTAGTCTTGTCTGTCTAGTCTTGTCTGTCTAGTCTTGTCTGTCTAGTCTTGTCTGTCTAGTCTTGTCTGTCTAGTCTTGTCTGTCTAGTCTTGTCTGTCTAGTCTTGTCTGTCTAGTCTTGTCTGTCTAGTCTTGTCTGTCTAGTCTTGTCTGTCTAGTCTTGTCTGTCTAGTCTTGTCTGTCTAGTCTTGTCTGTCTAGTCTTGTCTGTCTAGTCTTGTCTGTCTAGTCTTGTCTGTCTAGTCTTGTCTGTCTAGTCTTGTCTGTCTAGTCTTGTCTGTCTAGTCTTGTCTGTCTAGTCTTGTCTGTCTAGTCTTGTCTGTCTAGTCTTGTCTGTCTAGTCTTGTCTGTCTAGTCTTGTCTGTCTAGTCTTGTCTGTCTAGTCTTGTCTGTCTAGTCTTGTCTGTCTAGTCTTGTCTGTCTAGTCTTGTCTGTCTAGTCTTGTCTGTCTAGTCTTGTCTGTCTAGTCTTGTCTGTCTAGTCTTGTCTGTCTAGTCTTGTCTGTCTAGTCTTGTCTGTCTAGTCTTGTCTGTCTAGTCTTGTCTGTCTAGTCTTGTCTGTCTAGTCTTGTCTGTCTAGTCTTGTCTGTCTAGTCTTGTCTGTCTAGTCTTGTCTGTCTAGTCTTGTCTGTCTAGTCTTGTCTGTCTAGTCTTGTCTGTCTAGTCTTGTCTGTCTAGTCTTGTCTGTCTAGTCTTGTCTGTCTAGTCTTGTCTGTCTAGTCTTGTCTGTCTAGTCTTGTCTGTCTAGTCTTGTCTGTCTAGTCTTGTCTGTCTAGTCTTGTCTGTCTAGTCTTGTCTGTCTAGTCTTGTCTGTCTAGTCTTGTCTGTCTAGTCTTGTCTGTCTAGTCTTGTCTGTCTAGTCTTGTCTGTCTAGTCTTGTCTGTCTAGTCTTGTCTGTCTAGTCTTGTCTGTCTAGTCTTGTCTGTCTAGTCTTGTCTGTCTAGTCTTGTCTGTCTAGTCTTGTCTGTCTAGTCTTGTCTGTCTAGTCTTGTCTGTCTAGTCTTGTCTGTCTAGTCTTGTCTGTCTAGTCTTGTCTGTCTAGTCTTGTCTGTCTAGTCTTGTCTGTCTAGTCTTGTCTGTCTAGTCTTGTCTGTCTAGTCTTGTCTGTCTAGTCTTGTCTGTCTAGTCTTGTCTGTCTAGTCTTGTCTGTCTAGTCTTGTCTGTCTAGTCTTGTCTGTCTAGTCTTGTCTGTCTAGTCTTGTCTGTCTAGTCTTGTCTGTCTAGTCTTGTCTGTCTAGTCTTGTCTGTCTAGTCTTGTCTGTCTAGTCTTGTCTGTCTAGTCTTGTCTGTCTAGTCTTGTCTGTCTAGTCTTGTCTGTCTAGTCTTGTCTGTCTAGTCTTGTCTGTCTAGTCTTGTCTGTCTAGTCTTGTCTGTCTAGTCTTGTCTGTCTAGTCTTGTCTGTCTAGTCTTGTCTGTCTAGTCTTGTCTGTCTAGTCTTGTCTGTCTAGTCTTGTCTGTCTAGTCTTGTCTGTCTAGTCTTGTCTGTCTAGTCTTGTCTGTCTAGTCTTGTCTGTCTAGTCTTGTCTATCTAGTCTTGTCTGTCTAGTCTTGTCTGTCTAGTCTTGTCTGTCTAGTCTTGTCTGTCTAGTCTTGTCTGTCTAGTCTTGTCTGTCTAGTCTTGTCTGTCTAGTCTTGTCTGTCTAGTCTTGTCTGTCTAGTCTTGTCTGTCTAGTCTTGTCTGTCTAGTCTTGTCTGTCTAGTCTTGTCTGTCTAGTCTTGTCTGTCTAGTCTTGTCTGTCTTGTCTTGTCTGTCTAGTCTTGTCTGTCTAGTCTTGTCTGTGTAGTCTTGTCTGTCTAGTATTGTCTGTCTAGTATTGTCTGTCTAGTCTTGTCTGTCTAGTCTTGTCTGTCTAGTCTTGTCTGTCTAGTCTTGTCTGTCTAGTCTTGTCTGTCTAGTCTTGTCTGTCTAGTCTTGTCTGTCTAGTCTTGTCTGTCTAGTCTTGTCTGTCTAGTCTTGTCTGTCTAGTCTTGTCTGTCTAGTCTTGTCTGTCTAGTCTTGTCTGTCTAGTCTTGTCTGTCTAGTCTTGTCTGTCTAGTCTTGTTTTCCCGGAAGACGACGGCGACGACACAGAAAAACAGGCTTTATTAAGACAAGAAGTATTAACAGAAAAAGGAGGACCAGAAGACAGAGATTTTACGGTACAGGAAATAGAACGAGTAATTAAATTAATGAATCCCAAGAAGGCACCTGGGGCAGACGGCATTACGTCTGACATAATAAATGCAGCATTCAACATCATACCGTCCACTTTTCTGAGCCTTTACAACAAGTGCCTTAACATAGGAGTATTTCCAAGCTGCTGGAAAGAACAGTTAGTAAAGATAGTTCCGAAACCAAATAAACCAGGAAACTCGGTTAAGGATTTTAGACCTATTAGTCTACTCCCAGTAGCTGGAAAAATCCTAGATTCTCTACTTATCTCCAGAATTGAATACCACATACAAACCAACGATCTCCTCCACCAAAACCAATATGGTTTCCGGAAGGGCGTGAGCACAGTAGACGCTATAAATAGAGTCAAAAGCTTCATTAAGGAATGCAGGTCCAATAGGGTGTACTGCGCCATAGTCGCACTTGACATAACTGGGGCATTTGACAATGCCTGGTGGCCTCTAATAATACACAAGTTGATCAACAACAGATGCCCCAACAACCTAATCAACCTAGTACGAGACTATTTCCATGAGCGTAGTGCCATAATATCGGAACCAGGTATTTCAGTCCGGAAGTCCGTTCAAAAAGGCTGCCCTCAGGGATCCATATCAGGTCCCACATATTGGAAAATATTGTACAACACGATCTTCGACATAAAGCTGCCTGAAAGAACCAGCATAATCGCATATGCTGACGATACGATGTTAATGGTATCAAGCAACACAAAATTTGGACTGAAGGAAAAGACAGACCGGGCCTTGGATGCATTGCGATTATGGGCACTCGACTGCAAGCTAAATTTTAACGCCTCGAAGACGGAGGCATTGTTTTTTGGCAAATCACCTAATCAAAGACGACCACAATTTAGCCTCGGAGGAATCACACTTAAATGCCAGGAGAACATAAAATATTTAGGGGTCATCATTGACAGAAATCTCAACTTCAAAGAACACATAAAACAAGCATGCATTACAACAAAGCAGCGCTGCTCAAAACTATGGCTCGTATCCAGGAAGGAATGGGGTCTGGGGAGAGCAAATATATCACTAATTTATCGTGGCGCTATAGAACCAGGGCTGCTATACGGTGCTTCAGTATGGTACAGTGCATGTGGGATTAGGGAAAAACAAAAACTCCTAGGAGTACAGAGGAAATGCACTATAATTGCAGCGAGAGCTTACCGCACTGTTTCAACAGAAGCTGCGTGCATTATCTCCGGGTTTCTTCCGGTTGACCTTAGACTAAAAGAGATTGCTTTATACGGATCCAAGCAATCCATGGATGAGGACACAATAAGAGAACTCACCGGAGTTAACGCGTCTCCGAACATGATAGAAAGAAAAATCAACATGTCTCTAATTAAACATCCAGCTGACATAACACTAATAAATTACTGCTTTACACATAGCAACACCTATAGTATCACTATATATACAGATGGTTCTAAATCAGAATCGGGCGTAGGGGCTGCATTTGTTTTGTATGTTAAAGAAGTTGAGATTCACAATGAGACTATGAGGCTTGAAAAATATTGCTCCATATTTCAGGCAGAACTCTTGGCAATTAACAGGGCACTAAGACACATTCTATCGAACAACAGATCAATCCCAGAATGTTCCATCCTCTCGGATAGCAGAGCCGCTCTCGAAGCCTTAAAACATATGACCTCGCCAACCGAACTGCTTCTGGATACATGGCAGTTAATACAGGAAGTCCGAAAAACAGTGAAGCTCCAGCTGCACTGGATAAAGGCTCATGTGGGTCACGCAGGAAATGAAAGAGCGGACTCCCTAGCAAGACAGGCCTCTGGAACGGAGAAAGCAAACGAGGAAGTCGAACTTATACCAATTACATTTAAAACAATTCCAGGACAGGCTATAAAAAACGGCATATCAGCAAAAATCAAGAGAGAATGGCAAGAGCGATGGAATAATGCCACAACCGGTCTGTGGACCAAAAAATTCATACCAAATATAGAGGCATGGATTAACATAGACATAAGACCTACACATCACATGGTCCAGCTGATAACTGGCCACGGAAATTTTAAAGCCTATTTATACAGATTTGGTAAAAGACAATCTCCGCTTTGTGCATGCGGTGAGGAGGAAACCGCCGCCCATGTTCTCTTTAGATGTCCGCTCACGGAGAACTGGCGAGAACAATCAGCAGCCAGTATGGCTAAGGCAGGATGCCACTGGCCACGGACCGAAGAGGACTTGACTACAATCGTGAAAAATAACAAATGGTGGATGACCTTCAATAGAAACTGTAAAAAATTAAAAAAACTGGACCACGATCTAACCACTTAGACTAAATTCTGACATTCAATTTCTCCCGCTTATAGTATTTGTACAATTTTTATGTAATATTCTAACGTATAGTGTAAATATGTAACAGTAATGCAGTATAGTGTAATATGCAACAATATGTTGTGATAATACGATGTAATAATACCCATGTAACTAGCTATGAAACCAGCATAATGTCTAACCAGATGGAGTGCTGGTCACATAAGCAAAACATTTCTTATGTGAATAAACAAATAAGATGTCTAGTCTTGTCTGTCTAGTCTTGTCTGTCTAGTCTTGTCTGTCTAGTCTTGTCTGTCTAGTCTTGTCTGTCTAGTCTTGTCTGTCTAGTCTTGTCTGTCTAGTCTTGTCTGTCTAGTCTTGTCTGTCTAGTCTTGTCTGTCTAGTCTTGTCTGTCTAGTCTTGTCTGTCTAGTCTTGTCTGTCTAGTCTTGTCTGTCTAGTCTTGTCTGTCTAGTCTTGTCTGTCTAGTCTTGTCTGTCTAGTCTTGTCTGTCTAGTCTTGTCTGTCTAGTCTTGTCTGTCTAGTCTTGTCTGTCTAGTCTTGTCTGTCTAGTCTTGTCTGTCTAGTCTTGTCTGTCTAGTCTTGTCTGTCTAGTCTTGTCTGTCTAGTCTTGTCTGTCTAGTCTTGTCTGTCTAGTCTTGTCTGTCTAGTCTTGTCTGTCTAGTCTTGTCTGTCTAGTCTTGTCTGTCTAGTCTTGTCTGTCTAGTCTTGTCTGTCTAGTCTTGTCTGTCTAGTCTTGTCTGTCTAGTCTTGTCTGTCTAGTCTTGTCTGTCTAGTCTTGTCTGTCTAGTCTTGTCTGTCTAGTCTTGTCTGTCTAGTCTTGTCTGTCTAGTCTTGTCTGTCTAGTCTTGTCTGTCTAGTCTTGTCTGTCTAGTCTTGTCTGTCTAGTCTTGTCTGTCTAGTCTTGTCTGTCTAGTCTTGTCTGTCTAGTCTTGTCTGTCTAGTCTTGTCTGTCTAGTCTTGTCTGTCTAGTCTTGTCTGTCTAGTCTTGTCTGTCTAGTCTTGTCTGTCTAGTCTTGTCTGTCTAGTCTTGTCTGTCTAGTCTTGTCTGTCTAGTCTTGTCTGTCTAGTCTTGTCTGTCTAGTCTTGTCTGTCTAGTCTTGTCTGTCTAGTCTTGTCTGTCTAGTCTTGTCTGTCTAGTCTTGTCTGTCTAGTCTTGTCTGTCTAGTCTTGTCTGTCTAGTCTTGTCTGTCTAGTCTTGTCTGTCTAGTCTTGTCTGTCTAGTCTTGTCTGTCTAGTCTTGTCTGTCTAGTCTTGTCTGTCTAGTCTTGTCTGTCTAGTCTTGTCTGTCTAGTCTTGTCTGTCTAGTCTTGTCTGTCTAGTCTTGTCTGTCTAGTCTTGTCTGTCTAGTCTTGTCTGTCTAGTCTTGTCTGTCTAGTCTTGTCTGTCTAGTCTTGTCTGTCTAGTCTTGTCTGTCTAGTCTTGTCTGTCTAGTCTTGTCTGTCTAGTCTTGTCTGTCTAGTCTTGTCTGTCTAGTCTTGTCTGTCTAGTCTTGTCTGTCTAGTCTTGTCTGTCTAGTCTTGTCTGTCTAGTCTTGTCTGTCTAGTCTTGTCTGTCTAGTCTTGTCTGTCTAGTCTTGTCTGTCTAGTCTTGTCTGTCTAGTCTTGTCTGTCTAGTCTTGTCTGTCTAGTCTTGTCTGTCTAGTCTTGTCTGTCTAGTCTTGTCTGTCTAGTCTTGTCTGTCTAGTCTTGTCTGTCTAGTCTTGTCTGTCTAGTCTTGTCTGTCTAGTCTTGTCTGTCTAGTCTTGTCTGTCTAGTCTTGTCTGTCTAGTCTTGTCTGTCTAGTCTTGTCTGTCTAGTCTTGTCTGTCTAGTCTTGTCTGTCTAGTCTTGTCTGTCTAGTCTTGTCTGTCTAGTCTTGTCTGTCTAGTCTTGTCTGTCTAGTCTTGTCTGTCTAGTCTTGTCTGTCTAGTCTTGTCTGTCTAGTCTTGTCTGTCTAGTCTTGTCTGTCTAGTCTTGTCTGTCTAGTCTTGTCTGTCTAGTCTTGTCTGTCTAGTCTTGTCTGTCTAGTCTTGTCTGTCTAGTCTTGTCTGTCTAGTCTTGTCTGTCTAGTCTTGTCTGTCTAGTCTTGTCTGTCTAGTCTTGTCTGTCTAGTCTTGTCTGTCTAGTCTTGTCTGTCTAGTCTTGTCTGTCTAGTCTTGTCTGTCTAGTCTTGTCTGTCTAGTCTTGTCTGTCTAGTCTTGTCTGTCTAGTCTTGTCTGTCTAGTCTTGTCTGTCTAGTCTTGTCTGTCTAGTCTTGTCTGTCTAGTCTTGTCTGTCTAGTCTTGTCTGTCTAGTCTTGTCTGTCTAGTCTTGTCTGTCTAGTCTTGTCTGTCTAGTCTTGTCTGTCTAGTCTTGTCTGTCTAGTCTTGTCTGTCTAGTCTTGTCTGTCTAGTCTTGTCTGTCTAGTCTTGTCTGTCTAGTCTTGTCTGTCTAGTCTTGTCTGTCTAGTCTTGTCTGTCTAGTCTTGTCTGTCTAGTCTTGTCTGTCTAGTCTTGTCTGTCTAGTCTTGTCTGTCTAGTCTTGTCTGTCTAGTCTTGTCTGTCTAGTCTTGTCTGTCTAGTCTTGTCTGTCTAGTCTTGTCTGTCTAGTCTTGTCTGTCTAGTCTTGTCTGTCTAGTCTTGTCTGTCTAGTCTTGTCTGTCTAGTCTTGTCTGTCTAGTCTTGTCTGTCTAGTCTTGTCTGTCTAGTCTTGTCTGTCTAGTCTTGTCTGTCTAGTCTTGTCTGTCTAGTCTTGTCTGTCTAGTCTTGTCTGTCTAGTCTTGTCTGTCTAGTCTTGTCTGTCTAGTCTTGTCTGTCTAGTCTTGTCTGTCTAGTCTTGTCTGTCTAGTCTTGTCTGTCTAGTCTTGTCTGTCTAGTCTTGTCTGTCTAGTCTTGTCTGTCTAGTCTTGTCTGTCTAGTCTTGTCTGTCTAGTCTTGTCTGTCTAGTCTTGTCTGTCTAGTCTTGTCTGTCTAGTCTTGTCTGTCTAGTCTTGTCTGTCTAGTCTTGTCTGTCTAGTCTTGTCTGTCTAGTCTTGTCTGTCTAGTCTTGTCTGTCTAGTCTTGTCTGTCTAGTCTTGTCTGTCTAGTCTTGTCTGTCTAGTCTTGTCTGTCTAGTCTTGTCTGTCTAGTCTTGTCTGTCTAGTCTTGTCTGTCTAGTCTTGTCTGTCTAGTCTTGTCTGTCTAGTCTTGTCTGTCTAGTCTTGTCTGTCTAGTCTTGTCTGTCTAGTCTTGTCTGTCTAGTCTTGTCTGTCTAGTCTTGTCTGTCTAGTCTTGTCTGTCTAGTCTTGTCTGTCTAGTCTTGTCTGTCTAGTCTTGTCTGTCTAGTCTTGTCTGTCTAGTCTTGTCTGTCTAGTCTTGTCTGTCTAGTCTTGTCTGTCTAGTCTTGTCTGTCTAGTCTTGTCTGTCTAGTCTTGTCTGTCTAGTCTTGTCTGTCTAGTCTTGTCTGTCTAGTCTTGTCTGTCTAGTCTTGTCTGTCTAGTCTTGTCTGTCTAGTCTTGTCTGTCTAGTCTTGTCTGTCTAGTCTTGTCTGTCTAGTCTTGTCTGTCTAGTCTTGTCTGTCTAGTCTTGTCTGTCTAGTCTTGTCTGTCTAGTCTTGTCTGTCTAGTCTTGTCTGTCTAGTCTTGTCTGTCTAGTCTTGTCTGTCTAGTCTTGTCTGTCTAGTCTTGTCTGTCTAGTCTTGTCTGTCTAGTCTTGTCTGTCTAGTCTTGTCTGTCTAGTCTTGTCTGTCTAGTCTTGTCTGTCTAGTCTTGTCTGTCTAGTCTTGTCTGTCTAGTCTTGTCTGTCTAGTCTTGTCTGTCTAGTCTTGTCTGTCTAGTCTTGTCTGTCTAGTCTTGTCTGTCTAGTCTTGTCTGTCTAGTCTTGTCTGTCTAGTCTTGTCTGTCTAGTCTTGTCTGTCTAGTCTTGTCTGTCTAGTCTTGTCTGTCTAGTCTTGTCTGTCTAGTCTTGTCTGTCTAGTCTTGTCTGTCTAGTCTTGTCTGTCTAGTCTTGTCTGTCTAGTCTTGTCTGTCTAGTCTTGTCTGTCTTGTCTGTCTAGTCTTGTCTGTCTAGTCTTGTCTGTCTAGTCTTGTCTGTCTAGTCTTGTCTGTCTAGTCTTGTCTGTCTAGTCTTGTCTGTCTAGTCTTGTCTGTCTAGTCTTGTCTGTCTAGTCTTGTCTGTCTAGTCTTGTCTGTCTAGTCTTGTCTGTCTAGTCTTGTCTGTCTAGTCTTGTCTGTCTAGTCTTGTCTGTCTAGTCTTGTCTGTCTAGTCTTGTCTGTCTAGTCTTGTCTGTCTAGTCTTGTCTGTCTAGTCTTGTCTGTCTAGTCTTGTCTGTCTAGTCTTGTCTGTCTAGTCTTGTCTGTCTAGTCTTGTCTGTCTAGTCTTGTCTGTCTAGTCTTGTCTGTCTAGTCTTGTCTGTCTAGTCTTGTCTGTCTAGTCTTGTCTGTCTAGTCTTGTCTGTCTAGTCTTGTCTGTCTAGTCTTGTCTGTCTAGTCTTGTCTGTCTAGTCTTGTCTGTCTAGTCTTGTCTGTCTAGTCTTGTCTGTCTAGTCTTGTCTGTCTAGTCTTGTCTGTCTAGTCTTGTCTGTCTAGTCTTGTCTGTCTAGTCTTGTCTGTCTAGTCTTGTCTGTCTAGTCTTGTCTGTCTAGTCTTGTCTGTCTAGTCTTGTCTGTCTAGTCTTGTCTGTCTAGTCTTGTCTGTCTAGTCTTGTCTGTCTAGTCTTGTCTGTCTAGTCTTGTCTGTCTAGTCTTGTCTGTCTAGTCTTGTCTGTCTAGTCTTGTCTGTCTAGTCTTGTCTGTCTAGTCTTGTCTGTCTAGTCTTGTCTGTCTAGTCTTGTCTGTCTAGTCTTGTCTGTCTAGTCTTGTCTGTCTAGTCTTGTCTGTCTAGTCTTGTCTGTCTAGTCTTGTCTGTCTAGTCTTGT
This sequence comes from Phosphuga atrata, assembly GCA_944588485.1. NCBI lineage: Eukaryota > Metazoa > Arthropoda > Insecta > Coleoptera > Silphidae > Phosphuga > Phosphuga atrata. The sequence goes on from OX155899.1 coordinate 58,314,436, forward strand.
CTGTCTAGTCTTGTCTGTCTAGTCTCTGCTTGTCTGTCTAGTCTTGTCTGTCTAGTCTTGTCTGTCTAGTCTTGTCTGTCTAGTCTTGTCTGTCTAGTCTTGTCTGTCTAGTCTTGTCTGTCTAGTCTTGTCTGTCTAGTCTTGTCTGTCTAGTCTTGTCTGTCTAGTCTTGTCTGTCTAGTCTTGTCTGTCTAGTCTTGTCTGTCTAGTCTTGTCTGTCTAGTCTTGTCTGTCTAGTCTTGTCTGTCTAGTCTTGTCTGTCTAGTCTTGTCTGTCTAGTCTTGTCTGTCTAGTCTTGTCTGTCTAGTCTTGTCTGTCTAGTCTTGTCTGTCTAGTCTTGTCTGTCTAGTCTAGTCTGTCTAGTCTTGTCTGTCTAGTCTTGTCTGTCTAGTCTTGTCTGTCTAGTCTAGTCTGTCTAGTCTTGTCTGTCTAGTCTTGTATGTCAAGTCTTGTCTGTCTAGTCTGTCTAGTCTTGTCTGTCTAGTCTTGTCTGTCTAGTCTTGTCTGTCTAGTCTTGTCTGTCTAGTCTTGTCTGTCAAGTCTTGTCTGTCTAGACTTGTCTGTCTAGTCTTGTCTGTCTAGTCTTGTCTGTCTAGTCTTGTCTGTCTAGTCTTGTCTGTCTTGTCTTGTCTGTCTAGTCTTGTCTGTCTGGTCTTGTCTGTCTAGTCTTGTCTGTCTAATCTTGTACGTCTAGTCTTGTCTGTCTAATCTTGTCAAGAAAAAAGCTTTATATAGTAGTTAGTGGATAGTAGTTAGAAAATATATGCTGTCCTCGGATAGCTCGGGTACATCGGGAGTGCTATGTCCTGTACCTAGTATTCATGTATTAGGCCCCTGAGGGGTCAATTGTGAGAGGAGCTAGAAAATATGTATGGGTAGCAAGAGGATATTTTAAAACAGTTATTCCTGATATATCTAATTATAATAAAATTATCATCTAATTAACTTCTAATCATCTATATAATTTTAAATAAAACAATTTCCAAACAATTATTTTGTTGATTTCTTGAAACTTTCTATCTGCGGACTTTCTCTGCTATCTATGCCCGAATTAAATGCGCAATTTATTTATTTTTTTAAATGTGGGGATAGTATAGCATAGGGTCCAGGTTAGAGGTGAGCATGGGATCCCATCGACCCACCCCATCCCATGGCATCGTCTCATGGGATGGGATGAGTGGTATGAACGTTGCGTGGGATAGGATGGGACTATTAATTTGTATGGGACGGAGTGGGACGAGTTTTGATAATCTAGTAAATCTAGTTCGTGCATAATTAATTACTTTTTACGGAAAAATTAAATTTGTACGAATTATCGTTAAGAAAGTCTGAACCGAAAAGAGAGTCTGCTGTATGGGATTAATGGGATGGGTTACGCGCCCGGGATGGGATGGGATGTTATGAATGTGATGGGATGGGACTTAAATTTGAGGTTTGTGGGATGGGACGGTGGGGCGAAAATGTGATGGGACAGTGACAGGGATCCGTCCCACGGGATGGGATCTGAAACGAGATACTCGTCCCATGCTCATCTCTAGTCCAGGTATTCGTTGTTCAGAAGATTCTGCACAGTTTTTGAGAGAACGATCTTGTTTAACCAAGTAGCTGCAGACGTCATGTGGGGATAGTACTGGAAGCAGCAAACGCAGACCGGCATGAAATCTGACTAAAGAGGCTGCGAAATACCCACTTATATCTTAAAAACTGAGAGATGTTAGAGATGTGAAAATTGGTATTGAAAGGCATCTTTAAAAAACCGGCCAAGTGCGAGTTGTGACTCGCGAACCGAGGGTTCCGTTCAAACTTGTAAGTAAGGTATGTTTGGGAGGACCTAACTGTATGCAACCCATATGCTTCTTTTGCCTGACAATACCACGCAACACATTAGTATATTTTCATAAGTTTCTAATAGTAAATTCGCATTTTTCTTGTAATTAAACTACATATTTACGGTTTTCAGATTTTTCCCTTTACATGTGATGTAAGACACCGCTTCTTGCCAAATTTCATGATTCTAGGTCAACGGGAAGTACCCTATAGGTTATGATTCCCTTGTGAAATCGCAAAATATGCGACATAAACGGTCATATCTTTTGATCGCGTTGACTTACAAGTTTGATTTTTTCACAGCTGAAAGAGACCGCAGACCCGAGTATTTGATACAAATTTCAACTTGTTACCTCTACGCGTTCCTGAGAAAAGTGGTCTTGACAGACAGACAGAAGGACGGACAGACAGACAGACGGACAAGAAACTGATCCTATAAGGGTTCCGTTTTCGGTACGGAACCCTAAAAATTAAGAAACGTGTATATTATCAATTTACAAAAATCCAATTACAAGTCGTAAAAAAGACTTTTTTAAAAAGTTGTTGAAAAGACGCAGAAAAATTACTGCTCATTCCCAGATCTGACATTTGACAAGTGACATTTGAGTAATAGTTTTAATAATATAAGTTTATATAATAAGTTTTAATTTGAGTAATATATTTGTAGTTTTGTTCAACAACTTAAATTTAGTCTAATATTCCTAATTATATGATTTATTCTGCGTTTTATAAGTGTAGAATGGCTATTCTAGTAATTATTACTCATTTTCTTACCAAATTTACATATTTTATTTTTTACATCAATTTACAATTAACAATCAATTACAATCAACATCTAGAATTGGTAAAACTATACTACTTTATAGATAATAATATAAACTTAATAGTCGGAACACAGCCTGAATATATAAATATATTCAACCTTTCCGGAGCTCTACAAAACTAATGTGTCTTTATAGGTCTACCAAAATCAAACCTCTTGTGAAATTTGTCAGTTATTTTACATCAATTAGATCCAAAACAATTTACATCAATTAAATACATTTGTAAATGTTTATATTAAACATTATTAGTTAGAGTAATATATTATAAACAATAACATGTTCCCTTTAATTTGCATGTGAATCCACCTGCTCGAACATGCTGCACCTTTATCTATTGATTAGGTAAATTGCGAATGTGCAAATCGCCGGTATTGTTTAATCTGCGAGTTTAGGATTGCCGTTATTACGTTCAGAGAAACACAAACAAAACGTCTTCATTATGATCATTCCCGGTTGTGTTCCAGGTCGTTTAATTAGCGAACGACATGGCTCCTTGGAATTCCTCCTACGTCTACGGCTTTGATAACGTCAGCGGTTGGGGCGGACGGTACTTTTTCACCTACTTCAACGAGTTCGGCGAGAGATCCACCACGCTAACCGTCATCGAAGTGCTCATCTTTTCCATCATTTTTGTCGTATCTGTCGTCACGAACATCGCCATTGCCACTTGCGTTTTCAGGTAAGGAAAAATTATTACAAACATTTTAATTTGGTTTTTTATGTTAGGTTAGGTCAGCCAAGACTAGACTAGACAGACAGACTAGACTAGACCGACAAGACTAGACTAGACCGATAAGACTAGACTAGACCGACAAGACTATACTAAACAGACAAAACAAAACTAGACAGACAGAACTAGACAGACAAGACTAGGCAGACAAAACTAGGCAGACAAGACTAGACAGACAAGACTAGACGGATAAGATTAGACAGATAAGACTAGACAGACAAGACTAGACAGACAAGACTAGACAGACAAGATTAGACAGACAAGACTAGACAGACAAGACTAGACAGACAAGACTAGACAGACAAGACTAGACAGACAAGACTAGACAGACAAGACTAGACAGACAAGACTAGACAGACAAGACTAGACAGACAAGACTAGACAGACAAGACTAGACAGACAAGACTAGACAGACAAGACTAGACAGACAAGACTAGACAGACAAGACTAGACAGACAAGACTAGACAGACAAGACTAGACAGACAAGACTAGACAGACAAGACTAGACAGACAAGACTAGACAGACAAGACTAGACAGACAAGACTAGACAGACAAGACTAGACAGACAAGACTAGACAGACAAGACTAGACATACAAGACTAGACAGACAAGACTAGACAGACAAGACTAGACAGACAAGACTAGACAGACAAGACTAGACAGACAAGACTAGACATACAAGACTAGACAGACAAGACTAGACAGACAAGACTAGACAGACAAGACTAGGCAGACAAGACTAGGCAGACAAGACTAGGCAGACAAGACTAGACAGACAAGACTAGACAGACAAGACTAGACAGACAAGACTAGACAGACAAGACTAGACAGACAAGACTAGACAGACAAGACTAAACAGACAAGACTAGACAGACAAGACTAGACAGACAAGACTAGACAGACAAGACTAGACAGACAAGACTAGACAGACAAGACTAGACAGACAAGACTAGACAGACAAGACTAGACAGACAAGACTAGACAGACAAGACTAGACAGACAAGACTAGACAGACAAGACTAGACAGACAAGACTAGACAGACAAGGCTATACAGACAAGACTAGACAGACAAGACTAGACAGACAAGACTAGACAGACAAGACTAGATAGACAAGACTAGACAGACAAGACTAGACAGACAAGACTAGACAGACAAGACTAGACAGACAAGACTAGACAGACAAGACTAGACAGACAAGACTAGACAGACAAGACTAGACAGACAAGACTAGACAGACAAGACTAGACAGACAAGACTAGACAGACAAGACTAGACAGACAAGACTAGACAGACAAGACTAGACAGACAAGACTAGACAGACAAGACTAGACAGACAAGACTAGACAGACAAGACTAGACAGACAAGACTAGACAGACAAGACTAGACAGACAAGACTAGACAGACAAGACTAGACAGACAAGACTAGACAGACAAGACTAGACAGACAAGACTAGACAGACAAGACTAGACAGACAAGACTAGACAGACAAGACTAGACAGACAAGACTAGACAGACAAGACTAGACAGACAAGACTAGACAGACAAGACTAGACGAACAAGACTAGACGGACAAGACTAGACAGACAAGACTAGACAGACAAGACTAGACAGACAAGACTAGACAGACAAGACTAGACAGGCAAGACTAGACAGACAAGACTAGTCAAGCAAACAAGACTGAACATTAGTGAACTAGACAGATGAAACTAGAGCACACGCAATTACAGATATTACTGCATTGTATGTTACATATGGTTCTTCTTGTTGCTGTAGAGACACGACAAGAAAGTAGACGTACAAAACAATTCAATATAGGAATAACAACGTTCGTATTTAATTTATTTTCTAATGGATTATGTTGTTGGTTTCGCAGTTCGAAATTAAATTCGCCGATAATAGCGGCGAGAAAAAAGGGGGAAACGTAATGTAAGATGTACGGACGTTGATGAATTGTTATTGCCCCCCTAGGACAGCACAATAATGAATTACCTATTTTTATGTTTTATTTAATGTCGTTAGCGGAGCTTAATGTAATTTCTATTAGTATTTCGAAACACTTACTCGTTTAATTACATCGAAACTGTTTAATAATCTGGTCTTCTCTGGTCTTGCCTGGTCCTGTCTGGTCTTGTTTGTTCTTGTCTGCTCTTGTCTCGTTTTTTCTAGTCTTGTTTGCTCTTGTCTGTTATATGTCATATGATATTATAATATATGTATCGATCTATATATCTATTAATCTATCTATCTATTAATCTATCTATCCATCTATCCATCTATCCATCTATCCATCTATCCATCTATCCATCTATCCATCTATCCATCTATCCATCTATCCATCTATCCATCTATCCACCTATCCATCTATCCATCTATCCATCTATCCATCTATCCATCTATCCATCTATCCATCTATCCATCTATCCATCTATCCATCTATCCATCTATCCATCTATCCATCTATCCATCTATCCATCTATCCATCTATCCATCTATCCGTCTATCCGTCTATCCGTCTATCCGTCTATCCATCTATCCATCTATCCATCTAGCCATCTATCCATCTATCCATCTATCCATCTATCCATCTATCCATCTATCCATCTATCCATCTATCCATCTATCCATCTATCCATCTATCCATCTATCCATCTATCCATCTATCCATCTATCCATCTAGCCATCTAGCTATCTATCCATCTATCCATCTATCCATCTATCCATCTATCCATCTATCCATCTATCCATCTATCCATCTATCCATCTATCCATCTATCCATCTATCCATCTATCCATCTATCCATCTATCCATCTATCCATCTATCCATCTATTTATCTATCTATCTATCTATCTATCTATCTATCTATCAATCTATCTATCTATCTATCTATCTATCTATCTATCTATCTATATATCTATCTATCTATCTATCTATCAATCTATCTATCTATCCTAAGCCCGTTTGAGAAAGGAGGAAGGTCGAGCGATGGGCTCGATAGATGGATCGATATCCATGGATAGATGGATAGATGGATAGATGGATAGATGGATAGATGGATAGATGGATAGATGGATAGATGGATAGATGGATAGATGGATAGATGGATAGATGGATAGATGGATAGATGGATAGATGGATAGATGGATAGATGGATAGATGGATAGATGGATAGATCTATCTATCTATCTATCTATCTATTCTATCTATCTATCAGCCTTTTCAACCCTAGTTTTGGGTTTTGGCTGGCTCAACTACCGACCGCCGTTCCAGGGCTAGGCATCGAATTTCCAATTTCTGTGTCTCAAGAGCTTCAGATCCGTTTTCAGGTAGTCCCGCCATTTTTGCGAACTGGTAAATTCGTATGGTGCTGCTCCAGGATCAGGACAATTGAAAATTAATTACACGCAAATATGTCCTTTATATGTAAATAAATACTACTTATCTACTAATACCTTACAATATGTACAACTAATAGCTAACTTATTACAATAATTACGAACTAACAACAATACCCTTAATTCTACGAAACTTGTGGTCGAAACCCGGAATTTACTTCGACGAAAATACGGAGGATCGTTTTCAAAACTCAAATTACTCTCTTGCTAGCTCAATTCTGACTGCCCCTTTTTTAACTTCCCCTCTACCTCATCACCTCGGTCTTGGTGTGAGTCCTCCCCTAATCTTTATGGAAAATTTCCAGAACTCATAAAACAAAATCCTCTCGGCGTCTCGGCACGATCCCTAAGTTCGAGCGTCTGCCCGCATGATTTAGATAAACCAGATTAATGGTCGTAATTAAAAAAAAACTAATCGGGTGTCCACTTAGGGTTCTTTGCCGACTCGTGAGAAACTCAAATTCTTTGAAAACAAAATCGCGAGATCACAACACCATCTTTTCTTCGGCCGTCCTTTCTCTCGGGTAGTCTTAAACTTCCATTCTTTTGTTATCCTGTCGTCCTGTTCCGAATTCATGTCCGCTGTTGTTGGTTCCGCTGAAGTAGAAGTTGTGTGAAGACGATTTGTGTATTCCCCTGTCCAGCTATTTTGTTTCCTGAACTGTAGATTTTGTAGCGCTCCAGTGACGAAGGGGCTCCGTAGGTTCTCTTTGCCATTTGTCCGTTGCATAGGTCGTCTTCGTTGGTTTCATCTATTCCGAAACTGTTGCTGAATGTCTTGAACTGCGATTTCTTTACAAGGATGGGTAGTTAGCCCTTCGCTAGACCTTCCTCCTTTCTCAAACGGGCTTAGGACCATCTACGGCGGAGTTTATTTATGTATCACATAATATAGTCTATATATCTGTTCGCGCCAATTTTAATAAATCTGCATTTTTAATTCAACATTTGAATCGATTTCGGCACCGATCAACAGAAAGAGAAAGGTGTATCGACCTGGGCCGAAATCGCGCGATTTATCAATTAATTTCGTCGCGAATTTATATATTTTGCGGCAGTATGCTTAGAGTGCGTGAAGCGTAGAGACAAGAATCGATGCGCGAACGAAGCTCGACCGACACGTGCACGCATATTTCAGTTTCTCGTTTTAAGTCAAATTAACCAGGAGTGTAATCACGAGCCCAAAGGGCTGAAGCGGCATCCAACGTCTGGAAGACACCAATTTTAAGGGATCCCTCCACCCATTATCCTCATTTCCTCCCTTACAATAGGCGCCGGAAGGACGATCACACGTGGCGGAGACGCGAGCAGCCCAACAGACAAGTGATTAGACCAGCCCTGTTTTAAACCTGGAAAATTTTGATTTGCGTGAGACACGGTCCAAACAATATCATTATATGATTTTGTAGCTCTCCAGTGACGAAGAGGCTCCGAATGTTCTACGTTGCTAGCTTCATCTCTTTGCCATTTGTCCGTTGCGTAGGTCGTCTTCGTTGGTTCCGTCCATTCCGGAATGGACTGTTGCTGAATGTCTTGAACTGAGATTTCTTTACGAGGATGGGTAGTTAGCCCATCGCTCGACCTTCCTCCTTTCTCAAACGGGCTTAGGACCGTCTACGGCGGAGTTAAGTATCACATAATATAATCCTAATCCGCTGCCTGGTTTGTCCGCTTTATCTGTCTTGTCCGTTTTGTCCGTCTTGTTCCTCTGATCCGTATTGTCCGTCTTGTCCGTGTTGTCCGTGTTGTCCATCTTGTCCGTCTTGTACGTCCTGTATGTCTTGTCCGTCTTGTCCGCATTGTCCGCATTGTCCGTCTTGTCCGTCTTGTCCGTCTTGTCCGTCTTGTAGAAGAACTAACAAATGTATCGCTGTAACTTAATTCATTAATACGATAGCGACAAGATTCTTCTAGTTTGCCAAGCTTTGTATTACTTTGTATTAAATATTATAAATTATAATCTCTGTTACGTGAAATGTAATTTTTGTTTGTCTTTGTAATCTTTTTCTTATGACCTTAGAAGACTAAACATCCTGCTGTTCCCCTAACGGACACACATGCCTGTATCCGTTTTTGTCGAACAAATATGAAGAATGTTTACACTGCCGAGGCATTTAATCTGAAACTAAATCCTCGCAAATATTCATGTTTGCTCCAATTACCGCGGATAAAAAACAAAGTGCGCACTCCACTCACTGATATTAGCTGAAAATATTCCACCCTTGACCGAGGCAACACTCTCAACGTAATGAACTCTCGCACGGTAAAAATAACAAATTAAACGGGGAGAAACAAACATTTTTTTAAATATATATATATATATATATATATATATATATATATATATATATATATATATATATATATATGCAGCGTAGAAGCTTTGCAGAGTGGTGTTAATTAATAAATAATATTTATATTTGTAATTTGTAAAAATATGTAGACAAGACCGGGCAGAATGACCACTTGGTCGATAGCCCTTTGTATAAACTATATAATAAATATATGTATTATTATTATTATGTAGACGAGACATTTTGGAGAAGAGATATATTTTAATAAATTAAATTCAACGATTTTAATAAATTGAATTGAACGTATTTCAGCAATTAAATAAATTAAATGCAAATGATCGATTAGTTTCATTACAAATTGTATTGGATCAGGGATGGGGAACTTCTTTGCGGGTCGGCTGCATTTCATTTCCGTGATGGCTAAAGCCGGCTCTACACGATCTAACTAATACGTATGATAATTGGACCATTTCTCAACAAAAGACAAACAACTTAGTGCTTGAAGCCGCAATGACAAATTCACGCTTGTCACTCAGGTTTTTCTTGCTTATTCTTCTGACAAATCACAGCATATAACAAATGTTTAAACAAAGTGTGTCATCGTATCTGTTGAGCTAACAAAATCGATAACAAAACTATCATACTTACACGATCGTATAATATTCAGTTTACAACCTTAAAGGTAGGACTTCTGAGCAAAGCGGCTCTGGCGTCACTACCGCAGCGGCAAAGCCGCAGCGACATAGCGATAGTACACGGAAAAAAGTACACTTTAAAAATTACAGTTTAAATAGTAGCAGCGGCGTTACGAATACGGATTTGTAAAGATTGCAGTCGCACACTGTAAATTTTAAAACATATTTAGTAATAATATCGGAAACACTAATTTTAACGAAAGCAATTTCTAGTTTTTACAGTTTCAAATTCGTAAGACCGCTGCTACTATTTGAAACTGTAATTTTTAAAGTGTACTTTTTCCGTGTATTATGCACTATGGAAATGTATGAGGCGCAATTCGAGCGCAGCGACATTAACGCTCTCAGCGTCAGTGCGTCAGTGTCGCTGCGCTCGAATGGCACCTCATACATTTTCATAGTGCATAATACTATCTATATGTCGCCGCGTCAGTATCGCTGCGTTAGTGACGCCAGAGCCGCTTTGCTCGAAATTCTACATTTAAACACAAAGTTATTGTCGCTCGAGTTACTGGCCTTGCCTCGTTTTATCCGGACTTGTTTGTTCTTGTCTGGTATTGTCTGGCCTTGTCTGCTCTTGTCTAGTCTTATTTGCTCTTGTCTGAGTCTTGTCTGTTCTTTTCTGATCTTATAGGGTCTTGTCTAGTCTTGTCTTATAATGTCTGATCATGTCAGGTCTTGTCTTTGTACGATACATTCAGTATTTCTAGGAAATTCGTGGTCTAATAAGTTTCACCGAGGTTCTTGTCCTTTATAAAGTTTTAACAATTCCCTCTCACAAAGATAAAACTCATCCTTTTGATAGCGAACGCTCGTTGAAGCAGCAAAGTGTATGTTCAACTTCCGATGTCGTGTCGCATTTGTTGAAATAAAATTAACAATTCGAATGATTTTATCTTTCACCTAAGTACTTCTTACTAGTGAGGATATAGCCAGTGCTGCAGTATCAAACGCGATGCGTATCTTGTTCTTTCTAAATCAAATGTTTATTTTGTTGTAGATTCCCGGACATGAAGACGGTGACGAACAGTTTTGTACTAAATTTGGCCGCCGCCGATTTGCTGTTTGCTCTCTCAATTCCTGCTGTTGCGTATTCGCGTGTGACCCCTTCGTGGGTATTGGGCGACGTAGCATGCAAATTGGTCCCATACACACAGGTAACTAATTACACATAAATTATCCCCAATACACACGATTTAGATAAAACAAATATTTATCAGTAATATACATATAAATCGATATTATTACGTTAGATATGCTATAAATGTAATTATGTTTCAGTTTGTTTCTGGAATAGTGTTATTATGGACATTGACGTTAATAAGTATGGATAGATTTAGATGTATAGTCGTTCCGCCGTACCGGTCAAAGATAACAACAAACCAAGCTTCGTTTTATTCGGCAATAACGTGGATATTAACCGCAGCAATTTTCACGCCGGTCGTCATCTGGTTTCGGCAACAGGAAACAGAAGACGGAGATTATGTCTGCACGATGATTTTCCCAAAATCCGAAGCTATAAACTACGCTCTCTTCTTTATCATTCCAGTATTAGTGATCGCTTGTTTGTTGCCGATGATAATTTTAGTTTACAATTACCAGAGGATTTTCAAGAAGATCTTGTCGACGAAAAACACGTGGGCTTCGTCGTGTGTTATGGTCAGTTCGGCCGATGTGAAGGGATGCAAGCCTAGTATTAGAAGGCAGAGCGAGGTCAGTATGTCGGATATCTTCGCTCCTTGGCCCAGGAAATATTCCAATAGCCACTTGTCCGCGAACAACGGCCGCCACGGCTCGTTATCTCACCACGAGGAAATACGATTGCATAAACACATTAAAGTTGTTAGAGTACTATTCTTAAACGTCATAGTGGTGTTATTAATGTGGTTGCCTATTACCTTGATTATGTTCCTAATATTTCTAGATGGGCGCAGACCTACGGAAGACAAAGACTTTTTTCTGCGCTCTTATCACTTTATTGCATCCCTCATCATAGCTTTTCTGAACACGGTCGTTAATCCGCTGCTCTACGGCGTTTTATCGGACAGTTTTCGGGCGTGTTTAATAAAAATGTGGTGTGTTGGTTCGGAAGGGATTATTAATGAGAACAATACGGTTACTCCTAGCAGTTGCAGGAATTTAGGGTCATACAGAACTGCCAGAAAACAGAGCTCCATCAATTCTGTTAGCGAGAATCCAAATGATATCGTTTAAAAATCCTATTACAATACTAGATTTGTATTTATAACATAATTTTTTATATGAAGAATGTGTATGTGTAAGAAAAGGCATTTGTATAATTGTTTGTATAAATATTTTGTATAAAATTTTTTCGGAGAAACGTGTTTGTTCGCAAATAAAAGACTGTTTTTTTTTAAACAATTATTTTAATTTTAAATTGGGTTTGTATAAAATTAGATGAAGGAAATTCTGACCCAGTTTTTTAAAGTTTCTGCTTATGGCATTAATTTCCTAACATAAAGCCGTTCATGTGCAAGCAGTACCGAATATTGTTTGCCTCATTATATTATTCCACGTGAAATACCTACTACTAGTTTGTTTTCTTATATTTTTCTTACCCTAAAGTGTAAAATAAAAACGATTTTTTTTTTATCTGTAATTCAAAATTAAACAAAGTATTTTTTTTGTTCCTCCTTTCTTCCGTCTTTAATAAATATTTCTTAGCACTTAGCACTATTAGTTAAATTATGATTGAAGTGATCGTTAGCATAAGGCCTGGAACACACTTGCAATTTTCAGTTGAGCAACTGTTTGGTTGCATATTTGTGCCGTTGGAGTGTCGTAGTATGAAGTGCTATGGACCTCCATGCACCTTAACACCTTTATACAAATTTAGTTGCACACAACTGCAACTATATTTTGCTAAATAAGTTTTTGTTTTGACTCAATAGGGAATATGCATGTTTGTTTTTTAATATTTTTAATTCACTGTTTATACCGTTATAACATAGCAAAAATATAAATACTGCTTAAAAATGCAGTAATTAAATATTAAAAAATATTTAAAAATGAGCAAAAATTCAGCTGTTTAAACGCCTCCATTTTCGCGCTGAGTTAAATGACGTCGTCCATTTACCACTGACATTTCAGTACATTGTTTAGTACAGCTGTTTTCATTTTTAACTTGACGTTTTTGACGTTTGTTTTCTAACCAAAAGACTGCATTGACATACAAATGTACAAAATACGCACTTGTTTATATGTTATGTTGCGTCACTTTCGCTTTAACCAATAGTGTTGCGTTTTACAAATTTGAATTTCCCTCGCTTAATTTGCACTCTTATTTATTAATTTTAAGTATTTAAAAAGATATTAATTACCAAAATAATGATTTAGTTCAAATATAAATTTCATTCATATTCCCTACTCTTTCGTTGCGCAATCGCTTAATGACATTAGATTGAATGGTGATAAGCTCACCTACAATGGAATAGATGCAGATTGTAACAATACTGTAGTTTTGATTTTACAAATCCAAATTCCAAATAATCCATCGCCAAAATGGAAATTAAGTGACTAATGGTTTCATGTAAAGGTTTCTCTTTCCATGCATGAAAGAAAGGTCAACGAGGAACGTAGACACTTTTCATCCTATGAAACCGAAATTGATATCGTCCCTACAACATTGACAGGGACAGAAAATATATTGGAACTTGGTCAACTTACAAAAAGAAAACACTACTTCTATTGGGAAAATGAAAAAGCAAACGTATAAAGACAGGTTGCTTAGTAAATTATAGAATAAAGCAGAAGGCATGGGCGAGTACAAATCTTTCTTGTCGTGTTTGCTACCCGTTTTAAAAAAATGAACTGTGGTCAAAAGCCAAAAGCTAAGGTCTAATTGTAAAAGACAAAAATGGATTTCCTTGCCACCATTAAGCGCATTGCAATTCCACCAGGTCAAAATTATAATCAGTTTCAAAATACCAGCTATTCTGAGCAAAACTGCTATCAAGCAGGTAGATACTTCTCCAAAACTCAACATTGGCAAGGTCCCATATCAAGTGAAAATACAACAAGGGAACGTAGTGAGGCTGTACCAATTGAAGCTCGTTCAACAGATATTAGCACATTGAACATCGAAACAAACCTTCATGTTTTGTTTCCTGGCCATGTTTCTTTTTCTTCTGTCGGCACTACCTTGGCCTGCTCAATTACATCCTTCCATTCTTCTCTATCTAGAGCCTATCTCCTCCAACTTCTTATTTTCATTTCTCTTATGTCATTTTCCACATCATCGCTCATTCTTCCTTTTCCATTGCTGAAATTGTCTCCGTTGATCAGTTTGGTTTTCATAATGCTGAGTTTCCGTAACAATAGGTTTTTTTTTACGGGGCAGGGTTGTTAACCCTGCGCCCAACCCTCCTCCTTTATCTGGGCTTGGGACCGGTAACGGGCCGCTGGGCTACTCAGCAGTCATGTTTCAGCCATTCTTAAAAAAAAATCTATTTTCGGTGTGACGAATACTACATCTGGAACAAAAATAAAAATAATTAGTTGTGCAAATACATTCAAAACCCGAGACTCGTCGAATCATAGAGAGGGTATCCGGGTATAAAAATCCGGACCGGGTATTTTCCGTTGGACTCGCCGAATCCGATACCGGATACTCGGGCCCGAAAAACTCTATGGGTGATAGGGCGCTGTGTGGATTCTTTAAAACGTTTTCCCAGAATTTCTTAAGCCGAATGACATGCCGGAAATTTCAAAAAGACCGTTAAAAGTTATTCGTGTGCTTATTTTCAGAACCAAACTTAATAAATACAATATCTTGGAGTGATTACGATATGTATTTTTTTTTTCAACAAGATTGTACGTACAAGATTTATCTGAAAGTGTTCCTGAAAGCAATGCATCAAATTTGATAATATTAAAATTGAGAGAATTTTGATTAAATAAATGACAGGGAAATCAGCTGCAATTTACCCGATCTAATCTCTGTATTGTCTGGACCAACCTTACAACGCACAACCTTCTTCACAAAATATTAAAATAGAAGAAACTTTCCTCGATTTTCTAAAATTAAAAAGACGTCCAAGTTTTCGTTTGAAATACTTCCACCTGTATAATACATACGCGAATTATTTAAAATTTAATGCTTTATTTTAATTATCTATTCGTTTCAATTAAATATGCATTCATAATATATCAACTCCAATCTCCATAATGCACAAATAACATAGAACTTTTTGAAAACACAAATTAAATGGTAAGATTCACAAATGTTACCAAATGAATGGAAAAATCGCATTTTCTTATGTAACCATATTTTTGATGGTTTGTCATTAATTAAAGCATAATTAGAAAAAAAATCTGGAATTACCTAAGCGTTTTCTGTGATTTATGGTAATTATATTCCACGAATTAAAGGGTTGTTTTGTCAACCTAATTTGGTCCTTTGAACCACTGTACGTTCGTTCCAAAAAGTCATATTCCACGAATTCAAAGAATGAGTCAGTTGAAGGGAAATAGTATATTGTGCAACTAGGGCGGTAAGTTGTCAATTTCTCATTCGCTCCAGAGGGCAATTGACAATACCGCACGAGTTGCAGATAATATTTTTTTTAGTCATGCGAGGGAACGTATCTTACAAGTTTGGAGTTCAGACCATTTTGGACCATCCAAAAAAAAGAGAATCAAAACAGAATTTGCTTTTTCAATTGACTCCGGTGGTGTGGATTCGTCATAAGAACTCTCCAGTATCAGTCTTCAGTTGTCATCAGTCTCCGGTCAGTCACCATTTACACTCATTTTAACGTTTTCTTTAATTATTATTTTGTAATGAAAAAAAAATCACGTTCACGTTACACGTGACGTTCGATACACGTCATACAACGATACGATAATGTCATACGACGATACACGTCACGTTCACGTTACGTTTTTAATATTGAGGTTTTGATTGTGTTTATTTTATTTATTGAATTGTTTTTCTGTATTTAACTTTTAATTGATTTTTATTGAATATTTGCGTGTGTTACCCACGTTATGTGGTAATAATTGAATAGACAAAAACAGCCATTTGTCGCTCTAAAAAACGGGTGCCAAGATAGTACTTATACCGCATGAGTAATAAAAAAATTATTTGTTCTTACATTCTCTCCAGAATTTTTATATTTAAATACGAGATCTAATACAGTGCATTCTCCGATATTTGTTTGGCGATTGCCATCACTTGATATATTTCCATTTAAGAGTTACAAATTATTTGCATCACAAGCCCGGAATATGTTTATGCCATATTTTCATTCATGTTTATGTCATCACTGGCACGCACTGACTGAAGCGAGTTCGCCCACGGTACCAGAGGCGTATTTAACGTAGGTGCAATCTGTGCGTAGCACCGACGAATCTTTGCCTGTTTGAATCTTGACCCACTGAATATTTTCCTGTTTTTCTCACACCTACACCATCGTTGAATTCTACACCTAGCGCTTAGTTCGAGTCTTTAGAATCTTTAGATAAGTTTAAAACAAAAACAAAAAACACTGAAATTAGTGAGTGAGGAACCAATAATACGGAGGAAGCTGAGGAGGAAACTTTTAAAACGAAATTTCCCTCGTAAAATGAAGAAGATGAAGTATTTTCAAGAAAGGAAAAACAAAACACACTTAAAGATCTGTCCAACACAAGGTGGTCTGCAAGAGCAAAGGCAACAAGTGCTTTATTACAAAAGTCGTTTCGGGAATGAAAAAATCTAAAGATAAACTTGCACCACTAAGAACTGACGCTTATTTCAATCAAATTTTAGAAATCTCCAAGTCGAAATGGCTTTATTGTGATATGGACGAAGTGGATGCATCTAAAATGAAAAAGAATTCGAAGAATTTCACGATGAAAGCACAATGTTATGAGAGGACACCCTGTTATAGATCCTGTAATCGATTTTAAAACTAATGTAATAGATGCAATGGTAAACGAAATGTATGACAGAATTAAGGGTCTGGAATATGTTACAGAATTATTTCAGGTTTTCTAAATCCAATCTTCATGAAAAACTTTATTTAAAAAAAACTGTATTTTTAATAGCTTTGCTGACTAGGTCACACCACAATGGAGTCAGACGCAAATATGAGAGACATCTATAGAAGAACCACCTTTATGGTAGCATTTGAACGTTTAAACACGTGTTTCCGTAAGGAGACAAGGAAATGAGGAACTGAACATTAATTTGTTTGGCTAGTTCCAAGCTGTATCACAAATGAGTTCTCACCTCCATAAAAAAAATGCCTTTTGTTAGATTTGTTACTTTACAATGCGTGGCATTACAACTCTTTATAACGCCATCTGATTTTGGAGTTTACAGAACTAGCAGCGTGGCGCCACAATGTGTGCCAAAAAATTGGCCACCTGAACTCTTGGTGATGGTTCTTCTATGTACGATTGTCTTCTCCGAGAGCGGGCCCCGCCAAAAACTTGCACCGAGTCGCTGAATAGCTTAAAAACGCGCCTGCACGGTACCCATATAGCTCTTCGTCAACGGGAATTCACGTGACTTATAATTCTTGATTCAAATTTGTAATGAACACACGGAATAAAGTACACTTTAAAAAATACGGTTTCAAATAGTAGCAGCGGCCTTACGAACACAAATTTTAAAGATTGCAGTCGCATACTGTAATTTTTAAAACTTATTTACTAATAATATCTGAAACTGTTATTTTAACAAAAAGCAATTTGTAGTTTTTACAGTTTCAAATTCGTAAGGTCGCTGCTACTATTTGAAACTATAATTTTTAAAGTGTACTTGTTTTCGTACACAGTCCTAATATCTCGTATAGCGGCTGCTTTATCAGCTCAGGTCGCGTAACATCATTTTTATTACTTTTGCGGGACAAGTACTATTTTGGCGCTCGGTTTTTAGTGCAACAAATGGCTGTTTGTCAATTCAATTATTTAGACAAGTATACTTGTCGCACAAAAATTTTAATAAAAACCGAATAGGTAACTAAACTAAAAAAAAACACACAATCAAAATCAATATTAAAAATTGAATTTATATAATAATTATATGAATTTATATGAAATTATAGATAAAGTGAATTTTTTTTTTCATTAAGAAATTGAAATTAAATAAAAAGCTTTAGAATGAGTGTGAATTCTTTGGCGATACCGGAGAATGATGAGAGTTCTTATGACGAATTCACACCGCCGGAGATATAATTAAAAAAGCAAATTCTTCATTATTTTTTTTTATTGCCCCTGGACTCCAAAGATACGTTCCTTCACATGCGAAATCAAAAATATTATGCAACTCGTGCGGTATTGTCAATTGCCCACGAGAGGGATATTGGGCGCACGAAGAGAGCTCATTTGCTCCAGATGGACCGCATGAACTTGCTGCACTAGTTGCACAAGAAACTACTTCAAACCTTATGGAACGTAATAACAATTCGAGGAAAAAGTGCAGAATAACGTCTTGATTGAAACGTAGAGTTGCGGACTTTTTACCAGGTCTAACTGTTGTTAATCCTCTTTGGCACTGCTTAACTAAGATCGGAAAGTAAAACCTATTCTGCCAAGTTCAATAAATATTCGTGTTTTTGTTATCCAAAAAATTGACACATTTGACGCAACGGCTCGTAAATTTCTGGTCACGTAACAAAAAGTGTGCGCAAAAAGTTTTTACAGCAAAATTGAGAAATTATGATCGATCACAATTTCTCAATTGATCTCGAAAGCAACTTTAAAGTTTAAAAAAAAACATTATTCTGCATCTTACCCCAATTGGAATCTATCGGGAGACATTACAGCTCGAAATAATAGACCTTTTTACGGTTAGTTAAGCGCATGCTCATCCGCCAAGTTTGAAAGGCGGGAATATGAAAGTTTCGGGCAAATAATAAGGTTATACGTCAACAAGTTCTGGCAATTTTTGACTACAACATGGTGGAAATTGACACATGTGCACAAAACAATTTCAACTATGAAAAGGTCTTGAGTGTTTCCACAATTCAGTCAAATGCTCTCTATTAGATCTATGTACTCCACAACAAATTAAAATGCCAAAAATGCATCCAATTCTTGTTCTGTGAATGGTTTCACTGTTTTTTATTTCGGTCTTTCGGTTTTTCCTTTTCGATTAGTTTCTCTCAAAATTATGTCGCATATTTCATTCGACAACATATTTCCATTGAATTGTAAAGTTTACTGAAAGAAGCAGCTCCGAGTCCCGTGGACGAATTACGTCTAGACGACGAGTTTGTGTACTTGGAAGCCGCCAGGATTATTCCATGTCAATTCAACACGGAAAAATACCATTTTTATCGCTACCATCTCAGATTTTCTTGAAAAATGGCCCATTTGTACTATTGGTATTGACTTGGAAAAATATGAAATTTTACTGAGATGTGTCAACTCGTTTTTTACTTATAGTGGTGCAAAGTTATCAAAAATGGGTGTAAAAACAGGGAACACCAATTTTTTTTAACGCTGTAGCAGCCTTTCTAATCGAGCTAAAGACCTGGAATTCATGCCATTTTACAGCTTTTTCACGCACTTTTCTATGATATACAACACTATATAACTTAATATATGAAAAAAAAATCATAAACCTATTATAAAATTTTAATTTAATTTTTTTTGGAAACTACATATTTAAAAATTTTCAAATGAATTCGATGAATACTTAGTATTGTTGCAAATCAGAAGACAAAATATAAATTTGGGCAATGGCTTCATTGTAATTATTTATATTGTTTATGTGTATTGTTACACCAATAAGTCAGGTTAGGTTTCAAATGGAAACTGATAAATTGAGAATTCAGTGTTGTAATCCATTAAATAAAACAAATCACTTTGCCAGAGACAGAAAAAAGTTGAGAAATGCCACACCATGGATGCCTGAATTGAATAATTCAATATTGAATTAGAATGTTCATTGAAAAATCGTTTTGATCAATTTTATCAAAGGAACGCACCAATACCATGCGTTCATTCCCAAAACTACTTCAAAAATATTGGTGCAAAACTTTTCTACAAATTCATAAGCTTGGGAAAAGTAGGCATCAAAATATCTTGTTAAGCTTAAATTAGCAGACATATCAGGTTACATCACTGTTCTCTATGAAACAAACTGGTAGCTTGGATATGTTTTATAGAAGAATGAAGAACTTAATGAAGTAAAAATAACTTTTCTTCGTACAGCTGAACCCTCTACATCCTTCTCAAACCAAATCTCATTAAAATGATCGACCCGTTGATCATTTTATGTTTAAGAAGGCTTCATTTTTCCTATTATTTAATAGTGCAACTTTTATTAATAGTAACTATAGTAACTTTTAAATAAACTTAATAAAGACGGAACAAAGCTTGAATATATAAATATACTCAACCTTTTCGGAGCTCTATAATACTAATGAGTCTTTTTAGGACTACCAAAAACAAATATCGTATGAAATTTGTAAGTTATTCTAAAGCTTTCAGTCCAGCTTCGTAGCATTCAACAAAAACTATAAAAAGAACATTGTTTTTAAGATCATGTCTTTCCGATACCTTGAGTGGACAGCCATCTGTGGACGCGTTTCGAGATTTATCTCTCATCAGCACAGCTTTGCTTCCATGAACAATCATTTGTAAACCACTCACTTGCAAACCCATGTGGTGATTAGGGTTAGATGTTTTTAATTTTGAAATTTTGTGAGAGAGACATGAACTTAGCAGGTTATTGATATAAATGATAAATTTTTAATTGGTAAAACCATACAACATTATAGATAATAAAGACGGAACAATGCTTGAATATATATATATATATATATATATATATATATATATATATATATATATATATATATATATATATATATAATCAACCTTTCCGGAGCTCTATAATACTAATGAGTCTTTTTAGGACTACGAACTGACACCCACTGCCCACTGACAAATTTCATACGAGATTTGTTTTTGGTAGTCTTAGAAAGACTCATTTTAGTATTATAAAGCTGCGGAAAGGTTAAGTATATTTATATATTCATTATATTTATATATTCTTTGTTCCGTCTTTATTAAGTTTATCTGATTATCTATAATGTTGTATGGTTTTACCAATTCAAAATATAGTAACTATTTTTTATTTTCATTAATATGTCAATATAGCATTAAGTTCAGTCTTCAATTTTCTTAACAATGAAGTCATTCATTGCCCAAATTTATATTTAGACCTGTAGTTTACAATAATACTAGCTGGTAATGGAATTAATTTGGAAATTTTAAAATATGTACTTTCTGAAAAAAATGTAAATTGAAATAAAATTTTAAAATGAGTTTTAAGATTTTTTTCTTTACATAACCTATATAGTGCTGTAAATCATAGGAAAGGGCATGGAAAATGCTGTAAAATGTCACCAATTCTAGGTCTCTAGCTCAATTATGAAAGATTCTACAGCAATTCAAAAGTTTTCGTTCCTTGTTTTTGGGACTATTTATGAGAATTTTACAGCTCTGTAATTCAAAAACGAGTTGTTACATCTCAATAAAATTTCAAATTTTTCCAAGTCTATACTAATAGTACACCTGTGCTAAATTTCAGGAAAATCTGAGATCATGAGGTTTAGACATTGTGTTGAGTTGATGTCCGCCACTGATTTCCATCTTTCGCAATAAATACATTTACAGATCAAAACCATCATCTGAATTCGTCGCTGCGCCTGACAAGTTCCATATGTGATATTTGTAAGGTTTTGGGAAACAACAAAAAACGTGTTATTGATTACACAAACGGAAACACTGCAACATTATTAATGCAATATGATAGACATTTATTTGGGACATATTAGAAATACACAGTTTGCCATAAATATTTCTTATTTAATGAGCTAGATTTTTTTTAACCAAAAAGTGCACATAAGTGGTTTAGAACCGTCTAAAACAATGACCTGTGCATCATTGCACATGAAGGATTTGGCAATGTGACACTTTTTGTTATTAGGTTTATGACTATGTGATCGTTATGTTTTCTTATATTATAAAATAAAATAAAATTATTAGAAATTACCAGAACTATAAAATAATCAGTCGTCCTAACAATTATAATATCAAATATCACGAGGTCTTATTGTAGCCCCTTTTAACAGTTAATTCTTGTTTATAATTTTAACATCGCAAACAGCATTTCGCAGCATTTAATATTAAAAATACCCATAGAAAAAGAAATGAAAACTTCTATAAAAAAAAAACAAATAAAAAACTTCTATAAAACCTGTCGAACAAACAAGTGCTACAGATCAAACAACTTATTAACCCTTATTTTCTAAATTTATCGGACTTAATTGAGTTATAAAGTTACTTTTTGTAATGAAGGTTATCATAAAATGCATGATAGTCGCGATGCATAAAAGATTTTGAAGACTGGAGACTATCGTATTTGATCAATTTTTTGGGGTTTGTTGTACAATTGTACAGTTGAGTAACAACAAATGTTGGGTTGTAGGCACGAAGTCGCTGAGGTAGGATTTTCCATTGGTCGGGATGCCGTAACTTGTAGAAGATACTACCATTTTTTATATAGAAGTGCTCGTATGTCATTAACAGTCGGATCTCCAGCTCTTTTGCCTGGACGAATGGAACAAAGGCAAACATCATCCTCATAATTCTTAAAGATAGTATAAACAACATGATGAATATGGTATGGTTGCTTAGGTCTTGCTTCCCTCATGCGACTGATATAATCACTTGGTGCGTAGAATGGAAGACGAAACCTTTTCTCCAACTTGCACCATAGTATGTCCTATTTTCTAAAATGATCTGTTCGATCTCCAAGCCAGTCTCCTTTGTTAACTTTAGTATAGCTGTTGACAGAACTTCCTTTCTATTTTGGTAAGCACACCCATCTGAGATAATAATTATTTTTTTATAGTTTAATTAAGACTTAACGAAATGTATTAAGCAGCTTGTAAATTCATTAGCCGTAATACCTCCATCTCCTTCGTGCCAAACATACAGGTGTACGTCTTTGTTATAATTAATATAAATGGACTGATTATGTCATGAAGTTTTTGTTTATAATACTGAACTGACACCAAAATCTTTGGACAAAGGAGAACAGATTGGAGATCAACAGTCAAGACGAGTACATCGGATGAGCTCATAGTGCGAGCTTCAATATGAGCGTTGTAGGATTCATTTTTTGTTTCAATGTGTAATGCTCTTCTGCGATGTTGCCTTCTTTTTTAGCTGTACATACATCGCGCTGGTCTTTCCTAGGTTTATAAATATAAATCTTTTCCTCTTCCAATATCTCATTAAACAGTTTGCGACCAATATTTAGTTTTTGGTTATCCTTGCACCACTCGGTATAAACTCGAAATATGTGAGACTTTGATTCAAAAGTGTCTTCAATGTAAACTCTGTTACTGCTAGAGCGGCAATAGTGACTAGGTACTTTATATACTAAGTTCAACCATTCTTTAAGAGTAGTTGATCTAATACTTTTCGAAACAGGGTTTTATAGTTTTTGATTGTCGTTTTTCATGTTTAGATCTTAATTCCTTTCCGTCCTCTATATAATCCTGCAGATTTTTAATCCATTCTGACTGTGTATCACTATTTATATTAAAGGTGCTGACAAAAAAGCTTTTGCACACCTTTATAGTAACATTCTGATCATCGAATAAATAATAGTCATAGGCCAATTGTCTTTGAGGCATATCTTCCGAGTTACTCGTAGTTTTACTCGTAGTCTTCTTTATACTGGACGCAACCGAACAAGATTATTTAAATAAGATTTTTTCTCACCCCATGTAGCTAAGCCCCAAAAATAATCAAATAATGCTTTCCGTTTCTGTTCACAAATCAAACCGCATAAAGAAAGCTTCTATCAGATTTGGATATACAAGAATGTGTACCTGATTTTTTTTAAGATATTTTCTAGGTTTCGGTACTAATTCATCGCAATCTCGCTTTCTCGCCTGTTTCATCACATTTACATACCCTCTGTAACCCATTAAACTCCCTTTGTTTTTTATTTATTTCCTCATCACTGTTCGAAAACTCAGATTCAAATATACTATCGTCTTCGTATGTGCAAACCGTATTATTATTTCGCTCTAGTATACCTGTCTTTTCATCGAGGTAGTAGTTATCTTTATTGTTTTCCTCAAATAATTCAGTATCCTCTCTTAACTGGCCAGTGATTTCATCAAGAATGGGGTGGGTAAGGGGTGACGGCAAAAACCACCAAGTAAGTCCGACCCAAATGTCAACCTCTCCTGCACGCGGTGCCCGCTGCTAGATAACGAACGAGGCTCTGGCGACCGAGTCATGGCGGTATAACCATTCCATCGAGAAGTAAGGAAATGTATTTCTCAAACTCGCCAACACGCTTGGCAAGCGCGGCGTTTAAATGCCAAACCCCTCTAACAAATGAATGGCAACTTATAACGTAAATATACCCCAGGTGAGTAGGGCTAGCCCAAAACCTCACCCTGATAAGTCAGGCTGTCTCATGGATTCTGGGGGAGACAAAAAGTTGACAAAAACACAAATAAACAAGACCAAAGGCAAAATAACATTGACAACCTAAACATTGCCACATATAACGCAAGAACACTAGCAACCGAGGAGAGGCTCATTGAAATGGAAGAAGAGCTGAGGCGAATAAATTGGGATATAGTGGGAGTGAGTGAAGTAAGAAGGCATGGAGAAGAATGGAGAACACTTAAGTCGGGAAATATATTCTATCATGCCGGAGAAGCAGACAAATCCATAGGCGGCGTAGGTTTCCTCATAAACAAAAAGCATGCAAAAAACATCATATGCATAAAGAGTATATCCACAAGAGTAATATATCTAATACTCAAACTAAACTCCAAATATAGTATAAAAATTATACAAGCTTACGCACCCACCATCGAGTATGAAGACGAAATAGTAGAAAGTTTCTATGAAGACATTTCCCAGGCGAAGAGTGAATCACCTACCCACTTTACAGTGGTAGGAGGTGATTTCAATGCTAAGATAGGCAAGAAGCTGGATGCAGCGGAGATAGTGATCGGAAACCATGGAACAGGGGACCGGAATGATCGGGGAGAAATGCTTATGAATTTCCTAAAAATGCAAAACCTATACTTGATGAACAGCTTCTTTTACAAAAAAGAACATCGCAGATGGACCTGGGCGAGTCCAAATGGAAACACAAGAAATGAGATTGATTTTATAATAACTGACAAAAAGCTTATCGTCAACGACGTCACTGTATTAAATAGTTTCACAACAGGAAGCGACCATAGAATGGTAAGGGCAAAAATAACTCTAAACCTAAGTAAAGAAAGACGTAAGCTGGTAACAAAGAAAAGACAGGCAGGTTGGACAACACCAGAACAAGTTCACAAATATGTAGAAATGATAACTACCAACTTGGAAACTACACAGTTTGAATATAGGCACAAAACAACAGACGAAATAAATTACAAAATCGTCGAAGCTATAAATGAAGCAACAAAGACATACTGTAAACCAAATAAAGAACAAACAAGCAAAATCAGCAAACATACCAAAGAGCTTATGAAACTCAGAAGAGTGCTAAGACAAAACAGCGATAGAAACTCAAAACAACTAAGAGATTTAAGCAAGACAATTACAAAAGACATCAAAAATGACATACGTCGATACAACACAGAACAAACGAAACTAGCTATTGAGAACAACAGAAGTATGAAGGTATTAAGAAGAAATATGTCAAATGGAAGAAAATAAATCTTCAAACTAAGAAACAGCACGGGAACACTAACCACAAATAGAGACGATATACTGAAAATAGCGGAAGAATTTTACGCAACTCTCTACATGAGTCGGCTACAAGAACAACCAGCGGAACCGACACAAACACATACCGGGAAGGTCATAAATCAGGGGTCTAAAGATATGCCAAGTATATCGATAACCGAAATTAAGAATGCTCTTGCAGAGATGAAGAACAACAAATCCCCGAGTGAAGATGGCATATAATACACATACATGCCATAAAAGCACTATTCAACACCTGCTTAGAAGAATGTGCTACACCTGGCGAATGGAACAACGCCTCCACAGTTATTCTACATAAAAAAGGCGATATAACACAGCTCGGAAACTACAGACCGATAAGTTTGCTACCACATCTATATAAACTTTTCACCAAAGTAATCACCAAAAGGTTAGAAAATAAACTAGACTTCTACCAACCCAAAGAACAGGCTGGGTTTAGATCGGGATACGGGACAAATCACCATCTTCAGGCTAAAAAAACTCTCATTGAAAAGTGTAATGAATATAATAAGCCCCTTGTCCTGATTTTCATAGATTTCGAAAAGGCGTTCGATACAGTTGAATTACCCGCCATAAAAGCTGCTCTAGACCAAGCACGAATAGACTATCGATATACAAAGCTAATTGAACATATTTACCGAAACTCTACAGCAAGTATAAGGCTACACGACAATACCAACAAATTTAAAATTGGCAGGGGAATTCGCCAAGGGGACACTATCTCCCCAAAACTATTTACCACGGTTCTCGAATATGCTTTTAAAATGGTATCTTGGGAACACCTAGGAATTACAGTGGATGGAGAAAAATTTAACCACCTGAGATTCGCAGACGACATCGTCCTAATAGCCGACAATATCAAAGATGCAAAAACTATGCTCAACGACCTAAAACAGTCAACGGAAAAAGTGGGCCTTAGGATGAATATGGGAAAAACAAAAGTTATGACCAACCTAGTACTAAGCGATCAAATCAAAATAGATGATGCTAATATAGAAGAAGTAACTTCCTATATATACCTGGGGCATCAGATACGCATAGGCCGCGAAAACCAAACATGCGAAATACAGCGCCGCATAGGCTTAGGATGGGCAGCGTTTGGAAAACTAACTAACATCTTGAAGAGCGAACTACCAATGTGTCTCAAACGGAAAGTGTTCGAGCAATGTGTGATGCCGGTAATGACGTATGGGTCAGAGACTTTAACACTAACAAAGCGTTCCGCAGCAAAACTGCAGGTAACACAGAGGTCAATGGATCGGGCCATGCTAGGCATTTCCTTACGAGACAGGGTACGAAACGAGGTCATCAGGGAAAGGACGGGTGTCTGCGACATTATAACACGCATCTCCAACATGAAATGGAGATGGGCAGGCCACGTTGCCAGACTTAGGGATGGCCGATGGACCAAACGGCTTTTGGAATGGAGACCCCGTGCCGATAAACGAAGTAGAGGTAGACCACCAACTCGATGGACCGATGACATCAAGAGGGTGTCACAAAACTGGATGAACAAAGCACAACATCGTGATGCCTGGAAAGAGTTAGAAGAGGCTTATGTCCTGCAGTGGACGCAAACGGCTGGACAATGATGATGATGATGATATCTTTTTTCAATACTATCTGAGATCTCAGGAATGGTACAATCGATTTCTGATTGATCTACAAAACGATCAAGATGTTTTTCGTATGTAACATCTTTTAATTCTTCAAACAGAGCTATATCGCCTGAAGAAAGTAAAAGCAAAGAGGTAGGCAAAGAGTCTAGGTAAATTTGCAGGTACCTCTCATACATATACCTATAGCTGATATAGGTTTTTTCAACAAACTCATACAAAACACTTTAAGGTATTTACAATTAGATATTAATAGTCTTGGGTTTGCTGGCTCATACACCACAAAGCTTAACAACGCTAAAGACGGAACACAAATCCTTTATGTGCATTTCTACACATACGAATTTTTCTTAACGGTCAAAATACATATGGGATTTGTTAATTGGAATTGTTTCTAGTTCGAATAACACAAAAAGAACTATATCAATAGATAGAGAACAAAACGGAGATTATTTTTAGTGCAAAAAAAAATGATAAAATGCACATATCGAATTATGGCAGGCGCAGCGACGAATTGTTAAGTAAAAATTTACGTACTTACGTATTAACGCCACCGCAGCGAGAAGTCACGCTACCGCGCAATATGTGGTCTGAGTTTATCTGCTCTAATATAACCTAATTTAACCCTTATCCAATATTTTTTGGTACCTAATGCTCCGTTATTACCTAAATCCAATTTGTTCAAATATGTAGCTGCGGTGGCGTTACCAAAACTTATTATAAGCGAATACTTTTATTAATAAGTAATTTGAACTTACAAAAAAGTAATCACAATAATTTACACGTTATACAAATATTTAAACAAATAATAATAAACATGAAACCCATGACAACCATAATAACAAAATTGATAAACCATTGCTTTCTTGGGAATTACAACATGCATATGTCATATGAGGGGGTCAGAGCACAAGTGGTCTAAGAAAATATGGGAAAGAAAATATGCAAATTTTATAATATGGGAGCTAAGTGATAAGATAAGCGCAAGAAACTGATCTTGGATTAACAGAACACACTTTCTTACGCTCTGGATTATTAAGTGTTATCAACTATGTTAATGTTGTTACCTCCCGTATTATCAAATTTGCAAATTTCCTTTCCATTTTTTACCCCTTGTGCTCTGACCCCCTCATATAATTATTAGCCGCCAAAACTCAAATTACAACATGAATCGTAAAAGTCACTCATTTTCGATTTCAGCTTCTGGCTCAACATCAGAAACTTCCGATCTGCCCACGTTAACCAAAGGAATGTAATCAAACAAAACGCAATAAACTGACCTTCATCGCTAGGAGATTTTATTCGCCGTCAAATCTATGGAATTATATCTTCTAACGCGTGGTCTCGGTTTTGAAGTACTCACCCCAATATTCACAACGAAATAATTATAAACTCACTGAACGCATAAAACAAACACAAACGTTTACGGTCAAGTGTCAACAACAAGCACGATATTGAATGAGTGTTTCGCCGATAACCGCAAACCACACTCCCTCCCTTCCTCGCTTTGTTCGCCCGCTTAACTTCGCCAAATTAATAATATGATCAAAGTAACTGCAATGGAAAAGCAAAACTCGATTGTTTAAATTACCTATAAACTGTGTAAACGTGCCTTGGTCACTCTGATGAAGTTGTTTTTTTTTCTGTCACTTACATAAGGGTTAAATTAATTCTCATCTAAAGTCTTACGTGTTAATCGTAAAACCTATTGATAAGTTTATAAATTTTTATAGAAGTTTTTAACGTAAAGAACGCTCTTCTGAAAATTCTTATTCTTTAATTCGTAGTTTTTCTAAACCAATCTTTCATCAACGGATTTGGCTATGAATTGCACAAGGAAATTAACGAATAGGATGTAAAAAACATTTTACTTCAACAGATATAATTTGTGTTTTATAAAATCGTAAAAGAAATCACATGTTCTCAGTTCTTATTTGCAGAAGTTTTTCACGACGGATATGATCTTGTGGATATTGTTCTCGTTGAAATCTGAAGGAACAGTCAACAATCCCTTGGTGGCGTCCTGTAAGACAAAACAAAAACGAGTGTTATAGAAATTATTAAATAAATTGAGGCATTGAATTGAAGGGGTCCAGGAATAATTTTGGACTCTTCTTCTTCTTTACGTGCCATGTCCTCCGAGGACGTAGGCGATCAACATAATGATTTTTATTTTATCTGCAGCGGCACGAAACAGGCTAGTAGAACTGACACCATACCAGTCTCTTAGGTTTTTCAGCCAGGACGTGAGTCTTCTTCCTGGACCTCTTCTACCTTGGATTTTGCCTTGCATGATATTCTGCAAGATCCGATACTTTTCCCCTCTAATCTTGGGCTCGAATGACAAAATCATTACCGAGACTGACAAAAAAACTCACAAGATGGAAGCAGTACAAGGAAGAACTTTTCGGAGACGAAAACATCGATAATATACCCGCAGAGGTCGGCGAGGAATGGGGCCTATCATCAAGCAGGAGGAAGTAGAATCAGCTATCAAACGACTAAAAAACAACAAAGTCCCTGGGCCAGACCAGATTCATGGAGAAGTCCTGAAACTACTGAACCCAGAACAGATAAAACTGCTGACCAACCTCTTCAAGGCGATCAAATGCCAAATGACTGGCTGCAGTCTACATTCATTACGCTTCCCAAAAAGACGAACGCAACTAAATGTTCCAACCACAGAATAATCAGCTTGATGAGTCATATCCTAGAAATATCGTGCAAGCACGCGTATATAGAAGACTCGAAGAGAGAATGAGCGACATACAGTTTGGTTTCAGGAAAGGAATTGGCACCCGAGAGGCATTGTTCTCCATACAGGTCCTGATTCAACGAGCACGGGACATCAACGTAGACGTCTTTGCATGCTGCATAGATTTCGAAAAGGCCTTTGATAAAGTCCAAAATAGTAAACTCATCTCAATACTGCGTGAGTCAGGAATTGACGACAGAGACACAGAAATAATATCAAAGCTATACTTGCAACAAAAATCCATTGTTCGGGTCGAAAACGAAACATTGGAAGAGTTTAACATAAGGATATAAGTGCCTCAAGGTTGTATACTGTCGCTCCTCCTATTCAACGTGTACTCAGAACATCTATTTAAAGAGGCATTGGGCAACATTGTTGGAATAAAAGGAGAAATAATAAATAATAACGTAAGATATGCTGCTGATACCATACTTATAGCAGATACTGCTGAAGAACTTAAGAGACTTATACGTGGTCTGTTAGAAAAGTATCCGACCTTATTTTTTATTATGAAAACCTGATGGATTTGAATCAAGCGCGCTTGCATGAGCCGACCTTGAACCTGCGTGCGCATGCGTGAATTTTTTCCTGCCTGTAGATAGCGTCAGTTGCTGTCGAACAGTGTTCGAGTGACGTAGTGTGTAGTGCTCTTGGTTTTTCAATTCAAGTAAAATGACGAAACTGCATCAAATTTTGCCAGAAACTGGGCAACAACCAGGTGGAAACCATTCGGAAGATTCAGACGGCTTCGGTGACGATGCTATGGGCATCACACAAATTAAGGAGTGGTACTACCGGTTTAAAGACGGTCGCACATCGGTGAAAAGCAAACCACACTCTAGTCGGCCATCAACATGCCGAAATGACCATGTCATTGCCAAAGTGAACGCTGTGGTGATGCGGGATCGTCGTGTGACTATCCGAGAAATTGCGACTGGAGTTGTGGTCATCAGGAAATTGGCGACTCCATCACGACAATGCTCCAACACATTCTTCGCACTTGGTTCACAATTTTTTGGCGTAAAACCAGACTCCTCTGGTTCGACAGGCTCCTTACTCGCTTGATATGGCTATTCTCTATGGCTGACTCCTGGCTATTCCCCAAAGTCAAGGGGCCATTGAAAGGAACGCGATTTGCAACGACAACCGAGCTAAAGTCGATTCCGAAAGAGGCTTTATCGGAATGCTTCCAACAATGGCGGCACCGCTGGGAGAAGTGTGTGGAGTTCCAACCTACTTTGAGGGTGATTAAAGGTCGGATACTTTTCTAACAGACCACTTAGATCGCGTAGAGACTGCATGCAACAGATATGGAATGAAGATAAACGTAAGAAGACACACATATCAATTATCAGTAAAAACGTCATCGGCAACCTACAGTTTACCGCTGAAAATGTAGCTCTCACAATGGCCGAGACAGTTACATATCTGGGCTGCACCTTGAATAAGGACTGGGATCACTCTCGAGAAACAAGATACCGAATCGAAAAAGCTAGAGGTACATTCAACAAGATGCGTAACATACTGTGCAACCTATCTCCAATCATCCATATCGGAATAAGAATTTTAAAATGCTATGTTCTATCGATCCTCCTATATGGGGCAGAAGCGTGGACCCTTACCGATACCTCATGTAGGCGCATTTGAGATGTGCTGCTATCGTCGCATACTCAGAATCCCATGGATACACCACGTGTCGAACGGTACTGCAACGAATTGGTGGACAACTGGAATACCTATCAAACGTCAAGCGCAGAAAATTGGAATACTTTGGACATATTATGCGAGGTGAAAAATACCACCTCCTTCAACTCATCCTACAGGAGAAAATAGAGGGTAGAAGGTCAGCAGGATGCAGACGAATATCGTGGCTGCGAAAGTCACCAACACGGACCGGAATGATATCAACAGCTCTATTCAGAGCGGCAGTGAATAGAGTGATTTGGACCAACGTGATAGTCAACAACGTGATAGTCGAAGCAGAGGACGCCCACCTGCAAGATGGTCCGATGATATTAAACGTATCCATACGAATTGGATACAAGCAGCGCAAGCCCGACAGCTGTGGAAGCAGTCACGGGAGGCCTACGTCCAGCAGTGAAGTACGATAGGCTAATTGATGATGATGATGATAGTCAACATCCACAGAGGATCGGCACTTTAAGAGAAAGATTGAAGTGAAAACTGAGTTATGTGCCTATAAATCCATTTTGATTAATTTCACGAAATGTGAGGTAAATTCCAAGCCCAGTAATCTGAAAACCGACAGAAACAGATTGACGAAAAAGACTGAAGAGACAAGGTTGGACAGACTAACTGAACTGAACTAACTGAACTGGTTAGACTAAACTCGACAGATGGGACTGCGCTAACAAGACTGGACAGAAAAGACTGTTGTCAGAAGATCGACAATGACAATCCGCCTTATAAATTCGAGTTCAAATGGTCTAGGAGGTGCGACAACCGAATAGAGTACATGGAATGTACGCCAAAAGAGAAAGCTGACATTCTGCTATTGATGAACAATGAACGTGTGATAGCTTTTATGTCGGACAGAGTTAAAATAGTCTAAAAGACCGAGACACCAAAACTGATTCCATCGAATATCATCGTGCCAGGCCGCAGAAAAACATCATGGCTCAAGAATCTACATCACTGGTACAAAATCAAATCAAGCTCTCTTTTCAGACTTGCCGTACACAGAGTAAGGATAACCTTGTTGGTGACCAACGTTGTGGAACCATGTCCTTCCACCGCTTCCTGTACTTAATAAGAAGAAGCGTTTCATCTGAAAAGCTGCACATTATCTCCCGATCCGATCAGATTAGAACACGACGGTAAGAAGTACACTTTTACGTATCACTCCTTCCCCCAAGAAATGAGATCCAGCGACGGCAAAATTACACTTTCTCAATAATGTTATCAAACCCTGGTCGCTCGAGACGCCCTACAAAGGCTTGATCACGAAAGACATCCTCGACTCGTAAAGACCGCACTCGGGATCAGAAAACTAGAGTCAACCATTTTGACCGAAAACAAAGAGCATTGGCTGAGGCATCATATCCAGCGTCCACACCAGAGGTGTCTACGTCTGCACCGCGTCGACTAGGAATATACCGCACGGGTCCGTTTTCGAGAAGGGAATCAAGCTCACGTGCAAGATCAATTCCAGTCTTCATTCGTCTATGCGAGACAGGCATCGAGACCGAAACCTACGTGCCACCACCCGAACTGAGCTATTCCATTGTCTTGCGACTGGACAAACAAGACTAAACAGACAATACTCGACTAGACAGCAAGTAGTTAAGAAAGATCTAAACCATCGATCTAAAGCAAAAATGAAACGATTTCCTAAAAATATTTGCTTTGGCACTCAACTCGGTTTTCACTTCAACTCCTCAAATACAAACTAAATCTAAATCTAAATTCGTTCTACTTAATTGCTGAAGCAATGTCGTGACCTCTCGCGCATAATTGTGGAACGCATCGTCACACTAATATGCGGGACCATCAGTTTATCGCCGGTTCCGAACGGCACTATTTGAGAGGTTCTCTTGGCAGAATTACTCGTGGTAGTTTGCCATTGCTTTCCACGAGGTGGCCACAGCATAGTTCCGTGAAAAATTTCACGGTTTGTCCGGGGATCGAACCCGGAATGTTAGGTGTAGCGAGCGGATGCGTTCACCACTACCACTGTGACCACAAACAAACTAGTTATTAAGTAATCTGAGTTTAAGTAATACGATTAAATTGAATGCTTACACTGAATAACAAGTTATTCTTTCCATTGTAGGCACCAAACATCTTGAACCAATCGGGCCTCTTGGCGAAGTTTGCAGTTGCCGATAACAGAGCGCTCTTAATCTCATCGAGATCATCTTCGGTCTTGCTCTTGCTAGTTACGACCTAAATATAATACAATTAACACAAAACATTCTTAAATTACTAGCAGGTATTTACCATTTTTGGCGGAATAACTGAAGAGAGCATATGGCATTTCTTAACATCAGACAACGGAGCTCTTCCACCATCAGGGCACAAAAGTTCATACTTTTCCTTATCCTCAGCTACAGAATACATTCGTTTTAGCTTAAATAACATAATAAATACTCTAATATTTACCACTAAGTTTCAATAAGGTAATGCTTCTGATGAATGCAACGTCTCCAGACTCTTGCAAGCACTTCATTGCGTATGTGCAAGTGTTGTGTTGCATGGAGCATTTGTCACTGTTGCTGCACAACTTGCAGAGTTTACCCTTTGCGGCGTCGGTTAAAGCGAGATTGCCGTAAGATTTGGCAAGACAACCTTCGCTGAAATATTCGGCAAGTGCTTGATCCACGGAACATTTTCCAGGTTTGCCCAACAAATTCAATTTTTTCAAAGTGTAAACCGGGGCGTAGAAACCAGCCATGGAGTTACCAGTGTGGCAAGATTTCTTGCCTTTCAGATCGGCAAAGGATTGAATATTGGAATCTTTCTTAACGATAGCAACGGCGTAATCATCTTCGGCATATTGTTCTAACATGATTGGTTGGAGCTTGTGTTTTTCAGCGTGATGGAGCTCTTCAGGACCAATGGTAATGATATCAGCTTTGCCTTCCTCAAGGGCTTTCATGCAGTCTGTAGATGGAATGCATACAAATCTAGGTCTTACATTTCTGGTGAACGCAGCTTTGCTAAGATCTTCACATTTGTTCAATGCGTCCTCATTTTCTGTGCAAATCTTAACGGATTTGTACGGTGGTCCGTACTCGCGTTCAATAACATCTGAGTAGTTTCCTTTACGCAGGTATTCCATTGGTTTGATTGGGTGGTTCTTCTTGGCCACGTTTTTCTCGCTGATCTCCAAGACTTTCTGGAGCCATTCCGCGTGAGATTTAACACCTTCCTCGTTGAGGTTTTCAATTTTGTTGCGAAGCTCATCAATGTTCTTAACCAAAGCAGCGTTGGCCATGTAACCTTGCCATGGACGCGCTGCCCATCTGCACGGAGTTCCTGTTACTGGCACCTTTGTTCCATCGGGGCAGAAGTAAGCGTAATCGTTTGGATTATTTCCAGTTGGTTTTGCTGGTGTAGTTCCAACAGACAACTAACAAACAATTATAATAAATATCTGTGTTTATTTTTCAGGAGTGATGACTTACACCGAAGAACTTCCTGATGTAGATAACTTTAGTCCAAGCGATTTGTCCACCGTTTTGTGCAAGACACCTGATGGCACCATCGTAACCAGAGAAGTTATCTGGGTAGTCACACTTATCTGGGTGCTCGCAAAGTTGGCACAAGTTCGAGAAGCGTTTTTCTGCAAGAAATAATCGTGTAATATTTTTTGCTTGTATAGGGTATGATATATTTACTCAATTTGGCGTCGACGGTTGGGTCTAAGGACCATTTTCCTACAATACAAGCTTTGGAGAAGAGTTTGGAGAAGGCGTGCAATTCGTTTTCCCTTGGAGACATCGTCGGCTCATTGAGTTTGCCAATAATGCCCATATTCTTCAATTTGGTCAAAGGAATTTTGTAACCGACATTACGACCAACGCCAGTATGGCAAGACCTTAAACCTTTAATCCCTTCAACGCTACTAATCTCCAAGTCTTTGTGGACCAAGGCAACACCTTCATACCTGAATTCAGCTGGAATAGAGCAACCAGTTAGATTTTTTAGGACAGTTTTTTTAATGTTAATTTACCTTCTGGTTCTTCCAAGGTGCGGATTTCTTCGAAGACAGTGAAATCTTTGTCGGACACGTTGCCGGCTAAGTACATGTCTTCTGGATCCACTGTGCCAAAGTCGGCAATATGAGTCTTGATCTTATCAACACATTCGACTCTAAATTAAAAATGTAAGTTTAAGAAATGTAATAGAAACTATTGTAATCTTCATACCTGTCTCTTGCTGGCATACAAATAATCTTGGAATCAGTCTTGGTCTTTTGCTTGGCCATTTCGTGACACTGTTCCAGTAAATCTTCCGGAACACACATTTTGACTAAAGCAGAAAACAAATAGCAATGAAATGATTTTGCGAAATATTTGCTAGAAACTTACATTCTGTGTGTGCGCTTCTTCTAACTAATCTAGCGTCGACCGCTAGAAGAGCTATGGTTAAAATCACGAGCGTCTTCATGATGCTTCTCTTGACTTGGCAGAGTAAAGAATGATGGTCTGTTCGTGCGGCACATATTTATACGCTCTTTAATTGTTTTGTCTGTTTTAGCTGCAATCAAAGATCACATGAACTTTAGCAAGTGATAAATTACGGAGTATTATCAACCAATTACAGTATTAAAAAAAAAGTTTAGTACAGCAGTTTTGTAATCCCAAAATATGTCGGGAATTCCTCTGCCCTTGTTTATTGACCTTTACAACTAATCTTAAGAAACGAGATAGGAGCATCTACTTTGAATTTAAAATGCCTTCCACGAATTAAAGTTTGAATAATTATTGT
This sequence comes from Phosphuga atrata, assembly GCA_944588485.1. Lineage (NCBI taxonomy): Eukaryota > Metazoa > Arthropoda > Insecta > Coleoptera > Silphidae > Phosphuga > Phosphuga atrata. Next base: position 58,350,795 of record OX155899.1, read on the forward strand.
TTTGTTATTCATTGTGGCACTGTGAACAGTCATTTAAATGATAAATATTGAGTAAACACCTCAGACCTTAGGTTAACCTATGCTACTATTTTTTATCGGGCATAAATGTTTGTTTTAGATTTGCTTTAACATTTCCCGATATAAGACTTCAAATTTTATTTTAAGTATTACATACAAATTAAATTACTTTAAAAAATAAGACAAATTTAAATTATTGAATCTTATTGCACAGACACCAACCTTAATAAGACTTGTTATAACTAATAGACAGACAAGACTAGACAAACAAGACTAAACAGAGAAGACTAGACAGACAAGGCAAGACAGACAAGACAAGACAGACAAGACTAGACAGACAAGACTAGACAGACAAGACTAGACAGACAAGACTGGACAGACAAGACTGGACAGACAAGACTGGACAGACAAGACTGGACAGACAAGACTGGACAGACAAGACTGGACAGACAAGACTGGACAGACAAGACTGGACAGACAAGACTGGACAGACAAGACTGGACAGACAAGACTGGACAGACAAGACTGGACAGACAAGACTGGACAGACAAGACTGGACAGACAAGACTGGACAGACAAGACTGGACAGACAAGACTGGACAGACAAGACTAGACAGACAAGACTAGACAGACAAGACTAGACAGACAAGACTAGACAGACAAGACTAGACAGACAAGACTAGACAGACAAGACTAGACAGACAAGACTAGACAGACAAGACTAGACAGAGAAGACTAGACAGAGAAGACTAGAGAGACAAGACTAGACAGACAAGACTAGACAGACAAGACTAGACAGACAAGACTAGACAGACAAGACTAGACAGACAAGACTAGACAGACAAGACTAGACAGACAAGACTAGACAGACAAGACTAGACAGACAAGACTAGACAGACAAGACTAGACAAACAAGACTAGACAGACAAGACTAGACAGACAAGACTAGACAGACAAGACTAGACAGACAAGACTAGACAGACAAGACTAGACAGACAAGACTAGACAGACAAGACTAGACAGACAAGACTAGACAGACAAGACTAGACAGACAAGACTAGACAGACAAGACTAGACAGACAAGACTAGACAGACAAGACTAGACAGACAAGACTAGACAGACAAGACTAGACAGACAAGACTAGACAGACAAGACTAGACAGACAAGACTAGACAGACAAGACTAGACAGACAAGACTAGACAGACAAGACTAGACAGACAAGACTAGACAGACAAGACTAGACAGACAAGACTAGACAGACAAGACTAGACAGACAAGACTAGACAGACAAGACTAGACAGACAAGACTAGACAGACAAGACTAGACAGACAAGACTAGACAGACAAGACTAGACAGACAAGACTAGACAGACAAGACTAGACAGACAAGACTAGACAGACAAGACTAGACAGACAAGACTAGACAGACAAGACTAGACAGACAAGACTAGACAGACAAGACTAGACAGACAAGACTAGACAGACAAGACTAGACAGACAAGACTAGACAGACAAGACTAGACAGACAAGACTAGACAGACAAGACTAGACAGACAAGACTAGACAGACAAGACTAGACAGACAAGACTAGACAGACAAGACTAGACAGACAAGACTAGACAGACAAGACTAGACAGACAAGACTAGACAGACAAGACTAGACAGACAAGACTAGACAGACAAGACTAGACAGACAAGACTAGACAGACAAGACTAGACAGACAAGACTAGACAGACAAGACTAGACAGACAAGACTAGACAGACAAGACTAGACAGACAAGACTAGACAGACAAGACTAGACAGACAAGACTAGACAGACAAGACTAGACAGACAAGACTAGACAGACAAGACTAGACAGACAAGACTAGACAGACAAGACTAGACAGACAAGACTAGACAGACAAGACTAGACAGACAAGACTAGACAGACAAGACTAGACAGACAAGACTAGACAGACAAGACTAGACAGACAAGACTAGACAGACAAGACTAGACAGACAAGACTAGACAGACAAGACTAGACAGACAAGACTAGACAGACAAGACTAGACAGACAAGACTAGACAGACAAGATTAGACAGACAAGACTAGACAGACAAGACTAGACAGACAAGACTAGACAGACAAGACTAGAAAGACAAGACTAGACAGACAAGACTAGACAGACAAGACTAGACAGACAAGACTAGACAGACAAGACTAGACAGACAAGACTAGACAGACAAGACTAGACAGACAAGACTAGACAGACAAGACTAGACAGACAAGACTAGACAGACAAGACTAGATAGACAAGACTAGACAGACAAGACTAGACAGACAAGACTAGACAGACAAGACTAGACAGACAAGACTAGACAGACAAGACTAGACAGACAAGACTAGACAGACAAGACTAGACAGACAAGACTAGACAGACAAGACTTGGCAGACAAGACTAGACAGACAAGACTAGACAGACAAGACTAGACAGACAAGACTAGACAGACAAGACTAGACAGACACGACTAGACATACAAGACTAGACAGACAAGACTAGACAGGCAAGACTAGACAGACAAGACTAGACAGACAAGACTAGACAGACAAGACTAGACAGACAAGACTAGACAGACAAGACTAGGCAGACAAGACTAGACAGACAAGACTAGACAGACAAGACTAGACAGACAAGACTAGACAGACAAGACTAGACAGACAAGACTAGACAGACAAGACTAGACAGACAAGACTAGACAGACAAGACTAGACAGACAAGACTAGACAGACAAGACTAGACAGGCAAGACTAGACAGACAAGACTAGACAGACAAGACTAGACAGACAAGACTAGACAGACAAGACTAGACAGACAAGACTAGACAGACAAGACTAGACAGACAAGACTAGACAGACAAGACTAGACAGACAAGACTAGACAGACAAGACTAGACAGACAAGACTAGACAGACTAGACAGACAAGACTAGACAGACAAGACTAGACAGACAAGACTAGACAGACAAGACTAGACAGACAAGACTAGACAGACAAGACTAGACAGACAAGACTAGACAGACAAGACTAGACAGACAAGACTAGACAGACAAGACTAGACAGACAAGACTAGACAGACAAGACTAGACAGACAAGACTAGACAGACAAGACTAGACAGACAAGACTAGACAGACAAGACTAGACAGACAAGACTAGACAGACAAGACTAGACAGACAAGACTAGACAGACAAGACTAGACAGACAAGACTAGACAGACAAGACTAGACAGACAAGACTAGACAGACAAGACTAGACAGACAAGACTAGACAGACAAGACTAGACAGACAAGACTAGACAGACAAGACTAGACAGACAAGACTAGACAGACAAGACTAGACAGACAAGACTAGACAGACAAGACTAGACAGACAAGACTAGACAGACAAGACTAGACAGACAAGACTAGACAGACAAGACTAGACAGACAAGACTAGACAGACAAGACTAGACAGACAAGACTAGACAGACAAGACTAGACAGACAAGACTAGACAGACAAGACTAGACACTACGACTATATCTACGTGTGGCTGTTGCTGCTGATGGATGAAAGCGCATAATAAGGAGTTTGGTTTTGGACGTGTTTACCTACATCCCAAGATAGCCAATTACATTTGAGAATGTGTTCAAACATTGCGCTTCTTCTACTGTGTTGGCCGAAATAACAAGGTCATCTGCAAATTGCAGCTTAGTGAGGGGTCTCTTGCTTACATTTTTCTGGACTTTAAGACGTGCAAGCTTATGTAATCCATTGTCAAAGTGATATCGGATATCATTACCACGGTCCTGAAGCACTCGGTCCAAGCATATGAAAAACGCAGCCTTGCCTTACGCCATTAGAAATGTTGAAAGGGACGGTTATATCGCCGCCTGCAATAACTTGTGCCTCGTTGTCCATATGAAGATCGGCAATTATATTCACTAGCTTGGAAGGACAGCCAAATTTTAAGACATCTGACATCTCACCATGTCGAATGCCTTTCGTAGATCCACAAAAATAGCAAACATAGAAGAGTGCTGCTCCGTCACTTTTTCCTGGAGCTTTCCTCTTGTCTCTCTGTGCGGGCGGAAAACATATTGACTCTCTGGTAGGATTGACTCTAAAGCAGGCTGTAGACGGTTAGAGATCACCCTTGTCAGTATGTTACCTGCTGCACAGAGAAGGGAGATGCCACGGTAATTGGTGCAATCTGACCTGTCCACTTTTCTCTTGTATATATTGACACTAAAGCTACGTAGAAAACTAGCGTATAGGAAACGTAAGTATAGGAAACTAGCGTATAATCCTGCTATAGTTTGACTATAGCTGTGGGACCGCTTCGTATAATTCAACTATACCAATAGTTTTGGAGCGGCCACACTGATATAGTCAAACTATAGCCGGACTATACGCTAGTTTTTGGGAAACGTAGCTTTAGGGAGTGCTTGAAGTCAGCGGATGAGAGTTCTATTAAGTATGGCAGTACCAGTGTGATGGTACTGCCATATAGATTTCAATTGGCAAGATATCCTCTCCAGTTGTTCTTAAGCAGTAGGATAGCCATGCGAATCTCATCAGATGTTGGATAGAGAGCTAGCTCCCCCCTCACAGGATATTGGGGATTTGGTTGAAAACTTGTAGATTCACAGTTGATGTAGTGTTCAGAAGCTCTTGGTAGTACTCTCTCCAACGTTCTGTTATATCAGAGTCCTGCCTCTATAAAATACCTTCCTTGTTCTTAATGGGGCAGCTCCTATTCCAAGTGGGACCATTTATTTTTTTCGTCAGAGCGGGACACTCGGAATTATGTAAACAAAAACCTTTATGGTATTACAGTTTTCAAAATATTTTCAAAATATTTGGGCATTTGTCGATGCTCATAAAATAGCTTTTCAAAGACTGGAACATTTGTAGAACTGTCTCAAGCGCGGGCATTAATGCAAGCCACCTTGTTTTACTGTAGCCCAGCAGTTGGTGATACTCTGTGTCAGTTGAATCACAAAACCCTTTCAAAGCTTCTACTCCAACGCTATCTCAAACTCGAAGTCAACAGGGAGACAATCTGCGGCTGTTTTGATCGCGTGGTGAACTATGTGGGCTCCACATCCAACCCCGATGAGCTGTCTTCCGTATAATTTGTTCGATTTTGGGTAAACATTTTTAAACCCCTTTCTATTTTCCTCCAAAATTGCAGTTCGTGTTATCTCTACAACATCCCACATTTTCTTACCCAAATTATTGGAAGACAATACTTTCTTCAAATCATCAGTTATATAATCATCAATTAATTATATCCGATGTTTCACCTTGATGTTCGTGAATCTCTAAAACCTTGACTTCGCCTTCACATGGAAAAAATTGCGCATTATCACTATGAGTCATGGTTTGAAGCATTTGTTAATAAAGATATGGAGTGGGCTTCTCGATATTACTCTTCCAGTTCATAGGTTGCAATAGAGGTCAACCCATTTACAACAATAGCCTGAGATTTTGTACGAGCACATCTAAATTTTTTGCTCAAAACATGTTTGAAGTAAATGAGAAGCACAGTCATTTGAGCGAAAGCTGTGATTTCTTGCACCGTATGAAACGCCCACACACCCTGCACTGCAGCTATATCCAAATCTTTAGAAGTCAGCAAAACGGTTCTTTTAAATAACGTAAGCATTGGCGAACTTGACGCCGCAGCTTAATACGCAGTACACTGGCGCTTAGGCATTTTTGTTATGGTACAATCACACACTCCCTCCGGTGTGAACTTAAAGCACTTCGGACTTAAAGCCCTGAACCGGACTTAAAGCACTGCGTTTGGTTGTTCGCTGAGTGAGTGCAGCTTTCATTCGTCATCCGCTCTCTCTCTCTCTCTTTCTATCTCGTCACTCGCCGCTTCGGTCACACGTTACGCACTTGCGAGTGCACGGCCAGGCAAGTAGTAGGTATACCCTAGCAAGTAGAAACTTAGCCGCGCAAGTTTTTCACCTCGCGTTTTTCGCCTCGCTGGGGACAGCGGGACAGACAGCATGAAAGCGGGACTGTCCCGCCCAAATCGGGACGTATGGTCACGTTACCCATGAACGATATTTATGGCCTTGTAGAATGCACTAGCTTTATTCTGATAAGACAACTCTTGGATTTCTTTGGCTTTTTGCTGGAACCAATTGTTCTTGAGTTGGCGGGTTAGGTGTTGAACAAGAGGCTTAACTCTTCGGTACTCAATTCTCAGATTTGTATCATTAGGTTTACGCAAAGTACGCCTAGAAAGCTCATTTTCCCTGATTGCAGCTTCAATTTCATTAGTATTCTCATTAAACCAATCGGCATTTGTTTTCTTCGAAGCAAGACCAAGCACCTTATCAGATATGGCACTTATTGTTAACTTTTTCGGGACTAATCGGCACTCTTTGATGGTATCCCAATTGTTGTACACTGTTGTCCACTGAATTGTCACTTGGCTGAGGGTGAATCCGTAGTTGCACCTATTGATAAAGTACTCTAACAGACATACTTCATCGATATAGTTTGTTTTAGTGTCGCTGGCTTTTAATTTCGTGATATAACATTGTGGTTTTTTCATTCTGGCTATAGATAATCTGTTAGAGTACTTGGGTTGAACTGCTAGTTTACACAAGAGCAGTCGATGGTCGGTGTCAGTTGCCCTATATCATTCAGCTGCCCTATAGACTCTGGTCGAGTGGACAAACATTCGATCCCGCTGTCTCACAATAATTTGGTCGAGGGCAGGCCAATGGGTGGGTCTTGGGTGCCTCCAGGTGCCTTTGTAGATATCTTTTAGTTGAAACAGAGTATTTGTAAAAACTAAGTTGTGTGATGCACATAGTGTTAATAGTAATTCTCCATTATCGGATTTCTCCATTTATCTTGTCAATACTGTGCCTTTCATAACTCCTCTCCATGCCTCAAAGTTCTGGCCAACTTTTACATTTACACTCTCACTGCTTGGGATATCATCCAGAGTTGAGGGAAGTAGATTATAGAAGGCTTCTTTGGCGTTGTCCTCAGCCTTGAGAGTTGGAGCATATACGTGGTCTGTTAGAAAAGTATTCGACCTTTAGCCGGTAAAAAAAAGCTGGCATACCTGGAGCGTTGGAAACCTAATCACCCTCAAAGTAGTCTCCTTGAGACACTTCTCACAGCGATGCCGCCATTGTTGGAAGCATTCTGAAAAAGCCGCTTTCGGAATCGACTTTAGCTTGGCTGTCGTTGCAGCCATAATGTTATCTCTGGTCTGAAATCGCGTTCCTTTCAATGGCCTATTGACTTTGGGGAATAACCAGAAGTCGCAGGGGGGGGGGGCATATCAGGAGAGTAAGGAGCCTGTAGCACCAGAGGAGCCTGGTTTTTCGCCAAAAAAATGTGAACCAAGTGCGAAGAATGTGCTGGAGCATTGTCGTGATGGAGTCGTCAATTTCCTGATGACCACAACTCCAGTCGCAATTTCTCGGATAGTCACACGACGGTCCCGCATCACCACAGCGTTCACTTTGGCAATGACATGGTCATTTCGGCATGTTGATGGCCGACCAGAGCGTGGCTCGCTTTCCACCGATGTGCCACCGTCTTTAAACCGGTTGTACCACTCCTTAATCTGTGTGATGCCCATAGCATCGTCACCGAAAGCCGTCTGAATCTTCCGAATGGTTTCCACCTGATTGCCGCCCAGTGTCTGGCAAAATTTGATGCAGTAGCGCAGCTCCAGTCGTTCCGTAATTTTACTTGCATTGAAAAACCGACGAGAGCTTTACAAAACTCGAACACTGCTCGAAAGTAACTGACGCTATCTACAAGCGGGAAAAAACTCACGCATGCGCACGAAGGTTCAAGGTCGGCTCATGCAAGCGCGCTTGATTCAAATCCATCAGGTTTTCAAAATAAAAAATAAGGTCGGATACTATAATGATAAAATTTATTGGTCTTCCCTTGGACGTGTTGAGTCTCAGGGTTATTGATTCCAACAGGAATATATTTGGATTGGGCTACAAGAGTATTCTTGATGGCAAAGCCTACTCCGTGTTACCTGGGCTGATCTTTACTTAGACGTTTCCAGAAATATGTGTAGTTCTTCTCAGATGGTCCTCTCTTCATGTAAACGAGTCTCACTTAAGGCTGCAATATCTATGTTGCATCTATAGAGTTCCCGATCTATCATTGCACTCCGACGATCAGAGTAGTTATTGTTGTCTATCATTGTACGTACATTCCATGATGCAACTTTTAAAACGAGAGGGCGCTTTCTGCTGCGTTGATTGTGCGAAGACCTAGGCAGGGTTTGCCCCCCGTAGATCAGCTTGGGGGAATTTACTCCGGAAACATTTACTCCTGTCAGGTTCATAGTAGTTGTTGGTGAAAAAGGTGTGGGGATGGTTGATGGTGAATGAGGGCGACTGTGCACATAGTAACAGGAGGGCCTGCACGTAATACCTCGCCCGCTGCTACAGGTACAGGCTGCGATTCTAGTACACTTAAGTAGCAAATGCAGTATTTCCAATCTTCAGAGCTGAGGAACGCCGCCATACTTTTGATAGCCTGTCTCATTCCGCCGCCGTCCATAGAGTAGGTAACCTGTCCCTGTCCCTAACCAGTCTAGGAGGCCATTCCCCAGCTACGCCAGATACTAAAGATCCAACAATTGTCATGCCCTCGTCCACATTATTGTGAGATAGCGGGATCGGAAGTTTATCCACTCGACCTACCTAGACCCCCAACAGTCTTCTGGTTTCTGATCCGGTTTCCCGCTGGGATTTGTTACCCAAACCCTCCACGAGGTTGCTCAGCGTAACAGGGGCACCACGTGTAGGCGAGTGGGTTGTGGTGGAGAGGCTATGTGGCCGCTGGTGACCATATATTGCGCATCACATCCAAGACCCAACTACTGGGAAAAACCCAACTAGACAGACAAGACTTTTTTATTGGACGTGACATATGTTTGGCGGAGTCGATCTCCAGACAGTACCAGTATATGAGGTTATCCTTTTTTTTGATATTGAAAAGGAACGATGCAAAGACCCCGTGTCCAGTAAAGACCTGGGTACCAGAGTAGTCAACCTCTCCCCACTTTCTGTCCTTCCACCGTCTCACGTCCTTAATAAAAGTTTTCGTCCATTCGTCGTATCCTTCCCATCTCTGCTGTCACTCATCCATGCACATGATCTTTGCATCAACCTTACTATTCTTCCCGTGTCGATATATGCTAATCATCTCCCGAACCCTCAACTCGATTGGCGAAAGTGCTGTCGCTGCAGCAGTGGATACGGTTCTGTATACCGATATCACTATAAGAATCATTTTTCGCTTTAGAGCTTCTAACTTGTTTCTTGAAAAGGAATACTTAAGCGCCAGTGACCAGATTGGTGCCTTGTACATGATAGTTGAAGACGCCGCGGTCATAAGTAATCGGCGTTTCTTTCCCGCGGTCCTCATAGGCTTGGGGTGATTCTAGTGAGAGCCATTAACGACTTATGGACTTTCTCGCAAATGATCTTGATGTGAGTGGTCGTACGAGTATCTTATCCAAGTATACACCCAAATACTTGATAGCCCGCTTACTTGTAATCGTAGTATTTTATTCACCAACAGTGACAGACAGACTTAGTTCTGCCTATAAGAATTACCATTATCAGGTGCGATTTTAATACCATTTGCTGTCAGGTGATGTTGTATTATTTCTACAGCATTTTCAGCGACTACTGCAAGTTCTGAAGTATTCCTGTCGCAGACAATGACTGCCAGGTCGTCGGCATAGACCACTGAGGTCACGTTTCACAAGTCCATCCGTAGGATTTTGTTGTAAAATATGTTCCATAAAGTAGGTCCTAATATGGAGCCATGTGGGACATCGCATTTTGTTTCAATTTTTGATCCGTGGTTGGTAATAATGTACGGTTGGTGAGGTACGACTGGATCATTTTCACCAAGTAGGGGCTAATGTTCGCCGTAATTAACGCGTCTATTATTTGATCCCACGGAGTTAAATGCGTTTTCTACGTCTAGGGTAACTAGCACAGAGAACTCTTGGTACTTTATGCCTTTTCTCTGATTAAGTTCGGACATACAACACTAGACAGACAAAACTAAACAGAACAGACTAGGCAGACAAGACTAAACAAAGAAAAATACTAATAATAGTTTTTTTTAATTCTAAATAAATAATATTCAGGGCCATTCATGGGTTGTTGGTCGTCCAGGTGCAATAGCAATATAGATGACCCTGAAAACGGACAAAAAGGAATCTAAGATGGGTCAAACTAAAACTATTAAGCTCGGTAAATAATATTCGGGACCATTCCTGGGTTGTTGGTCGTATATATGTAAACGCAGTATCGGTGGACAGACAAAAATAGCCCATAATGGGTCAAACTAAAAAAAAATAAGTTCGCATACAAAGATGTAACAACCAAAAGGTAGCTTCCTGGATTGTTGGTCGTATATATGAAAAAGCAGTATTGGTGGACAGACAAAAATAACCCAAAATGGGTCAAACTAAGAAAATTAAGTTCGCATACAAAGATGTGACAACCAAAAGGTAGCTTCCTGGGTTGTTGGTCGTATATATGTAAAAGCAGTATTGGTGGACAGACAAAAACCAAAATGGGTCAAACTAAGAAGATTAAGTATACAAAGCATACAAAGATGTAACAACCAAAAGGTAGCTAATTTTAACTTTGCAAAATTTCAGCGCAACTTAGGTCATGGAAAAATTTACGTTTTAAACAATTTTGTTATCTGCTCAGTTTATTCTTTCTGAGTCTGATAACGGGTTTCTTTTGGCCCGCGAAAAATACCAGAGATAACAAAATATTTGGAATAACTTTGTAAAAAAACTACATAAAATATTAGGGGAATTACATGCATATCATCATCATTTAATAAAATCCCAAATTTTACATAACAAGATATAGAAAGTTTCTTTAAAAGTTGAAAATTATTGATTGATTTATTAATATTATTTTTTTTTTATATAGTGCCAATAGATAGGAGATAGACAAGCTTATAAAAACTTTAGTGCAATTGTTATTCTAAATGTTGTCGAAAGCAGAATCAGTAATTCAAAGCTTAGATAGATAAACCTTGTCATATATGTTTTATTATGCATTCATGTATGTATATGTATACGTTTATGTATAGGGGAACCTGTTGTATCTAGGACAGATTTTTAAATAACTTTTTTTTCTATAATTTCATGTACTGTACACAAACCTTATTTACTTATTTTGGAAGGTAAATTATTTGTGTATCCACCAGTAAAATGTCAGCAATGCGTAATGTATACGTACATGTGTTTAAAATATTTTAAAGAAAATCGTAAATGAGGCCAAGGTACAACACATCCTATGTACCTCGGCCAGTACCACGTTGTACCTAGGACACATCCAGGATTGGGGAATTTTCTTTACTAAAATCGTTTTATTGACTGTAGTTAAATATTTAAATTACAAATTCTTAAAAGTACCAACATATAACATTCATAGTATTTTTTTACTTAAAATAGAAAATCTTTAAATATAACCAACTAACTATTTAATCACTGTGTTGTCACAAAGCAGTCTTTAAGACTTTAGGACTGTACCTAGATATAGTAGGTACCTCTTTAGTTTTTAATCAGTCAGTAGGCCAATATTCCTCTCTTTGTGTTAATTTTTTATAAGCGTTTTAATTTTTTCTTTAATGTCACTTATTGGGTACAGATTAAAATGTTCTTTATCAGAGCAGTTCCAGTTTTTGAATGAATTTTGCATCGATGTCAGCAGTATAGCCTCTTCAGATATTGATCTTTCCAACAGAATAAGAACCTTCGTATATAAATATAACATAGTCTCCAATATTGTAATTTTGTTCAGATATCAGTTGCTTTTATATCAACACATTTAGAAAGGACTTTCTTGAAATTATCGAATGCTAAGCTTACGGCATGTTTATAAAATGCCGATGAGCGAGCCAAACTGGTGCCTTCAGGCTTTCTCAGAGACAATTCGTTTTGGTATCGCTTCCTAAATAAGCGCAGCCAATAATCTCCGACCATTTTATTAGTATCCCAGCTGTAAGGGTAGTTTTTTTCATTCATTTTTGCAAATTGATATGCAAGTATTTTCACGTCTTTTAAAGTCATTTCAAATTGTAAGTGTGCCGCGTCTTTAATATAGTCAACCAGACTGCGTTCTTCTTCACCATCAAAAACTTGATTATCTGCAAGAATATCGTGTAATTTTCTTACATCGTTACCTGTTTCCATACAGTGCTTTAAATGACGACGCAAAGTTGTTTTGGGTAATCCAAAAGGTTTAGAAGCACCGAAAGTCGTGAATTTTTTCTACTTGGTAATTTTAATGGCATTTGAGAAGTCATTCACATTAATAACGCCTCTTCTTCTTATCTTTACTTCTAAGCATGACTTCTGAAGAAGTTTCCTTAAGAATTTATTCTTAAAATATGAAATAAATAGGGCAACCAAAAATATGCAAATGCATATATTTTTCCATTCTACTTATAAAAGAATGGACTAGCCAGAAATGTGTTTCTGACTAAACTATGAATTTAGAGCCCTATTCGTAAGGGCATATTTTTGCATATTTCACCAATAAGAGCATAAATTGCATATTGCCTATGATAAGACATATTTCGAAATAACTGCATATTTTTAGTGCATATTATGCTCAGTTTGGTTAAAATATTTATATTCATTGATGACTGCAGTGCTAGACAAGACAAATCATAGCACTATTGCAAGACTGATAATGTGATGATTCAATACAAATTCTGGGTGAAAGTTTCAAATGAGATCTGATTTTACTCTTTATATCAGATGCCGCTCCATACATGGTAAAAGCAGCTCAGGCCATACAAACCAAAAACTTTTTGGCCAAAAGGGACACATCTAACTTGCCTGGCACATGGACCTCATGAGTTCAGAGTTTGTGAACAAATTCGAGGAATTTGTACTAACGTCGATCGTCTAATAGCCAATGTAAAAAAGTATTTTTGAAATCACCGTCAAGGGTAACGATTTTTAATGATCTGGCACCTGGCGTCGCACTTCCTCCGCTACCAATAACTACTAGATGGGGAACATGAATTGATGCCGTAGTGTACTATGCCACCAACTTCGAAATAATTGTGAAAGTGTTCAATGTACTGGACGAAGAAGAGGCCGCATCAATCAAAAGAGTTACTAATTTAAAAAGATCTACTAAATGACGGTGAAATAAAATTTGAGTAAATATTCATTGCCTCAAATTATGGATTCCTTAGCCCATCAATAAATTCGCTTGAAACGTCTGGGCTAATGTTTGCTAAAAAGATTGAGGTAATAGAACATGCTCAGGATGTAATTAATGGCGTTAACGGTGAAGCAACTAACTTTGTGAAAAAAAACTTATTTAAAAAAATTATGGTTTTCAATTATGAAGGAAATTGCAATACAATTGTCTAGGTCTAGAGCAGGGGTCTCCAAACTTTCCAGCCTTAGTGCCATACTGATTACTCCAGTAAGTTCCGAGGGCCAAAACCATATTATCATTGTTGCCGGTGGTAAAAAGTGAAATAGTCCACTGATGAAAAAAAAAGTCCGAAAAAGTACGCAACGTTTAAAAAAGGCTGCAAATCAGACTAAAGTCCGCAAAACGGCAACACTGCATATTATTAATTTTCCTGTCATTATCTGTAATTTCTAGATTAGTCGTAGAGTACGAGCCATGAGGAGTAACGTGACACGACATCTGGTGGACACAAGCGGAAATAGGTAGTACCTTCTATCGCTAACAGATGGCGCTAATAGCACGTACAGAATAATCTCGTTGGTTCGAGAAAGTTCTGGTGTCTTCCACTCACTTCTAGATGGCAGTAATTGGAATATATAAGAAGGCTAGTGGCGCAACCACAAGTCAGTTCCTATGACACTGTTGTGAAATAAAATAGTGCGTACCTCCTTAAAACGTGTTTGTGCGTGTTTAAGTTTAAGGCATCTTTGTAACAGTATTTTGATTTGAATTGTTGGTTTTGTGTGTGATTTAGTAGTATGGAAAAGAAGCGAAAAATTTATAGTGAATGCAGAAAATTCAAAGATCAGTGGAACATTCAGTATTTCGTAATTGAGTCCAGTAACAAGGCGCTATGTTTGATTTGCAATGAAAGCATAGCCGTTCTCAAGGAATATAACATTAAACGTCATTATGAAACAAAACATTTTCAAAATTACTCAAAATATACAAGAAGTTTGCGGACAGAAAAATTCGAAGCTATGAAGCGCGGATTGAAATCGCAGCAATCTTCATTTACAAAACTCAAAACTGAACAAAAGGCTGCAACTCGTGCCAGCTTTCGTGTGGCTCTTGAAATTGCAAAACGTGGAAAACCATTCACCGATGGAGAAATGATCAAAGAATGCATAATTGCAGTAGCCGAAGAAATGTGCCCTGAAAAGGTAAATTTATTAAAAACTGTCAGTATGTCAGCAAACACTGTGGCTCGAAGGGTAGAAAACATCGCTGAAAATATATCCTCTCAACTGTTCGACAAAAATGGACATGTTGAGTGGTTTTCTTTGGCCTTGGATGAGTCAACGGATGTGTCAGATACTGCTCAGGTGTTGATTTATATTCGAGGAGTAGATAGAAGCTATGAAGTGCATGAATAATTTCTTGATATGTATAGTATTCATTGCACAACTACTGGTACAGATATTTTTAAAGGAGTTGAAATGGCCATTAATAAAAAGAACCTTCGATGGAAAAACTTGAAATGTATTACAACTGATGGAGGCAAAAACATGAGTGGGAAAGATAAAGGAGTGGTCGCTCTTGTGTCAAAGGCTGTAGAAAATGACGGTGGTTCAAAACCATTAGTCTTACATTGTATCATTCATCAACAGTCTTTGTGCGGAAAATGTTTGGATATGTCTGAAGTTCTGAAACCAGTCATATCAACTGTTAATTTTATCAGATCTTTTGGGCTGAATCACCGACAATTCCGACCATTTATTGAAGAGATTGGAGAAAATGACTTACCTTATCATACTGCCGTACGTTGGCTTAGTTGTGGGAAAGTCCTTCAGCGCTTTTTTGAACTTCGAGCAGTGATCGAATTTTTTTTGAATGAAAAGCATCGCCCTCTTACTAAATTACAAAACAACGCATGGCTGTGGAAGTTAGCATTCTATGTTGATTTTACAAAACATGTGAACGAACTGAATTTGAGATTGCAAGGAGAAAACCAGCAACTTCCTGATTTATACACTAATATCAAATCATTCCGGAAGAAATTGATACTGTTTCAATCACAACTACGAAGTAAATGTTTTTCACATTGTAAAACATGTGAAATATTCAGCCACACCACTGAGACTGAGTTTCCTATCGATTTTGCAATCGAAACTTTGAGTGCTTTGAAAATAAATTTTGATACTCGTTTCTCGGACTTTGATGCCATTGCGAATCAAATTAAGATTTTTCAGAAACATTTTGATACTGACATTGAGACCTTAGCCCCGGAACTTCAAATGGAAATGATTGATCTACAGTGCAGTGATATAATTAAGAACAAATATCAAAACTCAACTTTGTTGGAATTTTATAACTTCAGTCTTTCACTGACACAATTTGATAATTTGCATAAATTTGCACGTGGGCTGTTTTCTGTTTTTGGTACTACTTATTTGTGTGAGAAGACCTTCTCCAAAATGAAGTACACAAAAAATGTTTACAGATCTAAATTAACTGATGAGCATCTTAAATCTCTTTTAATAATTGGTAAACAAGTAAAATTAGTCCACAACTACAAACTATTGTCAGTGGAAAATCTCAATTACATAAATCTCATTAGTATTTCATATGTCATTATGCTTGTTATAAGTTATGTTTTTATTTAAAATGTATAAAATGTTAGTTGGATTCATTTCAATAATTTGTTAGTTATTATATACTGAAGTTAAATTTTCTGCATATTATACATGGCTTTACTCATTACAATTCTGTGTTTCTTTATCCAACTTATCACAAAAACAATAACAATAAGCCTACAACAATGTTATGAGTAGTTAGCCCATGACCATATCAATGTAGATGTCATATTAATAATTATTCAACATAAAATTAGAATACTTCAGTAAACTAAATTTAATTTGCTATGTATGTTCTCTAAAAGGAGTTTTCAAGTATGCTAGCTCTCCGCGGGCCGGACAAAATCTGTCCGCGGGCCGGATGTGGCCCTCGGGCCGTAGTTTGGAGACCCCTGGTCTAGAGGTTTGTCTAGAGCAGGGGTTCCCAAAGTGCGGCCCGCGGGCCAAATGCGGCTCGCGATATCGATACGATATATTATATTTTATTAAAAAATAAATAAGTAAATAGTAAAATAAATAATAAATATTACAAATAAGATATAATAAAATATTTTCATATTTTTCAAAAATTCTTACAGGGCTTTAACCATAAGCGTTTGTATTAATAAAATATTGTTTAGTTTATATTTAAAAAAATATTTTAGTATGTCTAGTCTAGTTATTACACATTTGTACAGAAATATAATATAGTAGTCTTATATAGATACGGAACTGTTAATCATTTAATACACGCAATTTGAATTGATAGAATTAGAGGAAAATATCGATGCTTAAAATTCTTATCGGAACAATTCCTTAATTGATTTTTATAAAGAATTATCGTGAATTATCCGAAATAGTAAAACATGCTCAACATATGTTTCCATTATTTGAGAGCACATATATTTGCGAAAAAACTTTTTCTATACTAATAAAAAAAATAAGAAATAGTTAAATGTATTTAAAAAAAAAATCGTGGTTGTTGTTTTGATTTTATTCCGCTTTTTTGGCCCGCCAAAAAAATCGATAATATTAAATTGGCCCGCCTAAGAAAAACTTTAGGAACCCCTGGTCTAGAGGTTCTACAATAGACAATAAATATAATATTATTGAAGCAATGGCATTTAAATTTGCACCTATAACTTCGGTTGATGTGGAACGAAGTTTTTCAATGTACAAAAATGTCCTACGATCAAGCAGGAATAGATTTCTTAGAGAACTAAAATGAGATGTTTGTCATTTATTGCAATAAAAATTAAAAAATTTCCAATTAAAAAAAATTATTTTGAAGTTTAGATGTATTTTTCTTTTGTATTTATGTTAGATTTAAGAGAATATATTTTTTTAAGTGCATATTTTTATCTTTATAGAGCATATTTTCATTTTTATAGAGCATATTTTAAGCGCTTAAAGTACTTTTTTAAGAGCATATTTTTGGTTGCCCTAGAAATAAATAAAGATAAATCTCTCTGGGCAAAGTACAACATCCAGGTTGTACTTAGGCCATCGACCAAAGTACAACTGATTGACAGTGGCCAAGGTACAACACTGCTCCTTATGGTTGAAAACTGTAAATTTAAAATATTTTAAGATTATATATCTCTGAAGTTTATTATTGTTTTTTATAATAGCACATACGAAATAATTTAATAGCGCGGCAACATTTGAAACGAACCAACTGGCCTAGGTACACATAGTGCCTAGGTACAACGGATTCCTCTATGTAAATATACTAAGTAGTTTTTTTTTGTAGATATTGTATTGACAGACATAACTTAATTACTTGATACTTAATTAAATCATGCTGTATTAAAACATGAAGAATATCCACTCTAAAAACACAGCACCATGCGTACATGCGTAATCTATGCAGCAGTGAGGCCTGAAAATGTTCCCTTCAAAAGACGATGTAATTTCAGGAGGGCAAGATGGAATGAGCCTGCAGCTGACCTTGACCTCGAGATCACCTCCCTGGAAGCAAAGCCCGAAAACTATGATGCTTTCATTCATGAAGCTTTTAAGAAAACACATCCTAAGGGGATGCAAAACCGAATGCATACCAGGTCTTACTCCAGAATCCGCAGACCCGTTGAAGAGGTACCGAACCGTATATGAGGACGACCCTTTTTCTGAGGATACTATAAATACGGGCGAAGATCTGATGCAAGCAATCTCCAGAGCAAACTCCGATAAGTGGCGAACGGTGATGGAAGTTCTGGATATGAAGCATGACAGCCGATGTGCCTGGAAACTTATCAAAAATCTTAGCAACGACCCCACAAGAGCTACTCCGAACCTGACACTGGTCACTTCACCAACTGTTAATGAACAGAAAGACCCAAAAAAGGGCCCCCAAAACTGAAATACAAAGGGACGAAACATCATCCAGACAACGAAACCGATTGTCTAGCTGAGTCATTCACAAGCAGTGAATTAAAAACCGCTATTAACAAGGCTGGAGGACTAGATGATCTAAGAACAGAAATAAAACATTTTGGAACTGCTACCATTGCACGTATCACCAACTTAATGAACTGCTGTGCAAGGAAGTTGCAAATCCCAAAAATGTGGAGGAATGTCATTTCCCGGTTTCAACAGCGCGACTACTCGATTGAGTAGTCGCGCTGTTGAAACCGGGAAATGATACCGCAGAACCTAAAAGCTTTCGACCTGTATCATTGCTATGTCATCTCCTCAAGGTCCTCGAAAGATTGATACTGAATCGCATATCTAATAAGTAGACTAAAGCATAATACCAGAGCAAGCAGGGTTTAGACCGGGAAGGTCTTTCTGCGCCCAAGTTCTAAACTTAACACAATATATTGAAGATGGCTTCGAGCGCAAGCAAATTACCGGTGTAGCCTTTATAGACCTGACAGCGGCATATGAACCGTAAACCACCAAAAAGCAGTGGAGAAATTGTATCATCTTACCAAGGACTATCGCCTAGCTGTACTGGTGAAAACTCTGTTGCAGAACAGGCGCTTCTATGTTACACTGCAGGGAAAAAGGAGTAGATGGAGAGACTAGAGTAACGCCCTACCACATGGAAGTGTACTGGCTCCTATGCTTTTCAACGTACACACAAATGTCCAACCAACCGACCAACAGACAAGTCGCTTCATCTATGCGGATGAAACAGCCATCGCCGCACAGGGGAAAAGCTTCGAAGAAGTCGAAAATAAACTAACTAAAGCCTTAGAAAACATGGCACAGTAATACGACATAAACCAGTTGAAGCTGAACCCCAGCAAAACCCAGGTATGTGCATTTTACCTGAGAAATAAGGACGCACGCAAGAAGCTGCAAATCACATGAAGAGAAGAAGAACTCGAAATATGCGACACTCCAAAGCACCTGGGCGTAATACTGACCGTACACTATCTTTCCAAAAACACTGCCAGAATACAAAGGCCAAAGTTTGTGCTAGGAATAATATCATCCGGAAGCTCACTGACGTACGCCACCTGGCGTGCTGCATACGTCGGCCCTTGCTCTCTGTTTCTCCGCTGCCGAGTACGCGGTACCAGTGTGGTACAACTCGGTTCACACAAGACATGTCGACGTGGCCTTAAACGAGACGTGCAGGATTATAACAGGCTGCCTGAGACCGACACATGTCGTTCTTCTTCTCAAGCTGTACCATCTATCTGGAATTGCCCTAGCGCACGTCAGACACAAAGTAGCATCCGAAACAGAGCGGCCGAAGCAGATCGGAGATAGGCGGCACCAAATACACGACCAACCACCAGAAAGACGACGACTCAAATCAAGGAAGCGCTTTCTCCAACTTACGCAACAACTGCTTCTTCTTATAGTGCATGTACTATCGGAGGTTTGCTATCATCAAAGCAATCCGGACCCTGTTGACTGCAGCTCTGAACAGCTGAACATTGCTACAATTTAACCAATCGGCGTCTGCCAATGTTCCGCTTTCCACTAATCTTTCCCTGGACTATCATTTTGAGAAGTGTGTATTTCTATCCTCTCATTATTTGACCCAGATATTGTAGCTTTCCCTTTTCTATGGTATTAACTATTTCGCACTCCTTCTGTATCCAGTTCAGCACTGACTCTATCGGTCCAGGAAATCCGCCACATTCTTCGGTAGCACCACCCATTTGTCCATGTGGTTTTTCTTGAAGGTCCACGCCTCAACTCCATACAAAAGCGTGGAAAAAATATAACACCGAAGCAACCTCATCCTAAATTCCATGTTAATATCCCGACACGTAAATAAATTTTTCATTTTCATAAATATTGATCTGGCTATCTTTATCCTTGTTCTTATCTCTCCTGTTTGATCACCCGTTTCTTCTATCCAAGTTCCTAGATATCTATATGTCGGCACATTCTCTTTCGTGGTGTTTGCCACCGTCAGGTTCACAAGGTTCAGATTCTGCGGGAACTTTGTAACTACCATTAACTTGGTTTTCTCAAAGTTAATCTTTAGTCCGTATTCATTACATCGCTCATCTAATTTTTCCAAAAGGTGTTGTATGTCTTCAAGATTGCTCGTTAACAAGACGGTATCATCAGCATACCTCAAATTATTAATCACTTCTCCATTTATGACTATTCCCACTGTCTCATCTTCTAAGGTTTCCCTAAAAATAGCTTCGCTATTTAGACTAAAAAGAAGCGGGGATAGGATGCAACCTTGTTTCACACCACGACGAATCTCCATTTCTTCTGTTGATTGGTTTTCTACCATTGTATTAGCTTTTTGGCCCAATTATAGGTTACTAATTATTCTAACGTCGTCCGAGTCAATGTTTTTGCTGACGAGTAGCTGATGTAATTTGTCAAGTTTCACTTTCTCAAAGGCTTTCTCAAAATCGATGTAACATGCATACACCTCTTGGTTTATATCAAGACAGCGATGGGAAAGAACTTTAATCCCGAAAAGTGCCTCTCGTATTCTAATTCCTTCGCGGAATCCTAACTGTGTGTTGCTTATGTCTTACTCGAGTCTTCTGTAAATTCTTTTACGAACGATTTTTAAGAAAAATTTCAAGGTGTGGCCCATAAGTGCGATGGTTCGATAATCCGAGCATTCTCTTGGATTTGGTTTTTTGGATATTAGCACAAAAGTGATGATAACCATTGATTAGGAATTTCTCCCTTATCATAAATGCAGTTAAAAAGGTCCAGCAGAATATCAATCACATCATCATCAAAGAGCTTGAGAAGCTCTATGGGTATTTGATCAGGACCAGCAGCTTTACCGGGTTTCATAGTTTTCAGGGCATACACTATTTCTGATCTTAATATTTTTAAGTGCACATTATTTGATTCTAAAACCGGATTTGGAAGTCTTTCATCATCGAAGAGTTCCGACAGGTATGCTTTCCACCTTTTAAGTTTGTCCTCCACGTTAGTTATTATACGTCCATTTGTATCAACATTTGCAACAACTGCAGACATGCCCAAAACAACGCCGTATAGAACTATGGAAAGAACAACACCCAAACCTGCGGAACCCAGAGAGGAGCTGTTGTGCTGAACCCAGAGAGGAACTGCCACCGGGAAAACTTATACAATACGCGACATGGAAATCACTGAGCAGAGTAAGGACAGGAGTGACGTGCTGCAAATCGAACTGGATGTGATGGGGAATGCATGTGGATGACGAGCTGTGTCTTCAGAGCGACAGCCACCTTCTCGGATGTCCCAACATGGAAGAGGCATGCACGATGTAGGACCTTATTGAGGTAAATGACAGGGCGATAGACGCTGTCAATTATTGGGAATTAAGGGCCTGAATGTAAACACTGGTGTCTCAGACTCGGAAATGAATGATGACTAGATTACTAAACCTAGTAATTCCCAGATAAACCTATAGTAACCGTAAGTTAATTGTTGCGCTGAATGTTATCTGAGTCGGAATCAGTAATAAAACGCTTATCTTCATGAATAAATTTCGATACACCCGGCTAGAGAGCAGACAAGACCAGACAGGCTAAGTCAAGACTAGACAAAACCAGACAAGATCATACAAAAAGGTGATGAGGTAAAACAAGACCAAACAAAGCTTGGCAAAGTCAGTAAAGACCATCAAGTTCAGACAACACCAGGTAAGACCAAACAAAACCGTACGCAAGACAAGAAGAACCAAACCAAGATTCTTCTTCTTAGTCTTGTCTTCATGTCTGAAGAGTTGTGACACCAATGTTATGTTCAATGATTTCTTAGTTGTTTCCATTGCTTGCGCTCTTCTGCCGCTCTTAAGTTGGTTTGCAGGGGTTGTCCCGTTATGTTCTTTAATTGGTCCAACCACCTCGACGGGGACCTGCCTCGCGGTCCTTTTCCCTCAATTTTGCCCTGTACGATCAACTTCTCCAAGTTGTCTTGTGCTCTTCTGGTTACGTGTCCAAAGTATTTTAGGATGCGTCTTCGACATATTGTGGACAATCGGTCTTGAATTCCTATTTCATTTATTATCGATGAATTAGTTCTCAGTGCCGTCCAAGGTATCCGGAGCATTCTCCTCCAGCACCACATCTCAAATTCATCTATGCGTTTTCTGTCGGAGAACTTGATTGTCCATGACTCAGATCCATTTAGGAATATAGAGAACACTAATGTTTTAACCAGGGACACTTTTGTATTTTTTGTTATTTGACTGTCTTTCCATATCTTGACTAAGTTGGACATTGCGGGTCTAGAAATTGATATTCGTTTTCTAATTTCAGCTTCGCATCCTCCCTTGTTAGCCTCCCAGGTAAATAAATTCCTCCACAACGTCGATGTCATTATGCAGGTTCTCCATCTGTATTGTTTTATTCCTATTGATGAGCATTGGTTTAGTCTTGGTCCAATTAATCTCTAGACCCAAGGGTTGGCTTTCATTCGCCACGAGTTCAATTAATCTAGCCATTTCTTCTTCGCTTGTTGCTACTAAAGTGGTGTCGGCAGCGTATCTCAAATTTCTTATTTTCTTACCCTTAATTGCTACTCCTCCCTTTCTAATGAAGAAATTTTTTAATGCATCTCATTATAATGCGTCTCATTATAAATTCACCATAGACATTAAATAGTCTAGACGACAATATGCAGCCTTGACGCACTCTTCGTTACTTTTATACAGACTGCTTACGAGGGATATTAGGTGCGTTGGGACTGCCATTTCTTTTAATACACGCCATAGATCTTTCCATTGCACACAGACAAGGGCTTTCTTATAGTCTATAAAACATAGAATCATAGGTGTGTTGAACTCGCGTGCCTTTATAACCAACTGCCTAAAACCAAGATTAGACAAGAACAATTAACATATGCAAGATGTGTTTTGCAATATTGATTTGTTTAGACTGCTCCTACTCCTAAGTTGTGCTTGTTTTGCATAACGTTGGAAAGAAATGGGAAGAATTGGAGAAATTGAACGAGTTCTAGATAACAATTCATTTGCTTCATTTTAAAAAATTGAACTTTATGAGTGTCATTAGTATTAAGGCGATTCAAATAAATACAATTAAATGACTAATAATGTTTTTCTTTTTGTGTAGCCATTCGACGTTATGTTTAATTTATTTGAGGGATATTTTATAAATATCCGGCAACACAAATCACAGCGAGAATTAATAACTTTCAATAATCTTGAACAAATTTACATCGAAAATCTAGATTGGTAGACGATTAATTGCAGTAATTCTCGACATTCAAAAGGACTTCCTTGAAACCCTTCGTGAACTGGAGATGGGATCCACTTCCAATGTTCTTCAATGCAATAGTCGAATCCTAAACAAAAATGGTTTGAGATGAGTTATTGTGAAGATTAGATGGCGCGTAAGTTACCTTGAACAAAACGTTATGTTTCCCGTTATATGGTCCAAACATTTTAAACCAGTCCGGCCGTTCAGTGAATAATTCACTGGCTGATAACAGTGCACTTGCTATCCCATCTATAGCGTCATTACTTTTTGAATTACTTGTTACAATCTAAAAATTAACACTGTTATGTCTTATTTTGTCTTGTCTGGATTTCGTTTTATATTTAGTTTGTTGCAGTATTTTATAATAGCTTATATTTTTTGTACATTTCACACTTTGCAAGCGATCAATTTATTGTTTTTTCTTTAGTAGCATCGGACCCCTGTTTTATATTTAGTTATATCTAGTCATGTCTAATTAAAGCTGACAGGGCTGCTCATGTGTCATACGGTATCCCCCAATGGTCAACAGCGTATGGCGCACACGCTTTTGTCCTTGGTCGTAACTTCATAGCTGAAGTATCGTGACATTATTGGATGTACGATCCATGTTCAGTTGGCTTGGCAGACCCAGTTTTTCCATTTCTGTCAATCTTCTGCTTCTCTAAAGCCGTCTCCACACATTGGCCATGTGATGTGGCATACGTCACATGGCCAATGTCTGGATGAAGAAGTTGGCGATTGTGAATGGGATTGTGGAGGTTGGCACATGAATTGGCGGCTGGCCATAGGGTTGTCGGTTTTCTGTCCCGCCTCAACGGTATTGGCACATGCTCCCACATGACTCCAGTTCTCTCTCCACACATTGGCCATATATTTATTATCATTGTATGCAGAAGATGCTATATAAAAAGCAGCAACCGCTAGTTCAAGATCAAGATCACCAAACACGTTACCATTGACTCTACAACTTGTGAACTGAGAAGTTGGTACTTGTGAGCCAATATGTAGACGCCTATTTGTGGTGTGTGAAAGAACAGCAAATGTTGGAACACACATTGGCCTGGCCGTGTGAGCCAATGTGTGGAGCCGGCTTAAGACCCTTGTGCATTAGCTATGCAGTAATCATGTGATCAAAGCAGCGTGATGGAGATCTCTTTTCCGTGGATGATTAATTTTTCGAGGTTATGTTGATGTGGCGAAAATATTGCAAAATGCGTTTGCGGCACATAGTGGACAATCTTTCTTTTATAATGAGTTCGTTCAGCAACGATATATTGTACCTATGTGCTGTCCTTGTACCTATGTAGCATCCTTCTCCAGCACCGCATTTCAAAGGCGTGTATTCAATGTGTGTCTGATGTTCTTATGGTCCATGGTGATTCAGTGCCATACGAGAATATCGAAAATACTAGCGCTTTGACTAGTCAAAGGATCTTAGGATAACTAGTCTGAGGATCAAAGTATAGCAAGGATCGTTTTAGTGTTGTTGGTTATCTCTCCGTCTATGCAGATTTTTGTAATATTTGTCATTGCAATGCGTCTCTTTATTTCTGGCTCGTATCCTCCCTGGTTAGTAACTAACGATTCTAGATATGTAAAGCTCTCGACTGTTTCAATGAAATAAAGTCGATACGTGAGTTGTTGGCCCTGTCCACTACCGTGATTTCGGCTCTCTCGTATGACAAGATTCAGTAGGGTTATCATTTTGTCTTCGTTCTTGGTTATTAGTGTGGTATCGTCGGCATACTTTGTTGTTTATTTTTTCCCATTGATCGCTACCTCTCCCTCGAAGTGCTCTAGTGCCCGTCTCATTATGTGTTCTCCACATGCGTTGAACAGTTTAGGTGAGAGGGTGCACCCCTGGCGTACTCCTCTCTGCGTTCTGAAATGGCGTGTAGTTATTTGTTCGAGTTTGATAACCTCTTCGCTGCTGATGTTCAGGTTAGCTATCATTGACGTTAGGTGGTCTGTAACACCCATTTCCTGCAGTACTACCCACAAGTCTTTCCATCTTACACTGTCGAACGCTTTGCTGTAGTACACAAAGCATAGCAGCAAAGGCGCGTTAAATTCTCATGATTTTTCTATTGGCTGGCTGGTGATTTAGAACTAGTGGCAGATCGTTTTTAAGTAAATCGTGAAAAGAAGTGGTGCCAAAATACTACCCTGTGGGATTCTCACGGTAATTTTTCTAATTTTATATTTTGCCGTGCCATAAGAGGCAATGACCACTTTATTCTGTTGTGTTCTGTTACTTAGGTAGGATATCTAGTGTTGAATATCTGGTCCCTCGTGCAAATATATGTCACAAACCCTGCCTGTTCTGGTGGGATTTAGCATTCCAAGTTGATTTTTTCCCATTGATTGTTACCTCTCCCTCGAAGTGCTTTAGTGCCCGTCTCATTGTGTGTTCTCCATATGCGTTAAACAATCTAGGTGAGAGGGTTCATCCCTGAATTATTCCTTTCTGCGTTCTGAAATGGCGTGAAGTTATTTGTTCGAGTTTGATAATCGCTTCGCTGCTGGTGTACAGGTTAGCTATCATTAACGTTAGGTGATCTGTAACTCCCATTTCCTGCAGTATTACCCACAAGTCTTTCCATCTTACACAGCCGAACGCTTTGCTGAAGTCCACAAAACATAGCAGCAAAGGCGCGTTGAATTCTCTTGAATTTTCTATTAGCTGTCTAGTGTTGAATATCTGGTGCCTCGGCCATTCACAAATTCCGCTTGTTCTGGTGGGATTTGGCATTCCAAGTATCTTTTTAGCCCGTCTCATTATGTGTTCTTCGTTGAACAGTCTAGGTGAGGGGATGCACCCCAGGCGTACACCTTTCTGTGTTCTGAAATGGCGTAAAGTTCTTTGTTCGAGTTTGATAATCTCTTCGCTGCTGGTGTCCAGGCTAGCTATCATTGACGTTAGGTGATCTGTAACTCCCATTTCCTGCAGTATTACCCACAAGTCTTTCCATCTTACACAGCCAAACGCTTTGCTGTAGTCAACAAAGCATAGCAGCAAAGGCGCGTTGTATTCTCTTGATTTTTCTATTAGCTGTCTAGTGTTGAATATCTGATCCCTCGTGTCTCGGCCATTCACAAATCCCGCATGTTCTGGTGGAATTTGGCATTCCAAGTATCTCTTTACCCCGTCTCATTATTTGTTCTTCGTTGAACCGTCTAGGTGAGACGATGCACCCCTGGCGTACTCCTTTATGTGTTCTGCAATGGCGTGAAGTTCTTTGTTCGAGTTTGATAATCTCTTCGCTGCTGGTGTACAGGTTAGCTATCATTAACGTTAGGTGATCTGTAACTCCCATTTCCAGGAGTACTACCCACAAGTCTTTCCATCTTACACAGCCGAACGCTTTGCTGTAGTCCACAAAGCATGGCAACAAAGGCGCGTTGAATTCTCTTGGTTTTTCTATTAGCTGTCTAGTGTTGAATATCTGGTCCCTCGTGCCTCGGTCATTCACAAATCCCGCTTGTTCTGGTGGAATTTGGCATTCCAAGTATCTCTTTAGCCCGTCTCATTATGTGTTCCTTGTTGAACAGTCTAGGTGAGGATAGGATAAGATCCACCACTGGCGTACTTCTTTCTGTGTTCTACAACGGCGTGAAGTTCTTTGTTCGAGTTTGATAATCGTTTCGCTGCTGGTGTACAAGTTAGCTATCATTGATGTTAGGTGATCTGTAACTACCATTTTCTGGAGTACTACCCACAAGTCTTTCCATCTTACACAGTCGAATGCTTTGCTGTAGTCCACAGAGCATAGCAGCAAAGGCGCTTTGAATTCTCATGATTTTTCTATTAGCTGGCTAGTGATTTAAAGCTAGCGACGGTGGTCCCAAAATACTACCCTGTGGGATTACCACAGCAATTTTATATTTTGCCGTGCCATAAGAAGCGCTGACCACTTTAGTCTATTGTGTTCTGTTACTTAGGTAGGATATATAGTGTTGAATATCTGGTCCCTTCTGCAAATATCTGTCACAAATCCTGCTTGTTCTGGTGAAATTAGGCATTCCAAGTATCTCCTCTGGTCCATTATCCGCGGTAAGATCTTGCTTGCATTCGATGTTTAGGATGTTGTTCGGAAATTTTTGCATTTTTTTGTAGAGCCTTTTTTATGAATTGGTACGAATATTAATCAATCCTTTGACCAATATCCACTTTGCAGATCTTCAGTATTATTTCTACGAAGTTGTCTCCCAGCGTCTCCTAGCATTTCAGCAGTAATGCCGTCAGTTCCTGGGGCTTTGTTCAATTTCAGATGCTTTATGGCTTCCTCTACTTCAGTTCTCAAAATATTCGGTTCCTGCTCTATGATTCTGGTGTGTTTGCTTGTTGTTGTTTTGTGTCGCCCTCGTATAGTTTTTCAAAGTATTACCTACAATTTTCATCATCTTTCTTTCATCACTTTATCATCTTACCACAAAATATTACCATTCTGTAGGAAGTTTTGGAGTTCCCTGTCAAGTCTCTTACTTGTTTGTATAGGTCACGAGTGTCGTTCTTATTATGGTGTTCTTCTATTTCCCTGCAGATCTTGCTAACATAGTTGTTCCTATCTTGTCTGCATCATCTTTGAATCTTCCTGGATGTCCATCTATAGTTATCCTTATCTTCCTGGGTCTTTCTGGGTCCTCTTTTTTTCAGTTCTTATTATGATGTTCTTCTATTTCCCTGCAAATTCTGCTAATATAGTTGTTCTTATCTTGTCTGCATTGTCCTTGCATCTTCCTGGATAGCCAAAAGGGTGAGATCCACTGTTTATTTTCTTGCCTTGTTGGTCTGCTATGGTGTTGTTATGCCTCTGATGTTTCTTCCATGATTTTTTTTAATTTTTCCTACACTATATTTGAATCTGCGGTATTTAGTTTTTCGTCCTATTCGTTTATGAGTTTGTCCTCCAATTCTTGTTGGAATTGGATCTTGCTCTCTGGCAGTTTCAGACACCCTGGCTTATTTTGCGGTGGTAATAGATTTTTTTAAATCTAATTTTAAATTGCATTACAAGAAGCTGGTGGTAAATATCCACAGTCTTGTTTGCCGTTTAGGATGAAGGATCTTCATCTCGAGTTAACTATCATATACTCGATCCGATTTCTATATCTATCTCCTGGTGATTTCCATGTCCACAGCTATCTGATGTGATGGTGGAAGAGCGTATTTGCAATGGTTAAATTGATTTCCTGGCAGAACTCGATCAGTGCTCTCTGCGTGCGTTTTGTGTACCTAAGCCATAACGTCCTATTACGTGGTCTGTTAGAAAAATATCGGACCTATAGCCGGTAAAAAAAAACTGGCATACCTGGAGCGTTGGAAACCTAATCACCCCCAAAGTAGTCTCCTTGGGACTCCACACAGTTCTCCCATCTGTGCCGCCATTGTTGGAAGCATTCCGAAAAAACCTCTTTCGAAATCGACTTTAGCTAGGCAGTCGTTGCAGCCACAATGTTCCTTTCCGTTCCTTTCAATGGCCTCTTGTCTTTTGGGAATAGCCAGAAGTCGCAGGGGGGGGAAGGCATATCAGGAGAGTAAGGAGCCTGTCGAACCAGAGGAGTCTGGTTTTTCGCTAAGAAATTGTGAACCAAGTGCGAAGAATGTGCTGGAGCATTGTCGTGATGGAGTCGCCAATTTCCTGATGACCACAACTCCAGTCGCAATTTCTCGGATAGTCACACGACGATTCTGCATCACCACAGCGTTCACTTTGGAAATGACATGGTCATTTGGGCATGTTGATGGCCGACCAGAGCGTGGCTCGCTTTCCACCGATGTGCGACCGTCTTTAAACCGGTTGTACCACTCCTTAATCTGAGTGATGCCCATAGCATCGTCACCGAAAGCCGTCTGAATCTTCCGAATGGTTTCCACCTGGTTGTCGCCCAGTTTCTGGCAAAATTTGATGCAGTAGTGCTGCTCCAGTCATTCCGTCATTTTACTTCCATTGAAAAACCGACGAAAGCACTACACACTACGTCACTCGAACACTGCTCGACAGCTACTGACGCTATCTACAGTGACGCTATCTACAATGATTCAAGGTCGGCTCATGCAAGCGCGCTTGATTCAAATCCATCAGGTTTTCAAAATAAAAAATAAGGTCGGATACTTCTCTAACAGACCACGTATATCGATAAATTGTTCTTTTTTGTGTATGTTCAGTTTTAGTCCCACTTTTGCATTCATCTCACCCAGCAGTACCAGTATTTCTTTATTCCGAAGGTGGTTTAGAGAGTTTTCCAATTTTTCGTAGAAGACATCCACTATTTCATCGTTTGCCTCGGATGTTCTTGTATCGACTTGTATTATGTTGATGTTAATTGATTGAAATTTGATCTGTACTACTATAATTCGGTCGTTGATACATTGATATCCCAGCACTGATTCGTTAAACGTTTTATTTAGCAGGAAGCCCATTCCATTGCAGCTTTTCTCTGTGGTTCCTGTGTATCGCGACGTCGTGGTGAGTTTTCCTCACCTCATTCCTATCCAATGTGTTTCACTAAGGCCTATAATTCCCAGTTTATGTGATTCAACTTCTGTGCCCCATTGTTATATTAGATATTAGTTATGTGCCATATTATAGTATATTTTGTAACTAGGGCTGTAAATTGACAATTTGACGCCAGAGCGATCACCATAGAAGTTACACTCATTTTAAAACGTTTTCTTTAATTTTTAATCTTATTTTGTAATGAAAAAAAATTTACACTTCACGTTACTTTTTAAATATCGAGGTCTTGATTGTGTTTATCTTATATTAAATTTTTTTTTTCTTTTTAATGTAACCTAGCGATATTGAATATTTGCGTTACCCATATTATGTGGAAATACAACGAGAAGTGGCATTTCTCGTATTTAAAAATGTGCGTCAAGAAGTACTTTTCGCGCATGAGTAATAAAAAATAATATATAATATACATAAATTACAGTATAAAATATAGTTATATTATAATACAATTTATTTGCATGATTTCCAACCTTATCTACACTTACCATATTAGGTGGAACTTGTGAAGTTAACAAATGGCAATCCTTAGCATTACTCAGTGGAGCCCTTCCACCGTTAGGACATAACAACTCATAGTTTTCTTTAGCTTGTTCTGAAAATTAAACGCGAAAATGTTTCTTCAGACTCATTAAACTCACCCTTTTAACATACCCGTAAGTCTGCTAAGGCTTCCACTCTTAACAAACGCGACGTCTCCTTTGGTGTCCAAACACTTCATAGCATCCAGACAGGCGTTATCTCCATTGCTACATCCTTTAACGTCCTCGCATAATCCACACAAAGCTTCCTCTCCCTGTGGAGAAATTTTGAAACCTTGATGGGATTTAGCCAAACAGGCTTGTGAGAAAAATCCGGCCAGGGCATCAGCAACTGAGCAATCAGCCGGTTTAGTTAACAAATTAAGTTTTTGCAGTGCGTTGAAAGGAGCGTAGAAGCCGGCTAGTTGGTTGCCTGTGTGACAAGATTTTGCTCCTCTCAGATCTTCGAAGCTTTTAATTGCTGAGGATTTTTTAACTACGGCTATTGCGTAATTTTTGTTGGAACTTTCCTCAATCACGATCGGTTTCAAGTTGTATTTTTCCATGGCCAAATTGACCTTTTCTGGGGGAATCGATATAACATCAGCTCCGTTATCTTGAATCGTTTTCATACAATCTGATTCTAGCACGCAGTCGAAACGCGGGCGAACATCTCTACTAAACGCCGCTTCACTTAAATCTCTACATTTAGCTAAAGCGTCTTCATTGCGCACACAAAACTTGACCGTTTTGTACGGTGGCCCATAATCCCTTTCAATAACATCGGTATAGTTCGCTTTATCCAAGTAGTCTTTAGCCGAAATTATTTTGCTTTCCTTCGGAACGTCGTCCTCGCTGATCTCCAACAGTTTTTCCAACCATTGCGCGTGAGTTTTTGATCCTTCCGCGTTCAGATTCTCGATTTTCCTGCGGAGCTCGTCGATATTCTTGATCACAGCTCCGCTTGCGATGTACCCTTGCCATGGACGAGCTGCCCATCTACATGGCACTCCTGTAATAGGAACCTTGCTACCATCTGGGCAAAAATAGGCATAGTTTTCGGGATTTTCCGGCGATGGATGACCAGGTGTAATACCAACTGGCAACTGTAAGTGTTAAGAAAGAAACTTAGTTTCGGTTTGTATGACTTTAGAAAATTAGTTTTTTAATCTATGCAGGATCAAGTCTGTCTAATCTCATATGTCTAGACTTGTCAAATATATGTGATCTTCTAGTCCAGGGGTGACGAACCTTTCTCCGGCCGCGTATCATTTTTTTTAAATTTTCATATTTTGACGTGCCAGATAACTTTTACAATCAATGAACATTTATGATAAATAAAATCACTTACCGTATAAAGGTCGATTCCCATATGCGCGACCCTCAGCTACGCGAAGTCGTGCGACATCTCATGTCAAATAATGATTACATTGTTTTAAATGGACGCGTCGCGTAGCTATCGCGTAGCCATAGTGAGAACGTGCCCATTTAAAACAATGTAATCATTATTTGACATGAGATGTCGCGTGACGTCGCGTAGCTGAGTGTCGCGTATATGAGAATCGGCCTTTAGCCTAAATATAACACGTCTTATATTTTACAGCTTTGTTGCACAAAAATACATTGAGAAAGTTAAGAAATTTTAGAAAAGTAGACGGTTTGAGTTTAAGAAGTCGTGTGAGAAATAGTTCGCGTGCCAATACAATTTTCCAACGTGCCAGCTGTGACACGCGTGCTATAGGTTCGCTACCGCTGTTCTAGTCTAACTATATATTATTGGCTGTCTAGTCTTTCATGTTTAATACCTTCTATACTATCTAGTCTTGCCTATCTAGTACTTTTATAAAAACCAAGATTTTTTTTGTGTTGACTATAAATAAAAGCGTGGAGCGATAAACTATATTGGTGCTATCTTCGCTCCACACTTTTATTTATAGTCAACACGGAAAAAAAACAGGAATATTGTTTGCCTAGTAGTCTAGTCTTGTCTATACAGTTGTGTCTATCCACTGTTATTTCAGTTTGGTCTTTTTCTTGTTGTGTTGTGTCTGTGTTTTAAAGTATACTAAAGTCTTGTTAATATTGTTTGTATTAGGTAACTTACTCCAAAGAATTTTCTGACATAAATAACTTTAGTCCAAGCAATTTGGCCTCCATTATGTGCCAAACACCTCAAAGCTCCGTCATATCCGGAAAATTTATCGGGATAATCGCATTTTTCCGGTTCTTCGCAAAGTGCGCAGAGATTAGGGAAACGTTTCTCTGCAAGAAAAAGATCATTCAAAATAGGATAAGATTCAGTGATTCAATGACATTACTCATTTTCTTATCGATTTTCTTGTCCGGAGACCAATCCCCAACGATACAAGCCTTCGAGAAAAGTTTCGACAAGGCGTCCAATTCGTTTTCCCTCGGCGAGAGGTTTGGATCGTTCAGGTTTCCAATGAGTCCCAAGTTCTTGAGTTTAGTTAGAGGGATTTTGTAGCCGACGTTTCTGCCTACTCCAGTATGGCAAGATTTTAAACCTTTCAAACCTTCCACGCTATTTATATCCAAGTCTTTATGGATAACGGCAACACCTTCATACCTAAATTCAGCTGAAAAATTATTAAACAGAATTAATGTGAAAGTGAATAAACGTTGAAAGGCACCTTCGGGTTCTTCTAAAGTTCGAATTTCTTCGAACACGTTAAAATCGCTATCGGAGACCCTTGACGCCACGTACATGTCTTCCGGATCAACTGTGCCAAAATCAGCTAGATGCTTCTTGATCTTGTCGATGCATTCAATCCTGCAACGCATACAAATACTAATTATAACAACTCCAATTACCTAAATAGCTTAACTCAAACAGTGGCCTTTTAAATAACTTTCTACGTTTACATTAAAGATTATCACCTGTCTCTGGCTGGAATGCAGATGATTTTTGCAGCGGCTTTCGTTTTCTGCAAAATCATTTCTTCGCATTGCGGCATCAAATCCTCGGGAACACACATTTTGTCTACAACACACAACCATCGTTCAATTAAGTATTTAAATATCAGGTAATATTAACACTAGTTACAAGATATTTAACAGATATGACTGGCGAGGCAATTTGAGAAACAAGACTAAGCGAAACAGACAAGGCAGACAACAAGTAAGACAATAGAATTGACCGATTAGACTAGCAGACAAAACTAAACTCGTCAAGTCTTATTAAAATATTATATGATACCAATATTAAAGTTAACATCTTATTTGTTGCCAGTCAGTTTTATTTTATTGGTTTTGCTAACTGTTGTTCTAAAACTCGTTTTTTTATCTTGACCTAACAAACAATTCTTTGAGTAATAACCATTATACACATTTAATTCCAGTCTTTGATTTGAAGGTAACATGTATCGAGTTTAATCTGGCTCGGTCTTATCTTATATATCTAGAATTGATTGTATTATCTGTATAAACCCAGTTTATCTTCTCTGACAAGCTTCAGCCATTGTATATTGAATGATGGCTCTCTATTTTTGTCTCTATATTGCATATATTTTAATGACTAAGGCTACGTACACACTGTATAGAAAATTAGCGGATAGTCCTATTGACTATAACTATTTGACGGCTTATTGTTAGGACGGTTTATTGTTAGCTTATTGTTTCGTTACCGTTTCGCTCACACAGCTATCATCAAACTATAGCATGACTCTAAGCTAGTTTTGTATATTGTGTGTATGTAGCTTTATAGACTTTAACATCTATGGAACTCTTTATAGATTTATTAATTTTAATCTAGAATATTTAGTCTTGTAGTGTAAGGATAGTCTAGTTTTGTATAAGATTGATTAATCTAAATCTAGATTATTAAATATTGTTGTGTTAGGATAGCCTTAGTTTTGTCTAAGATTCATTAATTTAAATTTAGATCTATTAGCTATAGCTATTAGCTATCTATAGATATATAAGCCTTATTGTAGCTTTAGATATTTCTATTCTAGTCTTGTCTAGACTAGATTTGTAATAAAATAGTAATATATAAATTAATAAAATATTAATATATACTACATAGAGTAATAAATACTTACATTCTCGAACGGCGCTTCGCCTCACCAATCTGGCGTCGACAATGAGAATTGCCACGCACAAAATGATTAACTTCTTCATAATTGCATGGAATAATTTGCGCGATTGGGTTTCTGCGGCTCTCGAGTGGAGAGTAACAAGTTTGCAAGTCGTCTCGGCTATTTATACCGCTCCTTCTGTTATTGTTTGCATGGAAACGATGAACTTGCGAACAAATCCTTGAAGATTTAATGCGGATTGAAGGAGGCTAGTTCGTGTGCTTCCCCACATCCAGCGAGCGAGTTGAATTGGCAAATCTGCCTACACTTAATTTACTCTAATTTAACTAATCATTAAAGCAATTTAAAGGTAATTATGTATGGCTTGGTGTATTTGTAAAATATTTTGGATTCGCGTTTTAGAACAACAGTTAGCAAAACCAATAAAATAATGCGACCAAGTGCTATATGACTCCGCAACAAATAAGATCTTTCAAAATTATATTTTTAGAAAATAAATGTATACACTTCGTCAACTAAGTTGACATCATCGGTATAACTTGTATAACTTGAAAACAAGATCGAAAATATTTTGATTTCAATTTAAAAGTAAATTAGTTTTTGTACAATTTCTGTTTATTGTATCGCATTCAGACTTAGGGATTCCCTAACGTTATGTTTTGCTTCTTCTGATTTAATTGTTATTGTGTATGGAGATTCAAGGATTGTACAATCCATATGTAAATCTGACCGAAGTTTAACTAATTCATAAGAAACTGTTTACTGAATGTTCTGTTTTTGTTGTTGCTTTGTTTAAACTGCGTTTAAGTTTTCCTTGTAGAATTGTTTTCTTGTGGTCTAACAAGGTTTTAAAAGAAAATATCTCCTGTGGTTTCCATAAAAAGAGCAAACGCAAAATTTTTAATTGAACGATTCATTAATTCGACAAAATCTAAAAACCACTTGAAACTGACACACAAGACGCAAAATTGTACATAGAAGACAGACCAGACAGACCAGACAGACCAGACAGACCAGACAGACCAGACAGACCAGTCGGACCAGACTGACCAGACGGACCAGACAGACCAGACAGACCAGACAGACCAGACAGACCAGACAGACCAGACAGACCAGACAGACCAGACAGACCAGACAGACCAGACGGACCAGACTGACCAGACGGACCAGACAGACCAGACAGACCAGACAGACCAGACAGACCAGACAGACCAGACAGACCAGACAGACCAGACAGACCAGACAGACCAGACAGACCAGACAGACCAGACAGACCAGACAGACCAGACAGACCAGACAGACCAGACAGACCAGACAGACCAGACAGACCAGACAGACCAGACAGACCAGACAGACCAGACAGACCAGACAGACCAGACAGACCAGACAGACCAGACAGACCAGACAGACCAGACAGACCAGACAGACCAGACAGACCAGACAGACCAGACAGACCAGACAGACCAGACAGACCAGACAGACCAGACAGACCAGACAGACCAGACAGACCAGACAGACCAGACAGACCAGACAGACCAGACAGACCAGACAGACCAGACAGACCAGACAGACCAGACAGACCAGACAGACCAGACAGACCAGACAGACCAGACAGACCAGACAGACCAGACAGACCAGACAGACCAGACAGACCAGACAGACCAGACAGACCAGACAGACCAGACAGACCAGACAGACCAGACAGACCAGACAGACCAGACAGACCAGACAGACCAGACAGACCAGACAGACCAGACAGACCAGACAGACCAGACAGACCAGACAGACCAGACAGACCAGACAGACCAGACAGACCAGACAGACCAGACAGACCAGACAGACCAGACAGACCAGACAGACCAGACAGACCAGACAGACCAGACAGACCAGACAGACCAGACAGACCAGACAGACCAGACAGACCAGACAGACCAGACAGACCAGACAGACCAGACAGACCAGACAGACCAGACAGACCAGACAGACCAGACAGACCAGACAGACCAGACAGACCAGACAGACCAGACAGACCAGACAGACCAGACAGACCAGACAGACCAGACAGACCAGACAGACCAGACAGACCAGACAGACCAGACAGACCAGACAGACCAGACAGACCAGACAGACCAGACAGACCAGACAGACCAGACAGACCAGACAGACCAGACAGACCAGACAGACCAGACAGACCAGACAGACCAGACAGACCAGACAGACCAGACAGACCAGACAGACCAGACAGACCAGACAGACCAGACAGACCAGACAGACCAGACAGACCAGACAGACCAGACAGACCAGACAGACCAGACAGACCAGACAGACCAGACAGACCAGACAGACCAGACAGACCAGACAGACCAGACAGACCAGACAGACCAGACAGACCAGACAGACCAGACAGACCAGACAGACCAGACAGACCAGACAGACCAGACAGACCAGACAGACCAGACAGACCAGACAGACCAGACAGACCAGACAGACCAGACAGACCAGACAGACCAGACAGACCAGACAGACCAGACAGACCAGACAGACCAGACAGACCAGACAGACCAGACAGACCAGACAGACCAGACAGACCAGACAGACCAGACAGACCAGACAGACCAGACAGACCAGACAGACCAGACAGACCAGACAGACCAGACAGACCAGACAGACCAGACAGACCAGACAGACCAGACAGACCAGACAGACCAGACAGACCAGACAGACCAGACAGACCAGACAGACCAGACAGACCAGACAGACCAGACAGACCAGACAGACCAGACAGACCAGACAGACCAGACAGACCAGACAGACCAGACAGACCAGACAGACCAGACAGACCAGACAGACCAGACAGACCAGACAGACCAGACAGACCAGACAGACCAGACAGACCAGACAGACCAGACAGACCAGACAGACCAGACAGACCAGACAGACCAGACAGACCAGACAGACCAGACAGACCAGACAGACCAGACAGACCAGACAGACCAGACAGACCAGACAGACCAGACAGACCAGACAGACCAGACAGACCAGACAGACCAGACAGACCAGACAGACCAGACAGACCAGACAGACCAGACAGACCAGACAGACCAGACAGACCAGACAGACCAGACAGACCAGACAGACCAGACAGACCAGACAGACCAGACAGACCAGACAGACCAGACAGACCAGACAGACCAGACAGACCAGACAGACCAGACAGACCAGACAGACCAGACAGACCAGACAGACCAGACAGACCAGACAGACCAGACAGACCAGACAGACCAGACAGACCAGACAGACCAGACAGACCAGACAGACCAGACAGACCAGACAGACCAGACAGACCAGACAGACCAGACAGACCAGACAGACCAGACAGACCAGACAGACCAGACAGACCAGACAGACCAGACAGACCAGACAGACCAGACAGACCAGACAGACCAGACAGACCAGACAGACCAGACAGACCAGACAGACCAGACAGACCAGACAGACCAGACAGACCAGACAGACCAGACAGACCAGACAGACCAGACAGACCAGACAGACCAGACAGACCAGACAGACCAGACAGACCAGACAGACCAGACAGACCAGACAGACCAGACAGACCAGACAGACCAGACAGACCAGACAGACCAGACAGACCAGACAGACCAGACAGACCAGACAGACCAGACAGACCAGACAGACCAGACAGACCAGACAGACCAGACAGACCAGACAGACCAGACAGACCAGACAGACCAGACAGACCAGACAGACCAGACAGACCAGACAGACCAGACAGACCAGACAGACCAGACAGACCAGACAGACCAGACAGACCAGACAGACCAGACAGACCAGACAGACCAGACAGACCAGACAGACCAGACAGACCAGACAGACCAGACAGACCAGACAGACCAGACAGACCAGACAGACCAGACAGACCAGACAGACCAGACAGACCAGACAGACCAGACAGACCAGACAGACCAGACAGACCAGACAGACCAGACAGACCAGACAGACCAGACAGACCAGACAGACCAGACAGACCAGACAGACCAGACAGACCAGACAGACCAGACAGACCAGACAGACCAGACAGACCAGACAGACCAGACAGACCAGACAGACCAGACAGACCAGACAGACCAGACAGACCAGACAGACCAGACAGACCAGACAGACCAGACAGACCAGACAGACCAGACAGACCAGACAGACCAGACAGACCAGACAGACCAGACAGACCAGACAGACCAGACAGACCAGACAGACCAGACAGACCAGACAGACCAGACAGACCAGACAGACCAGACAGACCAGACAGACCAGACAGACCAGACAGACCAGACAGACCAGACAGACCAGACAGACCAGACAGACCAGACAGACCAGACAGACCAGACAGACCAGACAGACCAGACAGACCAGACAGACCAGACAGACCAGACAGACCAGACAGACCAGACAGACCAGACAGACCAGACAGACCAGACAGACCAGACAGACCAGACAGACCAGACAGACCAGACAGACCAGACAGACCAGACAGACCAGACAGACCAGACAGACCAGACAGACCAGACAGACCAGACAGACCAGACAGACCAGACAGACCAGACAGACCAGACAGACCAGACAGACCAGACAGACCAGACAGACCAGACAGACCAGACAGACCAGACAGACCAGACAGACCAGACAGACCAGACAGACCAGACAGACCAGACAGACCAGACAGACCAGACAGACCAGACAGACCAGACAGACCAGACAGACCAGACAGACCAGACAGACCAGACAGACCAGACAGACCAGACAGACCAGACAGACCAGACAGACCAGACAGACCAGACAGACCAGACAGACCAGACAGACCAGACAGACCAGACAGACCAGACAGACCAGACAGACCAGACAGACCAGACAGACCAGACAGACCAGACAGACCAGACAGACCAGACAGACCAGACAGACCAGACAGACCAGACAGACCAGACAGACCAGACAGACCAGACAGACCAGACAGACCAGACAGACCAGACAGACCAGACAGACCAGACAGACCAGACAGACCAGACAGACCAGACAGACCAGACAGACCAGACAGACCAGACAGACCAGACAGACCAGACAGACCAGACAGACCAGACAGACCAGACAGACCAGACAGACCAGACAGACCAGACAGACCAGACAGACCAGACAGACCAGACAGACCAGACAGACCAGACAGACCAGACAGACCAGACAGACCAGACAGACCAGACAGACCAGACAGACCAGACAGACCAGACAGACCAGACAGACCAGACAGACCAGACAGACCAGACAGACCAGACAGACCAGACAGACTAGAGAGGCAAAACTGGACAGACAAGACTAGACAGATAAAACTAGACAGATAAGACTAGACAGACAAGACTAGACAGACAAGACTAGACAGACAAGACTAGACAGACAAGACTAGACAGACAAGACTAGACAGACAAGACTAGACAGACAAAACTAGACAGACAAGACTAGACAGACAAGACTAGACAGACAAGACTAGACAGACAGGACTAGACAAACAAGACTAGACAAACAAGACTAGACAAACAAGACTAGACAGACAAGACTAGACAGACAAGACTAGACAGACAAGACTAGACAGACAAAACTAGGCAGACAAGACTAGACAGACCAGACTAAAGAGGCAAGACTAGACAGACAACATTTGCTTGTCCTTCCACATGTCAAACATGTGATTCAGTGGGTAAGCAAATAAAGCAGAAAATGTATATAGGGATTACAGGTAGTTTACAGGTAGTAATTGATAGTACATTTAATTAAGTACATCTTATGCTAATTGTAAGAGCAAAACCAGTGTACATTTAATATTGCAAATAAAGGGTATAGCCGGATATGTATATGGAATTTTCCCCCGCGGAGTTTTCTCTTCGTACTTTGGGGATCCTTTTGGTTCCAAATAAAAATAATTCTGACAAATTTTGAGCTCTTTATCTCAAGCCGTTATCGAGATATTCAAAAAAACCTAGAACCTAGATTTTATTTTTTTCCCCAAAGTAAAATTAAAATGTAATAAGCGCCGATTTTTTCCCAATACTTAGAGTACAAGGCATGAAAAAAAAAATTGTTACGATTCGCAGATCAAAAGCCCATTTTTAAGAAAAGAAATGAAACTAAAATCATTTTTTTGATCAACTTTTTGAAAAGTGTCATTTGCCAAATTTTGCCAGAAAATGTCTGTACTCCTTTAAACTCGGGCATTTTTTCAAATTTTTTGATGTGGTGGAACAATGTGAAAAAAATTAAAAAACGATCTGACATTCCAATGAACATATTTTATTATTGCTAGAAGAAGAAGAAATGTTTTCCTATGTTTGTGTTAAAATTGACCCGGAACGGGCACATGGCGTCGCAGACCACGGATTCTTTCACCGTCCGTTGCTGGGAAATATCTAACGAAGAACTTACCTAAACTTTAAATAAGGGAACCGCGTT
The DNA here is from genome assembly GCA_944588485.1 of Phosphuga atrata. NCBI lineage: Eukaryota > Metazoa > Arthropoda > Insecta > Coleoptera > Silphidae > Phosphuga > Phosphuga atrata. Next base: position 58,391,915 of record OX155899.1, read on the forward strand.
TATTTTGATTACGTTTCCCTTTAAGAGCCGGCATTAACACTTTGAAATCTAGTTATTCTAAATATTCTGTTATATTACGAAAGAATAACTTTCTGCGATAATATTATCTTTTTTAGTAACTTAATGAGACCATTAGGATTGCTAAGGACGAATTTCATAATTTCAGCATCGTTCATATTAGCGGTGTAAGGCACAAGCATAATATCTATAGTCAAACCATTTGTAGTGCATATTGTAAATGGTTTGCACAGAGGTACTTTTTTTTGGCAGAATATGATTTTCTCTGGTATTCATTATTTCTACTTTTATGATGGCAAATATATGTTCCATCACAAATAAATATCAGTTTTTGTATTCATTTTTTTAGTCATTTTTTAGTTCATATAATTTTCTAGCTTTATTAGAAAGTAAAATTTCTCTATTGACAGAGTCAATTCCAAAATTCAATGGCAAAACGTCGTTTTCAAATGAGTTCAACACTTCATCACAGTAGTCAGATACCATTTGTTCACGGGCCAAACCAAAAATGGAAGATATTGTAGTGTTCGAATTCTCAGTTTTTAATTTAAATAAAAAAATGAATGAGCTTAAGTGACATTACGATTTTTTCAAATGTATTTTTGCATGATTTGGTTTTAATGTCTTAGGATTTCTTTTAGTTATTTGGGGTAGTGTAAAATGTAGTCAACAAATATTTTTTTTTGTATTTTTTTAGCAATTAGAAAGAAAAAGATTAATGATTAGAAAAATCGTTTTTTAATTTTTTTCAGATTGTTCCACCACATCAAAAAATTTGAAAAAAATCCTGAGTATAAAGGAGTACAGAAGTCATTTTCTGACAAAATTTGGCGGATGACACTTTTCAAAAATACGTTCAAAAAAATGATTTTAGTTTTATTTCTTTTCTTAAAAATTAGCTTTCGATCTTGGAATCATAACAAAAATTTGATTTCATGCCTTTTACTAGTAAGTATTGGGAAAAAAATCGACGTTTATTAAATTTCAATTTTACTATGGAAAAAAATGAAATCCAAAAACCAGTTTTTTTTAATATCTCGATAACGGTTCGAGATAAAGAGCTCAAATTTTGACTGAATTATTTTTATTTGGTACCAAAACGATCCCCAAAGTGCAAAGAGAAAACTCCGCGGGGGCAAATTTCATGTATAAATCCGGCTATACCCTTTGTGTTAGTTTTGAGTTATTTTTGGGAATTTTATTTTAATTTTATCAATTACCGGTTTGAAAAGGAAGTGCTGCAAATGTTTATTTCGCTGCAGACTTTCCAATAATCGGGAATTCACATTTCTGATGCACACGAAAATCACATTTCTGATGCTTTTTCTTAAAAAAGTAAAACTGCATCGAACGGAAATAACGTTAAGTAAAGTCTATATTCTGCTTACACAATTTAAAAATTTGTATAAATTGTTAAATACATAGAATCAATTTGATTTCAATCGACTTTTGATAAATTCTTGATTTTTTTATTGATCAATCAAGACTAAACGAGGTAAGACAGTGAAGTTTATATTAGATGGATCAGTGATTGTGAAGAACAATCAGTGTTCTGTTTTGACAAAGCCTAATACGACCTTGATTGTCACTATCACTGATCACTGATTGTCAATAACAATCAGTGTTTTGTATTGACAAAGCCTAATACAAACTTGATTGTCAGCGTCACTGATCACTGATTGTCAAGAACAATCAGTGTTTTGCATTGACAAAGCCTAATACAACCTTGATTGTCACTGTCACTGATCACTGATTGGCAATACAACCAGTGTTTTATATTGACCAAGCTTAATACGACCTTGATTGTCACTGTTACTGATCACTGATTTTCAAATTGTAATATAAACTCCAATCTCTTATCTCGTATAATCTTGATCACTTTTGTATTGACAAAGCCCAATACGAACTTGATTGTCACTGATCACAGATTTACAAATTGTAATATAAACACCACTCTCTTATCACATATAATTTTGATTTGTTGGTCAATACAAAAATCAAGACTTTATCAAAAGTCGAGAATATATTAGATAGATCAGTGATTGATTCTATATATTTATCAATTTATACAAATTTTTAAATTTGTGTAAACAGAATATAGACTTTACTTAACGTTATTTCCGTCAAAAAAATTCGATGCAGTTTTACTTAAAGAAAAAGCATCAGAAATGTGATACATCTTCAAAAGTCATCAAAAGTCGAATTTATAGATTTAGATACATCAATGATTCTCAAACACAATCAGTGCTTTTTATTAACAAAGCCTAATACGACCTTGATTGACACTTTACATCAAACTTTCTAGTCGGGTGAAATTTCTGTCTGTAAATTGTTGTCGGTAAACTTTGCGTCTGTTAATTTTCTATCGGTGAACTTTACTAGAATCCAAAATTATCACTGTTGTCAAGTTGTGCCTCTTTTGAGATAAAATGTAACATATGCTTCAATCAGTATGTTCAGTAAGCCTCCTCGGTGGTGTAGTTGACAACATACCCGCCTTTCAATGCGGGAGACCCGGGTTCGATTCCTGGTCGGGGAGACAACTAGGGCGGTTTTTCAGTAAACCGTCCGGGCTGCCCACCCTGAATGAATGCAGAATATGCGATACCAAGGTGGCGCATACTAAAGCCAAGGTGGAATAGGGGGTTTAGTGAGAGCTTCCCCGAACCACTTTAAAAAAAGTATGTTCAGCAAGTGTCATAAACTTAATTATATATTTTAAAAGTTTAGTATTTGAACTTAACTTTCAAATCATTCAAAACTACCTGCTAATAGTTTTAATAAGATTATGTCATGTAATAACGGGAATAAATATATATATATATATATATATATATATATATATATATATATATATATATATATATATATATATATATATATATATATTTATATATAAAGATTACATTCTGAATATTCGTTCGAAAACGCTTAACATAAAATTTATTTTTAAATAGATCCATTACGAATGTTGGGAATTTTCCGTTGTTATGATGTATTCAACATCGCGTATGAATTTAAATTAGTTAAACTTGAAAAACTAGACGAATAATATTTGCAATACCGTTCAATAAAACGAATGGGTTCCAAGAAAAATCGCTGGCAGAATAAATTTTACTCAATCTATCATAATCATGAGATTATTGAAGTTAATTTTACATAATAGAATCTTTATCTTCTTTTATATTTAATTTTTTCTCATTAATCAACACCATTTAGTCTTATGCGGCTAATCTTAATGATCTGATCTATATAAATTGAGATCATTAAAATTATTTTTTCAGCAACGAATCTTTATAATTTACATTATTTTGCATATTCGGCTAATCTTAATAACCTAATAAGTAGTTTAAATGTAAAAATGTAAAAACTAGTATAACTAGTAATAAAAATTTTTTTTTTAAAAAAACTAGTATAAATGTATCCCGCTTTTGGAAGGGCTAGAAAATCTGACGGGTTAGTTCTTGTAACTGTAAAGTAATTTGAATATTGTACCTATAAGAAAGAAAAACTCGCCTGTCTAATCTTGTACAGGAGTCAAGTTAAAACATAATTATAAGTAAAAAATTTAAAAACTTTAATTAAACATAGTAATTATAGGTAAAACATAAATAAATTCATCAATTTATGAGAACGAAATTTATCATTTTCTTACGATTTTTTTTCTGTAGCAATTTTCAATAATCAATTTGATTGGCATTTTATTATAAATATTAATTCCTTACTCTTCCACTTCTTGGCTGCAAAGAGTTACATTTTTCTTTAAAACGGAGATGCTAACGCATATAGCTGCACCCTATCTCTTCGACTGAACTCTGTTCAAATGACCAGTCGGTAATTATTTATCAGGTATCTAAGTCAGGTAATATTATCAATTGATATCAAGCTTTATGCCAGACAAATGTCTAATTTATGGCATAACAATTGGATATTCAGATATATTGCCAGATGATTATTATTTATTGAACTTGCCAGTTCTCATTGTTTGTTATGTTTTGATTTAGATCGGTATTCTCAGTAGGTCCTTGTTTTGTTTTATTTCTTTCTGCTCTGTGATCTGGATTCATTTATCAATTCTCGATATGTGCGTATCGGCAACAGATTTACCGACTTTCACTGCTAGAATTGCTTGCCTTTCTAAAATAATACCACCATTTTTAAATTTTGTAAATCCCGTCTGCCCAGTCTTGTCTGTCTAGTCTTGTATGTCTAGTCTTGTCTGTCTGGTCTTGTCTGTCTAGTTTTGTCGGTCTAGTTTTGTCTGTCTAGTTTTGTCTGTCTAGTTTTGTCTGTCTAGTTTTGTCTGTCTAGTTTTGTCTGTCTAGTTTTGTCTGTCTTGTCTGCCCTGCTTGTCATTCGGGTCATCGGGCAGGCTAGGTATAGGTTGACTTGACTCGGTTGACTTTAGCTTCAATGGCAGAAGACCGCCTAACTGAACTGATACTTCTCCATGTTCACAAAAGCATACCCATTCAAGTGGAGGAAGTCATAACTTGTTTCTCGAGATGACAAAAGAGAAAAATTGATTTTATTTGTTTAAAATGATTTATTACATATAACAATAAAATACTAGGACTATTTATTTTTAATTCGATTTATTATTGTAATCGAATTGGAGCGTGTCCGCAATAGACCTCGACTAAATGACCCCCGCCCTTTACTTGAAAGCTGAAAAGCATTGCGACAAGCATTGAAAGTGCCAGGTGAGATGCCATCATGAAAGTGTTAGCATCAAGACAGGCACCAGAGTTTTTGAGGAAAATGATCGACCGCTTGAGCTGCTGAAGGTTCATATACTGACGAAGGGGAAGTCGAGTATGAGGAAACGGCGGTTGCTCCGCAAGGATCGCTTCTTGCACCATTCTTGTGGAACGTTATGTACGATGGCTTATAAACCTATTCTGTCTAGTCTTGTCTGTCCCAGTCTTGTCTGTCTAGTCTTGTCTGTCTAGTGTTGTCTGTCTAGTCCTGCCTGTTTAGTCTTATCTGTCTAGTCTTGTCTGTCTCCTGAATGAATGCAAAATATGCGATACCGGGGTGGCGCATACTAAAGTCTTGTCTGTCTAGTCTTGCCTGTCTAGTTTTGTCTGTCTAGTCTTGTCTTTTTTTTTGCACGTGCTGGGAGGTGAAAATCTGCAAACAGACACCACCCGACCCGTGCCGAATGGTAGTGTGGGACTGCCCACTAGTGAGCGACACACTAAAAACCCCCCACCGTTCCAAAAGCCAGATAAACGTGTTGGAATCCAAAATTGGCATTACTTCATCACGCTCCTCCTTTCCAACAAAACCTTACATTTCCAAAGCTGTCATCGGCATTCATTCATTTTGCCGGGCGCGCCGTCAATAGCCGTGCCCCCCTTTACATCAAGTTTAGAATAAATTTGTGCCCACGGTTGACCCATTTATCAATAGCCGGAATCAGTTGCCTGGTCCAGGCTCCCCTTTCCTACTCCTCCCATCGCTCTTGCCATAGGAACATTGTTTCATCCCTATCAGTTTTTGGATCATTACCTTCACACACTCTTACCCTTTCCTCCGCCAGAAGGTCTAACGGGATGACTCCAGCGACGACCGCCACGGCGTCCCCAGAAACAGTCCTGTATGCACAGCACACACGCAACATCATACATCTTTGCACTCTCATCAGTTTCTCTCTGTAACATTTAATCCTGAAAGCACATATCCATGCCGGCACCCCATACAGGAGAATGGAGTGCACGACTGCCTTTATAACCCTCCTCTTGGAAGCCAACGGCCCACCTATGTTAGGCATCAGCCGTCCAAGGGCTTTCGTACTCGCTGTTGCCTTGCATACTACCCGGTTGACCTGTTCGAACACCCTGAGGTTTCGCTGGAGCTCCACCCCAACGTATATCAAAGACTCCCGAGCCGGTACGTCCGCTATTCTCACTGGCACGGTCAGTTCACGAAGCTTTCTTCTCCCTATCAGCAGAACGCCTCGGCTTTAAGGGGAGCCAAGGCAAAACCCTTTTCCCCCATCCACCGGTCAATCCCACCAATTGCCTCATTCATTTTCGCATTCAGGCTTCCTTCCGTTCTGGGGACAGAGACAACCGCCAAGTCATCTGCGTACCCGACGAGTGTAACTCTATCTAACAGCCTCAGTCTCAGCACCTCATCATAAAATATGTTCCCCAGAATCGGTCCAAGAACCGTGCCCTGCGGAACACCTGCACTCATCTTGAAGGTTTTCCCTTCGGCAGTCACCATCTTCCTATCACTCAGGTAGCTGCCTACCATCTTTCGAAGGTAGGGAGCTACCCCCTTTAGTTCCAAAGCCTCCATGATTCCGCCCCATGGGACCGAATTGAAAGCATTTTTCACATCCAGGGTTACAAGCACACAGTAGCTGCGGGTCCGCCATGGACCCGTATTGCGCTAACCATGCTCTCTCTCTATTACTCGCATCATTGCGTTCGTCGTAGTGCGGCCGCTCCTGAACCTATATTGTTCCTCCGAAAGACCCCCTGCTCCCTTGAGATCCCCCTTTATTCTAGCTCCGATCATGCTCTCAAACATCTTCGCTATATCCCATTCAATAATCAGATTTGCCTGTATTTGGCTTCCTCTACTTCTTTCCGTTCTTTTTCAATCATAACCAGTCTGCCTTTCTTCCACTCCTTGGGGAAACTGCTCGTCAACTCTTCATTCGTCATTCTCAGGCACATATCCTCGCACACATTCCCGAAATTCCCGCGTCTAGTCTTGTCTGTCTGGTCTTGACTGACTGGTCTTGTCTGTCTGGTGCTGTATGTCTAGTCTTGTCTGTTTAGTCATGTCGGTCTGTCCTCCTCGGTAGTGTAGTTGACAGCATACCCTTTCAAAGCGGGAGACCCGAGTTCGAATCCTGGTCGGAGAGGCGACAACTGGGGCGGTTTTCACTAACCGTCCGGGCTGCTCACCCTGAACGTATGCAAAATATGCGATACCGGGGTGGCGCATACTAAAAAAGCCAAAGTGGATTAGGGGGTTTAGTGAGAGCTTCGCTCAAACAACTTTAGTCTCGTCGGTCTAGTCTTGTCTGTCTAGTCTTGTCTGTCTAGTCTTGTCTGTCTAGTCTTGTCTGTCTAGTCTTGTCTGTCTAGTCTTGTCTGTCTAGTCTTGTCTGTCTAGTCTTGTCTGTCTAGTCTTGTCTGTCTAGTCTTGTCTGTCTAGTCTTGTCTGTCTAGTCTTGTCTGTCTAGTCTTGTCTGTCTAGTCTTGTCTGTCTAGTCTTGTCTGTCTAGTCTTGTCTGTCTAGTCTTGTCTGTCTAGTCTTGTCTGTCTAGTCTTGTCTGTCTAGTCTTGTCTGTCTAGTCTTGTCTGTCTAGTCTTGTCTGTCTAGTCTTGTCTGTCTAGTCTTGTCTGTCTAGTCTTGTCTGTCTAGTCTTGTCTGTCTAGTCTTGTCTGTCTAGTCTTGTCTGTCTAGTCTTGTCTGTCTAGTCTTGTCTGTCTAGTCTTGTCTGTCTAGTCTTGTCTGTCTAGTCTTGTCTGTCTAGTCTGTCTAGTCTTGTCTGTCTAGTCTTGTCTGTCTAGTCTTGTCTGTCTAGTCTTGTCTGTCTAGTCTTGTCTGTCTAGTCTTGTCTGTCTAGTCTTGTCTGTCTAGTCTTGTCTGTCTAGTCTTGTCTGTCTAGTCTTGTCTGTCTAGTCTGGTCTGTCTAGTCTTGTCTGTCTAGTCTTGTCTGTCTAGTCTTGTCTGTCTAGTCTTGTCTGTCTAGTCTTGTCTGTCTAGTCTTGTATGTCTAGTCTTGTCTGTCTAGTCTTGTCTGTCTAGTCTTGTCTGTCTAGTCTTGTCTGTCTAGTCTTGTCTGTCTAGTCTTGTCTGTCTAGTCTTGTCTCTCTAGCCTTGTCTGTCTAGTCTTGTCTGTCTAGTCTTGTCTGTCTAGTCTTGTCTGTCTAGTCTTGTCTGTCTAGTCTTGTCTGTCTAGTCTTGTCTGTCTAGTCTTGTATGTCTAGTCTTGTCTGTCTAGTCTTGTCTGTCTAGTCTTGTCTGTCTAGTCTTGTCCGTCTAGTCTTGTATGTCTAGTCTTGTCTGTGTAGTCTTGTCTGTCTAGTCTTGTCTGTCTAGTCTTGTCCTGAAGCTCCACCCCAACGTATATCAAAGACACCCGAGCCGGTACGTCCGCTATTCTCACTCGCACGGTCAGTTCACGCAGCTTTCTTCTCCCTATCAGCAGAACCGCCTCGGCTTTAAGGGGAGCCAAGGCAAAACCCTTTTCCCCCATCCACCGGTCAATCCCACCAATTACCTCATTCATTTTCGCATTCAGGCTTCCTTCCGTTCTGGGGACAGAGACAACCGCCAAGTCATCTGCGTACCCGACGAGTGTAACTCTATCTGACAGCCCCAGTCTCAGCACCTCATCATAAAATATGTTCCCCAGAATCGGTCCAAGAACCGTGCCCTGCGGAACACCTGCACTCATCTTGAAGGTTTTCCCTTCGGCAGTCACCATCTTCCTATCACTCAGGTAGCTGCCTACCATCTTTCGAAGGTAGGGAGCTACCCCCTTTAGTTCCAAAGCCTCCATGATTCCGCCCCATGGGACCGAATTGAAAGCATTTTTCACATCCAGGGTTACAAGCACACAGTAGCTGCGGGTCCGCCATGGACCCGTATTGCGCTAACCATGCTCTCTCTCTATTACTCGCATCATTGCGTTCGTCGTAGTGCGGCCGCTCCTGAACCTATATTGTTCCTCCGAAAGACCCCCTGCTCCCTTGAGATCCCCCTTTATTCTAGCTCCGATCATGCTCTCAAACATCTTCGCTATATCCCATTCAATAATCAGATTTGCCTGTATTTGGCTTCCTCTACTTCTTTCCGTTCTTTTTCAATCATAACCAGTCTGCCTTTCTTCCACTCCTTGGGGAAACTGCTCGTCAACTCTTCATTCGTCATTCTCAGGCACATATCCTCGCACACATTCCCGAAATTCCCGCGTCTAGTCTTGTCTGTCTGGTCTTGACTGACTGGTCTTGTCTGTCTGGTGCTGTATGTCTAGTCTTGTCTGTTTAGTCATGTCGGTCTGTCCTCCTCGGTAGTGTAGTTGACAGCATACCCTTTCAAAGCGGGAGACCCGAGTTCGAATCCTGGTCGGAGAGGCGACAACTGGGGCGGTTTTCACTAACCGTCCGGGCTGCTCACCCTGAACGTATGCAAAATATGCGATACCGGGGTGGCGCATACTAAAAAAGCCAAAGTGGAATAGGGGGTTTAGTGAGAGCTTCGCTCAAACAACTTTAGTCTCGTCGGTCTAGTCTTGTCTGTCTAGTCTTGTCTGTCTAGTCTTGTCTGTCTAGTCTTGTCTGTCTAGTCTTGTCTGTCTAGTCTTGTCTGTCTAGTCTTGTCTGTCTAGTCTTGTCTGTCTAATCTTGTCTGTCTAGTCTTGTCTGTCTAGTCTTGTCTGTCTAGTCTTGTCTGTCTAGTCTTGTCTGTCTAGTCTTGTCTGTCTAGTCTTGTCTGTCTAGTCTTGTATGTCTAGTCTTGTCTGTCTAGTCTTGTCTGTCTAGTCTTGTCTGTCTAGTCTTGTATGTCTAGTCTTGTCTGTCTAGTCTTGTCTGTCTAGTCTTGTCTGTCTAGTCTTGTCTGTCTAGTCTTGTCTGTCTAGTCTTGTCTGTCTAGTCTTGTCTGTCTAGTCTTGTCTGTCTAGTCTTGTCTGTCTAGTCTTGTCTGTCTAGTCTTGTCTGTCTAGTCTTGTCTGTCTAGTCTTATCTGTCTAGTCTTGTCTGTCTAGTCTTGTCTGTCTAGTCTTATCTGTCTAGTCTTGTCTGTCCAGTTTTGTCTATTTTGCCTTGCCTGTCTAGTCTCTATTAGAAATGCATTTAGTCCTAATATTAATTAATCTTTTTTTAACGAATCAATTTAATTGTTCTCTCGACATTATAAAATGAGAATTTAAATAAATAAATAAGGTAATAAATTATGTATGTGGCAAAAGTGTAAAGGTCTTCATGATTCATGTGCAACAATCTCCTGGGAATCTTGACTGTACAATCCGACCAATCTAAAACAGAAATCGATTATAAACATGTCAGATCGTTGAAACCTCTGTCTATAGATTCACAATCAATGCTTTTATTCGCAATCCGACCAAGCTAAAACAGAAATGATGTATGAACGTGTCTGATCAGTAAAATGTTTGTCTATAGATTCACAATAAAACCTTCTACTCTTAATGCGAGGAAGCTAAAACAGAAATGATGTATGATCCTATCAGATCAGTGCAATTTTCTTTTATTCTCAGACGTAAATTATCCAGAAAGGCCTGATCCAGAATTTAAGACGGGGAATTTGTGACAATATTAAAGAAATGATTTATAAATTATTTGAAAGCTTGACTTACTTTTTATAAGATAGTTTCCTATCTAAATATTTAGTAAATTCCTTAGATTTACAGTAAAGTCCATTACAGTCCTTTTTGTCGTACATTCCATTGAAGGAATGGATGGCGTCCAGTACAAAAGCAGAAACATTGTTGATTCGTTCATCAACTGAAATCATTGTTCATTCAATTCAAATGAAACAACGAATACAAACTTAAGCTTTATCTTCAATTTATAACACTTCTTCATACCTGAATTCTCCTTGAAATTTCTCATTTCATCTTCGTCGGCGTCTTCAGATTGCTGTTTGTGTTTCAAGGACGGGATGAAGAGCAACAAGCACAAAATGGCGATTAGAGACACAATTTTCTTGAAAATAACCAACTTCAATATGATTTTGCCCAAAGTAAATAAATCCAGTTTAAACTTAAGTTTGTCCAACAATCCCAATGCCAAACTCGGCATCCCATAGCCATGCTCAACAATCGGAGGACCATAACTAAACAATAAATCTTTCAATTAAGACTAATCTAAACGTATGGAATTACTTATATAGTTTTCTGTCTCCAGTTTCAATAAGTTTGTCAATCTCTTTCCTTTAAAGCATGTTATACGAAATGACCACTTTCGAATCATACAACCTGTTTAGGAGAAATAACCAGATGGAAAAAGACCAAAAGCAAGACCTCAAATGAGATAGCAAGATAACATCAGAAGAGACCTCGAGTTCAAAATATGGAAACGATAGCCAAGGATAGGACTGTATGGAGGAGGATCGTCCGTAAGGCCAAGAACCACGAAGGGTTGTAGCGTCCAGGAGTAAGTAAGTAAGTAACAGTTTGTCTGTATATTCCAGTCTTAGTTTACAATGTCAATTCTCACCTGTACATTCCTGTCTATCTAAACTTCTCTGTCCAGCCTTTCTTTTCAAGATCTATGACTAGACCAATCACATTTTTGTAATCTATATCTCTAAAACCGAATATGCTACCATGGTAAAATTTGGCAGTTAGATTCCTCTTACAAAATAGAGAAGAACGAGTTTTACCATTTTCCGAAAATCTAGCTAAGGGGGGCGCAAATGCGGCTTCAAAAACTGGAGATGTTAGAGATGTGAAAATTGGTATTTAAATTCTTCTTTAAAAAACAATGGGTACTACCGTTTTACCATTTTCCGAAAATCTAGGTAAGGAGGCCGCAAGTGCGGCTTCAAAAACTGTAGATGTTAGAAATGTGAAAATTCATATTTAAATTCTCCTTAAAAAAAGCAAGAAATGGGTATTACCGTTTTCCAAAAATCCAGTAAAGAGGTGGAAGAGAATTGTATTAAAAATAATTCTGATTTGCAGATATGACAGTCGATCGCTGATATTTGAGTAACAGTTTATAATTACAATTTAACAGGCAAATAGAAATAACGAAGACTAGTTTTCATGTCTCCCAAATAAATTATTTTGCACTTTGTCTTATCAAGTTTCAAGTCATTTTTAGACTTAGTTTAAGACTTTACCTATATGATGGTGGTCCATAAACAGGCATAACTTTAGGAGGTCCATAAGTATCCGGATGATGCTCTATACCGTTTTGGGGTACTGCATAAGTATCCTTAGGAGGCCCATAACTATCCTTCGGAGGACCGTATACATCCTTAGGAGGTCCATAAACATCCTTAGGTGGTCCGTAAGTATCCTTAGGAGGACCGTAAATGTCCTTGGGCGGTCCATACTCATCCTGCGGTTTATAAACTGGGTGATGCTCCGGGAAAAAACTTGCCTGGTCGGATTTACCAGCCATGTGTTGGTTTAGGCTGTGTGTTGCCTTAAAGGCGTCTATGTAGGAATCTCTGGCTGTTCCAACAGAATCGTCGGAATAGACGTGTTTTAGTATGATTATAGTTAAGAGGATGGTGAAACGAAACATTTTCTGTAGCTGCTGGTTTGATTGGCGATCGAAAACTGACTGAAGGCACGGAATTAATTTTCCTTTTCGATTATTTATGTCCTACTCTATTTTCTTTCTGTTTGGTGTTTGGTTTTATATTTGAGCATTCTTCCGGTTAACTAGTTTAAATGTATTGTTTTCCGGACACGTACGTTGGATAATGGGGACGTATGTGACTTACAAACGAATTTTAATTTATGTTAAAGAATTAGTTTAATTTCATTTTCACAACGAACTAATGTATCATTTTTATAAACAATCATAAGATAATTGCATTTATAATTAATTCCGATTATTGATAGAAACAAAACAATTCGTAACGCTTCAATGTTAAGGAGCTTCAAAAACTTGGAATTGACTGGAATTTAGTGAAATTTTTGCAATTTGTATTCAATAAATGTCGGAATTTAAATTACTCATTAAAACGTTTTTTGTTCCAATAATCCAATACTTTCGATTCTTTTTGCATTGTTTGCCGTTCCACAGTAGGCTATAGCCCGCGACTTCGCTCGCGCGGATATTTATATCAGTCAAATTAATACAGGTCAGCTATGTTTTCCAAATATTGATCATCTTCTGAGTAATATCAACAATAATATTAAGTTTATTTCGCCCTAAAGTTATAAATAAACAAGTTTTATATATTTTTTCGCTGTACACCATCTCGCATTTCGCACTGATTTAACGCTGTCATAACTTTTCAACGGCTCACCACAGAGACTTCAAGTCTTCACCAATCGATTCAGCGTCCCAACATTAGTCGGAGAACGTATATAATATTCCCTGGGAAGCCCAGTTAAGATATACCATCGACTCGGGAAGTCTAGACCGCGGAAACGACGAAATGCGAGAAAATCGTTTTTTTCAAAATCGTTATTTTTTGAGTCACAGCAAAATTTAAAAATGTTTCTGAAATCATGTTTGCTGCTGATTACAGATATGTAAATTATATTTCGCTAGTTCTTTCGGTTCACTTTCGCCTGCAAATATTGAAGAATTTTTTATGAAATTTCGGCGCTCTAGTGGAGATCTCGGAAAGTCGTGAATTTACCGCGGACAATCTTAGTGTATTCATAGGAAAATGACCTTCTGAAAACGATGCTGCAATCTGTTTTTAATTGTCTGCAACCGTTTCCGAGATATCTACTTAGCAAATCGAGAATCGGGTAAATTTCAGTATGAAATTTATCGACGAATTATTGAATATTTCCGGACAATTTACACATCGACTTGTTCGCCTTGTCGTGTAGTTTCTGTGTGCCCAAAATGATTTCGCTGCTCTTTACCGTTTTCGAAAAAATTTAAAAAACACGAAAAATCATGTATTTTTCGAACGAAATGATGGAAAATTCTTGTCGAAATTTCTTGCAAATTTTTTTCAAGATTTTTTTTTGGTTACACGATGGAAATCGAAGTTCTGGAAACGGTTTTCCAGTTTATTTCGCTATAATTAATATAATTTTTTTTCGCTGTACACAATCACACATTTCCTACTGATTTTACGCCGTCATAACTTTTGAACCGTTTACCACAGAGACTTCTAGTCTTCACCAATCGATTTAGAGTCCCAAAATTAGTCGCAGAACGTATATAATATTCCCTGGGAAGCTTTCAGTTAAGAAATACCATCGAGTCGGTCAGTCTTGACCGCGGAAACTACGAAATGCGAAAAAAAGATTTTTTCAAAATCGTTATTTTTTTAGTCACAGCTACATTTAAAAACGTTTCTGAAAGCATTTTTGCTGCTGATTCAAGATATGCATATTATATTTCGCTAGCTCTATCGGTTCACTTTCGCCTGCAAAAATTGAAGAATTTTTTATGAAATTTCGGCTCTCTAGTAGAGATCTCGGAAAGTCGTGAATTTACCGCGGACAATCTTAGTGTATCCACAGGAAAATGACCTTTTGAAAACGATGATGCAATCCGTTTTTAATTGTCTGCAACCGTTTCCGAGATATCTACTTAGCAAATCGAGAATCGGGTAAATTTCAGTATGAAATTTATCGACGAATTATTGAATATTTCCGGACAATTTACACATCGACTTGTTCGTCTTGTCGTGTAGTTTCTGTGTGCCCAAAATGATTTCGCTGCTCTTTACCGTTTTCGAAAAAATCGAAAGAAACGAAAAAGCATGTATTTTTCGAACGAAATGATGAAAAATTTTTGTCCAAAATTTTTTTGCAATTTTTATTCGTGATTTTTTTTTTGTTACTCGAAGGAAATCGAAGTGCTGAATACGGTTGTCCAGTATATTTCGCTCTAAAGTTACAAATAAACAAGTTTTATATATTTCTTCGCTGCACACCATCTCACATTTCCTACTGATTTGACGCTGTCATAACTTTTGAACGACTCGCCACAGAGACTTCTAGTCTTTACCAGTCGATTCAACGTCCCAAAATTAGTCCGAGAACGTATATAATATTCCCTGAGAAACTTTCAGTTAAGAAATACCATCGACTCGGGAAGTCTAAACCACGGAAACAACGAAATGCGAGAAAATCGATTTTTTCAAAATCGTTATTTTTTGAGTCAGCAAAATTTAAAAACGTTTCTGAAAGCATTTTTGCTGATGATTACAGATATGCAAATTAAATTTAGCTAGCTCTTTTGGTTTAGTTTCGCCTGCAAAAATTGAAGAAATCTTTATTAAATTTCGGCGCTCTAGTGGAGATCTCGGAAAGTCGTGAATTTACAGCGGACAATCTTAGTGTATCCATAGGATATCCGTTTTTAATTATCTGCAACCGTTTCCAAGATATCTAGTTAGCAAATCGAGAATCGGGTACATTTCAGTTTGAAATTTATCGACGAATTAATGAATATTTCCGGACAATTTACACATCGACTTGTTCGTCTTGTCGTGTAGTTTCTGTGTGCCCAAAATGATTTAGCTGCTCTTTACCGTTTTCGAAAAAATCGAAAAAACCGAAAAAGCATGTATTTTTCGAACGAAATGATGGGAAATTTTTGTCCAAAATTTTTCTGCTAATTTTTTTCGTGATTTTTTTTGGTTACACGAAGGAAATCGAAGTACTGAAAACGGTTTTCCAGTTTATTTCGCTCTAAAGTTACAAATAAACTAATTTGATATTTTTTTTCGCAGTACACAATCACACATTTCCTACTGATTTGACGCTGTCATAACTTTTGAACCGCTCACCACAGAGACTTCTAGTCTTGACCAGTCGATTCGGCGTCACAAAATTAGTCGGAGAACGTATATAATATTCCCTGGGAAGCGTTCAGTTAAGAAATACCATCGACTCGGGAAGTCTAGACCGCGGAAACGACGAAATGCGAGAAAATCGATTTTTTCAAAATCGTTATTTTTTTGATTCAGCAAAATTTAAAAACGTTTCTGAAAGCATTTTTGCTGCTGATTAGAGATATGCAAATTATATTTCGCTAGCTCTTTAGGTTCACTTTCGCCTGCAAAAATTGAAGAAATTTTTATGAAATTTCGGCACTCTAGTGGAGATCTCGGAAAGTCGTGAATTTCCGCGGACAATCTTAGTGTTACTACAGGAAAATGACCTTCTGAAAACGATGCCGCAATCCGTTTTTAATTATCTGCAACCGTTTCCGAGATATCTACTTAGTAAATCGAGAATCGGGTTAATTTCAGTATGAAATTTATCGACGAATTATTGAATATTTCCTGACAATTTATACATGGACTTGTTCGTCTTGTCGTGTAGTTTCTGTGTGCCCAAAATAATTTCGCTGCTCTTTACCGTTTTCGAAAAAATCGAAAAAAACCGAAAAAGCCATGTATTTTTCGAATGAAATGGAAAATTTTTGTCCAAATTTTTTTTAAAATTTTTTTTCGTGATTTGTTTTTGGTTACACGAAGGAAATCGAAGTGCTGAAAACGGTTTTCCAGTTTATTTCGCTCTAAAGTTACAAATAAACAAATTTTATATTTTTTTTCGCTGTACACAATCACACATTTCCTACTGATTTGACGCCGTCATAACTTTTGAACCGATCACCACAGAGACTTCTAGTCTTCATCAATCGATTCAGCGTCCCAAAATTAGTCGGAGAACGTATATAATATTCCCTGGGAAGCTTTCAGTTAAGAAATACCATCGACTCGGGAAGTCTAGACCGCGCAAACGACGAAATGCGAGAAAATCGATTTTATCAAAATGGTTATTTTTCGAGTCACAGCAAAATTTAAAAACGTTTCTGAAAGCATTTTTGCTGCTGATTACAGATATGCAAATTATATTTCGCTAGCTCTTTCGGTTCACTTTCGCCTGCAAAAATTGAAGAAATTTTTAAGAAATTTCGGCGCTCTAGTGGAGATCTCGGAAAGTCGTGAATTTTCCCACGGACAGTCTTAGTGTATCCATAGGAAAATGACCTTCTGAAAACGATCTCACAATCCGTTTTTAATTATCTGCAACCGTTTCCGAGATATCTATTTAGCAAATGGAGAATCGGGTAAATTTCAATTTGAAATTTAGCGACGATTTATTGAATATTGAATATTTCCGGACAATTTGCACATGGACTTAGTCGTCTTGTCGTGTAGTTTCTGTGTGCCCAAAATGATTTCGCTGCTCCTTGCCGTTTTCGAAAAAATCGAAAAAAACGAAAAAGCATGTACTTTTCGAACAAAATGATGGAAAACTTTTGTCGAAAATTTTTTTGCAAATTTTTTTTTAATTTTTTTTTTGTTACACGAAGGAAATCGAAGTGCTGAAAACGGTTTTCTAGTTTATTTCGCTCTAAAGTTGCAAATAAACAAATTTAATTATTTTTTTCGCTGTACACAATCACACATTTCCTGCTGATTTTACACTGTCATAACTTTTGAACCGCTCACCACAGAGACTTCTAGTCTTCACCAATCGATTCAGCGCCCCAAAATTAGTCGGAGAACTTATATAATATTCCATGGGAAGCTTTCAGTTAAGAAATAGTATCGACTCGGAAGTCTAGACCGCGGAAACGACGAAACGCGAGAAAATCGATTTTGTGAAAATCGTTATTTCTTCAGTTACAGCAAAATTTAAAAACGTTTCTGAAAACATTTTTGCTGCTGATTACAGATATGCAAATTATATTTCGCTAGCTCTTTCCGTTCACTATCGCTTGTAAGAATTGAAGAAATTTTTGAGAAAATACGGCGCTCGAGTAGAGATATCTGAAAGTCGTGAATTTCCCGCGGACAATCTTAGTGTAGCAATGGGAAAATGACCTTCTGAAAACGATGCCGCAATCCGTTTTTGATTATCTGCAACCGTTTCCAAGACATTTACTTAGCAAATCGAGAATCGGGTAAATTTCAATTTGAAATTTCACGACGAATTATTACATCTTTCCAAACAATTTACAGATCGACTTGTTCGTCTTGTCGTGTAATTTTTGTTTGTCGAAAATGATTTCGCTGCTTTTTACTGTTCTCAAGAAAATTGAAAAAAACCGAAAAAGCACATATTTTTGAACGAAATGATGGAAAATGTTTGTTCAATTTTTTTTTGGAAATTTCCTTTCGTGATTTTTTTTAGTTACCCGAAGGAAATCGAAGTGCTAAAAACGGTTTTCCAGTTTATTTCGCTCTAAAGTTAGAAATAAACAAGTTTTATATACTTTTTCGCTTTGCACTATCTCGCATTGCTGACTGATTTCATGCTGTCATAACTTTTGAACGGCTCACCACAGAGACTCTAGTCTTCACCAATCGATTCAGCGTCCCAAAATAAGTCAGAAAGCGTATATAATATTCCATAGGAGTAGCCAGGGGGAGCAAGTTTACATTTTGCTATATCTCAACAAATAGCGATTTTAGCAAAATCGATTTCCACGCATTTTATGCTTTCTGCAACTTTGACTTCCCGATATCAACTATACCCTGCTTAAACATTCCTATTGGGAAAGGTTAAATCCTATAGGCTTTATCAGAATTTGAATAGGAAACATCATATTTGAATAGGAAAAGTTAAGAAATTGCTCGCAACTGGAAAATGCCTAATAGCATTATACAAATCTGAATAGGAAATAAAATACCTATAGGATTTAGAGCTTTCCTATTGACACAACTGAATAGGATTATGATGATTCTAAAAGAAAGTTAGCGATTCTATAGGAAAAGTTTTTATGGCAAATAAAAGAAGAGATCTAAATAGGAAACCAAGTGATTCAATAGGATAATGCGACTTATCATAAATTTTACTTATCAATATAAATGTATCTTTATTTCTAAATTTCGCAATGGGCTTCTGCATTATTCAACAGGTTTGACTCCTCCAACGTCCAATAGGAGATGAATAGATGTCAATAGGGAAATACGACTTTTATTATACTGCAATATTATACTGCAATATTATACTGCAATATTCCCATTGAATAGTATCAAATCCTATTAGAGCATCTAAAAGGAATTGCTTCTTTTCAATAGAATTATAATCTGAGAAGTCCTATTCAATTTATTAAAATCCTATTGAAGAATAGAATATGATTCTTGATTATTCTATAGGAAATTCTAAGACTGCAATATTCCCATTGAATAGTATCAAATCCTATTGGAGCATCTAAAAGGAATTGCCTCTTTTCAATAGGGGAATTATAATCTGAGAAGTCCTATTCAATTTACTAAAATCCTATTGAAGAATCGAATAGGATTCTGGATTATGCTATAGGAAATTCTCAGACCACAATATTCCTATTGAATAGTATTAAATCCTATTGGGAAATCGAATATCAATATATCGATAATCAATGGGACAACTGTATAGGATTCAGGAGATTTCTATAGGAAAATAATCCTTCAATAGGATTCAATAGGAAATTTCCGATGCAATTTTCCCATTGAGCTTAACTCTCCGAATAGGATTGATTAAGCAGGGTACCCAGACAAACTCGGTCCGACTCGATTGCTGTGTACAATAAACTAAATATTGAAACTAAAAATACATTGTGTGAATCGATTACAGCTAGAAGTGAGAAACGTTCAAAAGTTATGAGATCGTCAAATCTGCGGAAAATGTATTTCCCTTAAATCATCATTTATCAGGTGAAAGGTGAAATTTCAGAGTGTGTCTGAAAGTGTTTTTCCTATTAGTTGAAAATATATAAATTGCATTTTGCTAGTTGTTTCCATTCGCAAGATGTAATAAGATACTAAAATTTGGCAAAATCGAGCAGAATTTCGTGAAATTTGGTCGCCCGATCAGAGAACTGGCAAAGTAAATAATATTTCAAGGGAAATCTAGGTACATCCGCAGAGAAATAACCTCTTGAAGACGATGCCTAAATCCGTTTTTAATTATCTGCAACCGTTCTCGAGATATAACCTTATGAAGTCGAGATTCTGGAAAATTTCAATTCAGAATTTTGCAATAAAAATTTGAATACTTCCAAACAATTTACATATCAATTTGCTCGTTTTGTCGCCTAGTTTCAGTGTGCAATTTCAAAGGTTTTGTAAAAAACCGAAAATGCACTATTTTCCTGGTCAAAACAATGGATTTTTGCTTTCTTTGTGAGTTGGAACAAACAAATAAAAATAAAATTATTTTTCATCAAAATATTTATGCATAAATTATAAAAGCAAATCCTGCAAATAATCCTCCATCTCCTCATCCCTGCTCTTACTCTCAACAACCTTACCACCTTCCCATGGTGACCCTTTATTATCTTCAACCCGCTCACTCTCAACAACTTTTTCAACACTTTCATCCTTACTACTGTCTCCAGCACTTTCCTCTTTACTCTTTCGTTTCGTACTTTTCTTACTCCTTAATCGTTTAACTTCCTTTTTCTTAGTGTGATAGTTTAATTTCCTCGAACAATCTGGACACAGTCCTAAAAAAATGCCCACTTTAATAAATCTCTCCTCTACAATTTGCTTCCAACATAATTATACTTATTTTAACCAATGCGTTTTTCTTAACTCCATGTTCAGTATACCCGAAATTAACTTCCCAAGTTTTCATATCTGCTTCGGATTTACATGTTTTATTTGCACAAATAAATTGACCTTTCCCAATAACTACTTCATTCTCAGTTCTCCACCTCATGGCAATCTCAAATAACATTACAATTAAAATTCCGATGAAATTTTCTGTTTAAAATCTTACCTTGTTTTCTTTGTACAAACTCAAATCGACTATGCAATATTCCCTGAATAATTTGTTGTAGTATTTTTTCGCAAACTGGGCTTCCCATGTATCCGCTGGATCGTGATCATCCCAGAGAAATCTGTGGTTTTCCTTAATTATGTCGGAATCTCTCTTGTCTTTCGAAGTGTCCCTGGTTAGAAGCTTCTTGGTGTCTCCAGGGTTTTTCAGTATGTAATCGTTTACTAACGCTTTGTGAACGTCGTATGGGTTCATATATCGCATTTGCGATCGCAAAGTCATTTTTTAAAACTTAATTTCACATAAATATCTATAATACAAACTGAACTTGAACCTGCCGTCAAAAGCTCTCTTTGCAAGCAAAATGTAAACACGGAATGTTTAGGCAATTTGTAGAACACAGTTGTCCTACAAATAAACTTATTTATCTCAATAATTCGCGAACTTTTAGAGAAGCGGATTACTTTATTTATGCATAAAATTGATTCATCCAATATTCGATTAGAAGTATACAAAACTCAACATACTATAAATGTATGAAGTTCTACAATAAATAGCTGGATAAATACAAAAATAAATTAATCAATCCAAAATTCGGTTACTTCGTACAAAATAAATTACTTCATCCAAAAAAAGGTAAATTCTTCCAAAATAAAATGTAATCATCCAATAATTGATTTTTTCTTACAAACTATGATTTTTCCTTACAATAATCGATTGAATCGTTTAACATATTCGAAATTCACACAAAAAAGGTTTTTTATTTTACTGGTATTATGTATATTTATTGCCCTTACGGGTTTATAAATTGAATCCAAAATTTACTAAAACTAACATCGAACATAATATAAATAAGAATAATAATAAAAAGAGAAAAAGAAAAAATACACATTAAAAAAAAAGAAACATATGCTGCTCAAACTAAAAACAAAAAAAGAAAGACACTAAATTCCTATCCCTAAACGCCGATTACCGGCTTCCCTCCCCACATATTGCTCTTCTTCTCTCCTCAACTTTCTTCGTCCAATCTATCCCTCTTCCATCCTCGTTTAAAATCTCTTCTCTACACTCGTCCCTTTCTCTCATTTCTGAACATTCGTTCAGCAAGTGTTCTATTGTCTCCTTGTTTTCTCCACACATCCTGCATACTCTATTCCTATCCTCCATCCAAAATTTATTATCTCTCTCTTCATTTCCACATCTGAATCTTGCTATTGTCACTCTCTCTTTTCTACTTTCTCTTCCTAGGTACTTTGGCAGTTCTTCCGTTATTATTTTTTCATATTTCCCATTGTACCTAGACTCCCTAATTCTTGCTCTCCTTTCTTGCCTTTGCACATCTCTATCTCTCTGGACCAATTCCTCTGTCATTACTCTACCTCTCTCTCTCATTCTTTCTATCTCCGCTCCTGCATACCCGTTTCTTTCTAGATATGCTTCCCTCTCTTGCCACACCCCCTTTCCTATTTCTTTTCTTTTTTCTTTGAGGCACTCTTGCAGAATTCTGCACTCTCCTCTCTCTATCACTCTCTCCTCAAAACTTATTGCTCTCTTTCCTACTTCTATGCTTATTCCATCTCTCTTTGTTTCCTCCATCACTATATACCCCAGGGTCTCTCTACCTAGTCCTAGCACCCATTTCAAATATTTTTCTTGCACCCTTTCCAGTCCTTCTTGCTCTCTCCATCCCCATATTTCCGCTCCATACATCATCACACTTTTCACCAGGCTATCAAACATCATCACTCTCCTTCTATAGTCGTGTCCAAATTTTCTCTCTCCTATTCCCCATACCACTCCTAGTATTTTATTGGCTTTCTTTACTAACTCTCTCACGTGTGCTGTTTCAGTATTTCTCTCATTAAACACGTACCCTAGGTATTTAAATTCTTTTACTTCTTCAATTTTCTCCTTCTCCCATCTCCACTCAATTATTCTTCTCCTGCCACCCCCTTTTCTAAACACCATCATCTTGGACTTCTCCACATCCACTGTCAGATTTTTCCTCCTCATATATTTCTCCATGTAACTCCCCCTTTTCATCATCCCACTTAAAGCCTTTTCCGTCTATCCATATCTTTTTATAACCGACTTTCGCCCACCGTCCTTTTTGTCGCTCTTCTTTGGCTATCGCTCTTAATTCCTTCTGTATGTCTCTTTCCTTCTTTGTCAGATCGTCTTCTATGTATACTCTCTTTTCCCTTTTTTCTCTTAGTTTCCTCTTATTTTCCATAACTTTCCGCTTTTCACCCCAGGTCCCAAGTTCCGCCACTAACATTTTCCCTCCACTTACTTTATACATCTCTTTCACCGTCACTTCTACCTCTAATTCTGCCTTTATCCATTCTTCCAGATTCTTCTCGTTCTCACATTCCCCTTCGTCCAGTCCCGTCACAACAATATTCTTTTTTCTCATTATTTTTTCCTTCTCTTCCATTTTCTCCTCCAGTCTTTTAATTTTTTCATTTAGTTCTGTCTTTTCTCTTTCCCATTTTTCTTCCTTTTCACGCATCATATTTTTCAAATATTCCATTTCCCGGCTCATCTTCCGATTCTCTTCCTTTATCTCCCCTATATCTTCCATAAGATTTTTTCAGCATCTTCATTTCCTCACCCATTTCCTTTTTAGCCGGTGATCTTTCCAGTTTCTTACTTTTTTGAAAGGGGTTCAACCTTTCTTCTGACTCTGTTCCCTATTCTCTTTTATAATCCTCGTCTCGGTCGCTTTCACTCTCACTTTTTTTCATTTTTTCTTTTTCTTTCTTTTTTTTCCTTATCGCGCGCCGTTTTTACGCGTCACAAATAAAAAAACTCAATCCGTAAAACTCGCTTCACAAAACACGTCCGCTCCGCTCAACCGCTCGAATTGGACTCGGGTTTTTTATTTTACTTAATAAGTGCAAAATGCAAATTTACGAGTGTATTTAATAATCTTCACACTTTTATTATATGCATAAAAATACTAAAAGGAAAAAACTGTTCACCTTATTGATGAGTGGATTAGCTCGGAAATAAATTGCATTATTCTATCTGCTTATATATAGTCTATATAGTGCTTCTTATATATAGTGCATCTATCTTCTTATTCTTCTTGTTTCTAATAGCCCTACTTTGGACAACGCTTGTTCAACTATTGGGCTTTGATCTTTGCCCAGTATTGTCGCATCTTCTGCCGGTGTAACTTCTTTCCCTCTTCTGTCCAGGGGGTACCTTTTCTTGGGGTTTTTCCTGAAATCCACGGACTTCCTTCAGTGTTTTTCCTGAAATCCACGGACTTCCTTCAGGATGCATCTCACAGAAGACTGTCTGTTTTGGAGATCTGTTATTCCCACTTCTTTAATATCCTTCTCGGTTTCTGTCAACCAAGTAGTACGTACCTTCTTGTTTTACCAGAATGTGAACAGACTATTGGTTAGTCGGTTTGGAGTCAATCTTACAACGTGGCCATAGAAAGCTACCCTTCTTTTCCTTACACAGTCAGAGAAACTCTCAATATGTTCGTAGAGCTCAGAGTTATGTCCTCTTCGGAATTCCCCATCTTCCTTTACAGAGAATGCCTAGGATCTTCCTGATGATTCTCCTCTCTCTGATTTCCAATTTCTCTACCGGAGCTCTTCGGTTCAAGGTAAGAGACTCTATGGCATACAGTGCTTCTACTCGTAAGACTGATGTGTTTGCGCTCTCTCTTTCGTTACACGCCGCGTTAGTTAGAAATAAAATTTGAAGGAATCAAGAAGTCCTTGTTTGTAAAATTCGTTTATTGTGAAGATATAATTGTATTTTGTATAAAAAAAATTGTTTGTAAAGAGCAATCAAATTTTGGATGGACCAACCTTTTTTGTACAATTAAACCTTTTTTTGGGTGAATTGATTTTATTTTGTACAAATCTATCAATTATTGTACTAAACCATTATTATTTGAAAGATTCAATCGATCATTGGGCGTTTATATTTTATTTTGGACGAAGTAACCTTTTTTGGATGAAGTAATCGTTTTTTGTATGAATAAACCGAATTTTGTATTTTTCCAGATATCATTTGTAAAAAAGCATCTATTTATTGTACGCAAAAAATCCAAGCCTTTTATTTTGGACAAAGTAACCTTTTTTTTGATGAAGTAATCTCTTTTTGTATGAATAAACCGAATTTTGTATTTTTGTAACTATTTTTTGTAAAAAAAACATCTATTTATTGTACGCAAAAAATCCAAGCCCTTTATTTATTAACAAAATTTTCTGAAACCTGCAACATTTATCAGTTGTGTTATTTTAATATTATTATAAATAACACTTTTGCGTTTAGGTTTCAACTTTTTGACAAATAAAGGGCAATGGAGAATATGAATGAAATTTAAATTTGGTTCAAATATTTTTTTTTCCGAATTTTTAATGACCGGACATTTGAACTAAACCATTATTTTTTGTAATTAATATCTTTTTAAATACCTAAATTTAATAAATATTAGTGCAAATTAAGGGAGGGAAATTCAAATTTGTAAAATTCAACACCATTGGTTAAAACGAAAAACATATCAGAAAAACAAGTTCATTTTGTTTACATTTATATGTAATTGACATTGAACTGTAGATATAACATATATACATATACATTATATTTGCAGTTCTATGGTCATTGCAGCCTTTTGGTTAGAAAAAAAACTTTAGAAACGTGGAGTTTAAAAGAGAACAGCTGTAGTAAACAATGGACTGAACTGTCAGTAGTAATTGACATCAACAGAAAATGGCGGCGTTTAAACAGCTCATTTTTTTCCTATTTTAATTATTTTTTTAATAGTATATTAAAGGACGAGTTCAGTAAGTGCGATTTTACAGCACGCGTCCAATTTTGGAAAACGACGAGCGTAGCGAGGAGTTTTTTCATGGTCATGTGCTGAAAATCGCCTTATGAACGAGTTTTTGATACTATTTTTTCTATTTTGCGCCCTTTATGCCATTTCTAAATAAAAAAATCGTATATACATATTGAGAAAATTGTATCGCACTCGACGAGCCATAACCGAACGCATATGAGTGCTGTTATGAGTCCATTGCAGACGCAAAATAGAAAAACTTAATGACAGTATTTTTAAGCAGTATTTATATTTTTTACTATGTTACAACGGAGTAAACAGTGAATTAAAATTATTTAAAAAAAAACCATGTAATTCCCTATTTTAGAAATCTCAAATTTTCGTTGAAATCTGACGGTCCAGCACATTTTTTCATTAATTAACAGAATTTTATGAAACATGCGATATTTCTTAATTAAATTATAAA
Source organism: Phosphuga atrata (assembly GCA_944588485.1). Lineage (NCBI taxonomy): Eukaryota > Metazoa > Arthropoda > Insecta > Coleoptera > Silphidae > Phosphuga > Phosphuga atrata. The sequence continues at coordinate 58,417,577 of OX155899.1, forward strand.
TAACATTTTTGCAAGGTTTCAACATTTTTGATAACCAAATGGCAATTTTAGAAATCTAAAATTTTCGTTTCAATCAAAACGTTGAAGTGAAGGATCTCACAGACCGGCGCGAAAGTTTCGTTGCCGCGACCTCTGTCATATCGCGGCGGACCGATTGATATGGCGGCTTATGTACATGTTCAGACCAACAAGCGCCGAAAATCGCACTTGTAGGTCTGACATGTACATAAGCCGCCTTATCAATCGGTCCGCCGCGTTATCGCAGCGGTTGCGGTAACGAAACTTTCGCGCCGGTCTGTGAGCACCTTAAATCAGAAAATATTAACAGAATATTATGACACTTGATACAGGTCTTAATTGTATTATTAGTAACAATACTACACTGTTGTATTATTAATAACAAAAATATTAACATGGAGAGGCCATCTTGTCGCCCTGATGTTAGAGCGAGGCCACACGATACGTTAACGGTGCGGCGCGGCACCGCACCGCAATTAATTCGAGCTATAGGGCGCCACACGGGTGATGCGGAACCGCGGTCGAACGCTGTTTACTGTGGTGCGGCGCGGCGCCGCAACGTCAATGAGTCAGTGTGTAGGGTTACTTCCGTCTGTCAACAACTATGGAGCGAAAGAAACGTGTCCTAATGCTACTATTACTACGTCACCGTCGAATCAAACGTAGAAACAAGACGTTTTTGGATCTCACCCTTAATTGCATTAAGGAATACGGATGGGCAATTTTTTCTTACAGAATATGAAGAGTTATTGTTAGATGAAGACGAATTTCTAAAAATAATTAAAGATATAAGGAAATCAATATCAATATTATCGGTACTCATTGTAAGAAAAATAAATATTAATATTTCAAAATTGTGGCACACAACATGACTTGTTCGATACAATACTGCGGTAGCGGCACGATGCACTCCGGCGCCTCAGCGCATCACCCCTCACCGCCTCGTCCCGCAAGTCACAAGCGCGGCGCGCCTACGGTGCGATGCCGCACGGCCGCCCAACGCATCGTGTGACATGGCATAGTGATTTGTATGTAGAGTGGCGTCACCCTTAAGGATCTCACAGACCGGCGCGAAAGTTTTGTTGCCGCGTCCGCTGCGATATCGCAGCGGACCGATTGATACGGCGGATTAAGTACTTGTTCCGACCAACAAGCGCCGAAAATCGCGCTTGTTATTCTGAACATGTACATAAGCCGCTGTATCAATCGGTCCGCCGCGATATCGCAGCGGTCGCGGCAACGAAACTTTCGCGTCGGTCTGAAGGAGCCTTTACTGCGAAACTTGTCGATAGCTACCCTTGTAACAACACTTTGCCTCTAGTATTGTTTAATGTCGTCCGGGTTAATTTGCCAAGCTTTGCTGGTATTCCAAACTTTTGCATTATCCCAAATAATTGGTTCTCGTTTATGCTGTCATATTGTTTGTTTGAATTCTATGAAGAGTTGGTGCATCTTGATACTATGCTCAAATATCTGCATATAAACCCGTTCCGCAGAACAGAACAATACCCGTTCCGCCGGAACCAGCACTGGTAGTTCCGCAGAATCTCCTTGGTATATGGGTTCATTCTGACTGTTAATATACTTGCGAAAACCATTTAGTAGTAAAAACACATCTAGTTGTGCGATACCTCTATAGTTGCTACATACTTTCTGGTCTGCCTTCTTGTGTATTGGTATGATAATGGCGGTATTTCAGTCCTTTGGCATTCGCTCCTATCTCCACACCTCCCTTTTGAAGTTTATTTACCTCCTGTACTAGTTTATCCGTCGTATATTTAAGGAAATTTCCGGGCAGCTTATGTTAGGTTGGGTTAGCCTAAATTGCCTGAATTAGAAAAATGATGGAAAAAAAGTAATAGTTATTTACATATAGAGGGCCGGAGGTATAAGATTACGCCCGCCGCCGAAGTTTGAGGCTCGACGGAGGAGGGCCTTCATGAGGCGAAGGGCGTAATCTTTCTCCGGCCCGAGGCATGTACAACGTTTTACGCACAACTGCAGAAAACCTACAAAATTTAATTAAAAATGGTTAAAAACGATGAAAAAAATACGACGGTGATTTAAATTCACAGCTCGTCACTTAGGTTATTTGTTGCTAAGGAAAAAAAACAAAAATTATATTAAACAAAAATTTTCATAATTTCGGAATGGAACTAAGCGCTGAATTCCCTCCGAAATATTAATGGAAGCTAATGAAGTTGTGTTGGGTTTGATCCCAAGCAAGTCTAAAGACCGATATGAAACGGGGTTTTCATCTTGGGAAGTCTTAAGATGATGCGGGCTTTTCAATTATTTTACAGGCCCACGGGCCGGTAAAATTTTGACAGGCGTAATGTCCAATTTTCGGCCCTGGTAACTAAGATGTAAAGGAACAATTTTGATGCAGTTGTGCGAAAAAAATGTTTAATAAAACAAAATCTTTAAAAAGATAGCCATGACATTGTGACAGTTGGCAGATTTTTAATTTTGCTCCTCCCGGAAAAAAGGGCGAAAAGGAGATAAGGCGAAGAAAAAAAAGAAGGGCGAGAAAAGGCGAAGAGGAAAAAGGGAGAAAACAATATTGTACGACGAGCCGATCAGTGCTGTAGTATAGAGAGGCCAGAAGACCCTGCGGCAACCTCTAGGGTTAACAACCTTAGTTGCAACATGGATGCGTATGCGTCAAAATCAAACTAAAGTCAAGTAAGCATGATGGCACAACATTTCAAGAAAAATACCCCAGGGGTAAGTCCTTGGATAAATCCCTCATCGTGAAACCTGCGACGCACGAGTCTCATTCGGATTCTGGGGGAAACTCGACATCATGCAAGAGGCGAGTCAGAGCGTCTGGTGTATCCCAACCAGTCAAAAACTCAAAACCAAATCCAAAACTTTTCTAGCAACGTTCAACATTAATACTCGCACACAAACTGGCAAACTGAAAACTCTCACCGAAGCCCTAAATGAAAACCAGATATCTATAATTGCACTACACGAAAGTCGTTACCCAGACGAAGAGACTTTTGAAACTGAAGCTTACCGCTTCTTTAAGAGCAGAGCTCAAAAGATAGTTCTCAATGGATCTGTGATGCTTGGAACTGCGCTTGCTGTGAGAACGAGAATCCTTAAGTCGGTCACAAACTTTGAACCAGTAAATGACAGATTATCCGTATCCGATACATTAAGAATCAAATGTGCCAACAAAACCTACAGTCTACTTAACGCACATGGCCCACAAATGATAAGAACGGATCTGACCCGGACGAAGTGGATAACTTTTAGGACCTCCTGGATGAGAAACATCATGTTAAACTTCTTATGGGGGTCTTATAGGGTTAACTTCTTAATGGGTTGGAAATGGCCAACTTGGACGAGAACACAAGTATAGGAAAATCATTGGAAACTACCCTGCCCACAAGAGAATCAATCAAAATGGTAAGAGATTGATCTCCATTTGTGAATACCATAACCTCCAGAACATGTCAACACACTTTCGCCACCTTCCCAAAAAGCAAACAACATGGCGATCTCCTATCGACACCATCGGAGAGTTCCAAATCCGGAGAGATCACGTCGCGATTTCCCGGAAAAACAGAACTGAGATCATGAATGTAAAGGTCAAAAAAGAAGTAAACGTGGCCTCAGACCATTACATGTACATAATTAAATCCAAAGCGGTTCCTGCAAACAGGACACCCAAACATATACGCTTTGACAATGATAAACTCCAGCAGAAAGTAACGGAGTTCCAGGAAAAGGCTCGACCAATTGACTCTGACTTTAACAACACAACAAACCGTCTGATTGAGGCGGCCAAAGAAATTGCTGAAATTAAAAATCAAGAAACATGCCTGGTGGAATGATACCTGTGTTGCAATTCTAAAAAATGGCTCGATGCATGAAAACAATATTATTCAACAAAATCGCAATCTGATTGGGAATCCTACAAAGCCCAACGAACCCAGACAACTAAAGTGATCCGAGCTAAGAAGCGTAAATATGAAAAGTCACTTATTGAGAAGATCGACCAAAACTTTAACAGAAATGACACCAGAGAGTATTACAAAACGTTCAAACGGAAACTGACTGGCTATAAACCTCCGTCGTTATGCTTTCAGCGAAAGGACAGTACACTGGCGACCTCTAATGAAGAAAACTGTAACATCCTAGCTGGCTACTTTAAGAACTTACTAAATTGCGATTAACCGAAAAATCCCACCAAGAACGAGGAACCCATTCTCAGATACCCACAATCGAGACCACCCAACAAAGATGAAATCAAACGTTACATTGCTCGACTTAAAAACAATAAGGCACCAGGAGAAGAATCTGTAGTTGCAGAACTTTGTAAATATGCCCATGAAGAAGCTGTTGAAAACTTGCAGAAGCAAATTGAACAAATTTGGACAGAAGAAATCCTACCAGAAGATTGAAAAACAGCCTTGATCCATCCATTACACAAGAAAGGCAGCCTGAAAAACGTCTCACTTGCTATCCTGGAGGGATTAGAAGCTGAAGTACAGCATGGCGAATAGGCGAATACAAAAGGGATTTCAGAAAGGGTCGTTCAACTGCCGAACAGATCCACAACCTCAAAACAATCATCAGATATTGCAATCTCAGGTCCAAACCGTACATGTCGGTCCTTGTGGACTTTTAAAAGGCCTATGATTCAAAAGACCGCGGCGTCCTGCTAAACATCCTCAACGAATTTGGGGTTGACCTGAAACTGTTGAAATTCAAATTAGAGCCACCCTATTTGAAACAAAATCCAAAGTAAAGTTCCTAGGATGTCTATCGGATTCTTTTGAAGTCAAAACGGGAGTCTAGACAAGGTGACGCTCTCTCCAATGCTTTTCAACTGCGTACTCGAAAGATCATTAGGACCTGGCGAACACAATTATTAGGAGAGGAGTATAGCCCTATGAGAATGGGAACAAAATTCAAGGGGATTGTAGTTGACTGTCTAGCATTCGCTGATGACATCGCCATTCTGTCAAATGACATAGAAACTGCTAGGATGCACCTTCTAAAAGAAATCGACCTTCTAAAAGAAATCGCAGAACAAACTGGCTTGCAGATATCAATTGAAAAAACAGAAGTAATGACCAACATCAAACATGCATACCAAAGAGCAAAACCAGACAAAATACGGGAGGATCAACCGAGTGGAAACAAATAAGTAACTGGAAGAAATCATCATGGAAAGTGCGGTACATGATAAGTCGGCACTGGACGACACGGCACTTTCAACTCGGCACCGGGAAAACTCGGCACCGGATAAGTCGACACCGGATAAGTCGGCACCGGATAAGTCGGTACCAGATAAGTTGGCACCGGGCAAATCGGCACCAGCCATCAATATATAAATTTTCTAGTATAACATAGGTTTTGGTAATATCAAAAACAAAAGAAATCTTTTTATAATTAAAAAAAGTAACGCACGTCCCTTGAGAGATGAGGGAAATTGTAAAGTATTTATTTAATCACCTTCTAAATAACAGTAGAATTCATGTTGACATGAAAACAACGTTAAATTAAAGACTAATAATAAAACATAAATAACTGTATTAAAGGTTAAAAGGATAAGAGGTTAAAAGAAAATTAAAAATACAAGTGCTGAAATGTCTCGGTGCAGATTTGTCCGGTGCCGAATTTTCCCGGGAGGGGTGATGCGCTGCGGGCAAACAGCGTTCAACTGCGGTGACGCACCGCCAGTGTGACACCTTATAGCACCTTATAGCTCCGCACCGCACCGTTAACGCATCGTGTGGCCTCGCACTTATGGTCATCGCAAACGAATGGACGGAAACAGGTTGACAAAACAGATATTTCACTTTATTGACTCCAAACAAAATCACAATGCCCTGGTTTTTAAATACCAAAGAAGACCTCAAAATACTGCATCTAACACCAAACGACGCCTTCAATTGAAATGCCTTCCGTAAAAAGATATTAACGAATGGGATAAGCCGAGATGAACCAAAATGAAAACAAGGTACCACCTGGACAGCGGAGCGCAAGCTGGCCCACTCACAGAGAATAAGGGAATTCCGGGCTCAGAAGAAAGCGACACAAAGTGCCAAGTGTAACAAGACTTGTGGTCCTAGATGGCCTTAACCAATAATGATAATAAAACAAAATCATTAGATTCGTATTCTGACTGTGAATTTACTGGGGAAAACCATTTAGTAGTAAAAACACAATTAGTAGTGCGATACCTCTGTAGTTGCTTCATTCTTTGCGGTCTCCCTTCTTGTGTATTGGTATGATAGTGGCAGTATTCCAGTCCTCCGACATTCGTTCCTGTCTCCGCTCCAGTCTCCCTTTTAAATTTATTTACTTCCTGTCCTAGTTTACTAGTCGCATATTTGAGGAATTCTTCGGGAAGGTTATGTTAGGTTAGTCTAAATCGCCTGAATTAGATAAATAATGAAATTTTTTTTTTAAATATTTAATAAAACAAAATCATTTGCTTCGTGTTCTGACTGTTAATATACTGGCGAAAACTATTTCGTAGTAAAAACACAATTAGTAGTGTGATACCTCTGTAGTTGCTTCATTTCTTACCGTCTTCCTTCTTGTGTATTGGTATGATAATGGCAATATGCCAGTCCTCCAGCATTCCCTCTTGTCTCCACACCTCCCTTTTTAAGTTTATTTACTTGATGTCCTAGTTTATCTGTCGCATATTTGAGGAATTCTCCGGGAAGGTTATGTTAGGTTAGCCTAAATTGTCTGAATTGGAAAAATAATGGAAAAAAAGTAAAATACATTTAATAAAACAAAATCATTAGCTTCGTATTCTGACTGTTGGCGAAAACCATTTAGTAGTAAAAACACAATTGGTAGTGCGAACCTCTGTAGTTGTTTCATTCTTTCCGGTCTCCGTTCTTGTGTATTGGTATGATAATGGCGGATTCCAGTCCTCCGGCATTCGCTCCTGTCTCCACACCTCCCTTTTTAAGTTTATTTACCTCCTTCCTTTCCTAGTCGATCCGTAGCATATTTGAGAAATTCTCAGGGCAGGTTAGGTTAATCTAAATTGCCTGAATTAGAAAAGTAATGGAAAAAAAGGTAAAAAATATTTAATAAAACAAAATCATTAGCTTTGTATTCTGACTGTTAATATGCTGGCGAAAACCATTTAGTAGTAAAAACACAATTAGCAGTGCGATACCTCTGTAGTTGCTTCATTCTTTCTTTGTCTCCCTTATTGTGTATTGGTATGATAATGGCGGTATTCCAGTCCTCCAGCATTCGCTCCTGTCTCCACACCTCCCTTTTTAAGTTTATTTACCTCCTATCCTAGTTTATCCGTTGCATATTTGAGGAATTCTCTAGGCAGGTTATGTTAGGTTAGTCTAAATTGCCTGAATTGTAAAAATAATTGAAAAAAAAAGTAAAAAATATTTAATAAAACAAAATCATTATAAAAACTGTAATTCACATTAAATGTTGTAAACAAAACCTTATGAAACTAGAATACACAACAAAACAAAGAACGAGACAGTATAAAAAACGTTTCTGTAACAATAACTTTATTATCAATTCCTTTATTATTAAAAACCGAGCAAATACCTCGATATACCTACATAACAATCTGCAATATTACCTCTTAAATATCCTCTTGTAACAAATCCTAACTGTGCTTATTGTTTTCGTTACCTCAACATGGCGAGTTAAAAATACGATGGCATGCTCAAATGCAAATCTTCGGAGAAGTTTTTAATAATACAAACAAAATTCTTCGTTGAACAAACTAAAACTACGGATTAAAAATAAAGCTACGACTTTATGCCAATAAAAAGACTTGTATAATAATAAATTGCATTGAAAAATAATAACTATTAATCGGATCTTTCGCCATTTTTCACCGAAACTTTATCATCGCTTTCGTCATCGGAGAAATCTTCATCGTGATTGTGAGTTACCGATCTCGGGGTTTCTGGCCTCGCGTGTGGTATTTGGCTCTGAGAACGTTCCAAAATCTTTAAAATAATAACCGAACGATTAAATAACATTTTAAATATAAATTCATTTGGCGTTGCTTACTTTGTGCTTCGAAGGTTTTATCCTGCACGTTTCTTCGTCGAGTTTTGAGCGGGAGACGAAGGGCGATTCCAAAACGAATTTTTGTTCGTGAGCAACAGTAGATTCGTGGGGTAATAACATAGGAGGTGCTCGGAACATGTACGAAAAGGGGTAGTAAAGAAGATTTAAGTGTGTCGCTGCGTATAAATCTGCATACCTAACCACCTATAAATATAATTATAGGTGGAGATATTTAATTATCATGTGTGTTAAATGCTTTGGTACCAATAAACATGAATTAGTAGGAATATAAACTTACCTGTGAAGAAAAGAATGTTTGTCTAGACCCTGACCTAAACAAACTACCCATCATACCATAAGACATATCCATCTTATGAGTAACATCCCTTATGGACCCCCTTACTTTACTAATATCTGGTTTTTCTTTCGTACTGCTATCTAAATTCCTACAAAAATGATATCGATCGATTCCGAAAAACCGTATATTTTGGTTTCGATCTCCTTACTTGTACATTTCGCCTAGTTTAACGTCCAACAATTGCAACTCGTCGAACAACTGGCATTTATCAGTCCACACGTGCAATTCTTGGACCAATTCAGGTACAATTAAAAATGTCCGCCAACCACGTATCTTCTTACTTTTCAAAATATCACCAAATATATGATCACCAACGTATAGTACGTCTTTGCCTTTCGCTCCAATCAATTCAGTAAATACATCACACGATCCTTAAAAAAGTCAATCAAGTTTTAGTAGAACAGAAATACAAAGAGTTAAATTTAATCATCATATTTCAATTTTGACGAAAACTGCGGCTTATAAAATCCCATCCTGTAAGAAATGTATTTTGTGCCGTCTATAAAGTATATAAGCCGCATTGCATTGTAAGTCGCAGTTTCAAAACACCGTTTTTTGTAATAAGCCGCGGTTTGCAATGGAAAAACAGGGTAGATAGAAATTTAATAATTATAATTACACTTTTAAAAGCCGCATTGCATTATAAGACACAGTTTCAAAATACTTTTCTTCCAATAAACCGCGGCCTGCAACGGAAAAACTGGATAGAAATTTAATAATTATAATTACACTTTAAGAGCCGCATTGTATTATAAAACGCCGTTTCAAAACACTTTTTTGTAATAAGCCGCGGCTTGCAATGGAAAAACAGGGTACATAGAAGTTTTACAATTATATTTACACTTTTAAAAGCCGCATTATAAGACGCAGTTTCAAGGAACTTTTCTTCCAATAAACCGCGGCCTGCATTGGAAAGACAGGATAGATAGAACTTTAATAATTATAATTACACTTTTAAAAGCCGCATTGTATTATAAGACGCAGTTTCAAAACACTTTTTTGGTAATAAGCCGCGGCTTGCAATGAAAAACCAGGATAGATAAAAATTTAATAATTATAATTAAACTTTTAAAAGCCATATTGCATTATAAGGCGCAGTTTCAAAACATTTTTTTTGTAATAAGCCGCGGCTAGCAATGGAAAAACAGGGTAAATAGAAATTTAATAATTATAATTATTAATATTTAAGAGCCGCATTGCATTATAAAACGCAGATTCAAAACACATTTTGGTAATAATCCGCGGCTTGTAATGGAAAAACAGGGTATATAGAATTTTATTAATTATAATTACATTTTTAAAAGCCGCATTGCATTATAGGACGCAGTTTCAAAACACTTTTATTCGAATAAACCGCGGCCTGCAATGGAAAAACAGGATAGATAGAAATTTAATAATTATAATTACACTCTAAGAGCCGCATTATAAAACGCAGGTTAAAAACACTTTTTTGTAAAAAGCCGCGGCTTGCAATGGAAAAACAGGGTAGATAGAAATTTAATAATTATAATTACACTTTTAGAAGCCGCATTGTATTATAAGACGCAGTTTCAAAACACTTTTCTTCCAATAAACCGCGGCCTGCAATGGAAAAACAGGATAAAAAAATAAATTTAATAATTATAATTACACTTTAAGAGCCGCATTGCATTATAAAACGCAGTTTCAAAACACTTTCTTGTCATAAGCCGCGGCTTACAATGGAAATACAGAGTAGATAGAAATTTAATAATTATAATTTCACTCTTTTATAAGCTGCATTGCAACACTTTCTTTTGTAATAAGCCGATGCTTGTAATGGAAAAACAGTAATTACCTCCAGAATAAACATGTTCCTTATGAAACGGTCCAGTATGAATACCAACTCGAAGCGCCCCTGTGCTTGTATCAACTTGTCTCAAAATGGTCCCTTCGCTAAAAAATAGAGGTTTTTTGGCGTCCACAACTATCGTATCAAAATAAGTTTTCCAATTTTTATGCGGATCCTCCGGCTAGAAACACAGTAAATAACAAACAAAAACAAACTTTTCGATTATAAGTACTCTAGCCCCGTGTGGAAAATCAAACAAATAAGTCATGATCTTATCAGTGAAATTATAATCGCTGTTGGTTAACAAGAAAGTTTTTGCTCCGCTCTCCCTCAACCTCGTCAAAAACATAGGTAACCTCTCATCTTTATTAACATATTTCTCTAAGTTTTCCGTCGTGCGTTTCTTGAGCTGGTTGTCTCCGCTGTGTATGAAATCCACTGCATTCCGGACGTCCTACACAAATGTAAAACCGATTAATGAATAGCTTGCTACCATCTGGTTTAAAAACTGACTTGGAAAATTGATTTGAACGACATGAACATATCGCCGCATCTGACTCCGTTCTCGCTTTGCGTGTAGTGTGGAGAATTCGTGAAGAAATCCACCAAGCATGCTAATAAGTACGTTTCGGGTAGATTGAACAGAGTATTTAACACGTAGACTCGAGAATCGTCGAGCGTTAGAAATTTGTTCGGATATAGTTCGTAAACCTGAGAACTAACAAAACATATTCATTCAAATGTATAAATTGTAACTGTAACAGATTTTTTAACTGTAACAGATTTTCTTGAAGAAAAGTTGACATTAGGCCTAGGTCGCACTACGGCCAAAACGGTTTTTAATCGTGTGATTTTGTGTTGTGACACTTGCGGTTTTTTCCCGCGACTGATTTTAATAGTGTAGTGTGTGCTTCTTGAGCGGTTTCGCGGTTTTTAGCGGCTAACCGCTCCCTGGAAAAAAACCGGTGCGGGCTCGGGCTTAATTCTTTTTAGTAATACGGCAACAACGGTAAAAGAAGTTTTACATCAATCGCGGGTAAAGATTTTTAAGACAATTGGACAAATTTTCAATTTCTTATCGCGATTTACTTGAATCTTCAGTAAATTGAATTGTATGCATAATTCTATTATTCTAATTAACTGAATTGCAAATAATTATAGTAAACTAATTATATAAATAATAATAGATTTTACGACATAGAAAATTATTCATCGATGTATTCACTTGCTAGATGCATGAATAATGTAACAACTAAAGAAACCAATTATTTATTACTCACTGTTTTAAAAATTCGAATCCATGAACGCAGACTAAAATGTTTCCGTAAGCATCAACCTTCAGCAAGTTGCCATATTGTGTGTCGAACCATAAACCTCTAAATGATTAAACATTAAAGCTACTTTTAACGATGGTTTAAACACGAACCTGACTGGAAAATATGGTTTGTATTCAAATTCGAGGATTTCTGTGGGATAACCTATGGAAACCATTCGTTCTTTGATCAAATCGAACCCTAAGATTTCATATTCTGGTGATTTATATTCTGAAAGAAACAAATAACTTTATTGTTAGATCGATTATTTTGTAGTTTTACATGAAAATAAATTTACGCAGATTTTGCTCTCTTTTCTGTCTAGTCTTGTCTATCTAGTCTTGTCTGTTTAGTCGTGTCTGTCTAGTCTTGTCTGTCTAGTCTCGTCTCCCTAGCCCCGTCTGTCTAGTTTTGTTAATTGTGTCTGGATTATGCCCAACGTGCGTGGGCGTAAGCTTGGTACGATCACATAATCCACCATACTATATGACGCCCCTATATCGGAGCATGGCAACTGGCGAGAATCCAAAGATTAATTGCAATCAAAATCTGTAGTGCATATAAGACCGTATGGGAAGCAGTTTTGGTAATCGCTGCTATAATAATCCCCATAGAGCTCCTAGTGAAGGAGAGAGCCGATTTACATAAAACACATAAAAGGTTGCCATTTACATAAAAGGTTGTGTTAGGCAAGCTAGAATTGTTGGTAGAAGGAACCTTATAACAGAATGGTAACGAAAATGGTGGTCACCCGAAAGAGGCCAATGTACAAGGATGATCATACCAGATATCGCCACAATGGTGAAACTAACTTTTACCTGGCCCAGTTCCTCACAGGGTATGGGTGCTTTCGCGACTACTTGAAATACGCGCCGCCGCAGATCACCTGTGTGAATACTGTGGCGAAGTGGACTCGGTAAGCCACACAATATTTGAGGCATTGAGCTCAAAAGCGGACTAAGCAACAATTTTTCTGATTTTACGTTTTTGGAATTAATGTACCTTATTTTACTTTATGCATCGAGCAAAAGTGAATTAACCCACATTTTCCTAATCAAAATTATATGGCACAATAAAAAGAGTTGTTACATTGAAGGTTTTTTATATTGTCTGTGTGCAATAGTGGACTAAAGTTGGTTGGTCCGTTTTTGCTCAGTCCAGATAAAAATGTGTGATGGAATGTGTAGTTAAAAAGATAGGTCAATGTGTTTACCATTGTGAAAATAAGTAGAAGCTTTGTAGGTTTATTAAGCCGCTATTTTTATATTATACACAAATATTGTGCATAAGTTATGACAACACAATAAAAACCATGGGAGACGAAATGTAAGATAATATTTTTGTATTATAATTCAATCTGATGAGGAGCCATATAATTTTCGAGAATCAAACTCAGAATACATGCCATCTAATAAGAATAGCCGGTCTCTGCAAGTATACCAGTACCTGATTCAATGGAAGTAGATGAGAGTAGTGGTATACGGAGCAAATGAAAAAAAAAACGTGTTAGGAACGACACGTTTGGATGCGGAATCAGAGAGAACAAAAGCGTGCACATGGTGAAGAATATGTTAAATCGAAGGGTAAAGGTGCATTTTCGTGCTGACGCTCGACGCTCGTTTTAGCGTCAAATTCGATCACGTGATGAGAATTCAAAATACGCGCCATCTAACAAGAATTGTAAAATTCCAGCGTCTAGCGTCAATTTAGATAGTATTTTAAAATATTTTGTGAATATAGTAATCGAAAAAATAATGTGCGGTACATTTTTGTTATAACTTTTCTTTATAAACAAACTTCTAACTAATTTATCATCCGGCTAATAAGAGTAATAACTGAATATCCGCCCTAATGTTTATGGCCAATTTTTAATATATAATTTCGTCTAGTCGTATCTAGTTTTGTCTAGTACATACTTATCTAAACCTTTCTTGTAGTCTAATCTTGTTTGATAGATCTAGTCTCGCTTGACTTGCCCAGTCTTATGTATTGAATAGACTAAACATTGGCTTATCTAATCTTCTCTAGTCCCGATTAGTTTGGCTTAGTATTGACTAGTCTTGTCTAATATGGTCTAGACTTGCCTAGTGTTGTCTAGTCTTGCCTAGTGTTATCTAGTCTTGTCTTATCTGATCTTTGTAGTATTGTCTAGTCTTGTCTGGTCTTGTCTGGTCCGGTCTTGTCGGGTTTTGTTTGGACTTGTCTGTTCTTTTCTGGTTTTTGACTGGTTATCTCTGGTTTTGTCTAGTCTTGTCTGGTCTTGCCTCATCTTGCTTGGTCTAGTCTGGTTTTGTCTGGTCTTATTTGGTCTTGTCTGGTCTTACCTAATCTTGTCTAGTTTTGTCTGTTCTTTTCTGTTATTATTTCTTCTTGTTTGTTATTGCCTGTTCCTTTCCTTTGCCTGGTTTTTAATTTAAATCATTCAATTAAAATCTAACCTAATTCTGAAGTTTTAATCTAGTCCAATAACCCTACCGAATCTACCTTGGCGACTTTTAATATTATTTAAGGTAATATGAACCTCATTTTTTTTGTTAGTTTCGCCTTGAACAGATGGAACTTGAAATAATCGATAGTAAATGAAGGTACTGATTATTCTATTCGAAAAAAAAGTTAATTGAGAAAATCATGTCTTAAACGAACGATTATAATGGATGCGATTGTATGCCTCAAAACAGCAGAAAAGCTAAACTAAATTTAGCTTTTTTCTAGAAGACGCCAGATTTTTTCTAGATGGCGCTCATTTTAAATTTACATCACATGACCGAATTTGACGCTCGACGCTGATTTCTAGCGTCAAATTCGGCCACGTGATGAAAATTTAAAGTTCGCGGCATCTAGAAAAAATCTAGCGACTTCTAGAAAAAAGCTAAATTTAGTTTAGCTTTTCTACTATTTAGAGCGTCAACGTACAATCACATCCATTATAATCGTTCGTTTAAGACATGATTTTCTCGATTAATTTTCTTTTTTTTTCGAATAACATAATCAATACCTTCATTTACTATCGATTATTTCAGGTTCCATCTGCTCCAGGCGAAACTAAACAAAAAATGAGGTTCATATTGACGCTTAAATAATGTTAAAAGTCGCTGAGGTAGATTCGGTAGGGTTATTAGACAAGATTAAAAGTACAGAATTAGGTTAGATTGTTATTGAATGATTTAAATTAAAAACCTAGCAGAAGAAATTAACAGGCAATAACAAACAAGAAGAAATAATAACAGAAAAGAACAGACAAAACTAGACAAAATTAGGCAAGACCAGACAATACCAGATAAGACCAGACAAAACCAGACTAGACCAAGCAAGACGAGGCAAGACCAGACAAGACTAGACAAAACCAGAGAAAACCAGACAAAAACTAGAAAATAACAGATCCAAACAAAACCAGACCAGACAAGACTAAACAATACTACAAAGGTCAGATAAGACCAGACAAGACTAGATAACACTAGGCAAGACTAGACAACACTAGGCAAATCAAGACCATATTAGACAAGACTAGTCAATACTAAGCGAAACTAGACGGGACTAGAGAAGATTAGATAAGCCAATGTTTATTCAATACATAAAACTGGGCAAGACAAGCGAGACTAGGTCTTTCAAACAAGATTAGACTGCAAGAAAGGTTTAGATAAGTATGTACTAGACAAAACTAGACGACTAAACTAGACGAAATTAGAAATTAAAAATTGGCCATAAACGTTAGGGCGGATATACAGCTATTACGCTTATTAGCCGTATGATAAATTAGTTAGAAGTTTGTTTATAAATAAAAGTTATAACAAAAATGTACCGGACATGATTTTTTCGATTACTATATTCACAAAATTTCGATACTATCTAAATTGACGTTAGACGCTGGAATTTTTCGCTCCAATTCTTGCTAGATATTTTAAATTCTCATCACGTGACCGAATTTGACGCTAGAAACGTGCGTCGAGCGTCAGCATGAAAATACACCTTAAGTGTTATTTGAAGATACATGAAGAGCGGCAAATTCAAATATTTATGACTTACAGTCATCATTTTTATTTACAATGATCAAAGTTGTTAATAAATCTCGAACATATTCACAAAATCAGTATTCCAAAAGGCTAAAGACTAGATTTTATTATTTACTGTATTCTAATGGAGCTGATATCAATCATTTTTTTTTCAGAATACATTAGCTGTATTATATATCATGGTAGAATTGATAGGGTTCTGAAACAAAAGGGAATACTCGCTACTCCGCCATGTGATCGGAGAAGCAAAGCTGAATCTGTTAATAAAACTTCTGCTGATAAAATAGTTGAAGTAAAAGCTTTCATATAAAAATTTCCTGTATATGAAAGTCACAACGCGCGTAGCTGCGCCAGTAGAAAACCGGTAGAAAAAAAAGTCTCGTCCGTCAAGTCACGTCTATCTAGTCTCGTCTGTCTAGTCAGGTCTGTCTAGTTTCATCAGTCTAATCTCGTCTGTCTAGTGTCGTCTGTCTAGTCTCGTCTGTCTAGTCTCGTCTGTCTAGTCTCGTCTGTCTAGTCTCGTCTGTCTAGTCTCGTCTGTCTAGTCTCATCTGTCTAGTCTCGTCTGTCTAGTCTCGTCTGTCTAGTCTCGTCTGTCTAGTCTCGTCTGTCTAGTCTCGTCTGTCTAGTCTCGTCTGTCTAGTCTCGTCTGTCTAGTCTCGTCTGTCTAGTTTCGTCTGTCTAGTCTCGTCTGTCTAGTCTCGTCTGTATAGTCTCGTCTGTCTAGTCTCGTCTGTCTAGTCTCGTCTGTCTAGTCTCGTCTGTCTAGTCTCGTCTGTCTAGTCTCGTCTGTCTAGTCTCGTCTGTCTAGTCTCCTCTGCGTAGTCTCGTCTGCCTAATCTCGTATGTTTAGTCTCGTCTGTCTAGTCTCGTCTGTCTAGACTCGTCTGTCTTGTCTCGTCTGTCTAGTCTCGTATGTCTAGTTTCGCCTGTATAGTCTTGTCTATCTACTCTCGTCTGTCTAGTCTCGTTTGTCTACTTGGATGGTTAATCCAAAGGTTCCATCTACACCCCATTAATAAAAAAGTCTCGTCTATCTAGTCACGTCTGTCTAGTCTAGTCTGTCTAGTCCCGTCTGTCTAGTCTCGTCTGCCTAATCGGAAGTTGGAACAGTGGACGCAATAAACAGAGTAACTAGTTTCGGGGAGGAAAGCACGTCCAGCTAGCAGTATTGTACCATAATCGCACTAGACCAGGATAACGCCTGGTGGCCTTTGATAATACATAGACTTATCATCAACAAATACCGTAATAATCTAATTAATCTAGCACGAGATTATTTTAACGAACGCCGAGCCATAATATCCGAGCCAGACATTACAGTCCAAAAATCAGTAAAAAAAGGCGGTCCTCAGGGCTGCAGATCAGGTCCAACGTACTGGAAAATTCTATACAACACTATTTTCGACATAGACCTTCCAGGAATACCAACATGTGGCATGCCGATGATACTACGCTACTAGTACCAAGCAACACAATATGCGGGCTGAAGCAAAAGGCGAATCAAGCATTAAATGCTTATAATCTTGGGCAGCCGACAGTAAATTAAATTTCAATGCCTTGAAAAGAGAAGCATTATTCTTTGGCAGATCCCCAATGCAAAGACGACCCGTATTTTGCTTCGGCGGAGTCAAAATCAAATACCAGGACCACATTAGATATTTAGGGATCATTATCGACAGGTGTCTCAACTTCAAACGACACATTAAACAAGGCTATTACTTCCAAGCAATATTGATCAAGACTGCGGCTCGTATCTAGGAAGTAATGGTGGTTGGGGAAAGCCAACATAGCACTAATTTACGGTGAAGCTATTCGACCAGGCCTCCTATTTGGACATCTATCTGGCACAAAGCCTGCGGGGTGCGGGAAAAACTTAAACTCCTCGGGGTACAGTGTATATGCACCTTAAAAGCAGCTAGAGCTTACCGTAAGGTATCGAAAGAGGCGGCAAGCATTATTTCGGGGCTTCTTCCAGTCGACCTACGACTAAAAGAAATCGCGTTATTTGAATCAAGGCAGTCAGTAGATGAGGCTACACTAAAATATCTTACCGCGATTGACGTGTCTCAAAATCTAATGGAACAGAAAATCTGTATGTTCCACATTAAACACCCGGCAGAATTTATACCAGTAGATTACTATTTAACGCATAAAAACACTCCAAGCGTTTCAGTCTATATTGATGGTTCGAAATCTGAAGTTGGCGTAGGAGCAGCATTTGTGGTATATATTAAAGAGGTCGAGGTACATAATGAGATTATGAGACTAGAGAAGTACTGTTCCATTGTCCAGGCGGAACTCCTAGCCATGAACGGAGCACTAAGTTACGGTAGGTCTGTCGAATTACGCCTAGAGGCTAATTGCGCCTATGCTAAATAACTTAGGTTTCGTAATATATAAAATCAAACTTAACACCTAGGCATCAAGGGTTATCCATCCCGAAACAGCCACTAGTCACGCCTGCGGTACTTCCCCCACCGCGGGCAAGTAGTCGACTGACGTATCCTGGCGAGTAGTGGCTGCGTCGTTTTTAACAACAGAGAGCGGCAATTTGACGGCAAGTTTTAATTAAATTTGCTAGTTTAGAAGTAAACTATAAGGTTTATGTATTAGTATGATTATTCTACCGTTCATAACCATTTTCTATAATATATTAAGCAGTCAATTTTTCTTTATATTTTAAACTTATTAGAAGTGTCCTCGACGGTAATTACGCCTAGGCGTTATTACCTATACCAAATGCTAGCGTAGGCGTTTTTAACCATCTCATAAGCTTGTCATGAAAGGACTTTATGTGCACGGTATGAAAATGAATGATCCCGTTAACGCCAAAGATGATTCGCAAACAAGCATTTGGGTTACGATACCATAAATTGCAACCACTTGATAAAACCTGCTATAAACCTTCCGAGAGTTACTGGCACCAAGAAGTTCTTCAACATTTTTATAAACGCACAATGCACAAAAATTAACTCGTCCAGAATTCAATAAGATATTGTCGAAGATACGGTCAAAATGTATGACACATGAAAACATTACTAGTGGTTTTCGAACAACAGGGTTGTATCCCTTTTATCCTAATGTTTAGACTGAAAGCGCTTTCGCACACACAGTGTTAACGGAACGACAGGCACCTACGAATGAAGATAAACGTGAATCTTGCGATATATCTAAAATGGAAAGTGCCATTGGAGACTTGGTAACCAACAATGAAGAGCTCGAACGTTTGTTGAATGTTCGGCAGCCAACCCCTACCACTGCATACTTCACACAAGACTTCTCACCGTCTTTGATTGAAAGTTTGAACATTCTTGACATTTATTTTTCTGCTCTACAAATAACTCCACCGCGTTCACTGATTGAGTGTCTATCTCCAGATGTTACTCCACCCCGCTTAACAGATGTTTGGTCCGCTCCCTTTTTCGCAGTTAAATCAGTCACACAAAAAAAGTCCACCTTGTTACAGGTCGTTTGCTTCTACAAGTGGCTGGAAAACTGTAGAAAGATTTATACGTATTTATATTACGTATTTATTACGTATATTATAGCACATCTACTGATGATTCCGACTCTGAACATATTTCTGACAGTGAAGTGATTACCAAATTTATCGCAAGACCACTTATTCAACAATGTACACATGCTTCTGATGGTGAAAATAGTTTAGACCGTGAAATTATGACAAGATTAATTACAAGATCACGTGTAGAACAATTTACGTATTCATTCATCTTACTCGGATTCTGAAATATTTAATAAAGACGACGTACCGTTGACTCAGTTATCGAAAAAATTGCAGTTTATTTTTTTTTTTTAATTATTTATGCCCACACCGAACTATTCAATCACAAAAAAAGACCCTGTCGAAAGGTTTTGAATTACAAAGGCCAAAGAGTAAGTAAAGATCTATTTAATGATTGGAAAGACATGGTATAGAAAGCGTATAAAAGTGAAGTCACCAAACCAGCCAAAGGTAAAACTAAACCAAAAATGATAAAGAAGGCAGACGATAAAGAGAAAACAGCAAACAAGAGAAAATTAAAAGAACACAATATTATAAAAACAAGAAAACAAAAAAAAGAGAATATAGGGGAACGAACTAAAGGGAAAGGAAAAGAAATCAGCAAAAGGAAGGGTTAAGAAAACAAATGTTGGGAATGGTATTGCTACGCTTGTCATGAGGATCGTATTGTCGATATAAGATCATGTGTGAATTGTACAAAATGGTACCACGGGCTGTGTATCGGTTAAACAAAAGAAAAAAACATTGAAGTATTTAGATGTCCTGATGGTTGTGATTAATTCTAGCTGCGTAGATTTAGATAGACGTTACTACCTCAACTGGGTATAATAACGCCAACAATCGTTTTTTTTTAGAATTCAATTATATTTGATAATCTGTACATAGTTTATTTGATTATGTTTAAACCATGTACAATTGAGAAAAAATAATTATTTACGGTATGACTTTAGTAATTTCAGTTCTTTTGTATCTGATTGTATAACAGTGAAAACATGTTGTAAAATTTAAAAGAATTGCTGATTAAAATACTCCTGCTTAGAATAATTATCTTACTAATTATAGAAAACATTAAAGCGTAATGGTGAAAGCGTAAAAAGACAAATCTACAGTGGTGTTCCACAAGGCCCAGTAATGGGACCAAATGGCACCTTTGTGGAACATCCTGTATGATGGTCCTTAGATTGAAGTTGCCAGAGGGAGTGGAAGCTGTCGGTTTCGCCGACGACCTGGCCCTCATCGTCACCGGATTATCAGAAAACTGTGTTATCAAGATGGCAAACAAAGCCATAGCACTAATAGACAACTGGTTGGAGAAAAAACAGCTAAAGCTCGTTCCAAAAAGACGGAAACAGTTTTATTGACAGGAAGAATGAAATTAGTACCAGTCACATTTAAAACAAAAAGCGTAATTATGATACCAAAGGAGGCCATTAAATACTTAGGCGTAACAATAGATAAAAACTCTCCTTTCGACAGCACATTGTTTTTGCAGCTAGGAAGGCATTAAAAACTCAGCAGCACTTGGAAAACTTATACCAACTGTAGGTGGTCCTAACAGCACCAAACGAAGGCTCTTGTGTTCAGTTGTCGAATCTGCCATGCTCTACGCAGCGCCAATGTGGAAGCGAGCCATGGAGAAAGCAAATCTAAGACAAAAACTGCAATCCAGTCAACGCAAAATGGCGCTAGCGTGCCCAGCGCATATAGGACCGTCTCAGGTGACGCTGTTCTCGTTATTGCGGGAATAGCTCCTATAAAATTTCTTGTTGAAGAGAGAGACACGCTTTATAAAGAAAGGAGCAGTGAAAACAAAAAGGAACTGACAAAAAAGGCAAGGACCCAGATGCTCGAGAGTTGGCAAGAGTACTGGGAAGCCTCAGAGAGGGGTGAGTGGAAGAGACTCCTGATTCCAAAATTGGATCCATGGGTCAGGAGAAGGCACGGAAAAGTTAACTACTACCTGACGCAGGCACTGAGCGGCCACGGGTGCTTCAAAGACTACCTACGAAGTATTGGGCGCGATGCAGACAACCAGTGCGTTTATTGTGATAAGACAGATAGTGTGTATCACAAAATCTTCCAATGCCCCAGGTGGTCTTTAGAGAGGGACATATACAATTCAAAAACAAAAAGAATTTTAGAAACTAGCACACTCACGGAGACAATGCTTAGGAATGAAGAAGACTGGTCTGCAACAGAAATGATGATAAGGGACATACTAATCATGAAAGAACAGGATGAACGGAAAAAACAACATAGACAACGAAAACTGAAAATAACCTGAACCCCTAATCACGTCTCACTTCCGTATATGGGGGACGTAAGAACATCAAGTAAGGTCAAAGTCAACGCCATCTTGAAGATATGCGAAAAGCGGTTCCAAGATGCCCGTGAGTTTCCAGGGGGGCCACTTGCCAAGTTAACTGAATGTGCTTGCTACGCCCCCATATTAAAAAAAGGTCTTGTCTATCTAGTATTGTCTGTCTAGTCTTGTCTGTCTGAAATTATTGCCAAAATGAGTTTTATTCTTTATTGCACTTATTGTAATTATTTATACAATATTATTTACTTATTCTTCGTCCTTCTCAAAGTAGTATCTGTATCGAAATGGCCAATGTGTTGCAATATATGTGAAAGTTACTCGCAAAATTTATGGAAATTCTTCTCTCGAGTTATTTATATTGAGTTATTTCAAGATTTTTACGTTTCCAACCAATTTCAACAGTTTCAAGTAACAAATGCGTGTTTATTTGACCCGTTTTTGTAAAATCATTTTAGACCTATTTAATTTATGGTTGCTGCAATATTTTTTAGCTATATAGCAAAAAAAACTAAATGGGAAATAGTACAATTACAGTAGAATTATAATATAAAACAAATAAGATTTATAGAAACTATTTTGAACACAAATATTATTTCCTTCTACGAAGCACATTCATATAATAAAGTGCAACTTTGTTTATTAAATTAAATAATAGATGAGGTCATAATAGAGAAGTTAGTATTACGAATGGAACTATTTTCGGCTGAATGACAAAAAACCAATTAATTTTAATTCGAAGGAAGTGGAAGTCTTATCAACGCATTAAACCTAATAACAATTAACTTTGAGCATTTAATAATCTCAAATTTACCAAGTCGCTTTGAACGAGCTGAACATGGAAAATATCATTCGCATACTGAAATTTGCAAATATTTTATTATTTATGCAAATATTCGACAAGGTCAAATTTAAATTTAACACTATATAGTTTTTTTAATTACTTTGCATAATTTTCAATTATCGCGTTCATTTTCTTAAATAATTACTATGAATTTTATTTATGTAATTGCTTCAAACATACAAATACAACGTACAAATGTGCAATTGGAAGGTCGGTAACGTTTAAAGCACATTGCTTTCTGTACTTTGTTGTTTGCATCATGATATCATTTCCCGTGTCCATATAATTGTATTTACTAAATGTGAGAAGAATAACAAGAAGCAAATCATACTTGCTCAAACAAGATTAAAGAGATTATTACTTTCATTTGCTTAACACAAATATTAGATTGTTCTTGCAAGAACTATTCCCATCAAAACCTTCAATTTGTTAACGCATTAATTATATAGCGGATAGACAAGGCCAAACTAAAACCTAAATGATAGGCTATAAATACAAACAATAGTAAACAAACAAAGAATAGTGGACAATCAAGTAAATGAAAGTAGTTATTGTTGTTTACCTGCTAAGGTGTAATCCATGTCGAATCCATAAAACTTGATGTTTTCCAAATGTAAACTGCGATTGACGAAAATCCTGGAATAAGGAAACATGTTAAAATGTTTGCGTGCAAATGGTGTGATTTTGTCGTCGAGGGTTATCAAAGCAAACAGCAAGTTCAAAGACTTCACGAATAACGTATAAATGTTTGTAATAAAACATCTCGTAAAAAAAATACGTCAAGATAATGTCAATTAAATTCGTTTATAAATTAGACTAAACGAAACCTTGATAAAGAAATTTTCTTTGTTTATCAGATTAAAATACGTTTGTTTATCAGATTTTATAGATAATATAGATCGATACATTTGACAAATATGATTAACTGGTTATTTGGTTTTACCTGTGATTGTTAATCGAGAATAACTATAGAGAAAATAACCAATTTTTGCGGCTAATTCCAAATCTATTTTTAACAAATATTACAATTGCACACCACAAGTACGAAGGCGGTCCGGTCCGGTGCCACAAAGGACTAGCCTGAGAGGGATAGAAAAAAAACCTTTACTTCTTTTCAATATAATCTCCTTCAATTGTTATGCACATTTCACAT
This sequence comes from Phosphuga atrata, assembly GCA_944588485.1. Classification (NCBI taxonomy): domain Eukaryota; kingdom Metazoa; phylum Arthropoda; class Insecta; order Coleoptera; family Silphidae; genus Phosphuga; species Phosphuga atrata. The sequence goes on from OX155899.1 coordinate 58,440,966, forward strand.
CGAGTGATTAAAAATTGTAATCCCCTTCCAAAGTACTCTGAAGATTTGCCCTCAAAATGCTCGAAAACTGCTGACTCCGAAGTCATCATCGGTCATAAATAGTCACAAATGTCTGGACTATAAGGTGGATGGTCAATTTCTGTGAATCCTTACAGCAGCCTTTGCAATTGCCACCGTGTGAACAGGTGCATTGTCTTACAAGAGCCGTACACATCGAGCAAGCTTTCCTCGCTTTTCTTTAATTGCATGTCGCAGTCTATGTAGTAAGCTTGCGTAATAATTGCCGTTTACAGTAGTATTCCGTTCTTTAAAATCAACCAAAAGGACACAAAATGATAATGTTGCCATAATTTTTTTTTGGGGATTTTGACACCTTTGCCTTTCTTGCCTTCACCAATCCACAGTCTCCGTCAAACCGTTTTTAAATTGCAGCTGGGGTTTAACCCATCTTTACACAAGAACTTAATCACACTGCGGTAATCAATTTTCAACATTTTGGAAAACGAGAGAACTACGTATCAATTAGAAACGTCAAATTTTGACTCTATAGAAATGAAAGTATAAGGCATAGGCCACTATCAAAAATTTAACAGCAACTAGTTTGTAAATAGGTCAGGCAAGTCACTATGGAACTGCACTAGGGATTGCAATCCGAAAAAACGGATCCGGTCATCCGGCGGATCCGGCATCACTAAAGCTTTACCGGATCCGGTACCAATATACCGGATCCGGTCGCCGGAACCTGTAAAGCTAGTTTTTGGTAAAATAATCGCGATGTTGCTTGAGTAGGTACTTTAAATGCGTGGTGTGCATGGCGCCACACGGTTTTTTCAAAACCAAAATTGATTTTGTGATAAATAATGTATACTTAAAATAATTAGAGTATTTGCTGGTGTATAACGCGCACCTTTTTTCCATAAAAATTGCCTTTAAAACAGGTCCGCGTTATAGGCGCACAAAAAGTAGATTAAATTTCAGTGCGCCTTATGCACCAGCAAATACGGTATTTATAGTAAGTTGATTAAACTAAATAGACAATTAAATAGATATTATATTTCATTAGACATATTCATTATGATGTCTGTCATAAATATAAGAATAAGACTTGTTAGCATGCTCAAATACCTTATTCTTGAGATCTCAGTAGATTAATTAAAGTTTATTATGTTAGATTTAATTCCATCAATCCGGCCGGATTGAAAATGACACGGGATTGCAATCCCTATTTGTTAGTATTTTGAGAAATAAGGCAGCGACAGATCAATGAAGATGCGGTTGATTTTACAAAATTAAGATTTGTAAACTATTTTCCTCACTGTGCGGAAATTTTGAGGAATTTTGGAAATCTAAAAACCACAAATTTCTCCAAAAAGTCCAAATTTTGAAAAAGGAAAACCAATTAGTAATTAGTATTGTTTATACAGTCGAATTTCCCTAAGTCAAATTACCACAATTCACGAAAAAAAAATTCGAGTTATAGAAAATTCGAGTTATAGAAATACATCGAGTTATAGAACTACAAAATTAGTAAAATACAGTTCACACAATTTATTCAAAGTAAATATGTAGATATGAGAATATTTATAAACAGAAAAACAAACAAGAAATATGTATACATTATTAATATAATGATATAATTATAATTAATTAAAAATAATTATAATTAATATAGTAGTATTATTTTTTTAAAAAGACACTAATTTTTTATTGTTTTCCATCAAAAAATTCTCTACAACATTCTCCAAAGTAGATAAAGCGCGGAAGATTGTCTTTAGAACACATATATTCTCGTGGGTGGAATTGGCACTGTTTCGTTGCTAGATAAGAGATCTTCATCTTTATCTTCATCTTCGAGTTTTTTAATCTTGTTTAAAATATCAGTATCTGTTGGATAAGTCCGCTATAACTTCATCTTCATCTACAGATTAATCATTAAGAGACACTGTATCATCCAAGTTATATTGATTATAGGTATCATACGCGGACTTTTAATTATAGGTATCATATTCTGACAGCAGAGTATCATCTTCACTCCAGTTTGTTTCGCTTTGTTTTTAAAAGCCAGCCTTTTTGAAACAATTTTTTATGGTAGCTTGCCTCGATGTCCTACGCTTGTTAAGTTTGTTAAGTTTGTAACAGCATTTTATAATGTAATGTGTTTGGGTTGGTTGTGTTCTAGGGCAACTATAGTTTTTCTCAGAATTCTTCTTCTATAGTACAATTATATATTGTTAATAATTCCTTGGTCCATAGGTTGTAACTTTGACATCATGTTTGAAGGAAGAATTATGCCTTTTCTTAAGCTCATCTAGCTAACCTACACTACCGTTTAAATCAGTGTGTCCCAGACTCTCAGCAAAATAAAGAGCTTTTTTTTCTCTTATAAGTGGTCCATTGGACATTGACATATTTTCATTCAGCGCTATTTTAAACCATACGAAAGAAGCTACACTTAGGTAGTAGCTTCACTTAGTGTAGTAGGTACACTAAGTAGGTACACTTTTTCAAACGTTTGCGATCATTAGTTGATCTTTGTTTGGAAATTTCTCGCGCTTTCTATAATTGAAGAAAGTGTACTTAGAGGAATCACAAAGTCTTTAGTAATCACTTTTTTCTTTTTAATACCTTTGTCAACTTCACTTATCAGCCTCAGATAACGACATCGTATTGAGTTTTTCTTCTGCGGCCACACATATTTGCAATTGTAACGGTGTAGGCAAGAAGAAATATTGAGTTTAAATTCCATTCATTCAAAATTTCATTAATAACAAAAGTCCAAAATTTCATTAATATATAGGACCTTTACTATAACAAACAAGATACGGTTTATGATAGGCAATATCCGGCACCAAAAATTTTGGAAAGTACGGTTAAAGCGGTTAAAAAATTGGAGTTACAGAGATTATTTTGTATGTAAAATTTTACCATTGTACAAATTTTTACTACGAGTTATGGAAAAAAAATGAGTTAAGGAAAATTCGAGTTATGGAAGTTAATTTATATGTAGAATGCTATCTAAACCTATGAATTTCTAAAAAAAATCGTGTTAGAAAAGAGAAAGAAAAATTGGAGTTATAGAAGTTCGAGATATGGAAGTTCGACTGAATTTTGAAAAATAAGGCAGCGACAGATCAATGAAGATGCGGTTGAAATTTTACAAAATTTACATTTGTAGATTCTCACTATTTTCCTCACTGTGCGACTATTCGGTGGAATTTTGGAAATCTAAAAACCACAAATTTCTACAAAAAGTCAAAATTTTGAAAATCTGAAACCGTTTTGTAAATATTTTGAAATATAAGGCAGCAACAGATTAATGAAGACGAGGTTAAGATTTGACAAAATTAACATTCATAAACTCTCGCTATTTTCTCTACTGTGAGACTATTTAGAGAAATTTTGAAAATCTAAAAACCTCAAATTTCTCCAAAAAGACCAAATTTTGAAAATCTGAAACCGTTTTGTAACTATTTTTAAATATAAATAAGACAGCGACAGATCAATGAAGATGAGGTTGAGCTCCAAAACATAGGTCCGCGTTATAGGCGCAAAGAAAGTAGGTTGAATTTTAGGCTGCGCCTATTTAGGGTGCGGTATTTATTGTAAGTTGATTAAACTAAATAGATTATTTAAATAGATATTATATTTCATTAGACAAATTCATCATGATGTCTGTCATAAATATAAGAATAAGACTTGTTAACATGCTGAAATACCTTATTCTTGTGAATCTCAGTAGATTTAAGTAAAGTATATAATATTAGATTTAATTCCATCGATCCGGCCGGATCCGGTCGAATCGGTGGAAATTCGGCCGGATCCGGCCGGATTGAGAATGACACCGAATTGCAATCCCTAGACCGCACTCGTAATAAATTAGGCAAATTTAAGGGAATGATTACACAAATTCAATTTGTATGAATATTAGACACAGTTTACATTTAAACACTAAGTAACCCTTTAACTGCAGGTACTTTTAGTAGGGCCAAGCGCTCCAAACGCAAAAAAATAAAGCATCAACAAGATAAATGCCAGAAACGTATATACGTGGTCTGTTAGAAAAGTATCGGACCTTATTTTTTATTTTGACAACCTGATGGATTTCAATCAATAGCGCTTGCATGAGCCGACCTTGAACCTTCGTGCGCATGCGTGAATTTTTTCCCGCCTGCAAGTAAAATGACGACAAGTGAAATGAGGTATGTCCTACGTCGCCTACGTGATGCTGTGCGGCGCAAGCGACTGGAGTTGTGGTCATCAGGAAATTGGCAACTCCATCACGACAATGCTCCAGCACATTCTCGAACTTGGTTCACAATTTTTTGGCGAAAAACCAGACTCCGCTGGTTCGACAGGCTCCTTACTCTCACGATATGGCCCCCTGCGACTTCTGGCTATTCCCCAAAGTCAAGAGCCATCATTATGGCTACAACGACAGCCGAGATAAAGTCGATTCCGAAAGAGGCTTTTTCGGAATGGTTCCAACAATGGCGGCACCGCTGGGAGAAGTGTGTGGAGTCCCAAGGAGACTACTTTAAGGGTGATTAGGTTTCCAACGCTCCAGGTATGCCAGTTTTTTTTACCGGCTGAAGGTCGGATACTTTTCTAACAGACCACGTATTTCTGCAACGATAGTATTATTCAATTTTTTCTCTGAGAGTATGGCTGTTCATCAGCACGGTATTCAAAATATTTATTGATTTCTGAGACAATAAGTGTCATAAATCGTTCATTAAACATTAAACAAAATATTCTATTGGTTCAGACTGTATGTTTATACGAAAATTATCAGTTTTTCCAGATTCTTTAGGATCAAAATTATAATTTTTAGTATGAAATTGTCACAATGCCTCACCAGCAGCAATTTCTTCGCCACTGTCGTTTTTCTACGCTGGACTAAGACGAAGAATCATCATCAATATTACTAATAGTTCGTCTTCATCCCGATATTCGTCAACGCTCCCTTTTCTTGAGGAACTGGAAGAAGTGGAAGGGTTTATCTATACAAATTCGCAATTTATTCTAATTCTAAATTAGCTGGAATTTCATCAATGTCTTCTGGCTTGAATCCCCATCTAGACTAATTATTGAATCAGCTTAACAATCACAGGAATTGAAATCATTATCGTTACACTCATCCAGTAAATTGGATATTTGGTCTTCATTCATGTTCTTCCTTTTACGCATTTTAGCATATTTACTAAAAAACTAATCTAAATTAGAGATGAGCATGGGACGAGTTTCTCGTTCCACATCCCATCCCGTGGGACGGATCCCTGTCACTGTCCCATCCCATCACACTTTCGTCCCAATGCCCCATCGCACAAACAGAAATCTCCTGGGCTGGACATATTATGGAAAAGTGTGCGTATTGGCACGATAAGCAGTTACTTATGCACGAACTAGATTTACTAGATTATCAAAACTAGTTCCACTCCGTCCCATACAAATTTGTTGTCCCGTCCGCTCCCATCCCACGAAACGTTCATTCCACTCATCCCATCCCATGGGACGATGGGATGGGATGGGACAATGGGATCCCATGCTCATCTCTAATCTAAAGGAATGCCGTATATATTCTTCCCAACGAAACCCTCTAATAAACGCCGCAGCAAAAATGTTTAGAAAAAATTAAACGACACGGCGTGTTTTAGAATAAATACTATAATAAAATAATCTATCGGTAATTTAAAAATCATTTAGCAAACTCAAAAATAATTACACTGGACGTAGAAGACTGGACGCACAAGACTAGACAGACAAGACTAGACAGACAAAACTAGACAAACTAGACTAGACATATTATTTGTTCATTCATAAACATAACTTATGTGGCCAGCACTCCGTCCAGAAGGGCACTATGCATTTTATGGATTACAATAATAGTTTACAATAGTAATTTAGTCTTAAACTCTAAAGGTCATGATCCAGTTTTTTTTAATTTTGCGCAGTTTGTATTAAATTTCACCATTCACTATTTTTCTCAAATATGATAAGGTCCTCCTCGCTCCTTGGCCAAGGACATCTTGCCTTAGTCATGCTTATTTCGGTTTATTGTCGCCAGTTCTCCGTAAGCGGGCATGTAAAGAGTAAATGATGGGCTGTATCTTCCTCTCTGCATGTGCAGAGCGGAGACAGCCTCTTCCCGAATCTATGTAGATAAGCGTTTAAATTACCATGGCTGATTATCAGTTGAACCATGTGATATGTGGGTCTTATAACAATTTTCTTCCATTTCTCAATTGCAGGAATAATTTTTTTGGTCCAAAGTCCAGTTGTGGCCTTATCCCTTCGCTCTTGCCACTCTCTATGGATCTTCCTGTTTTTATTCCCTGACCAGGTACTTTGTTGTACGTGATTGGCAATTGTTTTATTTAATCGCTGGTATTCTCTGTTCTTGAAGCCGGCATTGCAAGATAATCTGCTCTTTGGTTTCCTCTATGACCTACGTGAGCCTTAGCCCAGTGCAGCCGAAGATTAGTCGTTTGTCGGATGTAATGTGCCAGCAGCTATGTCTCAAAAAGAAACTCGGTTGGTTTTATAATATAGTTTAAGGCATCGAGAGCGTCTCTGCTGTCGGACAGGATTGAACATTCAAGGATTGATCTATGCTCCGACCTAATGTACCTTAGTGCTCTGTTGATGGCTAGGAATTCCGCCTGGAAAATGGAACAGTACTTCTCATATGTACCTCAACCTCTTCAATATATACCACAAATGCTGCTCCTACGCCAACTTCAGATTTCGAACCACCAGTATAGACTTAAACACTTGGAGTGTTGTTATGCGTTAAATAGTAATCTACTGGTATAAATTCCGCCGGGTGTTTAATATACAGGAACAGGAACATACAGATTTCCTGTTCCATTAGATTTGGAGACACGTCAATCCCGGTTGGATCTTAAAGTATAGCCTCATCTATTGACTACTTTGATCCATATAACGCGACTTCTTTTAGTCTTAGGTGGTCGAAGAAGCCCCGAGATAACGCAAACCGCTTCTGTCAATACCGTGCGGTAAGCTCTAGCTGCTTTTAAGGTGCATATACGCTGTACCCCGAGGAACTTAAGATTTTCCCGAACACCGCAGGCTTTGTACAAGATAGAGGTGCCATATAGGAGACCTGGTTCAATAGCCCCAATATAAATTAGTGCTTTGTTGACTTTCCACAACCCCTATTCCTTCCTCGATACGAGCCGCACTCTTGATCAATATTGCTTGGAAGTAATACAGGCTTGTTTAATGTGTCGTTTGAAGTTGAGACACCTGTCGATAATGATCCCTAAATATCTAATGATCCTGGCATTTGATTTTGACTCCGCCGAAGCTAAATACCGGTCGTCTTTGCATTGGGGATCTGCCAAAGAATAATCCTTTTGTTATCAAAGCATCGAAATTTAGTTTGCAGTTGGCTGTTCAAGATTGCAAAGCATTCAATGCTTGATTCGCCTTTTGATTCTGCCCGCATATTCCGTCGCTTGATACTAATAGACTAGTATCATCGGCATATGCCACTATGTTGGTACTTTCTGGAAGGTCTATGTTGAAAATAGTGTTGTATATAATTTCCAAGTACGTGGGACCTGATCTGGAGCCCCGAGGACAGCCCTTGTTTACGGATAAGACAAGGCTATAAAGCGGAAATAACTGATGTGGGAAATTACAGACCAATCAGTATACTTTCAATGTTCTCAAAATTCTTCGAAAAACTCATCTGTTCAAGACTAATAGCATTCCTTGAAAAATATCAAACAATAAGCCCACAGCAACACGGATTCATCAAAGGAGGTGATGAAGATTGCCCGTTGTGCTAACCTGGGAAAAAGAAGACACAGAAAGATATGCTTAGCGGTCGCGCTAGATGTAAAAAATGCATTCAATACTGTGCCTTGGCGGAATCGTGGATGTGCCATCGTGGATGCACTTAGAGGGAAAAGAGTCTCTGCCTATCTTATTGATTTAATAAAAACTTATTTTACGGACAGGACCCTAAAAATAGATGACAAAATAAGACCGGTATCTTGCGGTGTTCCCCAGGGGTCGGTTCTCGGGCCGCTGTTGTGGAACATCCTATACGATGGCGTCTTGGACCTGGTAAAAACGAAGGACCTGAGAGGCTGTAGACTAATCGCATTTACCGACGACCTAATTGTGGTGTCAGTTGACACAAACGAGAAGGCTGTAGTAGCGAGGGCCGAATCTGCAATAAAAGCGATACATACATGGATGGAGATAAACGAACTACAAATAGCTCCAGAGAAGTCCGAGGTCATTGCGCTAACGGACCGCAAGAGGATTGAACCCATGTCTGTCAACATAATAGGTAGGCTGGTTCCCGCGACACCCACAATGAAATACCTCGGCGTCCATATCGACCATAGGCTTTTCTGAAGCAGGCACGTCCAAAATGTAGCAGTGAAAACCGGACGTGCAGATATAGCACTTCGTAAGTTGATGCCCAGAATAAATGGCCCAAATATGCACGCAAAAAGGCTACTAAATGAGGTCGTAAATTCCATCCTCCTTTACGCTGTACCGGCCTGGGTGGAGTCGCTACATGCAGCCACAAACAAAAATAGACTAATAAAAACACAACGCAGCATGTTAATAAGCATATGGTGCGCTTACCGCACGGTGTCAAATGTGGCGCTACAAGTCATAGCGGCAGTCCCGCCGATTGACCTAATGGCTGAGGAACGGGCCAGCAACCAAGGCACAAATACAGAAGGCAGGGCTCGACACAGAAGTGCACTCATGAGCATATGGCAGAAACGGTGGAAGGACGCCAAGGAAGGGAACTGGACCAAAACTCTCATCCCAGAAATTGAGCCATGGCTGAAGCGCACTCATGGCGAGGTTAACCACCACTTAACACAAGTGCTGAGCGGACACGGAAGCTTTGGCTCATATGTTAATAGGATTGGAAAGGCTGAAAGTGATAGCTGCAGATACTGCCAAAGGACAGACTCAGCTGAACATACTTCTTTCGAATGCCCGCAATGGGCTGAAATCAGAAGACGGTTCCGTGTGCATGAATCGGAAGACTGCACCTACTGTGTGGGAGGCAGACACAGTGGAACATACCGCTTTCTACTGTCACCGCTGGACAAGCGAAAGACTTGAGATGGAGGTACACACAGGAGAGACCTTAACCAACAGTAACATGACGGCACTCATGCTGAGGAGTGATGAAGACTGGAAGGTTGTAGAAAAGTGTATGAAAAAAATTATTTATAAAAAGGAAGAAAGAAGAAGGAATAAGCAACTAGTGTAGAAAGAAATATTAGAACAGCCCTCCTTTGAAGAAATGCCTTTGCGATGCCGGGGGATACAGGGATCATTGCAGGGCATAGCATTCCAGGGGATCATTGGATCCAGCTAGTGCTGGCGACGCCCCAAAAAAAAGTCTAATCCAGTCTAGTCTAGTATAGTTCAGTCTAGTCCAGTCTAGTTTAGTCATATCTAGTCCAGTCTAGTCCAGTGTAGTTCATTCTAGTCAAGTCTAGTCCAGTTCTAGTCAAGTATAGTCCAGTCTAGTCCAGCCTAATTCAGTCTAGTCTAGTCTACTTCCCAGTCTCCCAGTCGAAATTTGCAAAATGGTGAATTCGATTTCTAATGGGTAGAATTTATTTTGCAAAAGGATTAACTTACTTTGCAAAAGGGTGAATTTTATTTGGAAAATCATGTAGTTTTGATGCGCCAAAAAAAAATCAGTCAATGAATATAAAACTTAGATTACTTACTGCCTGGCACAAAATAAACTAAATTAGGCAAAATTACACAGTTCTCATAGAATCTTATGTCCTAGTCCAGTCTAGTCTAGACCAGTTTAGTCCAGTCTAGTCAGGTTTAGTTCATTTTAGTCCTGTCTACTCCAGTCTATTCCGGTCTAGTTCAGTCCAGTCTAGTTCAGACTTGTATAGTTCAGTTTAGTCCAGTCTAGTAAAGTATAGTCCAGTCTAGTATAGTTCAGTCTAGTCCAGTCTAGTCAAGTATAGTACAGTCTAGTATAGTTCAGTCTAGTTCAGTCTAGTATAGTTCAGTCTAGTCCAGTCTAGTCAAGAATAGTCCAGTTTAGTCAAGTATAGACCAGTCTAGTATATCCTAATTCAGTCTGATCTACTCCAGTCTAGTTCAGCCTAATTCAGTCTAGTTCTGTCTAGTCCAGTCTAAGCGCATCCAGTTTTGTCCAGTTTTGTCTAGCCTTGTCTACTTCCGTTCAGTTTTATCCAGTCTTGTTCGGTCTTTGTCAGTTTTGATACGGTCTTGTTTAGTTTTGCGTAGTTTTGTCTGGTCTTGTCTCGCCTTATCTGGTGTTGTCTGGTCTTGTCTGCTCTTGTGTGGTCTTGTATGGGGTTGTCTGTTCATGTATGGTTTCGTTTGAACCTGTGTGGTCTTATCTCGTCTTGAATGGTCATGTTTAGTCATGTCTGGTCTTATATGGTCTTGTTTGGTTTTGTCTGGTCTTGTTTGATCTTGTCGGGTTTTGTTATCTGATTTTATTTGTTCTTGTCTAGTTTTGTTTGTCTAGTCTTGTCTAATCTTGTCAGGTTTTGTTTGTCTAGCCATGTCTGGTCTTATCAGGTTTTGTCTGGTCTTGTCTAGTTTCCTCTTGCCATGTCTTGTCTGGTCTAATTCTGTCTAATCTTGATTAGTTCTGTCTGATCTTGTCTAGTCTTGTCCAGTCTTATCAAATCTTATTAAAGCCTTTTCCTGTATGTTTGTTTTATTTCAACATTTTGTCCGATATATTCTGGTTATATTTGGTCTTGCCTTATTTTGTCTCATCTTGTTTGATACCGTTTGATTTAGCGTGGTCCTGTATAGGCGTGTGTGATCTTGTCTGGTCTCGCTTGGACTCGTCTGGTCTTGTTTGGTTTTGTCTGTTCTTGTCATATTTTGTTAGATCTTGTCTGGTGTCGCCCAGTCTTGTCTGTTCGGCTTTGTTCTTGACAGTTTTTGTCTGGTCTTGTCTAGTTAACTAAGCATGCCTATTATTTTGTATTATTCAATTTGTCTTCCCCATCTCTACAACAGAGCGGGCGGTGGGAGAGCCTATCAACTCCTCTAATTTGGTCCAGCTGATGATTAAAGGCGAGGACAACTGGAAAGCAGTAGCAACGATGTGCGCCACGGTACTTCGAACAAAAGACGAAGATGAAAGAAAGGTCAGGCTGCTGTCCAGGAACGGCCAGCCGTGATGGAAAGGATCACCACTTTGAAGTAATGCAAACGCGGTCCCGAAGTGGAGTACTGATCCTGGGGGGAGGTGGTTTTAGTGGATATACTATCTCTGGAAGAGAAGGAGTCCCACACTAACCAGGTAGTGGGTGCCTGGTTAGTGTGGGACTCCTTCTCTTCCAGAGATAGTATATCCACTAAAACCACCTCCCCCCAGGATCAGTACTCCACTTCGGGACCGCGTTTGCATTACTTCAAAGTGGTGATCCTTTCCATCACGGCTGGCCGTTCCTGGACAGCAGCCTGACCTTTCTTTCATCTTCGTCTTTTGTTCGAAGTACCGTGGCGCACATCGTTGCTACTGCTTTCCAGTACCTGCACCCATATAAAAGGTTTCCCCTTCCTCCTAAAAAAAAAAAGTACGTGGGACCTGATCTGGAGCCCCGAGGACAGCCCTTGTTTACGGATAAGACAAGACTAGAAAGCGGAGATAACTGATGTGGGAAATTACAGACCAATTAGTATACTTTCAATGTTCTCAAAAGAGTTCGAAAAACTCATCTGTACTAGAATAATATCATTCATTGAAAAATATCAAACAATAAGCCCACAGCAACACGGATTCATCAAAGGAAAGAAAATCGATACTGCTTGCTACGAATTCATCAAGGATATTATGAAAAATCTAGAAGCTAAGAATATCCCACTAGGATTGCTAATGGATCTGCCCAAAGCGTATGATCTAGTGCAGGCATGAGCAACCTTTATTGGAACTAAAGCTGGCCAAATTATCATTATTTGTTCCAGCACAGGAGCAGCAAAACGTAAAGCGGGCATATTGGTCCCGTTTATTAACATTTGGGGCAGTAGAGTAATTTTCATTGCGCGGGGAAGTCGGCACAGATACTGTATGCGGCCCACGGGCCTCAGGTTACTCAAGCCTGATCTATTGGAACATACTATTCTACAAGATAAATTACACAAATACGGCATCAGAGGGGTTGCACTAGAGTGGTTAAAATCGTACCTAAACAATAAATCACAAATAACCAGATTAGACACTCCGAATGGTTTTGTAAAGGAATATCAGAATGCGTATCCCACAGGAGAGACAGGAGACACTCACAGCGTCTAAACGGCGCACGGGAGCTATGCGAAATTTTCAGGAAATCTAAGTAAATAACCACTTTATCCATTTCCCGTGAGAAACCGCGACAACTTGAAGAAATATCGATTTCATCGCCAATAAGTTTATATTTACGTTTGGTAAAAATTCGCTGTCGAAATTTCTGACAGTAGTTTTGCCAGCTGAGCGTCGGAGGTGGACGTGAGTTTCTCAAGAATTTTTAATTTGCAAAAATAACTTTGAACGTCTCGCTAAAAGTCATAAATCCCACTTTTGGTCTATTACTCTTAACCATTTTAATTAATGATCTCCCCAAAACGCATATCATCCCTCAACACACCGTGGTTATCTATGCGTACGATAGTACCCTATTAATGATAAATAAGTCATAATACTGACAATTATGATTATCTTTTGAACAATATGGTAAATGTGTAAATTAAAACTTTGTTTGTGGTGAAAAATATATCTGAATAATGTATCAAGTTAAAACTGGAATAATGAAATATAAATAATAATTATAGTTATTGCTCAATAATTGTTTTGTAGGAATTGGCGATATCGAACTGAGAATATCTGTTTTTTATTGATTTGAGACAATGCAATAATTGATAAATAAAATTGTTATTTTTATATGAAAAAAAAAACGTTTCAAGCTTGCATATATAAATAGTCGAAAATCTGAAAATAAGTGCAAATCAACATCATGTCGACTTGCGTATATTATTTTTATCTATGTCGACGTTTTATTTATTTCTTGGCATTTAATATGTTTTTTACACTCATTTTACATGCTTTCTGTCAATGATACTTAAATCTATATTACATTAAAAATGAGTTTTAACGAGAATGTTTTGAAACATGAATGAGTTTTAACCCCTTAGCTAGAAGGGGGCTGTAAATGCAAATACTTATATCTCAAAAACTGGAGGTGTTATAGATGCGAAAATTGGTATTTAAATTCTTTTTTTAAATGAAGAAATGGGTGTATTACTATTTTACAAGAGTTCAAGATTCAATTAATTTAGATTATTTTGGTTAAAAAATTTGGGCAAAAATCTGAAAATACGGTATTTTGCGCGTTTTTCATAATCGCTTTGCAGGCTTACGTTTCACCATAATAGAAAAGGATTATTGGTTGTTTGTTCTATATAAAATTTCGCGTCTTTTAATGTATTATATGTCAAAATCATATACATGTCAAAATTCGCGATTTTGAAGAAGGGCTTTTAAAAAATCGCAATTTTCGACACCTCTCCGATTTTTACATATTGCATATCAAAACACGCAGAATTTTACACACATTATGCTAATATAAATCATTATGCAATTTAGTTTAGAATAAATCAGTAAATCTTAAAAAACCATACCATTTTCAACAACCGAAAACCACCTTCTATTTACAGCGATAACTTAAAAGAGTAAAAATATTGCGATATCAGTTTTTTGATTTTCTCAAAGCCTAAAAAAGTTTGAATGAAATCCATACGAAAATATTTGAGTTCAAGTTTAACTTGATTTGAGGGCCGGATCCTAGTAACAATTTCCAAATCTTACCTACAGTCTATCTTAGGGATCGTCCATTAATCACATGAGGCTCGAATGGGGTGGGGGGGTGGCGGTTTTGTGAAAAATCACGAAACATCACGGGGGGTCGGGGTGTAGTGAGATATCACGTGTATTTATTTTTTCATTGAACGCGCGATTTTTAAACCGAAAATCGGCGCGCGACTCGCTGCCAGTCCCAGTAGAAGTATGTGATTTTGACGCCGAATACATGCGTAAATCGTTGCCGCGTACGTCTTGTCTCAAAATGTCTTAACTAGGAGACAGTGCTGGATTTACCAGCAGGCTGAGTAGGCTGGGGCCTATGGCGGCAGATTTTAGGGGCGGCAAATTGGGGCACACAAACAAAACATTTTTTTTATCGTACAGAAATTCAAAAGATTCATTTTTATATACCTTAATGTACATGTTAGGTTAGGTAGATGAAGAAATGAGAGTGACTACAAGTGATACTTTCAGGATTAATACATTTCTCGTCCTTATTGATAGACTCGTATCCGAATTAAAAAAACAACAGGAGGTATACAACAAGTTCAATGAAAAGTTTTAATTTTTGACCAAAATGGGTGAATTTTCATCATCAACCCTTACGGTAAAAGTCCTTTTCTTGGAATAAATGTATACTAATGATTTAGAGACTGACTTAGTTTAAGAATGCATACATTTTCAATGCCACCTTTCTTCTGAAAGGATTTTGGTAAAACCAGATTTTGGATAATTGAAAAGTCTGTCTTCGTTCCTGCGTAAACAGAATTTGCAAAACTTATTTTGCATTGTTATCCAAACTTACAAAAAGTTGCTAAAAAACATCACGTGATTAATGGACGACCCCTTAATATTAGTCTACAAATTACTCAGAAGAGAATCAATATTTTAGTAAACATAGCCGACCTGAATTAATTTGTCTGATATAAAGTCGATATTTATATCAGACAAATTAAGAGAAGCTAGAAGCCGCGGTCTATAGCCAGTATTAAATAAAATCAATAATCGATTAACTAGATTCGACATGTTTTAATTAATGTTTTTTTAATAACATTTATTTTCGAATTTTCAGAAAATTATAAAATGCGCTTTTTTCCTTTCGAAACAACCAAACAACAACAATAATGCCAAACAACAATAATGGCTGCGCAACTAGGCTACCAGCAGCCAATCTAACACATGACGGCATATGGGAGCCCGCGCACTAAGCGGCCAAGAATTCCTGGCTGCGGCAGCCAGTAGAACACGCCTGATCGAACGACAGCCCATTGGCTGCACGCAGCCAGAACAAGTATAGCGAATATATTTAGATGCCGTCAGCTTCCATGCATTTACTGTAGCAGGCAGACGTATTTTGTCGATATCGCTAGACAAAAGTGTCACAGTTGGCTGCTCAAATATAGTACGCAAGAGGCATAACTCTACAACCTAATACTACTCATTTTCACGACTAATCGTCTGTTTTTCATTTCTCTTAACTAGACATTCCAAAAAATGTTTTCATCTACCTTAACTAGATTTGTGGTTGCTAGATAAATGATAAGAATGGTATACAAACAGAAAACTTTATATAGGAAAAATAATAATGAAACTTGATCTAGTCATTTCATATCTACTCTTATCTATATGTAGTTTTGTTATTAGTGACTTACTCGTTTGGTGGAGAAATATTTCTTCCAGTTTTCCCATTCAAACTGAAACTCATTTTGAAAATTAAACACAGATCAGTAAAACCGAAGAAGTAAACGTTAAATAAGCTCTTTAATAGTAATCGGCTCTCTCGGCGATCGACTCGATATGATTTCTCAACGGGCGCATGTAAATATTTGAATTATTTTTAAGCGTACTTGAAATATTTAGTAAACTGTGGTAATAACGCGCGCTAACTATCAACGCGAAGTCTAAACGTATATGAATGGGAAGTCAGTTCATGCGACCAGCCGACACACTCCAAATGCAAACTTTCCATTATCTGCGATCTGAATTAAAAATGTGAATCACAATGAGCAGAACGAAAACAATTATTCAATTTACGAAAACTTAAGCAGCAGCACTACTATTCTACTGATAAGAATGAACACTACTATTCAGAACAACCATGTAACTTGTTTGCCTTGAAATATTTTATTTTGCCTTTTTCATCATTAGTACTAACTAATAATGACAAAATGTAAAGCGATGTGTAGATTAAACAGACACAGATAAAAATGCTTAAAATAAAATGAACATAGGCATGTCTAGTCTTGTCTGTCTAATCTTGTCTATCTAGTCTTGTCTGTCTGGGGTAATATTTTCTCATAGCAACAAATATTTTTTTAAGTTAAAAAGAAATGATTAGCCAGAAATAATTGCTAATCAGTTATAAGAAACGAATCGCTTAAATCAAACATTCTATTTTAAATAAAATGTCCATTATCAATCGACGTTTGTAAAGTCTTGCAAAGTCCGTGTTATCATTGTGTAAGATTAGACATTCATTTCTTATCTCAATTAACTAGCAACCGAATATTTAATTGATATTTGTAATATTAATAATAATAATCGAGCACGATCTAATTCATTAACCTGTTTTCGAAATTTACGAAATTTTGATTGATTGTGTGTGCAACAAAATAAAAAAAATAATATAAAAGAGAGAGAGAGAGGCTGAAAAAAACTTAAGAAAAATTAATAAATTATTCATTAATTTTGCCGACAGCTGTGAATGATTTTTTTTTTAAGGCGGAACATAAATTTAATTTAAAACGTTTTATGTGGAAATTATATTTGCATTTTAAATGTACCTACACCCAATTATTTTAGATTTAGTAAACTGCATTCCAGTTTCATGCGGAAAAACTAGACTCACTAACTATAAATAAACTATTTTAGCTACGACCAATATTGTAAATGACCATTAATGTACAGTTCGTGGACTATGTAAATACATCATAACACACACGTATGTAATAGTCCGCGATTATGACAAGTTATGATTGATAACACACACGTGCGTTTGGTTTACGATTCGTTGATTGGTTGAGAGCTGCTACTACGTGCTCACACGTTTAACGCTCCCCGTGCCACAATTCAAACTAACGGAAATTGAAATTGCGTACATTGGGTTGCCAGTTATTTAGTTATTCCAGTTTAACCCAAATAAGTACTAAATAATAAGGTATGTAACCATTAAGAATATATTTCTTTTCATTTTTATCAAGTTAAATAATGTCGAGTAACAGTTATATATGAAAATACAACTGTTTGTTTATTATAATGTTAAATAATGATAATTAAATAAACATTACCTAATTAAAAATAAATTTGTTACATCAAACATATTTTTCTTATTAAACAGAAACAAATTAGTGTGGTCGTAGATAAAGTATAGTACATAACTCGAGTTGTAAGGCAATTACGTATTCGCGGAATTACGTACTCCTCGCTACGCGGATCGTTATAGGCTGCTTACAACTCTTGTTACGTAATGTACTATCACAAACATCATCCATTTAGAAAAAAACTTTATACCTGCTGCGCGCTCTTAAGGGTCTCTCTTAATTTCTACCCTAACTCTTAATTTAACTTGTAACTCTTAATTTGTCACCCTTTATTATCTGCTTTTACATGGAAATTATTCTTAATATTCATTCAATTACATTGAAACCCTCGTATAACGAGACAATTCTATGGAGCATTAAATCCGCGTTATACGAGGGCTAACTGCAGTAGTTTTTATAATTAGTTTTTGACTGGTTTTCCGATTAAACTAGAATTCTTCTCACACCGTCTCCAATTGGACATTAACGTTCTTGACACGGATGCTCGGAAGACATCAGTGGTCGTATAGTTGAACCAACGGCGTAGGTCTTTCAGTCATGAGTTCTGTCGTCTGCCAATCGACCTCTTCCCCTGTAGTTTCCCCTCAATAATTAATCGAAGGAGTACGTAATGCTTCCCTCTTATGATGTGACCCAGTTATTCGGCCTTTCTTCTCATCATAGTATGAAGTAGTTCTTTTGACTTTTTCATACGGGTAAGTACATCAGCGTTAGGCAATCTTTGTACCCAAGTTTTTCTCAGTATGCGCCTGTACAGGTTCATTTCAAAATCTTATTTTTAATAAAAAACCCATAGCCGGGTTTAGAGTCCAGTTTTCGCATCCGTACAGAAACACTGCAAACTCGTAGCATCACAACATGCGGACCCTCATTATCAGACTTAGGTCAGGTCTTAGATCAATAAGAAATGTCACATGGTTATAAATGTTCTGCGGGCTTGTTCTCTTCTCGACTTTATTTCCTTCGTCATATGACAGTGTTGGTTGACTAAAGCACCAAGATATTTAAAGTTAACAACCTGCTGTAACGATTCCCCGTTGATTAAGGTGAATTTTTTAAAAGCGAAAGCTGTACATCTCCTTTACTTTACTCCTTTACTTTTTCGAGTCCGAAATCATTCCATTCAAAGTTTTTCTGCCCAGTACCGGGCTACGTCTATGGCATTTTCATTTGCAATTCACATATCATCGATGGATCACGTTGCAGGACATAATGTGCATCCCAGCAGGTGTCCCATGTTTTGTATCTCGCCACATTAACAGAGGCATTGTTGGTCTTCCTCAATTTTCCACTTTGGTTTGTTTGTTTTTATGGGTGGCACACCAGTTCGTATTCTGTTTAGCTTTCTCCATGTCTTCCAGTCTAAATTTGTCCCTGCACAGGGGCTTTCGTTGATAGGGAAGTTGTCAGGCGGTTCCATGCTTCAAAGTTTTATATACTTTTTCGCTGTACACCATCTCGCATTTCCGACTGATTTTACGCCGTCATAACTTTTGAATGGCTCACCACAGAGACCTCTAGTCTTCAACAATCTATTAGTCGAAAAAACGTATATAATATTCCATATATAGCTTTCAGTTAAGAAATACAATCCACACGGGGAGTCTAGACCGCGCAAACGACGAAATGTTAGAAAATAGATTTTGTCAAAATCGTTATTTTTTGAGTTACAGCAAAATTTAAAAACCATATGAAAGCATTTTTCCTGATTGCTAGGTTTTTTCCGTTCACTATCGCCTGCAAGAATTGAAGAAATTTTTAAGAAATTTCGGCGCTCGAATAGAGATCTCGAAAAGTAGTGGACAGTCTTAGTGTATTAACGGGAAAATGACCTTCTGAAAACGATGCCGCAATCCGTTTTTGATTATCTGCAACCGTTTCCGAGATATCTACTTTGCAAATCGAGAATCGGGTAAATTTCAGTTTGAAATTTAGCGACGAATTTTTGAATCTTTCGGGACAATTTACTCATCGCCTTGTTCGTCTTGTCGTGTAGTTTCTGTGTGCCGAAAATGATTTCGCTGCTTTTTACCGTTGGTGGAGAAAATCGAAAAAACCGGAAATGCTCTATATATCGAACGAAATGATGTCAAAATTTTTTTTGGAAATTGTTTCGAAGATTTTTTCGTGATTTTTTTTTTGGTTACCCGAAAGAAAACGAAGTGTTGAAAACGGTTTTCCAGCTTATTTCGCTCTAAACTTACAAATAAACATGTTATATAGATATTATAAACATTATATATTTTGTCGCTGTACACCATGTCGCATTTGCGACTGATTTGACGCTGTCATAACTTTTGAACGACTCACCACAGAGACTTCTAGTCCTCACTAATCGATTCAGCACATAGAAGAAATTGAAGGATTTTTTCCATGATTTGAGCCTTTTCCGTTGCTGTTCTTGGCCATACAGGATTGGCGATCGTCGAAGGTTTGCTTAAATTTTTCTACGTGCTCTATACCCATTCTCTCACTTGGTTCTGCGAAGCCCGCTGCTTTGTATAATTTGTTGATGGGTGTTGGTTTCATGCAGCCAGTAATAATCCTGCAAGATTGGTTTAAGGCGATGTCGACCTGTTTTGCCTGGCTTGATCTGCACCAGGCTGGGCAGGCATATTCTGTAGTTGAAAAACAGAGGGCTTACGCGGATGTTCTCAAGACTTGAGGTTTTGCACCGTTTTATTTCCAGCAACTACTTTTTGTCTGGTTTTGTGACAGTGCTGTTTGTAAGTTAGTGTTCTATCCAAGATTACACCCAGATACTTTGGTGTTTCGGCATATTTTAGTTCTTTAGTTCCAAGTTTGTTGTGAGGCTTGTGGGTATTTAAATGGAAAACACTTATTTGGGTTTTTGATGGGTTCGGTTTTTGGGAGTTTTTCGATAGTATTTGGACATTAGTTCCCATTGTATCTTCCAACCTTACCTCTATCTCCCCGAATGTCTTACCTTGAACTGTGATAACTAGGTTGTCAGCGTACACGTAGTGTTTTGCGTTTTCTGTTATAGGCTGGTCATTGGAGTATGTATAAAATAGAGTGGGGGCCAGAACACTTCCTTGTGGGAAACCGTTTTGGCTTTTTTTATTTTGTAGTTCCACATAAAACCTTCTGTTTTGGAGTAATGATTGCATCTGCTTCGTTAGTTTGTAGTCTTTTGTGATTTTGTAGACTTTGATAAGCAGGGTTTAAGAAGAATGGAGTGGTAATGTTTGTGCATGTGCTTTACAAAAAAAAAATGGAGAGGAAATATTTGCGTCATATTAATTTTTTATAATTATATTTTTCATTGAATGATTTTTTTCAAAATAATGTTTCATTTTCATTTAAAACATTACAAAATGCACATGTATACTAGAGATTCGCCTTCACTGAAGCCACTGATTTCTATGTTTTCTATGTTCTCGGTTTCTATGTTTAATCTTGATGTTCAGCTGCTCCAGAAATCATTGATGATTGAAAATACTCGTTCAACTGTTGCATTGGTACCCGGCAAACACATTGCAAATTCAACAAGTAGTTTTAAGTTCTTCCATTTATTTATTTTTTCCGTGGAGTAGCAATACTCCGCGTAAACAAAACCTTCATCGAAGAGTTCATTATCATCGATAACAATTTTGTGGTTTTCTTTCACATAATGAACCGTCTTCATTTGGCATTTTAATAATATCCATCCAAAAATGTGTAACAATCAGTTCATTTGTTTACATATTCAAAGGATTTTTTACAAAAACATAATTTCTTTAATAAATTTCGCCTCGCTTCCAGGGGTTGCTTTTCGATTGTATCGAGTTTCTGCGTTAACTTTAATGGAACAAATCCAGTATTATATCTAGCGACTATTTGCTCCAACACCTTATTTAAGATAGTTTTCACCTCGGAAGTGATGAAACTTTAGAGCTTTCAATTTCTTTAATAGTGATATGAAATACAACAGCTTGTCTTGATTCGGCATTCGCTTTGAAAATGCATAAAATCACAATTATACTTATTTAGTTTTACAATATCATGCAAAGTAGTACAAGCAGTACATACTATGAGGAAAGCAGTACAAATGCAGTGCCTAAAAATTGGGCAGTACAGACTATCTTAAAGAAGTACTGTACTGCCGAAAACAGTACGTCTGGTCACGTTACCGTTGATGGTTACGGAAACGTTTTTTTGTGAAGATCATGGTTTTTGTCCTCAGTATGTTCATAAACAACCCGGCCGTTTCACTATGCTGTACCACGTTATCTACCATTTTCTGTAGTTCAGCTTGGGTATTTGCAATGAAAACCGTGTCGTCGGCGTATCTCAAGTTATTTATTTACCGTGATTCCGCCTGAAGTTTTATCAAGTGCTTCGTGGAATATTACTTTCGAGTATAGATTGAAAGCGGCGATAGCACGTACCCGTGCCGGACACCTTTCTTTATATGTATAGCATCTGTGAGTACATTATCTAATACTTGAGCCACTGATACTTGATTCAAGTATATATCCGTGATAATCTGTATGTCTCTCTTATCTACGAGTGCTGATTTCAGTATGTTTATCATTTTCTCATGTTGAACACAATCAAATGCCTTTTGGTAATCTATATAGCAGTCGTACACGTCGAAATTCATATCTCGGCATCTTTGGGCCAAGACATTCAGGGAAAACAAAGCTTCACGTGCAGGGCCTTCTTTAACCTATTGGGGGCCCTGGACACATTAGGATAATGGGGCCTCTTAGGTCAAGGCAATATATTATCTTGACAGAGCAGTATTTTATTAGAATAGACAAGGAAAGCAGATAAGCAAAGTTTTAGATTTATTATATATATATATATATATATATATATATATATATATATATATATATATATAAAGGAAGATAGGAACATTGTGGACAGAACAAAGGAAACAGGAGCACAGTCAAAGGATGAAGATCCTAATCAACACATGGGTTTTCAAGTGAGAAAAATCAAGAATTAAAAATTGAATCATAATCAATCGGCCAATCGGTATTTAATAGTTCTATATTAGAATTATACTTCAAAAATTTAAGTAAACAAACTCACTAGAACTGGAGCATAATTTATTATATTTTGAAAAATAATGTGGCATCTTTGGTGCAATAATTTGAAATTCAATTGAAAGATTTTTTTTCTCTTTCTAGAGTTAAAGTATTTTGACTTACTTAGCAAGTATTTTATAGGATATTTAATGTTTATGAATATTTTTCAGTTCTATCGAAATTTTTATTATAACACAACGAAATTACTTAAATATTCATTAGAACTCTTGCAACGTTGTTAAAATTTATATCTCAAGAATACACGC
This sequence comes from Phosphuga atrata, assembly GCA_944588485.1. NCBI lineage: Eukaryota > Metazoa > Arthropoda > Insecta > Coleoptera > Silphidae > Phosphuga > Phosphuga atrata. The sequence goes on from OX155899.1 coordinate 58,463,449, forward strand.
ACTAGTGCGGACAAGCCGCAATTTCTTGTAACATCAGCACTTTTTTTTTCTTTTTTTTTCAGTATTGGAGGGGGAAATACGTGTAATACCATACATGTCTGGTAGTGTGGGAGTCTCCAGTAGCCTGGCATACCCACTAAAAACACCTCCTTGTCTGCTACGACCGCCCGGTTCCGTTATTCCGGTTTCCACATTATTCTCAGGTAGTCGCCGGCAGGTGTCTGTTTTTCTTTTATTGATTATCTTCAGGTATGCCATGAAGCAGCCGTGTCCTGTGAAGAGTTGCGTTATGTAATATGTTATATTTCCGTGTTTTCTTGTGCTCCATGTTTTTAAGTTCCGTATAAGTGTTTTGGTCCATTGAGCTTTGTCTTAGAGACTATTCCAGCTAATTTGCCATGCTTCGAGGGTGTTTTCGAGCTCCTCTTGCATTATCATTGTTTTGTGAGCTTTTATTTCTTGTAGAACTTGTGTTTGTATCGCCGTGATTCGTTTTTCTATCTGCGATCTTTCCTTGATCAGGAGTTCTATTGGTATAACTCCCGCACATGCCGTTGCTGCTTCTGCCGATATCGTTCTTTATGCGCATATTACTCTTAAGAGGGTTCTTCTTTGGCACATTTTTAGCTTTTCTCTATATTTTAGTTTTTGTAGGCCTTTTTCCCATATAGTTGCCGCGTATAGTAGGATGGACTGCGTTGTCAGTGCCAGTACTCTTCTTTTGAAATAGTTTGGATCACCAAGGTTTGGTAGTACTGCTGAAAGTGCTTTCGTAGCTGTGTAAAGCGGACACAGCTACAAAAGCACTTTCAGTTCGATACGTCTATTGCGTATTCTATATGCTTGCCGAAAGTCATTCCGTAGTCTAGGACTACACCTAGATACTTGCATTCGTTCGTTGGTTTGATTTCATGGTCTCCAAAATGAACTATTATTTCTCTACGTGTCTTGTAGCTGTTGAGAAAACGACTGCTGTGGTTTTTTCAGGTGCAACTTCAAGTTTGTTTCCATCCATTTGCTTATGCATCTCAGAGTACGGCTTTTCTTATAATATCTGCGGTTGTTTCACCTTTTATGCATGCGCATAAGTCGTCTGCAAACGCATACAGTTTAATCTGGTCCGTCTGGGGCAGGTCGAGTACGTCGTCATATAAAATATTCCACAGGGTGGGGCCTAGCACCGATCCCTGTGGGACGTCGGCGCATACCGTTTTTGTAAGTCCCTTTTCTATTTCTATTTGTCTTTCTTCGAAGTAGGATCTAATTATATCTATTAAGTAGGAGTCGATTCCTCGGTTTATTAGTTTGTTTATTGATATTTTCCACGAGGCGTTGTTGAATGCATTTCTGATATCGATAAAGATAGCAAGTGTTGTTTTTTTTTGAACTTCCTCTTTCGATGAACTGTTTTACACGTTTTATGGCGTTGATTGTGGAGCGTCCTTTTCGGAATCCGTATTGTTTTTCGTTTAGTCCTCCTTTTTTCTCCAGGTTCTTTTTGAGTCTCTCGTTTATTATAGTTTCGAACAGCTTCCCGATTACATCTAGTAGACATCAGCACTTAGAATCAATTAAAAAAAATATAAAGCAAAATAAATTGTAAGTTTAGGTCTGAGAACCTATTTAGATTAATAATAAATGAATTCTTAAATAATTAGCAACAATAATTGTGATAGTTTTTCAAATATTTTAAATAAAAGTTAACATGCGGGGATCTACCAGGGAAAAGAAATCCACCAGGGAGATTTTTTTTCAAGGTAGCAGATTTGGGCAAGACACTAAAAGGTGGTAGATCTACCGAAAAGTTGGTAGTGTTAGTAAACGCTGGTTGTGTGTGTGTGCGTGCGATAATCGATACTCGACCAGCAGTGAATTGCAGACGAGCGTGGCCGGTTGTATAATACTGAAGACGGAACAATTTTGTTGAACGTATTTGTTTCTTTTAAATTAACAGAAATACATTATATAGCTCGTGATACCTACCGCCCCCTATATCGCCCCCAGGCTACCTACCGCCCCCTATATCGCCCCCTGGCTACCTAGCGACCCCCAAAACGACGTCTCGACCACTGGGGGGGCGATATCGCCCACTTTGAGGAAAATAAAGGGATAATAAATAAAGGGATAATATAATATAATCCACGAAAAGAACTCTTTTAGCATTCACTAATATCTATGTCCTTAAAAATCTATGATCATTGAAGAGGTGCCCTTCTAGATTTAAAATGACCAAATCACTTCTCCAAAATCTATTTTTTGAGCATAACACATTCTATGGACAACAGCGACAAACTGGTTAATCTCTCTTGAAGCATTGTACTTCTTTATTCATTTTCAATTTGGAGAAGAAGCCTTCCCCACTGCAGTTACTTACCATCCTGCTTAAAAAGATGTTCAATGCGATTTCTACATTTGAAAATGTGTCTTCAATTTTATTTTCTTTCAAGTAGACCATACTGGGAGAGGCTGTTATTCCAGTCTTCAACTTGACGTTGGAGTTTTTCAAAAGGGTCCAAGGGATTCATTCCGTTGTAGATCACGAGTGATGGTGTCCATGATAAGAACAAAGAGGGATGGTGATAGTGCTAAACCTTGGTGGACCCCGATATTTACAGGAAAGTTATCTGAGGTGCCAACAGCACAACGTACTCTGCTACTGGTGTTTTTGTATAGCATCTTGACTACTTTAACAAATGATTCTGGCACTCCAAGTCTCGGAGCGCATACCAAATTAACTCATGAGGAACACGATCAAAGGGCTTTTCGATGTCGAGCAAAGCAATATGCAGTGGTTTCCTTTTCTCACGATGCTTCTCCATGAGTAATCGTGCTGAAAATATGGCGTCAGTAGTTCCAGCTCTCTTGACAAATCCACACTGGTTGATGATAATGTTGGCAATGTCATTTAGTCGATGATCAGTTCTCTCAAAGATCTTCATTGTATGTGAGAGAATGCGTATTGGGCGATAGTTAGAGCACTCTGCTGGGTCTCTTTTATTCTTGAAAATCGGTACCGTGGTGCTTGTAGTCCAGTCAGTAGGCATGTGGCCGGAGTCGATTATAGCGTTGAAAAAGACAACAAGCCAATCAATTGCAAAGGCTTGCAGTTCTTGCAACTTCCATAAGTCAGCGGGAAGATTGTCTGGTTGATTTGTCATGTTTTTGATGGCAATGGCAACTTCCTCTGCAGTGATTTTGGGGATAGGCCCTTCAATTGGGACACCTTTTGAGATTGGTCGATGCGGGAACTCTATATTTGATATCTCCTCAAAATGCTGATGCCAGCGTTAGAGAATCTCATGTTTGCTCTGGAATCTTTTGCCTTCCTTGCTCTTTATGCACACATAGTGTTCAATATCCCTTGTTGAATTTGCTCGGGCTTTGGTCAGGCGGTATATATCCTTTTCTTTGGTGTCCAATTTGAGGAAGAGATTGTTGTCGTGGTTGGTTCTTGCTTCAGCGACGGCTTTCTTTGTCTCTCGTTTAGCAGTAATGTATCTTTCTCTGTGCTCGTGGGTCTTTGAGAAAGCCAGGTTTTGATGCTGTCTTCTTATCATAGACCTTTTCTTGTACCTGAGCTGTCCACAGCTTGTCAATATGGCAACTTCCTGGTTTTGTTGTACTCAATGTTTCTGCTACCACAGCAGTCACTGACTTACAGGAATTTGTCCATGTGGTGTCAATATTGTTGAAGTCCACAGGAGGAAATGTGATACTGCTAACCGATGCTGATTTCTGGTCTTGTGGTTCCCACCACTTTATTTTTGTCTGGCCGCTTGTATATCCACCTATCCTGCGTTTGCTGATCTTCAGGTCGCCAGTTAGTAGTTTGTGGGGCAACATAGTTTGAAGGTATAACCTTCACATCTGAGACTGATCGCAAGTTGCAACGCCGTAACAGTAAGTAGTCAACCTGGCTTCTATAATCACCGCTAGTGTACGTTATGTAACACTATGTATGTATATGTGACTATATTACGTTATGATATGACTAATGCGCTTCTTTAAGAAGGTGTTGCCTATGATGAGGTTGTTTGCTTCCGCGAAGTCTAAGACTCGGCATCCGTCCTCATTCCTACTACCGCAGCCATTTCCAGCGGGACAACTGTAAAGATCCTTATTTTGGCAAACATGCCACATATGAGTAAGAAGTCATCCTCTGGGCACAACAACAATTGAAGACAAGACAAGATCTTGAAGTTCTTTCCAAAACTGCTCTTTCTCACTCAGCCGGCAAGATGACATACCTAAGACAACGTTCATGAGGCGGTCTGAATGACGATTTACCTCGGCTACTTGATCTCTTAAGGCCCGTCCAGACGCTCCGTTTCGCACAACCTTTTGTCTGCGCAGTTCAACACGTTGCAGATAAAACGTTGCGTGTAGATAGGAAAACTGCGCGGAGACGGTAGAGTTGCAGCGATAACTGAGCTAAAGAGCATACATATCCATGAACTGTGCAGACAAGTCGGCGCATGTAGACGGTAGCTCCGTTTTCCGATTTATTTTGTTCAAAAATGACCAGACTAGTACCTCCTCCATGACGATTTCACTAAAACTGTGCGAAATATACAGATATATCTGCACCGTGTAGACGCTCTACAAATTGCAACGTTTTCATTCCTTCTTAAGACTGCGCAGATAAAAGGTTGTGCAAAACGGAACGTCTGGACCTGCCTTTAGGTTGGCACAAAAACAATGGCAACCCCATTTCGAGAACTTCTTCCATGGTAGATGAGCTTATATCCATCTCCAATTTCACGGGATTTCTGTCCTCTCCATCGAGTTTCCTGTATACAGGCGATGTCCACTTTCCGTCTTTTGAGCATATCAGCTAGTTCAAGTTTAATTAACAATACAGCATACAACTTAATTATTAATTAATTAATCATTAAACAAAGGGCAAAAACCAAATATTCCATGCTGAACTCTGTTAATGTGTTTACAATACATTGACCTCTGTTTTGCCGTACTTAATTGACAAGTCGGATTTCAGGGGGTGAAGGATTAGACAGGGGGCGTATTAGTGAGGATCTATTCCTCTGTAATATAGATTCTTATCTTATATCTTCGTAGAAACTGAATATTATATTTCAATCGGTAATTTAAGTACATCAGGGCTGTCCAACTGCAAGTGCCCCAAGGGTCGCTTAAAAATGCGGTTTGGAGGGCCGCATTATAAAATAGCATTTTATTTGTATTTTATCTTTAATAAAATTGTTTTTGCATATTTAGAATTTGAGGGTAATTTATACATTTAGGCCCGCGGGCCACGTGTTGAACAGCCCAGATGTAGATGCAGGTGTTATATCACATTGAGCTATAATGTTTCCTTTGGCAAGTCTTTCCCCATGAAAGCAACAATGAAATCTATACATAATAACTTCATCTTCTCTAAGAGTTTCTATGGAAGGTTTACCATAAGAAAGAAGTGCCTAACATGTTCAACCTTTATCCAGTTAGCTCCTCAATTATTTATAGCAATTAATTCAATTAAGAAATTTTCAAGAACAAAGAAAAACCGATTTATAGATTTTGAAAATACTATTTTATCAAATGTTGTTTATTGACCTTTGAGCTACGACCTAAACGCTAATTGTTAACTAATTTATTATCAGGTGATAAAGCTAAATTAGCATGTATCTATAATTAGACGCATTTAACAAGTTCAAAGTGTTATAGAAACAAATCACACGAAAAACTTTTAGATAGTTCGCTGGGCTTCCTTTCATGCCAAACTTCAATCTAACAATCGATTTCCTAAAAATATGTTCTAGAATACAAAAAATAAAAGTAGGGAAACTTCCAAAAAGACACGAATATAATTGTTACAGAAAAAAAAAAGAGTGAAATCGAGGGAAAATTAAATTTGAAAAGATTTTAGCTAAAATCGTTATTTAACAAATTTGAAAGTGTTTTTCCTGCTGGTTACAAATATATAAATTACATTTTCATAAAATTGTTAAAATTGAGCGAAATTTGATGAAATTTTCTCGCCCGAAGAAGGAATTTAAAAAAAAAGCATTATTTGTTTTTTTACCTGTGAGAAAGTACTCGTTTTGGAATTCGCAAATTGTCGTCGACGTTTGCCTGAAGCTTCCCATTCTCAACTTTACCATTTCCACAGACGTTCCGGCGTCCAGGTAAAAAAACAAAATGATTCTGCAACGGATTTTCAACTTCGAACAAATCCTGCGAGATTTCCGGCATCGTCACGATGTTTACGCATTCGACTTTCGGCCAGCACTGATTCACACAGTTCATTGATAATCGCAAAAGGAAAATATCTTACAACTAGATAACACGCGTCTCTTTATTGAAATTTCAGTTTGTTAGAGGAGAAAGTACACAAACAATATGCTAATAATATTAATTTGATCTCTAAATTCTCAATTTAATTTATTGCTTATGTGAGGCCTACACAACAATTTTTTCTTTGGAAAGTTACCACCGACAATAATCAACAGTAATTTTCCTCATTGATAAATTACTTGGAATTTTTTAAGTATTAAATTATAGACTAGTTAATCGAAAGAACCGAAAACGAAGTTGATAAAAGAAAATAAGCAAGAATTACAAAATCTACCTTGTCACGTATTATCTAAATAGTTTAATAATAATACTAAATAGTATAAATAATATGTATATTAAGTGCTTATCCTTTTGCTATAATTATAGGTTGTTCTTCGGAAAATGATTTTAAATCCTTTTCCCAAGAACAACCTAGTTATACACCCAAGTATAAATTATGTAAAAAGCATGTAATCTAAATAGTATATAATATTCATTCTTGCCAGTTCAAACTGATCTTAACTTTACTATTTTCTAACCAATTTGATATCGTTCAGCATTTTACCATTGATATCGTTATCTACATAGACAAGATTGGATAGACAAGACAGACAAGACTGGACAGACAAGAATAGTAGCTACTAGGGCGTAGCTGGAAGCTGTGGCGACAAATGGCCCTTGAGAACTGCGCCAATCATTCGAAAACCGCGTTTAGCATTTCTTCAGAATGATGTCTCTAAAGTTGATTGGTGTTTTGCTCTATAGTTGGCTTGGTTGCGGTGTCTGATTGTTTCAGCTTCTTGTCATCGTCCTTGTAGATTGAAGATTTGGTGTTGACGACTTATACTGCGACCTTCATAGATCTATAGAACCTCACCCTCTTCCTTTAAACGTTGGTATACTTACCCATTTAAAGCGCCTCCTCTAGTCCTGATTTCTTTAGGAATTTCAGGATCTGGGTGGGATTCCAGGACTGCAACACCTCTGTGTTCAAGCAGTGGGCCCCAAGATACATTTGTCTCTTGCGGAGCAGTGCTCCGCAGTCTTAGATATTTCCCTCTGTTGAACCACAGAATCTGCATCTATCATCTTCCTCTGGGCCTAGGGTCTTGAGGTGTTTTCCAAGTCTGCAGTGTCCCGTCAGGACTCCTTTCAGAATTCAAAGCTTGCTCCTGTTAAGTTTCAGGCAAGCTTTTGTTCTCTTCTGGTTACAAGATCCCAGCATAACTTTGGATTTCTCAACCCTGTAAGTTCTTTCCAGGTTTTCATCCTTTGTTCTCTTATTTCCCTTCTTCCCTTCTTCATCTAAACTCTTGTGGATGATGTTCACACTCATACTGTAAAAGGGTTCCGGACCTATAAAGGGATTACTGGATCCCTTGTTTGCTAGATGATCGGCTTCTTCGTTTCCATCTATACCAGTGTATCCTGGTACCCAGTATGGCGTTACTTTATTTTCTCTGCCTAGCTTGTTTAGCTTTCCCACACAGTCCCATACCAGTTTGGATCTGATGGTGTATGAGCAAATGGCCTTGATGGCTGCTTGACTGTCTGATAGGATAGCAATGCGTTTTTTGCGATAATTCCTGTCGGGGTTAAATTGTGCACATCTTGCGATTGCCGGTACCTCTGCTTGGAAGATACTTGGGAATGTTCCCATGGATTCGAAGTATTTGGTACAAGGTCCAAACACTTCTGCACCAGTAGCTTCCTTTGTCTACGAACCATCTGTACACCACTTGATAGCATTTTGCTCTACGTGGAATGCTGACGATTCGTCGGTCCAATCGGCTTTACTACTACACATTGCTGTGTAGTTTAGGTTGTTGTGCCATTTCGTTTACAATCGCCGATCTGGCGGCCCTCTCCACGACAAGGTGCAGGGGAGTCAGATCCAGCAGCAGTTCCATTGCTGCTGTTGGGCACGACCATATCCCCCCGTGATGCAGACACACGCCAGTCTTCTCGAGCTGCTTCCTCATAGAGGCCAGCTTGGTTCTACTTCCCAGGAAACTGCCCCGTAAGCGATCGCAGGTCTCACTATCATGGTGTACATTCACCGCAGGATTGTGCGGTTACAACCCCACGTTTTCCCTGCCAGATTTCTGCACACCATTAGAGCGCGCGTGGCTTTTCCTACCGCTGCTTCAGCGAATCTATTCCATAGTAGTTTTCTATCTAGTGTTATACCCAGATACCTTATCTCCTGTTTGTATTCTACTGCGCTCTCATCTAACAGTACGGGCTGTAGGCAGTTTAGTTATATTATTTCTAGTAAATGGTATCACCGTGGTTTTGATCGGGTTCAGTCTCAATCCCACAGTTTGACACCATCTACTAGTTACTTTGAGACCTTTCACAGAGCCTTCCCTCAAACTTCCCTCTGGATATGATGACTATGTCATCGATGACTAAGTAACCTTGACATTTGATGTCTAGGTCGTTCAGCCTAGCCAGTAATTCATCAACTACTTGGCTCCACATCAATGGTGATAGCACACCTCACTGTGGGCACCCTCGAGTTGTGGAGATCTTGATGGTGTCTCTTCCCACTTGTGCCTCCGCCGTTCTGGTTCTCAGCATTTCTCCCATCCACTTTGAGATAGTGCTGTCGATATTTCTTCTTTCGAGAGCCGCTTTGACAGCCTCGTGCGAGGTGTCAAAGGCTCCTTCTATATCCAAGAAGGCAAATATTGCTAAGTTCTTTGTCTCTAGTGCTGCTTCTATTTTATTTGTTAGCTGATACAGGGCGGTTTCCCTTCTCTGTATGCATGCTGACAGTTGTGTAGTGGTGCACCTATCAGCACTATTGTTCTAAGGTAATTGTCAATTTAACATAAGATGTTAGACTAATGGGTCTAAATGAATTTGGTTGAGTGGTGTCTTTCTCCCATCCTTCGGTATGAATACCACCACCCTTCTCCATAGCTCCGGTATGTGTCAGAGCGCTAAACTACTTTTAAAGAATTTTAGAAGGTACGGCATTAGTCTCCCTCCTTTTTGTAGGTAGGCGGGAATTAGTCCGTCCACACCTGGGGCCTTAAATGGCTGGAAAGTGCCGATAGCCCATCTGATTCGGTTTTCCGTACAGGTGGACGCGGCCCTCCACCAGTCAGCCCGTTATCGTCCTTGGAGGACATGTTTTTGGAAAGTCTGTCGATCGTCTCCCATTTTTTTGTTGTTATTCATCGTGTAAGTCATTGTCGTTCCTGGTTCGAACGACATCTCCACACTACCTGTTTGTTTTTCTCTTCAGCTTCCCATTCATAGCAGTCGAATATTGTGTGGCGTACCGACTCTATCTCGTCACAATATTCGTCACAATTCGCCCTTCGAGGTTCGGAAGTCGCCGCGGTCTTCATTAGAGTAATAATAATCCACAATTCGCGTCCTATGGCCGATTGATTTCCCAATATGCGAAACGAAGGCGTTTATTTTCGTGTTATCGTTTGAAAAACATCGTCGTCACAATAAACTTGTATATTATGTCGGTGGGATGTTACAGCCAAAACGTTCGTCTGCCCACCGTCCGAAGCTTGGACATAGCTACCTCGCTGAACCGCCTAAACCGTTCATCGCTCGCCCAAAATGCCACGACAATTGGCAACAGCAACATCTCCGTCCCGACCTCCCAGCGAAATTCGATCGAAAAGGATTACGGGAACAAGACGGGTATCGTCGAAGAGGACAGAAGATTCGACAGGACCAGTCCCACCAAACAGATAGGGCTGAACGGTCTCAATTCATATTCATAGATTATTCCATATCGAAGAATACTGGAAACACTTGCTTCATCAACTCCGTCATACACAAATGTTTGTCGAACACAAAACCACTCTTAGAATATGTAAAAAAAGATGGTTACACCTCAGATATTAATACCGATATTTCGAGTATGAAGGGAACTTTAGTTAAAGCTCAGGTTATCAAAGAACTGTGATATGAAGATTCATTGGATCGCGTAGTCAACACCATTAGCCTAAAATCACAAATACAAAAATTCGTACATTGATTTATGGGTTACTCCCAAAAGGATACCCAATAGTTCCTTAGGTATCTGCAGTAAGGTCTTCACGAAGACGTCAATCATGTCGCGGAGAAACCCAAACAAATCCACACCGAAATCGATGTAATAGAGAGGGCAACTGAGTCTTGGCACAGATATCTTCGCCGAGAGAACTGGAAAATTGTGGATCTGTTTGTTGGTCAGCTCGAGTCGACGTAGAAATGTGCGCATTTGTGGCATTGTTCTGTGACCTTTGACCCGTTCTGGGACTTGTCGCTTCCTATTCCGCAGAAAACTGGGCCCGTACGACTCTCACAATGCCTTGACAGTTTCACCAGGGAGGAAACATTAGACAGCGATGAGAAACCAACCATGTTCGAAATACAAGAAGAGAAGAAAATGCACCAAGTCTTTCAAAATTCACAAATTTACGAAAATTTTAGTGATTCATTTAAAACGTTTTTCAAACGTTTTTCAACGTTTGCCAACAGAACGTTTCAGTGGCAAATTGTCTGTGACCATGGAAGATCCCCTGGAAGGCCTTGATATGAGCAAATATTCGGCGGAAGAACACGCGCCCTGCCGCTACAACCTCTACGCCATCTCCAACCACAGCGGAACCTCTTAGAGAGGACTCTATACAGCGTAATGCCGACATCCTTATTCTGGAGCTTGGCACGAATACAATGACTCGAGCGTTTCATCGATATCTTCGAGTAGTGTGGTCAGTGGCGAGGCGTACGTCCTGTTCTACGAGCTGAACAATAAATTATCTCATCCATGAGTGAAAATACGAAGTAGGTTTTATGAAATTAATATCAATTTTAATTTGCCATATTTATAATATTTACAACAAAAAAACTGAACAAACAACATTTACAAACAACACGCGACATCACAAAACAAGCTCGTCGTTCCCTTGAAAACCAACAACAACAAGAAAACGAGAAGAAAAAACAATTTCCGGATTTTATTTATATTTAATTTTATTTTCTCCGTTTGGGGATGATTTTTTATTAATTCGTTATATGAAATATTAATTGGGCGAGGGGTTGTGGGTTCTTCTAGTCCATAGGTTCCCAACCTGGGGTACATGTACCCCTGGTGGTATATTGCGTTGTAGCAAGGGGTACAATAGAAATTTCAAGAAATTTCTTATGAAGAGCCTATTTTTTGCGTAATTTCAAATAGCTTATTAATGTAGTGCACCCAAACATCAGACTTCTCTTCAGCACCAGTTATCAATTTATGGTAGTTATCGAATAGCATATTCGTGGTTTTTTTCTTGTATATGCATGAAGTCACTTTTATCTTTTTATGTAAGTTACAATCATCGTGCAAGTTTTGGAGCCTTTCTATCTACGAGCATTCTTGTTTAAGCCAGGTGTTTTTTGCTGTTTTTGGATCTTATGATTCTTTGCCAACTGTTGTATTTTGCACCATCTTTGTTCTTGTAGACTCGTCTTTCATACATTAATTCAAGATTTCGTAATAAAAATAAAAAAATATTAAAAATAGTAAATAAGTTTGATTTCGTCAGTTATCCATTTAGTTTTAGGCTGATATCTTCTAGTAGGGAGTTCTTTAATGCGCTTTTTAAAATTTCGGCTGTTTGACCCCACAATTCCTGATGGCTTATATTCTGACATTCAAGCTCGTTCAACTTATTGTTTCATTAAAATATTTTGTTGAATATTTGAATTTTTCAGTTGTTCAAGATCATTTTTTGTATGGTTGGTGTTTCGCCTTCTGATGTAATCTTAGTTCTGAGATTCGCTTTCAGTGGGGTGTGATCTGAAGGCACGTCAGCTCCTGGATATGTGCATGCTCTGATTACTGCTGAAGCAAATCTTTTATTTATTAGTATGTAATCGATTTGGTTACGTACGATATGTTGTTGGTTGTCTTGTGGAAATTTCCAGGTGTATAGTCTTCTGGGCGGGAGCCTGAACCAAGTATTGATTATTTTGAAGTTCTTTTCCTGGTAGAATTGTATTAATTTGTCTCCTCTTTCGTTTCTATCTCCTAGTCCAAACGCACCAACTATTCCATCTATTTTATCAGATCCAACTTTTACGTTAAAATTCCCTATAATCATGGTCAGTTCGTGCGATTTTATGTGTTGTAACGATTCGGAGATTTGGGAATAAAATTCTTCGATGTCATTCTCACTCCATTCCGAAGTTAGAGTATACACCTATATGATGTTCATAGAGAAGGGTTTTGCCTTTATTTTGAAGAGCATTGTTCTATCTGTGTTTGGTATAAGAGCAGTTATAGAATCAGCTATGTAGTTTGATACAATTTTACCAACACCTGTTCTATGTCTATGAGTATCATTTCCTGAGTAATAGATAGTTTTCTGATTGAAATTTACCTGAACCTGGCCAAGAATGTCAATATTCAATCTTTTCATTTCTCTGATGGTGTTTGCGAGTTTACCTGCTTCGTAAAGGCTGCGGACATTCCATGTCCCGATCTGAATGTGTTTTTTTGTTTTACCTCCGGTGATTCTTAGCACCCTCGATGAGCCGGAGACTGATGGCCGTATGTTAGTTGTAACTTCCATGTAACTTTTCGTGGTATATTGTTTCAGTGGTTTCCCGTTGCCTTCTGAGGGATTTATAGTTTTATTTTATAATTATAATTTACATGTATTATAAATTATAATTATAATAAAACTATGTTTTATCATAAGATTATTTTATTTTGTTTTTTTTTAGCCTAAACATATTAAAACTTTATTTCCCTTACCTCTAAAAAAAGGGGAGTGGTACATAATTTTTAGTAGTTCATTTTAGGAGGTACAATTTTTCAAAAGGTTGGGAACCACTGTTCTAGTCCATTGCGTATTTTTTCCCCTTTTTTCTAGCGATTTTTGTTTTTGTAAAACACGTCCAAAAATTAATCACACAAAAAAGTAAACTTGTTTTCCATAAGATGGGGAAAAAACTGTTGAATAAATAGAAAAGAAACTGAATTATCTTCTTCTTCTTTCGAATAGGCCTACTTTAGACCACGCTTGTTCAACTGTTGGGCTTTGACCTTTCTTCGGACCGAACCCAGAGAGGAGCTGCCACCGGGAAAACTTTTACCATACGCGACATGAAAATCACTGAACAGACTAAGGACAGGAGTGACGCGCTGCAAATCGAACAGGATGAGAGCCAGTATTGTCGCATCTTCTGCCGGTGTAACTCCTTTCTCTCTTCTGTCCAGGGGGTACCTTTCCTTCGAGTTTTTTCCTGAAATCCACGGACTTCCTTCAGGGTGCGTCTCACAGACTGTCTGTTTTTGAGATCTGTTATTCCCAGTTCTTTAATATCCTTCTCGGTCTCTGTCAACCAAAGCTTCATACCACAAGCTTCTTGTTTTGCCAGAAGGTTAACAGACAGTTGGTTAGTCGGTTTGGAGGCAATCTTGCAACGTGGCCAAAAAGAAGGTTACCCTTCTTTTCCTTGCACAGTCAGAGAGCATCTCAATATGTTCGTAGAGCTCAGAGTTATGCCGTCTTCGGAATTCCCCATCTTCCTTTACCGGGCCTAGGATCTTCCTGAGGATTCTCTTCTCTCTGATTTCTAATTTCTCTATTAGACCCCTTCGGTTCAAGGAAAGACACTCCATGGCATACAGGGCTTCTGGTCGTAAGACTGATGTCTAGTGCTTAAGTTTCAGGTTGCGTTACAGGCATTTCATATTGTAAGTGTTCTTAGTCAGCCGATAGGCTAGTTCCAAAGAAATTGAAATAAAAATAGAGAAACTGAATTATGTAATATATTGATACATTTATTTATTTATTCGAACAGTTTATCCGCGGCTCGTATTCGATGAAGATCGTCACGGAAATAGCAGTGACTTGAGAGAAATTGTGTTACATGCTAGTTTGTTCTTTGAAATTTCTCTAGAAGGTTTTTTCTAGATGTTCTTGCTTGCCTGTTACTACCATTTACATACGATTCAGCTTTCCCCTTTACGAAGAGGTCTATGGGAGGTATGCCCCCGATTACTAGGGCGGCTTTTTCGGATATAGTTTTATATGCGCTACAGACCCCAATAGCGACACGTTTAGCTTCTGGACATTACTTTCCACATCCATGCTTTTAGCCCACTTTGGGGCGACGTAAAGCATCGTGGTTGTGTAACCATGCTAAGCAGTCTACGTTTTTGGCTTCTTGAGCCACCTACACTGGGCATAATTTTGTCCAGCGCTGAGGCTATCTTCATACCCCCAGACCCGGACTTAGAGAACCCAGGGACCCTAGGCACTTGACATTTGGGGCCCCCACCATCTCGAAGAGACTACACCAAACCATATTTTAGAAATTTAGCAAATTAAATGCACTAGTACAGAACATTTAATTTTTAATAGACTTTATTGACTTTAATAAACATCAGAATAATACATTCTATGTTAATATAGTTACGTTATTCTTTAAAATTTGTAGAATCATACGACGAACTTTCTTCTGTGCAAAAGAACGAATGAAGTTATCATAGTCAATTGACTGAATTATTTCTGACTCTATGTACATTACAGAGGGTGAATTTAGGCTGTTCTCCCCTATGTTAGAACATAAGTAATTCTTTACTCTCTTTAGCGCTGAAAAACAACCGTTCTGCTGAGCTGGTGAGCTGGTGTACACAACAGCAATCGGAGCACAATTATCCTACGTTTGGATAAATGTCCAAAAAGCCTTTTTCCGATAATTATTTGTATAGCTTCAGTGATAACTTTATAACTTCATCATTCGACGACAAATGATCTTGCAGGTGCAGACACGCGTTTTACGAAGACCAACCCAAATCCCCCGGATAAAAAGTTATAGGGGCTATTCTGGCTCCTTCACGGATGTCCTTAGATTCCAAACGATGTAGTTTCGTTAGAAAGACAAACTTTTTACGTAACTCCTCATAAACAGATCCGGGTCTCCGAATTTCTGTAATTAGTCTATCTATAATGAGGTTAAAAATGGTAACTATGAATCTGTTCCTGCCAGAGATTTCGGTCTCGTTTCCTTTTACTTCGTCGAACTGGACTTTACGCTTACATTTCCTCTGCATGTCATATGCATAGCTATTTTCACCGGATTTTTCAATAACTTGCTACTCATGATGATCAACGGTTACTCTTGCTACTCATAATGTTACCAAAGACTAATACAGTTCAACGATCGCACTCAGGTCGATGTTAACAGATTGGAGAGATTTGCTTAATTTGTTGAACCTTTCCAATGTAATTCGAGAGAAGTGATCAAAAGCAAGTTTCCATCGAGTTTAATGAAGACTAGATACTGAAGACTGATATCTGAAGAGCTGCCATGATGTCATCCCAGGAGCAAGATAAACTTCGACAGGCGTCAGCTCGAGCATACCATCTTGTTTGAGAAAGACTCTTCAAGACTCGTTTCAATTTGACTTCAATTTCGTCACTGGGACCCCTGGGCTGGCTGGGCCGCTAGGCCAAGGCCTTGTAGGCCTAGGCAGAAATCCGGCACTGCATACCCTTGGCTGCTGCATTCGTGAGATGAGCTTACGACGCTGCGTAAAATTATCACATAACAAAGGTGGACCGGTTAGGACTTAAGAGAGATAAAAGATAAAGAATATTGTGATTGTTAGTTGTGGTGAGATAACTTGGAGCAGGGTAGCTTCATCTATTCTGCCTAGATTTATAATTTTCAAGGTTCCAACCCGAGGGGCCATCCACTCTTGCAATACATGTAATATTTAGATGCATTACCGCACATTACTTTGCATTCCTTAGCATTACGTTATTATTACACCACAGAACACAAAGTACTCTTGCATTCCTTGAATTACTTTTGCATTCCCTGAATTACGTTCACATTATATTCGCATTACGGCAGCATTAGCTACCCACTACGCCCGCATGAGCTCATCATGCGCAGTGCTACAGTAGGACAGTGAGCTCCTTCTAAACTCCTCATAATAGAAAGAAGCCGATGATGCTATTTGAAATAAAGTGAAATTGGTTTAAAATTAGGCGCTGTAATATTAATAATAAAATTTTAACATTTAATAGTAATATATAGTTCTATGAAGTTAGCTACCGAATTTGCAAAAATATAATATAACATCGGAGTTCCTGGTAGATATCAAATAGTTCTAGGGTACTTTGTGCAAAATTTCGCGCAATAGTTCTGTTTGAAGTTCCTGGTAGAATCCTTATAATTTTTTTCTGTAAAGTTCAAAATTAGAAAAATATGCGAAAAATTAAACTTCACCGATGTGACGAGAGAAAAAATCGGGGCGACCGAGCGGCGTTTTGAATGTTTCTGCTTTGTCGGCGAGTAGATCGGCTTTATCCTTTGTCGGTCGCACGAAAATCCTTTTAGTTAGTAAATTTTAGTAGAAAATGTGCATATTTTTTACAGTAAACCAAGGAATTCACATAGGAACAGAACTGTTGCGCCACTTTTTTTTGCACTTCATTGCTGAACTCGAACTTCATTAGTGAACTTTTTCGAATATCTTTCCATTATTTGACTTCACAGAAAAAAGATTTTCGATAGAACTCTAGGTGTATCAGGAACTGCAAACATAACTATTGAGCGAATTTTCTAAATTTTCATTCAAAACCATGGGTCCTTTATTAGATATTGAAAATATCTTTTGAACCAAGGTTTTGATCAAAAAATCTCAAACGGATCTTCGATAGTCGAACTCTTAGGGTGCTATTTAGATTCGCGAACAGAACTGTTTTTGCAATTAAATTTTTTTTTTCGAAATGTCAATTTTTGCAGAATTTTTTGCAAAATTGATCAAGTACTCCAGAACTATGGTCGAGGTGCAGTAATATGTTAAAAACGCACAGTTTTTCTCAAAAGTGTTGCTAGCTCATTTTTGGTATTTTCCATTTTTTAGTACTCTAGAACTATTTCATATCTACCAGGAACTCCGATGTAATATCATATTTTTGCAAATTCGGTTGCTAACTTCACAGGACTGTGACATATGATTTAATATTGATAAGCAATACAAAAATGTGAAAAAGTAATTTAGAGTATTGTAATTTTGTTGTATTTCAATCCAATTTCAATAAATGTATAGAAATTCAACACACTTGGTATTTAATGACGATACTACTAAAGTGATGTCTTCTTCATTAGTAGCACTCTTATCTTACAGGTTGCACATAGTAATAACAAGTAAATATACTCTAACGTTCAGTGCATTAGAAATTATTTAATTATTTAAAAGTAAATATTTCAGCTTTTCCTTCTTTTACGTGGCATTACTTTGCAGTACGTGACATTATTACGCATTGCGCTAATAATTTCTTCGAGTACCTCGAATTACAAAAAAAAATCAGGATAATTACGAATACATTGCAACATTTCAGAGAGTGGATGACCCCTCGTTCCAACCGCTAAAAAACTGGAGAGTTTTAGAGGAGGATTATACCTAGCAATGGACTAAGATGAGGGCTGAATGATAATGATTCTTGTCCACCATATAGCCTATTTTATCTTAATGTAATGTTTAATCCTATTTGTCTATATTTTTAAGCTTTATTATTTATCTAAGGTAGTCTGTTTACATTGTATTATTGCAGTGAAATTATTTGTCATTATCATGACTATAATTATCTAATTGTAAGTAATGGCTTTTGTATTTAATCAGTTTGATCTACTGCCGTATACATTCAATATTAAAATAGAAATATTACTCTATATTTAGTCTATACTTAATTATCGATAATTGTATTGTTCCCATGAGAAAAACGCAAAAGACTTCATGCAGTAATAACAATAATTTGTTAGTAGAAAACAATATCTTGCAAGTTTGTATGCATTCCGACTCTCAATATAGACAAGCAAAGTTTGTAGATAGATAAAATCTCTGGCCTACATATTCCACGCCAAAAATAACAAGTCTATTCAAACCATATGACACGTCACGATTTATTTCCACGAAACGTGTCACGAAATACCGACAACGTTTTAACGAAAGCTAAAACAAGATTAATTTATATATTTTTGAATTATAAATTAATTTGTTGGATGTAACTCGGCGACATATTGCGGTGGTGTATGTTTGGTTGCTTGTGGTATTTATGTGGAACAAATCTTTTCGCTTTGTTTTCGTGCTTACGTGCACATAGTTTTCGATAATCTTTTAAACAAACAAAGCACTTTATTTCACGACAACGCAATTACTATTAAAATTTATTGAAACGTAATTTGATTTTATGAGAATGTTTGATAAAATGTGCTTACCTGTGTGGAGCACTCCTGTACCATTTTTTCGAATTAAAATCTTGCTTTTTCCCATCAACAATGTTGTCGTTAAATTCGTCGAGATCTCCCATATTCAACTAAAACTAAAAAAAAAACGTGAAATGTAGAAAAATCAATCATTATTATAGGTTATACAAGTATTTGTTTTTACGAAATATTCGCAAACCGTCAATTCTAGTTAATATAATTATCTAAATTATGGATATTTTATATGGGGAGATTATTATACCTTATCAGTTCGTAATGCTCAAATATACTAAGCCAAGTGTTGCGATTAAACTGAACAGAAATAGAACCTGCATAAAAGCAATGTCTGTTAAAATTCAACTGAAAATATTTCGCTTCGAATAGAAATTCCTGTGCGATTTCTCCAAGGCTTGATCGGATTTTCCGGAAGGATGATTCGGTGAGTATTCGTGGGATTTGAATGTGCGTTCGTTTAAAAAACGGGGAAAAATATTATCGTAGATACAAAAATGTTTTGCGTTTCTGTGTTGGTATACATTGATGAGTATGGGCATGCGTCAGGTCGGTTTAATAACATCACAACTCGCGACATAAAAAATATCACGACATAACAAACGCACAACAAAAAAAAAACAAGCTAGGAAACATCACCTAATAAAATATGGGATGATAACAATATTTAGGATTTGATAAGTACACTTTTCCGTATATTGAGAAAGAGGTTTCTATGGCAAAACAACGCCTAGAAAATAACAAAGCGATATAACAGCGCACTACGAAAACAACACCATACGAAAACACCACATCTAAAAATTCAAAACGATGGATTTTTTTGGATTTTTTTTCGGAAAATTCTCAGCCTTAGGCCCTAAAGGCTTAAGGCCTTTTCTCAGTTCATCCGAAGGAAACGGACGAGCTGAACCCGATTTTCGAGCTGAACAATTTATACGAGCTGAACAGTTTATTTCGTTCAAATGCCCAGAATGACCAAGATATAGGCTTTTTCTTCTTTCGAATATGCCTGCTTTGGACCACGCTTGTTCAACTGTTGGGCTTTGATCTTTGCGCAGTATTGTCGCATCTTCTGCCGGTGTAACTCCTTTCTCTCTTCTGTCCAGGGGGTACCTTTCCTTCGGGGTTTTTCTTGAAATCCACGGACTTCCTTCAGGGTGCGTCTCACAGACTGTCTGTTTTGGAGATCTGTTATTCCCAGTTCTTTAATATCCTTCTCGGTTTCTGTCAACCAAGTGGTACGAACGTTCTTGTTTTGCCAGAAGGTTGAAGAAGAACAGACGGTTGGTTAGTCGGTTTGGAGGCAATCTTGCAACGTGCCCATAGAAAGCTACCCTTCTTTTCCTTGCACAGCAAGAGAGCATCTCAATATGTTCGTAGAGCTCAGAGTTATGCCGCCTTCGGAATTCTCCATCTTCCTTTACCGGGACTAGGATCTTCCTGATGATTCTCCTCTCTCTGAATTCCAATTTCTCTACCAGACCTCTTCGGTTCAAGGAAAGACACTTCTGGTCTGGGCTTCTGGTCGTAAGACTGATGTGTAGTGCTTAATATGCAGGTTGCGTGACAGACATTTCTTGTTGTAAGTGTTCTTAGTCGATAGGCTAGTTTTAACTTGTTAACTCTCTTGGATAATGATGCTCTTTCTGGAAAGTTGGGTTCAATCCATTCGCCGAGATACTTGAATTTCTCAGTCCTCTTGATGTTTCCCTGTTCGAGTAACATCTCTCTGTTTGCTTCTCTGATGTTGGTGAAGAATTCTGTTTTCTCCAGCGATACTTGAAGACCCACTTTGGCAGCCTGTTTTCTGAGGCAGTTTACCTGCATTGTTGCCATCTCAAGAGAATCAGCAAACAGTGCCATGTCATCTGCAAAGGTCAGGCAATCTACAACCAGTCCATCGTTCTTACGTCCCAGGTAGATACCACTCTGAGCACCCAAATTGATCAGTTCCTTCCGCCATTCTCTCATAACCTTTTCAAGGACACAGTTGAAGAGAAGTAGGGAAAGTCCATCTTATTGTCTCACTCCAGTTTTTATTTAGAAGCTTTCTGAAATCTCGCCTCTAAATTTAACCTTGGAATGGGTGTTGGTCAAAGTTTCTAGGATGAGTCTGCGGGTTTTGTTGTCCAGCCCTAGTTAATCGTTTCTTTATCAATTCAATCGTAGGCCTTCCTAAAATCAACAAAGGTGTCGACCACCTTGCGGTTTCTCATCTTGGAGTATGCAAGTACAGTTTTAAGATTGAGGATCTGTTCAACACAGGATCGGATCTTCCTGAAGCCCCCCTAGTATTCTCCCAGTTGACTATCCAGCTGATTTTCTGCTCTTGTTTGTAACGCCTTCGAGAGAATCTTGCATGTTACCGAGAGAAATTCCACGGTAATTGTTTAGATCAGTAAAATCTCCCTTTTTGTGAAGCGGATGGATCACAGCAGATTTCCAATCGGGTGGTAATTTCTCTGTTTTCCAGATGTCCTGGATGATCTCGGTTAGCACACGGCATTGTTTCCAGCACCTTTTAACAGTTCAGCAGCAATAGAGTCCTCTTCAGCTGCCTTATTATTCTTAAGATGTTGAATGATCTGGCCAACTTCTTCCAATGAAGGGGGCAGCGAGTCCGGGTTTGCTGTGGTCTGTTTATAGTCGAATCTTCGCTGGGTGGGTCCCAGTTATATAGATTTTTAAAGTACTGAGCCAGTTGTCCTTGTCGTTATAAGCCAGTTTGCCTTGTGAGTCTCTAAAGTGGAGGCTTGGTGGAGCGTATTTTCTTAGTGTCTGCTTGAAACTTTCAAAGAAATCTCCAAGATATAGGCTATTTTTCGATTTTTAATTAATTCTCTCCTATGGCTCTACAGCCCAAGGTTGGGCCTTGGCCTGCCTCAATTTATTGCTCCTCCAGACGCTTCTGTCCATTGCTACAGTCTTCCAGCCTCTAATCCTTAGCAACCCTCTGGCATCTTCTTCTACCGCGTGCTCCCATCGTTTCCGTGGTCTGCCCCTCCATTTAATTTTTTAAAAGTTAGGGCCAATGTGGATACCGGGTATTAACCCTTCAAACACTGCGGCCTAGTGGCCTATTGTATTTTGTCCAGATTTTTGACTTATAGGCCCAGAAACCTAGATGTTATTATAAATTGCGCTAATTAATTTCACATTTGTCTTCTGGTACAAATGCGACCGACACTGGGGATAGAACTCGTGACCTCCAGACTTGTTACTTAGCGCTCTAACATGAGACCACGAGTGTCACCACTACACCACTCGTGCCGACTAAGGTCTGTCCCTCGGTCTCTTCCCTACCATTTTGCCTTGGAGGCCCAGTTTTGGCAGTCCTTCCTCATCTATTCTTGTGACATGGCCTGCCCATCGTAACCTCTGTATCTTTGCATATGTGCATACTGTCGGGTCCTGCAAGGTCTGGTACAGCTCATTATTGTATCGTATTCTGTACCCATTTTCGTCTTGGATTGGGCCGAGTACGCAATACTTTCTTCTCACAGATATATATTTTGTTGCCACTAGTGTGTGTCAAGACCCAGGTTTTGCAGCCATATGCGAGTATTGGTCTGACAATTGTTTTGTACACCCTTATCTTTGTGTTTTCGTGCACGTGTTTTGATCGGAAGATATGTGCGAGAGCGAAGTCCCTTTGCCGCAGTGGTTCTGGCCTCTTATTTCTGCTTCTTCGCTTCCGTTGTTTATTTTTAATTAATGGCTCTGACTTATTGGAAATTTTTCCTTCAAAATAATTTAGCTGCATTCTTTACGAATCTTTCGAGACTAAATTTACGGAAATCGGATGCAAATTGCCCGTGTAGTTATTTAAAATGTAAACGGATCGATCGATGGCTGGCTCGGTGGGATTTTGCTTCCTAGAAATATGGTGGTTCCATATTTTCCAACTAATTTTGGGACGCTAAATCGATTGGTGTAAAGAAGTGTCTGTGATAAGCCGTTCAAAAGTTATGACATCTTGAAATCAGCGGAAAATGCGAGAAAATGTATTTCCTTAAAATCATTATTTATCAACTGAATGGAAAATTTCAAGGTGTGTCTGAAAGTCCTTTCGCAAAATATGACTTGATATAAATTTGGTAGCCCGAGCTGAGAACTGGGAAATTAATTCCTATTTTTAAGGAAATCTAAGTGCATCCACAGGGAAATGACCTCCTGAAAACCACCTGAAGGTTCTCCTTCATTCAAAAAATCTGAGTCAAGGCTATCGACCACGAAGATACTAAAATATTAATTTTTATATTAAAATCAACGCAAAATCTTATGCAGGAATAATAGAATTTTTCATATATCTCTATAAGTTTCAAGCTTCAAGCGAATTTGGTTTTTTTGTAATAACTTTGCAACTTTGAATAGCATATGACACGGTCCGGACTTTTCTCGATATGTCATTGTAGGACAGGAAGTTGTATCATTTGCATTTTTGTAGATCTTGATTCCTTTTATCGGCCGTGGAGACCTCGTTGTTTCTGCAAATTGACAATTCGGCATACCGCACCGATAATACCCTCGAACGTCGTCGAACGGTGTAGAAGCGAATGCAAACTTCCACCTACTTTCGGTTCGGCAGCCGCAAACGTCCGGTTTTGCAAAAACATCTACCGCGCGGCCAACAATTCTAAGGATATTTTTTTCGGGCAGATCGAACAAATCATTAGGTTTTTTATGATATATTTCACAACGTACCGCCCCCACAGGAACCGACTGTAAATGCATTTTAACATTTCTTCACTTTTTCATCAAAAACACCTTTCCTCTTGCATGGCGAAACGGCAAAACACCATTTTCTGTTGTAGAACTGAACGGGCTTTCGATCCGTCTCATTCTTCTGGGCACAAATATCACACAACGTCCTCCAGGTGCCAAAAACTAAAATCCGTTTTTTGACATTTGAGGAGCAACATGGTTCGCGGCTCGATTTCTCGCGGCCACGTGTCCGGAACGTCTTTTAACATTATGCTAAGCGTACACCAAAACCGATTTTGTCGGCCGATGGCGGACAGAACTACCCGGACGAGTAACTCGGACGTGTATATGCTTATGGCTTGCGTACACCTACACCGTCATCGGCCGAAATTTGCTCGGGCGACGACGGCGATTAAATCAAACAGTTGTAAAAGAATGAGAGCGCGAAAACGGCCGATCATCACGATGATCCGAACTTGTTGGGATTTCTCGCCAGATTGCCGGCGTCTACAGTGCAAATTGAGAGTATTTATAGTTAAATTTTGTTGTTATCTTTATCTATATAAACGACTATGGATATTGAAAAATTAATTAGTTGTGTTTATAATAGACCAACCCCGTGGGACAAACATTCAAAAAATTACAATAATCGACAGAATAGCACTGTTGATAACACTGTTCCACTGTTGCAGTGTAAGCACATACACGTCCGAGTTACTCGTCCGGGTAGTTCTGTCCGCCATCGGCCGACAAGATCGGTTTTGTTGTACGCTTAGCATTACAATGCAACAGTGGAACAGTGTTACCACCAGTGTTAGTAACAGTGTTACCAACAGTGCTATTCTGTCGATTATTGTATCTTTTTGAATTTTTATCCCACGGGGTTGGTCTATTATAAACACAACTAATTAATTTTTCAATATCCATAGTCGTTTAGATAGATAACAACTAAATTTAACTATAAATACACTCAATTCGCACTGTAAACGCAATCATCGTGATAATCGGCCGTTTTCGGGCGTCAGCGCACGATTACAGTCGTGTTTCTGTACGCGCTCATTCTTTTACAAGTGTTTGATTCAATCGCCGTCGTCGCCCGAGCAAACTTCGGCCGATGACGGTGTAGGTGTACGCGAGCCCTTAGGCGTACAAGTATGCGAGTGCCAATTTATCCGGTACGGCGGAAAGAAAATTTTCTTAAGTCACTTGTTATTTCTATTACCATATCAACTACTTCCTAACTTAAATTCTGCGAGTTTTATTTTTGTATACGCGCACATAACGCGAATAACGTGTTCGCTGATTTCGGGCTTTCGCTGATTAAAGGCTCCATTAGACCGGCGCGTTGCGAAATTTCCGTAGCAAAAAAATTTCTAGCCGCGCGGCAGCGAAATCGCAATGCCCACCATCAAAACGCGATTTTTTCGTCTATAGTATGGATACGTTTGGAACTTTATATATATTCCGGGAAAAATACCGTTCTTGATGAAGAATTTGGAAACCTACCAGTATCGGCACAGGTGGTTATGACACTAACAAAGCCATTACTCAATAACGGATACTGTTTGACAATGGTTAACTTTTACAATTATCCAATTTTATCAGACTTACTGATTTACAAAAAAACGGACGTCTATAGCTGTTCGGGCCCTTTATTGATGGGCGAGCCTATCGAAAGAGGGACTACGATTATCAATCGCACGATAAATTAATTCCAGCCGATGTTAAGGCCAGTCCAGAAGCTCCGTTTTGCACAACCTTTTGTCTGCACAGTCTGCGTGTAGATAGGAAAACTGCGCAGTTTTGAAAACTGCGTGGAGACGGTACAGTTCCAGCGATAACTGAACTAAAGAGCATAGACGTCTATAAAGAGAATCCATGTTCAGACAAGTCGGTGCATGTAGACGGTAGCTCCGTTTTCCGATTCATTTTGTTAAAAAATGACTAGACTAGTACCTCCTCCATGACGATTTCACTAAAACTGTGCGAAATATACAGATATATCCGGGCCGACTTTGACCCATGGGAGGCCCTGAACATATTACGATAATTATGACCCCATGACCTTGACAGAGCATATTTTGTTAGAATAGGCAAAGAAAGTTGATAAGCAAAGTTCTAGATTTTTTTATTTCTTTATAGTCACATTAAATGACTAGATATAATATAATCCACAAAAGTAACTCTTTAAGAATTCGCAGGTTAGTGCGTAAATCTATGTTGATTGAAGAGGTATTCTTCTAGATTTGAGAAGGGCAAAATCGTTAATCACTTCTTCAAAATCTATGGTTTTGAGCATATTATTTCTTGGTTCCGCAAGGCTCCATAATTAGGACACGATTTTGAGACTCGAATTTTCAAAATTATATCTTGCTTCCTCAAGGTTCTATAATTAGGACACGATTTTGAAACTAGAATTTTCAAAATTTTGTCTTGATTCCTCAAGGCACCACAACTAAGATATGATTTTAAAACGCGTATTTTCAAAATCTTGTCCTGGTTCCTCAAGACACCACAACAAAGACACGATTTTCAAAATTTTGTCTTGGTTCCTCAAGACACCACTAAGACACGATTTTGAAACGCCAATTTTCAAAATTTTGTCTTGGTTCCTCAAGGCCCCAAAATTAGAACATGATTTTTAGACGCGAATTTTCAAAATTTTGTCCTGGTTCCTCAAGGCCCCATACCTAGAACATGTTTTTGAGAGGCGAATTTTCAAAATTTTGTCTTGGTTCCTCAAGACACCACCACTAAGACACGATTTTGAATCGCGAATTTTCAAAATTTTGTCTTGCTACCTCAATGCGCCACAACTAAGACACGATTTTGAAACTCGAATTTTCAAAATTTTGTCCTGGTTCCTCAAGGCCCCATAATTAGAACATGATTTTGAGACGCGATTTTTCAAAATTTTGTCCTGGTTCCTCAAGGCCCCATAATTAGACACAAAGACATAAGACACGATTTTGATACGCGAATTTTAAAAATTTTGTCCTGGTTCCTCAAGGCCACATAATTAAAACATGATTTTGAGACGCGATTTTTCAAAATTTTGTCCTGGTTCCTCAAGACCCCATAATTAGGACACGAAAGTTTTTCACTGCAACAAAAATATTTTAGAAGTACTTAAATGGGTTTGTCTGTCCAAATTTTGGAAAATTCGTAAGAAAATTTGTCTGTCCACAAATTGAAAACCAAATCAAATATTTTGTAAATTCTTGCAATTGTGTGTCTCTCCAAATTTTGGTAACTTCCTAAGAAATTTTGTCTGTAAACAAATTCAAACTATACTTGTGTCCAGTCCTGCTTGAGACTGTAACACCAGTGAAAGGAAGGAAAAGAAAAAGTTCAAAGCCAATTAATAATAATAGTTTTTGATCATTAAATTCATCCTCTTTCTCAATTTCAGTATCTTTCTAATGCCATTATTTTATCAAATGCTTTTATCATATTTTTTTCGTTCGTACTATTGGAGACAAGAGCTACGACATAAATTGCTTCTTTTAAGTGCAGACATTTTCAAAACCGCATGAACTCATATTCTCCTAACAATTGGAGCATAAGGTCTTTCCTTTAAAGTCTCTTCGTGACCTCTATAATACCCTGGTCCATTGACTGGACAATACATGTAATATTCGGAATGGACATAATCGACAAACTGATACATTTTTTATTCTTTTCAATTTGGAGAAGAAACGTTCCCCACTGCAGTTAGTTACCATCATGCTTAAAAAAATTCTGAATGCGAATTCTACATTTGGAAATGTATCTTCAATTTTTTTCAAAAGTTTTCTTTCAAAAGATGATATATTTCCAATATACTATTAGTTCCTTCATTTTCATTATAATTCCTAGTATTCTGTTAAATGAAGACATTCCATTTCCAACTCTTTCTCGTTAATAGATTTCAGCAAATTCTTTGCAACTTTGTCTCAACTCGTTTAGATATTGAATTTCTCTTTTCCGTTCAGTTAGGCTGACGAGGCAGAGCCGTAAAAAAAATCTGGCGTGAGCTTCTACGTCTTGTTCTTTGAGATAGGTCCTTGTAGTCAGATTGATTATCGCTTGATTTTTCAGAATTAAATACGTTTTTCGGTAATAAATATCGGTTATCGTTTGGTGATCTAGCGGGAACTAGGGGACACCTACGATTGCGGGACCCTGGGCACGTGCCCCGAGTGCCCAGTGGGAAAGAGGACCCTGGATATATCTGCACCGTGTAGACGCTCTACAAATTGCAACGTTTTCATTCCGTCTTAAGACTGCGCAGACAAAAGGTTGTGCAAAACGGAGCGTCTGGGCCGGCCTTTAATTGCGCGAGTTTTGGAAGCTACTCAAGGACAACACTAAGTATACACCTGCAAAAGTGCTGAAACCAACATTTTAACTTATCTTTCGTATGTAAAGATATACGGATCGAAAAGACATTCATTATAATTTTAATTATTAATTAAGTTGAAACCATTATATAATTATTTTCATTCACTTTGTTAGTCTTAAGTGAGTGTTCCTGAATAAATTTGTTAAGCTTTTTTTCAAAAACTTATTCGAGTGTTGAGAACCCAAAACTCGCGTCGAATTAAAATTCGCGTAGCGTTTTACTAGATTTTGTTTTGTTAGATTAGAATAAGGGTACAAAACTGCGCTGCGCGAGTTAGTTAAAATAAAGCAGTGTGATTTGAGTCGCAGCGAAAGAAACACGTTCAGCCCGGCGAGAGTATTAATAGTTTTTGGAAATTTTTGTCTCGACCGGTGAAGTCCCGTCAACAAAATGAGCTCATTTTGTTGACGGGACTTTTCGGGGATTCTGCCCCGTCTAGAAGAATTGCATTGCAAAGGTTCTCCGCCGAATATCCTTCTTGTATTAATCCTTCCCGTTTCCTCCTTTAAATTAGTCGGCGAGAGTAGGAACAGGCAGGTAATCGTTTCAACAGGACAGGAAACGAAAACATTTTGCAACTAGAAGGTAAGTGGCAAACCCCCCGATTTGTTGTCCCATATTGTTTAATTTGTCAATGATAAATGCAGTCAACTCATTGGCATTTTCAATAGCACTTTGCGAGTGTACTTTGCTAAGGAAGTACCAAAGAAAAGCTTTCAAATTGGGGTAACAATAAGAAGGATATATAAGGATAAGAAGAATTCACTTGTGTTTTTACCACACTTAGACTATGTAAAAATGTTACACAACTTGTTATTCACAGTAATATAAATTAAATAATTAAATACCACGAATTAAGTTTCGACGTTTGACGGTCATTTTCAAGTTTCACTTGAACTTTTCAAAGTTCAAGTGTTCAAACTTTTCAAGTTTCACTTGAAAATGACCGTCAAACGTCGAAACTTAAGTCGTGGTATGTGTAGAAATTTATATTACTGTGAATAACAAGTTGTATAACATTTTTACATAGTCTAAGTGTGGTAAAAACATAGTGAATTTTTCAATTCAATGTAAGTATGAATTACCATGTAGTAACTGTCTCAACCATCCTATTCATAAGGATAAGAAGGATATTGCGCTCATTTTTACCATTCATAACTTGGAAGTTGTAGAAGTGCCAAATAACAGAGGAATTGCTGTTCAAAAACCTAAGGTAGTGGTGGATTATAACCATACCATGGGCGGAGTAGATCGACTAGATAAACATCTAGCAAATTACACTATTCCTCGGAAGCGTGGAAAAATATTACAAGACAAAAAAATTCACTTAGATTTGGCACTATGGAATTCATTCACTCTGTACAAGAGGCCTGTAGGTTGGATACTGTTTTTTAATACCGGTTGAAACTTGCTCAGCTAATGATAAACTATATTCAACCAGCATTCAATTGCAAATCTACATTTTTCTTTTATTCTTGACTGAACACCAGAATACTTTCCAGCCATATTTGATGCATTATCATAACTCTGCCCACAACAATCTTTTATATTAATATCGACGCTTTCAAAAAAAATTTAAAATAGTATCTGCTATGTATTCTGCTTTATGCTTATCCATGGAGAAACACTGCAAAAATCTCTCAATAGGCTTTCCGTCTTTTACGTATCTAAGGATGAAGTCAGTTGGTCAACGTGAGAGAGATCTGGTGTAGAATCCACGCTTATAGAGTAGTATTTTGATAATTTTATTTCGTTAACAATTGATTTTAAAACTTGCTGTCCCATTATATTAATAAACACATTACAAATATTTGCAGACAAATATGTTGTAATTTAACAGTTTCGTATTTGATCAGCAAGAAAAGGATTAAATTTACTAATCAATTCTAAGCATCCCAAATAATTCTCGTTATTTTGAGGCCCCAATATCTCATTATCGGCATGAAAATCAAGACCTTTAGAAGCTAAAAATTTTCACTACTGCGACAATTCTTCAAACTACATTCTACCAATAATTGATTTCTGTATTATATTGGGACAGCAACTCATTGTCAACTCGTCCCGTAGTTTTGTTTCGTGCGACATAATTTATCATTAATTGCCTGTGCTGTAAACTGTTCTCATGCTCAAGTAATAAGTTACTTATATGCTTCTAATCTTTATATCCATTCGGAGAACTCAAATTATGTCCAGTAGTAGTATTAAATAGACGCCAGCAATAACAGTACACAGATTTCTTCAACGGTGAATAAAGGAGCCATTTTCTTTCTAAGGACTCACCATTCGTCAATTTGGGGGGTGAAAATATTTTTAGTCAACTATCTAGTTTTTGTTTTACCGCTTGAATTTGGAAAACTTTTGAAAAATAGAAGTTTCGGAAAAGTCACAATTTTTATTTTGGAAAAACTCTGGCCTTTCGATTGGATTTTCGAAATCCAGTATACTCGGAAAGTCGTGAATCCCGCGGACGATCTTAGTGTACCCATAGGAAAATTACCTTCTGAAAACGATGCCGCAATCCGTTTTTAATTATCCGTTTTTAATATATATTTTAATTAAATATTTTATTACCGTTTCCGAGATATATACTTAGCAAATCGGGTAAATTTCAGTTTGAATTTATCGACGAATTATTGAATATTTCCGGACAATTTACACATCGATTTGTTCGTCTTGTCGTGTAGTTTCTGTGTGCCCAAAATAATTTCGCTGCTCTTTACCGTTTTCGAAAAAATCGAAAAATCCGAAAAAGCATATATTTTTCGAAAGAAATGATAGAAATTTTGTTTTTTAATTTTTTTGAAAATTTTTTTCGAGATTTTTTTTTTGTTACATGAAGGAAATGGAAATCGAAGTGTTGAAAACGGTTTTTCAGTTCATTTCGCTCTAAAGTTACAAATAGACAAATTTTATATTTTTTTCGCTGTACACAATCACACATTTCCTACTGATTTGACGCTGTCATAACTTTTGAACCACTCACCACAGAGACTTCTAGTCTTCACCAATCGATTCAGCGTCCCAAAATTAGTCGGAGAACGTATATAATATTCCCTGGGAAGCTTTCAGTTAAGAAATACCATCGACTCGGGAAGTCTAGACCGCGGAAACGACGAAATGCGAGAAAATCGATTTTTTCAAAATCGTTATTTTTTGAGTCACAGCAAAATTTAAAAACGTTTCTGAAAGTACTTTTGCTTCTGATTACAGATATGCAAATTATATTTCGCTAGCTCTATCGGTTCACTTTCGCCTGCAAAAATTGAAGAAATTTTTATGAAAATTCGGCGCTCTAGTGGACATTCCGGAAAGTCGTGAATTTCCCGCGGACAATCTTAGTGTATCCATAGGAAAATGACCCTCTGAAAACGATGCCGCAAGCCGTTTTTAATTATCTGCAACCGTTTCCGAGATATCTACGTAGCAAATCGAGAATCGGATAAATTTCAGTTTGAAATTTATTAATGAATTATTGAATATTTCTGGACAATTTATACATCGACTTGTTCGTCTTGTCGTGTAGTTTCTGTGTGCCCAAAATGATTTCGCTGCTCTTTACCGTTTTAGAAAAAATCGAACAAAACTGAAAAAGCATGTATTTTTCGAACGAATTGGTGGAAAATTTTTGTCGAAATTTTTTTTGCAAATTTTTTTTGTGATTTTTTTTGTTACACGGAGGAAATCGAAGTGCTAAAAACGGTTTTCCAGTTCATTTCGCTCTAAAGTTACAAATAAACAAATTTTATATTTTTTTTTTCGCTGTACACAATCACACATTTCCTACTGATTTGACGCTGTCATAACTTTTGAACCACTCACCACAGAGACTTCTAGTCTTCACCAATCGATTCAGCGTCCCAAAATTAGTCGGAGAACGTATATAATATTCCCTGGGAAGCTTTCAGTTAAGAAATACCATCGACCCAGGAAGTCTAGACCGCGGAAACGACGAAATGCGAGAAAATCGATTTTTTAAATCGATATTTTTTGAGTCACAGCAAAATTTAAAAACGTTTCTGAAAGCATTTTTGCTGCTGATTGCAGATATGCAAATTATATTTCGCTAGCTCTTTCGGTTCACTTTCGTCTGCAAAAATTGAAGAAATTTGTATGAAATTTCTTCGCTCTAGTGGAGATCTCGGAAAGTCGTGAATTTCCCTCGGACAATCTTAGTGTATCCATAGGAAAATGAGCTTCTGAAAACGACGCCGCAACCCGTTTTTAATTATCGGCAACAGTTTCCGAGATATCTACTTAGCAAATCGAGAATCGGATAAATTTCAGTTTGAAATTTATTGATGAATTATTGAATATTTCTGGACAATTTATACATCGACTTGTTCGTCTTGTCGTGTAGTTCCTGTGTGCCCAAAATGATTTCGCTGCTCTTTACCGTTTTCGAAAAAATCGAACAAAACTGAAAAAGCATGTATTTTTCGAACGAATTGGTGGAAAATTTTTGTCGAAATTTTTTTTGCAAATTTTTTTTGTGATTTTTTTTGTTACACGGAGGAAATCGAAGTGCTGAAAACGGTTTTCCAGTTTATTTCGCTCTAAAGTTACAAATAAACAAATTTTATATTTTTTTTTCGCTGTACACAATCACACATTTCCTACTGATTTGACGCTGTCATAACTTTTGAACCACTCACCACAGAGACTTCTAGTCTTCACCAATCGATTCAGCGTCCCAAAATTAGTCGGAGAACGTATATAATATTCCCTGGGAAGCTTTCAGTTAAGAAATACCATCGACCCGGGAAGTCTAGACCGCGGAAACGACGAAATGCGAGAAAATCGATTTTTGAAATCGATATTTTTTGAGTCACAGCAAAATTTAAAAACGTTTCTGAAAGCATTTTTGCTGCTGATTGCAGATATGCAAATTATATTTCGCTAGCTCGTTCGGTTCACTTTCGTCTGCAAAAATTGAAGAAATTTTTATGAAATTTCTTCGCTCTAGTGGAGATCTCGGAAAGTCGTGAATTTCCCTCGGACAATCTTAGCGTATCCATAGGAAAATGACCTTCTGAAAACGACGCCGCAACCCGTTTTTAATTATCGGCAACAGTTTTCGAGATATCTACTTAGCAAATCGAGAATCGGGTAAATTTCAGTTTGAAATTTATCCACGAATTTTTTAATATTTCCGGACAATTTACACATCGACTTGTTCGTCTTGTCGTGTAGTTACTGTGTGCCCAAAATGATTTCGCTGCTCTTTACCGTTTTCGAAAAAATCGAAAAAAAAACGAAAAAGCATGTATTTTTTGAACGAAATTTTGCAAAAATTTTGAACGAATTTGCAAATTTTTTTCGTGATGTTTTTTTTGTTACACGGAGGAAATCGAAGTGCTGAAAACGGTTTTCCAGCTTATTTGGCTCTAAAGTTACAAATAAGCAAATTTTATATTGTTTTTCGCTTTACACAATCACACATTTCGTACTGATTTGACGCTGTCATAACTATTGAACCGCACACCACAGAGACTTCTAGTCTTCACCAATATTCACAAATATTCCCTGGAAAGCTTTCATACATTTTCCGATGCATTGATTTTCAGATACATTTTCCAAGCTTGTAGTTATTAACTCACAGTAGCTTGAAGGAGAGGGTTCAGCATCTGATGTGTGTTGGTCATTTTTGTCACATGTAGGATCTTTTTCCAGTTGATATGCAGAAGTATTTTGATCTTGAGGTGATGAAGGTCAAGAATTAGTCAGCCTATTTGCTTCTTCAACCGTAAAAAATGAAGTGAGTTTAAGAAGTTTCTTGGTTATTTCTTTTTGAGCAACAGCTTTTTTTCTTTTTTGTGAACCACTTAAATATGTTATTTTAGACATAATAAAATGAATAAATAAACGAAACGTCAACACTTCTATTATCAACACACTTCGAACACTTCTATTACTTCGGTATCTTGGTGGCAAGAAAGATGGATTTAAACTGAAGATAATTATATATTGTTAAGAGCAGGAAGGCTTACTCCCCGTTGCCATTTTCCTGTCCCCACTAATAACAAAATAATTCCAACCCCAAGTGCAAGTAGTTGTTTCTATATTTAATATTTGCAATTACAGAAAATAAATACTTAAATCTAAAATTTGTAAGTTTAAATATTACATTGTTTACAAACGCATTTAAAACCATTAGTGGTCACAAACAGTTGCAAGCACGTAGCGGTCATAAAACAGCCCCAAAACGCATTCAAAGCCATTAGTGTGCTACAACCAGATGTTAGGACCTATTGGTCGCTTTTCGTAACCTTAGTATAATATGTAAATATCTAATTTTAAGTACCTAGAGATAAAGAAACTAAAAATTAAAATAATTTTAAGACACAATAAAAATAGAATTGTTGGGTCAAAACAAAGTCGCGCCATTTTCGGGAATTCTCCAACCATAGATAATGCCGACTTAGATAATGTCGAAATGCGGAACTACATACTTCCTATCTTTTGTCGGATTATATCTATCATAAAATAGAAAAAAAACGTGTATATTGTAAACGAATATATCGGCCCTGGGCACGTGCTCCCTGTGTCCTTATGCTAAAGACGGATATGGCGCGGGGGGTGCTGAACGATGATGTTGAAATAATGTCTCCTATTCCAGTTTGACCAAAAGTTTTTTTAAATGCAAATAAGTTTTCGGTACTTACGTATTAACGCCACCACCGCTACATTTTTAAATGCCGCCAATCTACAACTAAAATTTTTATGATAAATCATAAAATAAAACGTTTTATTTAAAATTAAAACATTTTTAAAACTCAAAATACTTAATTTTTTAACCACGGTTAGATTAGGTTTCCCGCCGCGAAGCGGACAGAAATCTAGACAACATACGCGCAGCAGCGCGAACTCTCGATCCAATATATAGCGGTGGTGGCGTTAATACGTAAGTACCAAGTTTTCTAATATTATCCTTTCAAATGCAATATAAAACATTGAAACAAAAACTTGTAAAAAAAGAACACTTTTTTGTAAAAAAAAAACCGTGCATTACTTTACCTACTGACCATTAACCCTTACGGTCCGTTATAGGGGATATCTAAGAATTTGTTAAATCGAGGAAATCGTTATATTGAGGTTCGTTATACTAAGGTTTCACTGTATAATTTATAATACCTGATCCTCATGATCTCCTGAGGAGCGCCAATGATGTGCTTGCCTAGGGCGCTGTCGATATTTAATCCACCTCCGCTACAGATTCAAGTATCTGAGAAACTTTGAGTCAGGCTCGTCAAGCCACAGTCCTTGGGAACTCGCTTTAATGCAGCCACACTACATCTCTGCGCATTCCGTCACAATTTCTGTCACCACTCGTCAAATGTGTGGCCACGATTTACTATAAACATGCTGGCTTAAAATCTTCTAGTTAGGCAACAAACATTACAGAGATTTTATGACGAATTTATTAAAAACAGTTTGTTATAATATATTGCACACATTAAATTGAATTAAAATTTTAATTGATTTTAATTAATTAATACAAATTATACATTTAAGTCTAGCACAGATTATTTTTAAGTTAACATTTAGTCATTTTAGGGGATTTTGGTCTTTTGAAAAAAACAACTAGAAAACAGATTCTGATTAACTGTCAAAACTCTCACTAACAAGATTTATTACCTTTAATATAATTATTTATAAACAAAATATTAAGGTAAACACGAATATTTTAATAATTGATTTTTATATAATAATATATTGATTAATTGATAAATTCATATTTGAAGCAAGCCTGTAATGCAAACTCAAAACTAGCAACAAATAATTCTTTAATTTTCAGTCAAAATGTCTTCAGAAGACTCTGCTCCAAAGGAACAAAAGCCTGTCATAGAAAACAAAAGTTCAATGGAAATTCTTTCCGAACTCTTCAGTACTTTCGACGCAGCTCCGCCAGTTATAGTAAAGAAAGAAAAAGACGAGACATCAAAAAAGCATAAAAAATCGAAAAAGAAACACAAACACAAAGATAAGAAACACAAAAAGAAGTCCAAAAAACGTAAAAGGGCTGCAAGCGAAAGCAGTAACTCGAGTAATACTACCGGCATAGATTTAACAGATATTTTAACTAAAACCGGAGATGGCGAGGAAAAAACCTTATTAACAGAAACTTTACAAAAGATCATCAAAATAGAAAATCTTATTGAATCCGAAAACGATAGTACGACCAATTTAACTATTAAGAATTTCAAATTTAGTTCCACTTTAAACGAGAACAAAAAGACTGAGGAAGATGAGACCAAGAGGAAAAATCATAAACGGAAAAAGCATAAACACGAAGAAGAAAATAAAAGCTCAAAAAAACTTAGATCACATAGAAGCACAAGTAAGGAGAAAACAGATAAAAGGGATTACACTCCTGAAAGAAAACTAGACTATAAAAGTCGAAGGAGTAGAGAAAAATCCAGAGAAAAAGATGATTATAAAAGAAAATCTGGAGATTTAAGAGAGAAGATTAATAGCAAACATCGAGATGACTATAAATATAGGGATGATTATAGGTCTAAAGATGACTATCGCAGTAAAGATGAACATAAATATGATTACAAATACAAAGAGGATAAGTACAGAGAACCCAAATTCAGAGATGATCACAAATCATATGATGACGATAAAAGAACTAAATATAGAGACAATCCATTTTACCGTGATAGATCAGAAGAAAATAGGTACATTTCTTTAATATTTCAATTAAATATTTCCATTCTATTTTAATTGTTGTAGATCAAGATATTTTGATAGATTTCGGGATTCAGATGAAAATCACATTGACAAAAAGAAGCTGCTAGAAATAGCGAGAAGAAATGCCATACAGATGATGAAATCGGGAAGTTTACCTGGAGCTTTGACTTTGGGACCCCAAGCTCAAGAAAAAGTAATAGCTGCGATAAGATCCGGAGGAAAAACAGTGGAAGAACTAACGGATTTTTGTAAAACGTTATCAAAAAAAGAAGAATTAGGTGAATTATCCAGTGTTTCTGAAGATAATAGCAGTGATAGCGATGGGGACCAACCATTCCATCATCCATTTCAAATAAAAGATAAACCATTGACAATTAATATTAAGGTAACTAAATTAAACAACATCTTAATATACCAACAAATATTTATTAAACTTAATAAAGTTGGAACACAGCCTGAATATATAAATATATTCAACCTTTCCGGAGCTCTATAAAACTAATGAGTCTTTTTAGGTCTACGATCTCATGTGAAATTTTTCAGTTATTTTATATCTTTGAGTCCACCTTCGTGGCACTCAACGAAAACCAGAAAAATAACATTATTTCACCAATTCTAAAATATTTATTATTTCAGAATTCCGTCCCGTTACCTTTAAAAACGAACCAAGAAAGAGCTTCAGAGCTGCGGATCCAGTTTCCTGTGAGCAGCGGTCAACAGCATCGAAAGACTGAAAGTGAATGGATCCCAGTTCCTCCCAAACCTATTGAACCTCCTCCCCTTCAAACACAAAAATCAGTTCCTACACCTGTTCCTGCCCCAACACCTTTAGCTATAGAAGCTCCAACTCCCATTCCACCTGTAACCAATCCTTTACCGATCATCACTCTACCTGGACCTCAAGTCTTTCCACCAACCAATCCAGATGCATCAAAGGTAATATATAAATTATAGATCTCATGATATGCACTCAGTTTATAAGAGTTCAAACTAAAGAAGTTGATAGGAAAAAATAAATATAACTAATATGTGTGTTGGTTGCATTCCGGTGATGTCTCGCCATTGTTGCAAATGCAGGGCTGTATGCTGTAACATTCAGCATGATATCCAAACAGTGTGCACATTAATTGAGAGATGAACAGAATATAACATTCGTTTCCATATGGCATTTGTGGACTCTCACAAAAGCCTTTGACTTAATTGAAACCTGGGCAGTGCTTCGGGCAATGGATAGTTCTTATATAGACTTTAGATACTCAAGCTTACCTCCTAATCCACTTTGGCTTTTTAGTATGCATATTTTACATTCATTCAGGGTGGGCAGCCCAGGCGGTTAGTGAAAACTGACCTAGTTGTTGCCTCTTCGACCGGGATTCGAACCCGGGTCTCCCGCATTGAAAGGCGGGTATGTTGTCTACAACACTACCGAGGAGAATAGATACTCAAGCTTCATTCAATATATCTACAAACATGCTACCATGCATGTGTCAAACTGGAATCGCCCTTTCGCTCCCAATAAAAAATTTTAAATACGTTCTCCAATGCTAGTGTAAATAGTTTGGGTGAGATGGTATCGCCAGTGCCGGATTTCTGCCTAGGCCTACAAGGCTCCATAAATCTTTACATAAACCTCATGGCCTCAATGGCCTGGCTTGCCTTATCGAAAAGCTTTATCGAAAATAATATAGTAATATTTTACTACATTTTGACAAAACAGGGCGTCATAATATAACTTACAGCCATGTGCTCAACAAACTAGAATTAGGCCTCTTCGTCAACTAGGCAGGCAGTCCATTCTATTTGTCGATGCAAGAGCCAAGAAGACTAGAGACAGTAGAGTAAACTCGGGTGGAGGGGGTAAGATACAATGGGCCAAAATATACGTGCCAAAGTGGACGTCTCTCGCATTCCGTACACTGCGCAGTATTCAAGTGCGCAGCGTTTGCTTGTGTTAATCAACACAAGCAAGATATCTTTCTTCGGTATTTTGCAGACATTGTATAATTTTTTCGGCATCAACTCACAGATGAGAAATTTTGTTGTCGAAACTGAAGTCAAATTCAACAGTCGTGGAGTCTTTTTCAGACAAGATGGTCTGCTCGAGCTGACGAAGTCCATGTTGCTCCTGGGATGAGATCATAGCAGCTCTTCATATAATTGCCAATGATGCAAATCAAAAACCATCTACGCGCTCTGAGGCTCCAGGCCTTCTGAATTCATTAGACTCCATGGAAACTTGCTTTTTATCACTTCCTTGGAATGACATCTTGGAAAGTTTCAACAAAGTAAGCAATTCTCTACAATCTGTTAACATCGACCTCGAACATACGATCGTTGAAATGTATCAGTCTTTGGTAACATACCTAGAACACTTAAGGAAATCCAGTACCTGTACCTTTTCATTATGAGTCGAAAGTTATTGAAAAATCGGAAATGTGGGCCGAAATGTCGAGTGCCTAGGGGCCCTGGGTTCCTAAGTCCGGGGCTGGGTATCGCCTTGTCAAACTGGAAGAGCCCGTAACCTATTACGGGAGAAATACCGGTCAGGCCCTTGCTGTCCGGTTCCTAACCTATTCCTCTTAGACCTTTCCCTAACCTATTCCTCTTCTAGTTTGACAAGGCGATACTATCTCACCCAAACTTTTTACCCTAGCGTTGGAGAACGTATTTAAAAATATTTCTTGGGAGCGAAAGGGAGTCGACATTGCCGGAAGCCGCCTTTGCGCCTTTACGCTTTGCCGACAATATTGTACTTACCAGCAGCGCCCCAGATGAACTAGGGATAATGCTACGTGAACTCGAAGAAGTCTCTCAAGCAGTGTAGCTGAAAATGAATGAACTTAAATCATGAGTCATGAGCAATATAATGGTCACCATCGGTTCCCATCCTCTTGAGAAAGTCGATGAGTATGTATATCTGGGACACAACATCAAGTTGAGAAAGGGCAGTCGAAATCACCAGACGTATCGGCTTGACCTTGGCGGCGTTTGGCAGACTCAGCTACATTCTCCGGGAACCACGTATCCCTATAAACCTCAAGAGGAAAATTTATGACTAGTGCATCTTTCCGAACGCATCGTATGTAATTCTAACGATGTACAACGCAAATTGACTTCCAGTCTGCCAGCGAGTGATGCTGGGAATCAGCCTCAGGGACAAAATTAGAAATAAAGAAATCAGGGAAGAATATGGGTCGTGGATGTGGTGGAGCGAGTGGACTAAAATCCTATTACAATGGAGGCCGTGAAGAGAAGTAAAATAATGAGTCTAAGCAATATATGATATTGCAGACCTCAGGCAGGCAGGCTGCGGGACGATGGCGGGACGACATCCGACGCCACGCGGGAGGAAACTAGATGAAAGTAGCCCAGGAAAGATCGATATAAAAAAATTGGAAGAGGCCAGGAGTGGATGAAAAACACGCTTAGAGAAGAAAGAAGACACTGCTGCTTAACAGAGAAAGTCAAAGACAATAAAGTATTTGAGTCCATGTGTCTTCGGCAAGCAGTTAATCTGCAAAAATTGCTCGAGTCTGAGTAGTGCTCACTAGATCACTATTCCTCTTTTACGACACCTGTTGGGCTTCAATCAAGGAGCTTCCATCTCTGAGGACTGAACTGAACGAAATTAAAGAGGGTATAAATGAACTTAAGAAAAAAGCACCATATGCTTATCTTTTTTTTCCATTCCCAATAACGAAACAAACAATGATTTCTTAATACTTATGTAGCTATGCAGAAGTAATTTCAAAGTTGAATAAGGAAAGAGAGGCCCTTAAGGGCGATATCGAAAGGCTCAATGGTAAGATTGATTGCTCTAAAGAACGCCTTGGTGACGTAAACGCCCACGGCATTCGTTCTAAAATAGTCGAATCAACTCTCATTGAAATGCAAGAGAGAGAAAGGAGGGCTGTAAACGTATTTATATTTGGGGTCGAAGAACCAGCCAACGACGACATCAACCAGCGCATTGCACACGACTAGGCAACTGAGCAGAAAATTGCCCGCGTAGTGAATTAAAATGTAAGAGTCCTCCAGCAGATCGATGGTTCGATGGGATTTTTTAATATACCATTTTACGGTTAGTTAAGCGCATGCGCGTCCGCCTTGTATAAAAGCGTGAATATGAGTTTCGGGCACATTTTGTTATTTTCACTGGTTATACGTCAAAAAAATTCGAGCACTTATTGCCCGAAACATGGAAGGAAAAAACTATGAAAGGTCTATTGTATCGATTGCTGCAAATTAGAAGTGTCTCTGATAAGCCGTTCAAAAGTTATGACTTGCGGAAAATCTATTTCCTTAAAATCATTATTCATCAATTGAATGGTAAATTTCAGAGAGTGTCCGAAAGTGTTTTCTCTGCTGGTTGCAAATATACAAATTGCATTTTGCTAGCCGCTTCCGTTCGCGAGATATGACTTGATATAATTGGCAAAATCGAGCGAAATTTCGCAAAAGTTAATCGCTCGAGCAAAAAACTGGGTAACTATTTAATATTTTTAACGAAATCTTCATTGTTCAATGTTCACGAGCAAAATTCATCCTTGCTATTCTGTGGCGTCGTGCCAAAGAAGGTTTTCGGACGGGTCGTCTTGCCCGCAAAGTTGATTCCCTCAACCTATTCCTAATTGTCTGGTCTGATACAGTAACCCCATGCGTCGTCCTGAGAGAAGTTAAGAGGTCTTTCTCTTTGAGTGGTTTATCTTTTGCGACTTAATTATTTACGAAGACTAATAAATAATACCACTTATTTGGATCGATATAAATACAGTATAATCTTGATAATTCGGCGGAATGTTTAATCCGGCAGGTTCAGTAATCCGGCGCTCTAAGGAAACACGTGTCTTTTCTTTACGCTGCCCCGCGCCGGATCAATACGAAACCTCGCGTACAGAAGAAATTAAGTCAAGTCATCAAAACAAAAACATCCAGTATTTTCACATCGAAATTAAAAAAGAGTTAAAAACACTACGTAATGAAACTCCGATCGAGTCAAACTCTTCTCCAGACCATTTGACGAAGCAGAGGTCGCTGCGGGCATTAAAGATATGAAGTCGGCTAAAGCCCCGGGAACCGATGGAATCCATCCAGGATTCTTGATTCATGCTGGGAAAAATGTAATCAAGTGGTTGACACACTTTTTCTCCAAAATCTTGATAAGCAACCATCTACCTAAAGAATTCAAAAAATCCAAAATAATAGCCATACTGAAACCGGGAAAACCAACAGATCAGCCACAAAGTTATAGGCCCATAGCACTCCTCAGTAGCTCATACAAACTCCTTGAGCGACTTATCTATAACAGAATTAGTGGTGCTATCGAGGAGCATCTGTCTCCAGAACAAGCAGGATTCAGAACTGGTCGCAGTTGCTGTGACCAGGTGCTTGCATTGACATCTCACATAGAGGCTGGCTTTCAACGAAACCTGAAGACGTCTACAGTGTTCCTTGACTTAACATCAGCTTATAACACAGTCTGGAAAGAGGGAGTCTCCTTAAAATAAACTCTTAAAAATAATTCCTTGTCAAACAACGGCACTCTTATGGCACTCATGCTAGGAAGTAGGAGGAACTTCCGAGTTGCGCTTTGCGAAAATGTGAGTAGGGCAAGGCTAATTAATAACGACCTCCCACAGGGCTCAGTCTTATGATATTTTATATATATATATATATATATATATATATATATATATATATATATATATAGAGCGGGTAATAACTATCGTTATAAGTTAAAGAGT
Source organism: Phosphuga atrata (assembly GCA_944588485.1). Classification (NCBI taxonomy): domain Eukaryota; kingdom Metazoa; phylum Arthropoda; class Insecta; order Coleoptera; family Silphidae; genus Phosphuga; species Phosphuga atrata. Next base: position 58,505,512 of record OX155899.1, read on the forward strand.
AAAAGATTTGTATTTTCTACTACACAAAAGGTAGAGTTCGGATAATACGATCAACAATAACAAACTCAAATTCTTCTTAAGTCGACGTTTCGATTTATTAATTAAATCTTTTTCAAGACCTACAAAATTGTTACAGAAATTACAAAAACAAAGTCAAAAAAGGAAGCAAAGATGTTTTTAATTACCTACAAACAAGGTGATGAACAATTTATTAAGACGTATAACATCATATGACTTGACAAAAAGTTGTAGATTACATTTCAACTACTGTAAAGCGAGCCATGGTCTTAATGGTACAGAGGCAGTCCTTAACAACGACCTTGCTACACTTGCTACCGAATATTTCAAACCAAACAGAAACAAAACTGAAGCGTCGACATTCCACCTTAATAATAAAATGGCCAACACTCAAATAGAAACACGATTGGGCGACAATATACTACGACACAACAAGTACCCTAAATATCTGGGAATAACACTTGATCGCACACTCTCGTACCGGACACACCTGGAAACTGCGGCCGCAAAAATAGAGACTCGGAATAACATAATCCAGAAACTGTGTGGCACAACCTGGGGCACAACTGCTACTACTCTGCGCACCTTATCGCTTGCTCTGGTGTATTCCGCTGCCGAATATTGCTCGCCGGTATGGATCAATTATCATTTCTGGTACAATTAGATCAACACTTACACAATGGCTACCAGTGCTATGCAACGTACTTCCCCCAAAGTTAGGCAGAAATGATGCCCTACTACGAGAGCACGGAAAAATTGTGGCAAACCCAAAACTGCCGATACGTGACTGAGACGCACCCGGCTAAAATCGAGAAACCGCCCTATTCGCCTGGCCGAACAGCTCCAAAATAGCAACTACAACTCAAAACAATTGACACACGATTGGAATCTTAAATCAAACAACCAACTACAAACCTAGTTTGAGAGTTATAATTGTAATATCCCTGAGACAGAACTAAGCAGGAGAAAGTGGACAGCACTATACCGAGCGCGCACTGAACATGTTATATGCGCGGACTCCTTGTTCAAATGGGGGAGGACAATGTCACCTGAATGCGACTGCGGCGCGCCGAGGCAAACCATTCAACACATCCACAGTGAGTGCCCTCTACGCTCATATGCAGGGGATTGTTCCGATTTCCTGGAGGCGTCCCCTTCGGCGCTAGATTGGATCACAAACCTTGAAGTTGACATATGAAAATGTCTAGATATTTAAGGAAAGCATGTACCTAGCCATACGCTAAATAAATAATAAATAGTCTTCTTGGAAAAAGGTCTGGCCAAAACACCCTGCTTTCAACTTTGAAAACTTTATTGACGATTCTGACCAAGCTAACTCCTACCTAAGCTAAGTTCGTTGAAAATCGAAATCTTGCCAGAACACAAAAAACTCAATTTTTCAAAAATTCTGGGGCCACAGCTTCACGCGAATCGAATACATGCGTAAATCATTGCCGCGTATGTTTTGTCCCAAAACAATGTCCAAACTAGGACATCAGCAAAGATCTGCAGAGTATAATAAGGGAAAAAACCTACGCCAAGCATAATTGAATTGACAGACAGCATTAGACGCACTAAAAACGGACGCCAACAAAGTACTTATCCCGCATGAGTAATAAAAAAATATTTTTCACATGTTTCATCTTTACTTTTCATTCATTTTCATACCTTTCCTTTATCGTTTTTATGCCAGTCAGAAACAACCTGCAACCTCAATGTTTACATTTTTATCACGGTGCTTAATAGGGAATATGCATCATTTTTTTTATTTGCTTAATTCACTTTTTACTTCGTTTTAACATAGTAAAAAATATAAATACTATTGAAAGTGTTTCAATTGATTTTTAAAAATATATATAAAATACCAATAAAATTTGACCTGTTTGAACGGTCCCATTTTTCGCGCTTTGGATGACGTCACAGCTCTCGTTTGGATTCAGTGTTGTTTACTATTTGCAATGTTGTTTACTTTTGACAGTTAAGGATTTTCAGTTTGAATCGCTATTTCGATAATGGAAAAAGCTAAAAAAAACATGTTATAGATATTGTTTTGTACCGGATTGCAAAAGCACTATTATAAGTACACCAGATAAAGTGTTTTATTTGTTCCAAGAAATGCGTAAAAATAATGGTGTAAGGTTTTCCAATAAAATTTCCGTCACCAATAAAATCAGCTAGGAAGTTATTTGCAGATAACCCAGTTGATCTAGTACATCTATTTCTTCTGATTCTTCAGTGATATCCCCTGATTATGCATCATGTAGCTCATCTGAATTAAGTTGGACGCAAGATGATTTGGAGGATGAAAAACATTTACAAAATGTAATGCGAATTGGTACCATAACTGCTATAGGAAAAGAGCCTAAAATTTTGATAGGATTATCCAAACAATCATATGATTTAATAAAACTTTTAAGTGAAAGCATCCCACTTCCAACTATAGACATACTAACTACATTAATGAAATTAAAATTAAATGAATCATTTAACATATTAGCAATGCAGTTTGGTTATTCTCAGAGCACATCATAAATGCATCTATTTTTGGTAAATTGTCCGATTGTGCTTTAACAAAACCACTTTCCGTCATTGTTCTTGATAATTTATAATGTCACTATAGACCAAAATCGCACTAGGTACTAACACACTAGAAAAACACTACAGTAATATTGCACAGCAAAACAGAACAGTGAATATTGACGCCGATAAATGTCATAACAAGTGCGTCACAGTCCTTAGTTCGGTTCGACCAATGGTGATACGTTTCGTAAATTTGAATTTCGCTCGCATATTTTGGACTTTTTGATTTTAATTTTTGGACTTAAATACAAACTAAATAAGAAAATAATGGTAGAGTTGTAATGTCAAGGTCATAAAGTATCGGGGGTAAAAAAAAACAAGTAAATCTCTTGCATATTCCCTATTTTTTAGAATTAAATTAGTTGTTAAAAAGTTAAAAATCACGTGATTAATGGTTGACCCCTTACCGGTCGAATACCTTGCATTCTTGCGTTTAGAACTCTGTTTAGGAGTCGCGAAGCGTCCATCCTCAGCACGTGTCCTGCCCATTGCAGCCTTTGCAGCTTTAAAAATAAGTGGATATAGGCGGCTCTTTGTATATCTCATAGAGCTCGTTTTTGTGTCTGGGCCTTCGTACGTTGCCATCCATGATCGGTCCCAATTTTCTCCGCAGCACATTCCGCTCGAAGATGTCTGCTGCGCTCTTTGTTTTCCCTGTCAAAATCTCCAGGTTTCACTGTAGTATCACGCGATGGGTCTTATGATCGTTTTGTTTATTCGCAGCTTGGTTTTTCGATGGACGCTATTTGATTTCAGTATTCCCGACATTGCAAAGTTCTCTCTGTTCGAATTATGAACCTAATATTTGTAAAACCTGTATTTGTATATTAAGGAAGTTCGAGCGTAACTAATGAGTCAAAATAGTGTTTGAATTTTTCTCTATTTTCAATTCTCCTAATAGTTCTTAAAATTAATTTTTTTATTTATAATAACAAAACAAATTAAGAAATTGGTAATTATTATTTATTTAATAGATATTTAATGGACTTATTAAATGACTTCGTTATTTTTGACTTATACGGTGTAATAAAAAGATCTGGCAACAGCGCTTTATTCTGTCTTGAAAGTTTATAGTACAGAGAGAAAGAATAGTAATTGCATTGAACTGTGTATATAACTGGAACGCGCACGCTGCATTGCGAAAGTGAGGATCGGCTGTTAAATGATACAAATGCTACCTTCGGTAATGAATTCGGTCCAAGGTGCGATATAACAGGCGCTCTACCTGTTATAAGCCTATATAGCCTTATAACATTTATCAGGTTTTTAAGAAAAAAAGATCAAGTTAAAATTGAATTGTTAATACATATCAAAGTTACAAAATAACTACAAAACTTTAAAGTACAATTAAAGTAGTAAAGTACATTTTTTTTACATTTAATAATAATTACACAATAATATTAAATATTCACAGTCAATGTTCATGAAATATTCAAATGGTCACAAAAAATAAGCAGCAGGGCATTTAAAATATTTGGTATATGAAACTATTTGAAAAACCAATGCCTCGGTCATTTCTTCTGGATTTACAGGAGCAATATCGCCCAAATCAACATAGCCACAAAGTTGATAATTTTTTTTGTCATGGAGTATTTGAGAACGAATGGCCATTGAGTCGAAGATTAAAGCAACATCAATCATTCAAATAATCATATTTGAAAGCCTGTTCTTTAAAAAACCCAAAAACCTCGTCCAAGAAACCAACTTCAGAATTAAAAGAAGAAACCCATTTTCCCAACATCGCAGCATCTGGTAAACATAGCCTTTTTCGCAAAAAATTGTAGGCCTTTGGCGAATAAAAATAAACAGTCAAAGCAAATTCCTTCATTTGTTTGGTGTACTTTCTTTGAGATGCCTTTACCTTAGCATTTTTAATTTCACTTGTGAATAAATTTAAAGAAAAACCTTCAAAATGTTTCTAGAGAACCTCTTCAATAACACTTTCAGACTTTGAGTTTACCTTTAAATGTTGAATTAAATCCTTCATTGTTGAAATTTTTGTTTGCTTTCTAGAAACCTTTTGTTGGAGAGTTTTAATTTTATGCTTGTACATTTTGAGTTGTGGTAGAGAATTCCTTATCAGCCGAGGGAAGGTTTGAAAGGATATATCTGTTGTTGTCGAAGAAATAGAAGCTCCCTAAGAAATATAAACGTTTTGTATCTTTTTTCTTCTTCTTTTTTTTGTTGTTTTAGTTGTCTAATCAAACGTGACCGACATTATTGACCATTTCAATACATTATTACGTTTTGATAGTCTTGCACTTTTGGGTTTCTCCATTAAGTGTTGAGGAAAATTAAAAATGGAAGGAACTCCAGTTTTCTTTAATAATTTCTTACTTAGAGAAGTCTCTAAATAACTGTTTGCAGTAAAATGTTCACTGCATAAAACAGTATGAGCATTAGGTTTAAAATTTTCAAAACGTCGTGCCTTTATCCACAATTTTAAAACTGCAGGTCGTAACAGTAGAAATCTACAAGAAATAATAAATAGTGTTACTAAAAACGGTGTTAATGAAATTTTTTTACGATTGGACAATTATAATCTTATTCCACTGAATAGTCAAATGTGACAAATTAGCAGAAACATCACAAATCCTAATCTCTCAACTCAATTATCAACCTAATATTTTCCATTTACTGTTACGTACCTATGAAAACGAATGTTTTTTCCAGTACCACGTTCATTTTTGCATCCATATGCACAACAATACACTACTACACTATTTTAATTTTATAATAAGATATTTGAATGAAAATTAAAAAGGGGTAACGAAACGAGCATTTACTCCTTAAAGTTAAAAAGAGAGATTCCCCATCTCAGCAGCGCGCTCGTTCTAACCATAGAACTTATAAGGCTCTAACACAGCGGTCACAATTTTCGGCCAGTCCGTACGTTTGCGTGCTCGTTCCAGTTAAGTAATTGAAAGGAGTCGAGTGTATTTTTTCTCTCTCTATAACCACGTTTCCTTCTTTTCTCTCACAATCAGCTGTTCTCGCGACGTTTCCAAACTATCCGTCATGTGAATTATTGCCGACAAACAAAATTCAAAATAAAAAGTTTAACTTTAATTATTTAAATAATTATTACATCGGTAACATCACATTGCTTTTATGTTATAGTGTTTTACTATTATCTAAGTTTATTGTATATAGTTTTTTATTCCTTAAAGTTTCGAAATTAATATCGAAAAAAATAAATAAAGACGTGACGGAAGCTTGTCAGCCATAAGAGCCTGTGTATAAGAATTGAAAAACATCATTTTTGAATATTTTTTTTTCGGATAAACTAAATGGTGGATCACTTTCAAATTTTGGGAAGACATAAATAAAGTATTGATCTGCATGTATAAAAAGTTTAAAAGCGGAAACTTATTAAAAATATTTAACATGAGATTCGCTCGAACCTCTTTAAAATCTAGTAATATTAAAATATTGTAATTGCTATATTTTATTTCAGCAAGAAAACATTGATATTGGGATGATTGTAAGTCAGAGATTAACAGCAATGAGGAAACTACAAGAAAATCCAAACGATGTTCAAGCTATTACAGAAATATACAAAGCTCAAAAAGAAGTAAGCAAAAACAAAATCTAAACTATACTTATTGTTAATAGTATATTAAAGGACGAGTTCAGTAAGCGCGATTTTACAATACGCGTCCAAGTTTGGAAAAGTAGAGTTTTCTAGTGGACAATTGGGTATTTGAATCAATTTTTTTGTCGTCATAAATCGAAAGGTCATATATAAGTTTTATGACAAAACTCTTTTTTGTTTTATTTTTTTCGTTGTAATTAAAAAGTTATAACAAATTGAAAATATATTTTTAAAGTCGGTACCGAAAACGCAGAAATGTACCGTTGTGACGTAAAATGTAATTTCTACCCGCTCCTGACTTTGTTGCTACAGTATTTGTAGTAGACATGTCAAATATGTCAAATATTAAAAGTCAAATATTAAAAGTTATCGTGCTTGTTTCGTACCATCGTGTAGGAGTGGGTACTATAAAAAGAATTCAAAAAATGTTTTTAAATGTCCCACATTGTTAAACGTCGAAACCAATGGTTTTAAACAATGCGCCGAAAAAAATCTAAAACGACGATTTTAAAAAGAATGTTTGTTTATGTTTGAATGTAAGAATGAAGTTTCAACCTTTCGACTTCACAAACAAATTATTGCGCGTTTAGAGTCACGTGATTATTTTCAAAATTTTATTACTTTTAAATTGTTTATAATGAATTGAACAATTATTTTTTTTAGCTTTTTCGCTTCGCACATCCAAATTATTTAAAGGTTTTAAAATACATCAACAAAATCGATAATTTTTTTTATTCAATAACCCAATTGCTGAAGAACGCCTTACGAACGAGTTTTTATACTATTTTTTCTATTTTGCGCCATTTTAAGGCATTTCTAAATAAAAAAATCGCCGATACATATTGAGAAAATTGCATATTAGTGCTGTTATGAGTCCATTACAGACGCAAAATAGAAAAAAACAATTTGTTTCCTTTTAACTAAAATAGTTTATTTTAAATATCTGTTTAATTACACAGGTTTTTCTATTTGCAGATGAATACTTGGGCTGAAAGTAAACAACAGATTGGTCAATTTACTGGGTCAACAGGAGCCCAGATATTGTCCCAAGCAGAGTTGTCATCAGGGTATCAAGCATGGGCTAGAAAGGTACTTTTAATTGATATAACTCTAATTAGGACAGCATATATTTTAACAGTTCTGCTAATTTTTATGCTGTCCTAATATAATTGTACTAGGACGAAAGCTAAGAAACGAATTCAGAAAAAGCAAAACAAAAACAATTTGCCTTAAACAAATTTTCAGGTTTGTAGAAAAAAAAGTAGCCACAGACTATTTCTTTGGATGTATGCTGTGACTTGCAACTGAATGTTTGAAACATTTAGTCGTTTTTTTTTGCTGTGCTTTGCAGAAGTTTTATGTAAAATAGAAATCTTTGTGATTTTTATTTTACATCTTCTGTTACCTGAGAATTTGTTTCAGGCATTTGTCATATATCAGGTTTGGGAGCTGGAAGCTTGGTGATCCTCATCCTGACTTTGTACCAATTGTGGTAAGTAAGTTCAAAAGAAAATTTCTCTCATTCTCACAATATGTAAATTAAAATATATACAGGGTCCCCCAAAAGTATTTCACCAAACGATGTAGAATTAATACGCGTGCGATTTATGACATCATATTGTAAGGTTGCATAGGGTGCGTTCCACTTGGCGCCCACAACGCTCCCGTTGTTGATCCCGTTCCACTTGCTTGCGAGTGTTACAATCGAAAACCCAAGTGGAATGGATTTCGGAGCATTTTAAGCTTCGATGTCAACATTACAAACGCAAATTTGAAAATAAATCAGAAACCTAAATCGGTTACGTTATAATTTGTAAGCCTTAATAATAAACTTTAATAACTATTCGTTAACTTAATTTATATTTAAAAAAATATACAATTTATTTTTTTATATTTCATTTTAGGCAAGTATTTAAGTAATTTACATTCGTACATAATAAAAATGTCCTTTTCTTGTCCTGCGGCAGTTGGATATTCAGGTAAAGAGTTTCATCACAAAAAATCATAACCAATAAATTATTCAATCCACGATGATGTCTATGACAAAACGACCCAGCACTTCCACCCAACTTTTCAGATGGGTCGTTGTGAGCGAAAATAATGACGCCATTAGTGACGTTTTCGCCGCGACCACAGCGACTGCGGTCATCAAGTGGAACGGCTAATTGAACTTTTTGATCGTTGTGGCACCAAGTGGAACGCGCTCATAGAGTATGCACCATTGCATATTTTGACGATATTTTTAATTTGTTAGTAAGACTTGTTTCCGAGTGGTGGCGCTACATACGTATTTTTTTTTTAATGACATCATAGGTTTTTGGTATCATTGGATAGACAATTTCTTGTGAATAGGAGAGTCTATCACAACTGAGGGGTCACATAACAAAATTTTTAAGAAATAAATTGCTTCCAAGTTCTCTAATGTTACTGGCTTATTTACGTACACAACGTCCTTTAAATGTCCCCTAAGGAAATAATCCAACGGTGTCAAGTCAGGGAAGCACCCCCGCCAATCTTCGTCCAATCCATCTTCTAAGAAAAGTTACATTTAAACACTCGCGCATTTCCCTACCAGAATGTGAGGGTTTTATCTGGGTGGGGTCGAATTTCTTTTATTCGTGGAATGATTTGTGTACGTAACATTCGCAGGTACTTTTCAGATATTAGTATTCCATCTATAATAAAGGGCTGCTTATAATATCCCAGACCACACGTTTATATTTTGCGGATATTGACAATGAACTTACATGAATTTACATGATGCCAGTATCTACCATTGCACAGTGGTCTGAATCTGAAAAAAGTTGGCCAAAAATCGAAAAACTGATAGTCACCGAATGGGTTTATTTTGTAAAGAATACTTTGATGTGTGTTATTCTAAAAGAAAAGTGGGATATTTTTTTTCCCTGAGACGCTACACTCCTTCAAAGTTACGCTTGTCGGCATAGCGCGAGCATGCGTAGCGAAATATAATTGTTAATTCAAATGCGTGTAACTTTTTACTAGAGTATCCTTTTTCATTTTTGTTTGATGGAGGTTGTTAAGGGAGGTATGTAGCATATTTGCGTATATAACGTTTTCATTCATTTATATTCACGTGTATTAAAAATCATGTCAAAGGAGGTTCTACATAATGGTTTTTCTAGGAAAAAAATGTCCGTAAATTATCAAAAAAGTTATCACCGCATCGGGGCTTGAGAAGTTGAGATATAGAACATATAGATTATAATGTTTTGTAATAGAATCTAGAAGAAAATCTTGCTCATGTCTGCCTCTCTACGTGTGAGAATAGAAATACGAAGCGCCGACATGGCGACGCGCCGGCCAAATGTTGGTTTAAGATCTAGCCAGAGACACAGGGGTCTCATGTATCCTTTTCTTTCTTGCGGTTTTTGAGCTTGGGCTAAGCTGTTCTCCGCCATCTTATTGTTTGTTTCGTTGTTTTTTTTCCTTTGTTTTGTTTGTTTGTTTCTCCCCTCATGACCGGTCTCTTCTATCATCTTTTTCCAGTTGGGGTGCGGGACTACCTGCTATTGCAAGATTTGTTGATTGATAATTGTCATATATATATATATATATATATATATATATATATATATATATATATATATATATATATAGGGTCTGCCATATTGAATTTAAAAATTGCATTATTAAATTCGTAATCAGTGACCTCGAAAAACCTCTTATACTTATTTATATGAAATTTCGATCAAATTTTAATAAAGTGCTCGGCCATATTCGAACCGCCATTTTGAATTTTTTAATTAAACAATGAAATTCATAATCAGTGTACTCGAAAACACTTATATACCAATTTATATGAAATTTTGATAAATTTTTAATGAATTACTCGGCCATATTGGATCCGCCTTTTCGAATTCTAAAATTATAACATGAAATTCGTTATCAGTGACCTCGAAAACCACCAGATACCAATTTATATGAAATTCTGTTCAAATTTTAATGAATGATCAATTGAATGACGGCTATATTGGATCTGTCATTTTGAATTTTGATATTATACAATAAAATTCGTATTCATTGACATCGAAAATCCTTATATACCAAATTATATGAAATTTAGATCAAATTTTAATAAGTACTTGACCATATTGATCAGCGGCCTGGAAAACCCCTATATACTAATTCACGTTGAAATCTCTAACTTCTTTTTATTTTTGGCCAACTTTTTTGAAATCCTGACCACCGTGCTTTGTGTCTCATACTCATACTCACACAACCATTCAATTGCAACGTGGCGCAATTAACATCACAATGTTCTTCATAAAATTATCATTTATTAGTTGAGACATTATTTCTGAAAATTCAACCCTGCACTCAAAGTCATCATCAGATAATTCCTGAACTAAATGGGCTTTGTACGGTTTAAGGTAGGCGTTCACAGTTCCGCATCGGACGCATCGCATCAAACGCATCGCAGTATTCTTTCTATAGAAAGTAATACTAGTGCGTCCATTGTTCCGCATCGTACGGATCGCATGAATCTACCGATGCCGATGCTCCCAGAGGCAACTTTTCGGATTCGTGCCGATGACGTCATACGGAATATGGGATTTGCTAGTAGTTGCGTCAGCAAATCCGATCGCTGCCGATACTGTGGACGCGCTCTAAAAAAATAATCCGTTTGATGCGATACGTACGATGCGGAACTGTGGACGCCTACCTTTAAACCTCTCCTTTTTTTTAATATTCTTGTCACAAACGTTTTAGAGACATCATGGTCTGCAGAGAGCTGATTGATGCAATTCTGTGGGCGTTCGGCTATATCCGGCAAAATATTTAGTCCCCTATCAACATTTGTTACCGTCCTAGGTGTATCAGAGGAACTATGATTTTTCATACATTTAGTTTCTTAAAATTTTTGATAGGCTCTCCTAATCACAAAAAAATGTCTATCCAATGATACCATAAAAGACCCATGATGTCATTAAAAAAAAAACGTATGTGGCGCCACCACTCATTCAATGTTACTAATTTGAGACAAAAATAGAAACAATTGGTACTAACAAATTAAAAATATCGTCTAATTGGATCGTGCATTCGAGGTTATATTTTCAAGCCGCGCCGCTGTCGCAACGCTGTCTGACGCAACGGGCTGGTGATTATACTACAGTGTCGCGTCGCCGCGCGTGCTGATTAATTTTTGTGTCAGTTCAGTGGCGACCGCGAAAACGTCCGCACCTATAGCAATATTCTCTTCCGACTCTTTTATAACAAATTTTATAAATTCGTTAAAATAATTGTTTAAAATATCTTAGCCAATTGGGTGTAAACTCTTATTTCCTCATTGCACGTTCATACTAAATGTATGTAACCGATTGCAATCTCAAGCGTTGCGACACGCGGCGTGGCTCTAATATAACCCCGGTTTTAGGCCTAGGCCGCACTACGGCTAAGCGGCGCGGTTTTAATCGCGTGACTTTGTGTCTCAAGTAAGCTAATACAAGCGGTCTCACTTGCGTTTTTTTTCCGCGACTCATTTTTCCTATAGCTAATGTGACCAGATTTTTTAAACGTGAAAGGAGTACATAAGCTATTTGAGATATGGGGACTTTTAAAATAGCTGCGTAGGCGAATTTTGGAAAACTTTCAAGGTCAAACGTTCTAGAATTGAAAGTTATCGTTCACTGTTTACCTAATTCTGGTTGAAAAATTGACAGTTTTTAATAAAGCATTAGCTTTTTAGCGTGAATTATAACCTATATATATATATACACTGCCGAGCATAAAATTAGGGTCACTCCATAGTTTGAAGTTATTTTATAAATTTTTAGTTTTTTACGTGCTTTTTCGGTTGTAACAGTTTAATAATTGATTGATTGAATAAAACAAAAGGTTTTTGTTGTTCTAAGTTTATTTATAATGAAAATGAACAATTTTAATTTAATATGCTAAGTAATGAAAATGAACAACTTTACATTGATATGCTTTTGTTGAAACAAAAGAAAGTTTATGGACTTCAGTATATAGTGAGTATTCCCTCCTTTGGCAGTGACAACAGCTTGCAAACGACGTGTCATGCTCTGGATTAGATTTTGGATCACGTTCTGCGGAAGATATGTAGCATTCTTGCACCAGTATGTCACGAAGCTCTCTAGAATTTCTGGGGGCCGGCACATGTCTCCCTAAAAGTTTTCCCATTTCATACCAAGTAAGGTCAATTCGATTTAAATCTGTACTACGAGCTGTCCAAACAAATCGCGTGTCCAAACAAATTTCACACTCGTCAAGATACTCAGTAATTATCCGAGCAGTATGGGGCCGTGTGTTATCATGCATAAATGTTGCGTCGTCTCTAAGAATAACCATGAATGGTAAAACATGGTCTTCTAGAACCTCTGTCAGATACCTATGCGCAGTCAACGTCCCATTCTCGATAAAGACTAACTCCGTGCGAGTGTCAAAAGATATGCCTCCCTATGCCATAACTGATCCTCCGCCAAATGGTAGTCGCTCGGCATTACACGCTTGAGCATATCTCTCGCCTTGTCGTCACCACACTCTTACATGTCTATTTGAGCCCGTAAGACAGAATCTCAGTTCATCGAAAAACAATACGCGTCTCCTATCCGCTATTGTCCAAGTCAAGTGTTCTCGTGCAAAATTCAACCTCGCAATCCGGTGTGCACGGGAAAGGGGTGGTCCAGTAGCTCTAGATCGAGAAGATAATCCAGCAGCATAAAGTCGTCTCCTTACTGCCCACTCACTTATGTTTACATGTCTCACTTCTTGCAGATGATTTCGAAGGGAAACTGCCGTGGACCGTTCGGTTTCTCAAAGCACTAGAAACGAGAAAGCGGTCATCCTTAGCTGTTGGAGTTTTGCCTCGGCCTGAACAAGGTCCACGAGTGAGCAGACCTGTCTCTTTGAACCGCCGTCATACTCGTTGCACACTCGAGAGACTTACACCAACGTTTCTCGCAGTTTCGCGCTGACCGCGACCGTCTTCTAAAGCCGCCAAAATTTGTGCCGCAACAACGGGATTTATGCTCATTGCAAAACACTAACAATGACAACAATTTACAACAGACAGACGACACCACAGAAACAAATGCTATGCTGTCCTTAAATTTTCTTTTGTTGCAACAAAAACATATCAAAGTAAACTTGTTCATTTTCATTACTTAGCACATAAAATTAAAATTGTTCATTTTCATTACTTTCAATAAACTTTGAAAAAGAAAAACCTTTTATTTTATTCAAGCAATCAGTTAGTAAACTGTTACAACCGAAAAAACACGTAAAAAACTAATAAATTTTAAAATCTTCAAAACTTTTAAAAATCTTTAAAAACTTCAAATTACGGAGTGACCCTAATTTTATGCTCGGCAGTGTATATATATATATATATATTTCCATTTTTGTTCTAATTTTTAATGGCCACTTACCTTTACCTATTTTCAGATTATTTAAACACGAAAACAATACATTGGATGAGACGAATGGAGGTTTTTTTTTCAACCAATGTGGGTCAAGGGCTGTAAGCCCTAAAAACATTGCGGCCTTGTGGCCTATTGTTGGCTCAAACATTTTGATTACGCGTTCAACAGCAGGTGTCAACGCAAGCCATCTCGTTGTGGAATATCCCAACATTTTTTTGTATTCTCTTTCCCCACAATGTTCTGTTCATACGAATAGATGTTGCCCAGCCCCTGTGTTAGCTCTAGGAGTCTATGCGACATGATTTTCAAAGGGATCCCATTTGCTGAAATGCTAAGCTCGTGTCTCCTTCAACTGTTTCCCAAAGGAAGATTATATGAGAGACAGTTTCCTACTCTTCATAGCATAGTCGCACAGTGGTTCATCTCTCCAGATCCCCATTTTGTGCAGATGTTCTCGTAGAGGGCTGTGGCCTGTAAGTAGGCCGGCCACAATTGGGTTGTTGAAAAAAAAAATTATCGATTTTTTTATGAATTTTAAAACCTTATTATAAATAATTCGGATGTGCGATACGAAAAAGTTAAAAAATAATAATTCAATTAACTATATACAATTTAAGTGATAACATTTTGAAAATAATCACGTGACTCCAAACGCACCATAATTTGTTTGTGACGTCGAAAGGGTGAAACTTCATTCTAACATTCAAACAAACATTCCTCATAAAATCGTCGTTTTAAAATTTTTTCGGCACACTGTTTAAAACCATTGGTTACCAACCATAATTTCAACGAAAAGAAAAATAAAAAATTGTTTTGTTTTAAAACTTAAATATAGCTTTCGATTTATGATAAAAAAAATTATTCAAATACCCAATTGTGATCTGCTTCCTTTTCAGTTGCAAGAGTTCAGCAGTTGATGCAGCAAAGATGCCGATGGATTTTTTAGCATTCGTTTGTTGTGTTTCTGCTCGTTTGTTTTATTCCACTGTAGCCGCTGCAGGGCTATGGTTTTGATAATGTTGGAGTCGCTGCTAGCACTGATGTTTGCTTTTTTAGCCCCATCCTTTGCTAACTTGTCCGCCATTTCGTTGCCTACAAGTCACCTGTGGCACGGTACCGAAGCAAGTGAGACTTTGTTGTGTCTTGCCAGAGCCTTGAGGTTCTGGAGGCAGTTCCATGTTGTTTTGGATTTTATCTCATGGCACGTTAAGGTATTTATAGCAGCCTGACTGTCCGTAAAAATGCGGATGTTTTTACTTTTGTAGACCATCATTAGATTTTCACGTGCACAGATCGCGAAGGCGTGTATTTCCGCTTGGAATGCCGTGGTATGTTATCACAGGCGCACCGATAAAGTCCGTAGATTCCTGCGCCAGTTCCACTGTCATTTTTGGAGCCGTGTGTTTACCACTCCAGCCCACCTTAACACGTGATTGTTTTCTTATCTTCTATCCCACATAGTTGAGTTTTGAAGGGTAGATAGAATGATAGCCTTTTCTGCATTGAGTCTCCCTCAATATTGAGGTATGGCTCTGATATTACATTCGTTATCGTGGTATGCCCTGTCCTCGCCAGAGCCTCCCAAGTGCTATTACACCTGCATCTGAAGGCTCCCATTCTTGACTCCCCCATGTTGAAGATATCTAGGGGAGGCAGGCCAGGCATCGAGGGGTAATGGTTATGCATGTGCTTTACAAAAAAAATGATAAAGAAAATTTGAATGATTTTTTTTTTAGTAATGTATCATTTTTGTTAAGATTACAAAATTCTTCACAAGCATACTGGGGATTCACCTACACCGAGTCACTGCTGAGGTCACTGATAAGGTTTATATGTTTAATCTTGATTTCTTACAGTTTATATAATTTTGTAATAATATCCATCCCAAAATGTGTAGCTCTTCGAAACAATCCGTCCATTTTTTTACATATTCAACGGAATTTTTATAATAATATTTAATTTCTTTAACAGTTTTCGCCTTGTTTCCAGGGTTTGACTTCGATTTTATTGAGTTTCTGTGATATCTTTAATGTAACAAATCCACTATTGTATCTAGCGTCTATTTGCGCCATCAAATTATTTAAGACAGTTTTCACCTCGGAAGCTGACACTTTAGAGCTTTTAGTTTCTTTAATAGTGATATGAAATACAGCTTGACTATGATTGAAATGTAACTTCAGATACTGCGTTTTCGAAAAAAAAAATGGTTTCGGACACTGGTCTAAACTCAAGAATTACGAGCGCAGAGACTCAAACATTTTGATTACGCGTTGAACAGCAGGTGTCAACGCAAGTCAACTCGTTGTGGAATATCCCAACATTTTGTTGTATTCTATTTCTACTTCCTCGCATAAATCTTTCAGATTGGTGACTCTCACTGTGTATCTGAGAAAGTGTAGATACATATGAGGATTATGGATTCAATAATACTTATTTCACTAGAATCAGTATTAATTGGATGAAATATGTGCGTTGCACTCAATTCCAATGATTCTTATGTAATAATTGCATTAATTTTTAATACACATTATTTTCTCCTTTCCTTTCGAGTCCTCCAAAATTAGTATTATCTGCGAATAGTGCGATTTGTTTTTCTTTCAAATTATGGTAAGTTATTATTTTAAGAATGTGCTCGGAAAGGAGTACTGATCTTCTGGCACAAAATCTAAATTTAATAGTTTAACATTTACTCCAGTTTCGAAGGAAAAGTATAGTACTAAAATGGGATACATTTTTATTTCTTTTTGATTTGAGTCGTCTGATAAAATTGTAATATAGTTTGTATTTTCCAAATCTTGTTTCAATAATTCGAATGCGTAATTTTGGACTACATTAACTACTATTGCTTCGCATTTTGTTCGCCCACAATTACATTTTTTCAAAGAGGTTGCGCACTCTATTTGAAGTACAGTCCATATTACGGAAACCATGCAAATGTTCCCTCAGATATTGCTATTTTTTTTTTCATGTGATGAAAAAGTTATATTTTTCAAGTAGTCAGTCACATTTAACCATAAAGCTGCTACATTAATCTAAGTGTTATGTTTATCACTCTTGCAATGCTTTGTAATTGCTGCTTTGTCACTATAAGCAATACTGAATTCTGAGCAAAATGTTCACCTTGAAAATGCATAAAATCACATTTATAATTATTAATTTTTACAATATAATGCAAAGCAGTGCACCTTATAGAAAGGCAGTACAAATGCAGTGCCTAAAAATTGGACAGTACAGACTATCTCGAAGAAGTACTGTACTGGCTAAAGCAGTACCCCTGGTCACCAGCGGTTTCGCGGCTATAGCGGTTACCGCTCGCGGGAAAAAACCCTAGTGCGGCCTCGGCCTTAATCACGTGAGGCTCGAACGGGTGGGGAGGGGGGTCTGTGAAGAATCACATACTGTACGCAATCTTAAAATATCATGTCTTAAATCGCACGCGTATTAATTCTACATCGCTTGGTGCAATACTTTTGGCGGACCCTGTATTTATATATATATATATATATATATATATATATATATATATATATATATATATATATATATATATATATATGAAGTAAATGCGTTTCACATATTATTTTTTGTTTTAATTATTTGGTGATTGACATATAGGATCAGCTTCAAACTGCAGCTCCAGTTTCTGGAGGAATGGGAATGCATTTACTACAGAAAATGGGTTGGAAACCTGGAGAGGGTCTGGGTAAGGAAAAGACTGGAACTTTAGAGCCTTTATTGTTGGAGGTGAAATTAGATAAAAAAGGGATTGTCGCCAAAGAGGAACAGAAGAAAAAAGCAGCGAAAGTTCAGAAACAGACTGTTAAAACTTTACAGGGTAAGCATCCAGTATCTTTACTAGGTGAATATGCGTCGAAAAGAAAACTGGGAGCTCCGCAATATACTGTGGATTTCGAATGTGGACCGGATCACAAGAAAAATTTTCTTTTCAAGGTAAATAAAACATGTTTTTATTCAGGAAAGATAAAAGCTCTTTATTTTAAGGTGTTATTAAATGGCGTGGAATATAAACCAAATGTGGCAAGTGGTAACAAAAAGGAGGCAAAAGCTTTAGCTGCCTCAATTTGTTTACAGCAATTAGGACTTCTCCCTTAAATCCACCAAACTAACTCTGTAAATATCTGTACAGTTTATGTTTTCAGAAAATAATTTTATTTTTACCAAGAATTACTAAAAGCTAGAATTCACAAGCTTTTAGTAATTCTAAGACTATATACAAGGTATAAAATAAAATCCATCCAATATATTTTTAAGAGAAATTATTTTTAACACCTAACTTGCAAATGTTAAAAAAATTCAGATTTTTTTTTTGTTTCAAATTTATTATCACGCTTGCCTATCCAGACAAATTAAAACAAATCTTAAATCTAATCTTATAAATATATCCCAACATAAATATTAGCAATTAAATTATCAACCAAATCTTTCCACCATTCCATGCGCCTTTTCCTTTGCAGCTTTGTAGGAGTTTGTAATACTACCACCAACTTTCCCCCAAAATCCTGGTTTTGGCGTTGTTGTCTGTTCCTCGTGAATTGTAACTTTTGCTGTATGTGTTTCAATTGGTTTCAGATCTCCCACCTGCTCAACATTTCCTTCTACATGTTTTGCAGTGCCATAATTGTATCCAGAAAAATAAGTATTGTGTGAATAACTATCTGGGATTGTTCTTCCAATTGGAGCTGGAGGAATATTAGAGTTTTGTGATGACACTGTATACTTAGGGAAAACATCTTCTTCAATTTGTTGTTGATTTAAGTCATCTTCAAGTTCTTGTCCAACAAACGTATTAGTTACTTGAGGTTTGTTGACATATTGTGATTGCATATTGTTATGGTGGGATTGAAAATTTTCTTCTTCCATTTGCTGTTTCATTGGACCAAATTGAATTCCTTTGAATTCATCTTCAGGTTCTTGTCCAATAGAATCCCATTGTGGTTTGAACGGTTTAAAAGGAACTTCTGTAGTTTGTTTTGGCGATTGAATAGAATTTTGACTATAGTATGATGGTGTATTGTGGGTATATTGTGGTTTGAATGGTTTAAAAGGAACTTCTGTAGTTTGTTTTGGTGATTGAATAGTATTTTGACTATAATATGATGGTATATTGTGGGGATATTGTGGTTTGAATAGTATAAAAGGAACTTCTGTAGTTGGTTTTGCTTGTTGAATAGTATTTTGGCTATAAAATGATGGTGAATGGGGTTTTTTACTAGTTACTTCTCTGTCTTCCAAAAATTTCTCGGTTTGATCGCCTCTTAAACTTTGAGGTTTTGTCACACCGCCAGTTTCAAGTTTGCCGAAATCTTCCTGTTGCTGCCCAAACTCAAATTTTTCAATTTTTTGTGGCTGTTGATTAATGTCCAAAGTATCCAAATCTTCCATTTGTTGACCTAAATTTTCCATCTGTTGACCTAAATCTTCCTCTTGTTGTCCTAAATCTTCATCCTCAATGTTAGCAGCACCTTGAGAGATTCTTTTTCTGTTTGCCATTTCCCATTCATATTCCTGCAATTGTCTCTGGAACTCCAGTTCATCTATTACATTGGCGGTACTCGTAGCTTTTGGAGTTGAGCTATATCCAATAACGTTATTATTTTCTTGTTTTTGCTCAGTAATACCTGATTTATGATTACCAAACTCTAATTTACCAAATCCCTCTTCTACTTGTCCAACATGGTATGTGTTACTGTGTTGTTCTGTACTTTCTAACTGCTGTCCAACATCTTCTATTTCTTGTTCCAAATTCACTTCTTCTTGTCCTATATCAGATTGAGTCTCATAAGTTGCTTGTTTATGTAAATTTTCACTCATTTGATGACTATGGAAATCCTCCATCTGTTGTCCAAAATCTTCTTCTTGTTGTCCAAAATCTTCTTGCTGTTGTCCAAAATCTTCCTCTACTTGTCCTAATTGAAGATCTTGATCGAGTGATACTTGTTTATGTAAATTATCAGTTATTTGATGCTTTGGATGAAACTGTGCTCCTACTTGAACTGGTTCAGAACCTTGATGGAACCCTTGGGATAGTTGTTTTTGTAAACTTTCAGTTATTTTTTGGTGGGGTTGAATGTCTACCATTTGTTGTCCAAAATTTTCCTCTTCTTGTCCCACTTCGAACTTTGTACGCAAATTTTCAGTTATTTGATTGTATGGTTCACTGTCCATCACTTGTTGCCCAAAATCTTCCTCTTGTTGTCCTACTTCAGAATCTTCGCGATATCCATGGGACGCGAGATTTGCCGTCATGTTTTGCTCTTCTATTTTCTGTCCAAAATCTTTTACCTCACTGTCCATCACTTGTTGCCCAAAATCTTCCTCTTCTTGTCCTACTTCAAAATCTTCGCGATGTCCATGGGACGCGAAATTTGCCGTCATTTCTTGCTCTTCTATTTTCTGTCCAAAATCTTCTACCTCTTGCCCTACATCAGAATTGTGTTGATTTGCAAGTGGTGGTTTTGTATATAAGTTTCCACTGGGTTCAAATTCTTCAATTTGCTGCCCAAATTCTTCCACTTCTTGTCCCACATCTGAAACTGGATGATTTGCATGCTGCGTTTGTATATTTAAATTTCCACGTGTTGGATAATTTGGTTGAAACGCTTGTATCTGTTGACCTAAATCTACCTGCCTTTGCCCCATGTCAAAATGGTTATGATGCATATGATGTGAATGTCTCTGTTCATTTGCTTGTTGTCCAAAATAGTCTTGTCCAAATTGAACTCGATGATGAGAAACAGATTGCGGATACAATTTTCCATTCATCATGTAATTATCTGGTTGTAATTGTACCATGTGATGCCTAAAATCCTCTCCATAATAATCATGAGATGGATTTCTATGTGAATTTGCAAACATATAATAAGGAATATAGGTTGACCTCTTCGATCTTGTGTTATGACTCTGATCACTCTGCATACAACTTACACATTCATCTCCAGTTGTGCCATGACTAGAAGAGTACGAATAAGATGAACTCTTGGCATAGCTTCTTCCTTTAGTGCCTCCTCCATATCCAACGCCATAAGCACTTTGGCTGGGTTGATACCCGGAAGTGTATGAAGCACTGGAGTGAGTTTCTCTCTGGTTCATTTGGTCATTTAACTGCCTAACCAAATCATCTTGCATTTGCTGCATCATTCGTTGCATATCTTGGGAATTGTAGTTGGCTTTTGGATTATAAACGCCACTAGCTGATACGGTATACGAATATCCGTTGCGCATTCCCTGTTGGCCGTAACGTCTCTGGAGGGTTTCTTGAAGTTTTGCCGTTAAATTTCTCTTCATCTCTTCAGTCAAATCTTGGATGGCGGCTTGATTTGTGTAGGTAGTTGAGATAGGTTGCTGTTCGTGTATGGCAACTTGCATTTGTCTAGCTAAGTCTCTTTCTATTTCAGATTTGATCTGTTGAAGTTCAACTTGTGAGTTTTCTGTGTTATAAGTTGACCCATAAGAATTTTGGCCGGTGGTAATTTGGGAGGAAGGGATGTAAGAAGTTTTTGGATTATAAGTGTAACCTGTGTTAACTCCTTCTGATGTTAAAGACTTGGTGTAGGATGGGCTATACTGGTTATACTTTCTTCCAGTTTGGTAACTTGAGCTACTACTGGAGCTGCTTGAATGCGATTGACTGGTTATGTAGCGATCCTCTTGGTCGCGGAAGCTGGTTTCTAAATATTTTATGAGATTATCCTCCATTTGCTTCTTCAAAGTGTCCAAGTCTTCTTGTTTATAATTAGCGATATTTGTGGATCCTTCTGTAAACCAGTAACCGCCACGTTGATATTGTCTCCCGTAAGTCTTTTCTAGTTCGTCGTATAGTTGTCTTGTTATGTTATTTTTTAGTTCGTATTTGAAATCGTTTAGTTTGGTCTGGTAATCTGGACGGGAGTTGGTTAAGTGGTAAGATGGCCCGCTGTATACATCTTCGTAATTTCTAATAGTCTCAATTACTTTTTTAGAAAGATCATTTTGTACGTTTTGTGCTACTACAGAGACGCTAAGTGATGGTTTTACAACAACTCTCTCAAGTGGAGTACTTGTTGTATAAACTGGACGATACTGCGAGGAACTAATAGGATAACGAGACTGGGTGTTGTATGTTTGGTAAGATCTTGTGTTAGGTTCGGTAATTCTTTCTGGAGTGTGAGTTTTTTGTAGAACATCTGAATAGCTTGGGCGATGTCTATTTAAATCTTCTACTTCAGCCGAGTCTCTATGGACAGTTCCTGTGCCGTAATTTGAAGTATGAGAGGTTGCGTATTGATAACTGGATTCTGTATATCTCACTCCTTCGCGTAATTGTTTTAATAATTCTTGTTCAACTTGAGATTTTAAGTCAATTAATTCTTGATTGTCGTAATTGGCTCTGGGATTGTATCTACCACCTGAAGAAACGGTGTAAGAATATGAACCTCTCTTTTCTTGTGTTCCATATTGTCTATTTAGAGCTTCTTGTAAATGTGCGGTTAAATTGGACCTCAACTCATTTTCTAATTGACGAATGTCTTCGTTTTCAATTCTTCGAGCTGAATAAGTATTCTGTCTTAATGTTGTCAATGCGTCTTGAACTCGTTTGGATAAGTCTTGTTGTACATTTTGGGTTACTACCGCTAAATTAGAAGCCATTCCGTAATTTGGAGTGTAGCCCGATCTACCTGTTTGACTTGAACCTTCGTAAGTCCTGCCGTATGAATAAGTCTGTCTATTAGAGTTTTGATCCACAGTTGAAATATCATGAGTGCCTGCAGTACTACCGTAAGTGCTTCCTGAAGAGAATCCGGTATTGCTGCTGTATCCTTTTCTACTGTTATATCCACTTCCTGTACGATATCCAGCGGTACCTGTTCCTAATGAATCAGAAGAGCCATAACCAGTACCTGTAGTTCCATAACCAGCGGTGTGGCCAACAGTTCCTGTTCCATATGCACTTCCTGTAGAACCAAATGAATCAGAAGAACCATAACTGTTACCTGAAGTTCCATAACCAGCAGTGTGACCCGAGTACATACTGCTACCAGAACCTGCAATTCCGTGCCTGGAAAAGGCATTTTCCGCTTCATTTGTTAAATCTCTATCATTATATTTTGTAATAGTATGCCCCAATCCATCAACAGAAGGATTAACAAATTCTCGGTGTTCATTTCCTTGGTCAACTTGCGGAGTGGATTTTCCTTCTAGATCCCCTTGTTTTGTATAGAAACCTTCATCGTCATCTTTAGTTTGTAGCTCGTTATTCTTATAAGTTGCGGAGGACTTTTTGAATTGGTAATTTTGTCGGAAATATCCGTCCGGTTTTGCAGATATTACCACAAAACTTATTGCGGCCAACACAATAATTACCCTCATATTCTAAAAGCAAAAAAAATGTTAAACTTTTATCTTGCAATTTGAGTCGTAGTACTTACATAAGTTAGTTGCAAACATAAATTACGTCAATGTTATTGAAGAACTGCTTTGAAACTGATAAAATTGCATGTGGCAGAATTGCTTAAATATGTTTTTTATCTGTGATCCCCTCTATTCGCGATATGATTTACTGAGAATGTAATATGTGGAGATTGAGTAAATTACTGAAAAGTCTTCGAGATAAAAGGGATTCCCGATTACCTCAAAATATTTATTTTGTTATTTCGTTAGATTTCCGAAAATTGTGTACGCAAGAACTATGCCAAGTAAATGTATTAAGGTCGTTTTAGTAGGACATTTCATATCTTGAGCATGTCGCAGGTCAAAGGATAGCTGATTCGAGAAAAATAATATCGTAATCTCGCCTAGTCGTATTTTTATTAACTTATTATTAACAAGAAAAAATATCTCTTTAATTAATTATGTTTTAAACTTGATATTATGAACGCTAATTTATTAGTCTGTCCGTGTTTATGTACGCACGGAATCTATTTTGTTTTTTACGCCGGATAAGAAATTATTTCTGCAATAATTTATTGCTAAACTTCATGTTTTACTATCTCAATTCTTGGTATGATGATTTGTTTATAAATAGATAAAACTAGGTCTGTGGATATCGATCAATATAATATATTACCTTGTAACAGAGAACTCGAGATTAAACGGAAATAGTCTTGGACTTGATAATTTCTTTTATTATCTCCAGCATTGAAATCATTATAGATTAATCGAGAACTTTTAAATTCAACAATTCTTTATCTACAATTTAGAAAGCAATTCAACATAAAATTTAATGATTCAACACCTTCAAGTTGTATTATTTCAACTCTGATCGATATTACATAACAGTAAATTACAAAAGCCTCAAGTTTCTTTTTATCAAAACTTTATCCTTTGCATCATTCAACTAAAGTAAATTTAAAAAGAAGCAAATCAATAGTTCCATCAAACAATTACAATTGGAATCAAATTATTTTTTAATTATGATCCCTTTCAAACACTTTAAATGGCTGTTGGGCGAATCCAGTAATCGTGAGATAAAATGCTAGAAACCGTATATTCCTTTAGGTTTCTTTTATTTTACAGAAGAAGAACAAAACCGTTTACTAATATTAAAATAACATATAAACTATGTATTATAAACTCGGAGCTTTTTTCCATTTATGTCACCTCTTATGTTTGCCTAGTCTTGTATGTCTAGTCCTGTCTGTCTAGTCTTGTCTGTCTAGTATTGTCTGTCTAGTTTTGTCTGTCTAGTCTTGTCTGTCCAGTCTTGTCTGTCTGTCCTCATCGGTGGTGTAGTTGATAACATACCCGCCTTTCAATGCGGGAAACCCGGGTTCGAATCCTGATCGGGGTAGGCGACAACTAGGGCGGTTTCCATTAACCGTCCAGGCTGCCCACCCTGAATGAATGCAAAATATGCGATACCAGGGTGGCGCATACTAAAAACCAAGGTGGAGGAGGTTTAGTGAGTCTTGTCTGTCTAGTCTCGTCTGTCTAGTCTTGTCTGTCTAGCCTTGTCTGTCTAGTCTTGTCTGTCTAGTCTTATCTGTCTAGTCTTGTCTGTCTAGTATTATCTGTCTAGTCTTGTCTGTCTAATCTTGTCTGTTTAGTCTTGTCTGTCTAGTCTTGTCCGTGTAGTTTTGACGGTCTAGTCTTCTTCATCTAGTCTTACCCGTCTAGACTTGTCCGTCTAGTCTTGTCCGTCTAGTGTTGTCCGTCAAGTATTGTCTGTCTAGACTTGTCGGTCTAGTCTTGTCCGTTTAGTCTTGTCCGTGTAGCCTTGTCCGTCTAGTATTGCCCGTCTAGTCTTGTTTGTTTAGTTTTGTCCGTCTAGTCTTGTCCGTCTATTATAGTTAGCGTTTCTGGTTCGGATATATCCGAACCGCAAAACCGCGGTTTTCTGTGCAAAAACCGAAACCGCATAACCGTCATAAAAAAACGCGGTTTTCGGTTTTATTTAAAGATAAATAAAAATAAAGTACATTGAATTAGTGCTCTTTCAAACATTGCAAACTGTTGTTGCAAAAATGGCAACCATCGATGGTATATGTGTTCGAGCAATTTCAAAATTTCTGGTCGGGAAATCCCAACCAAATCTTGTCAAAATATTCTTCAGGTGTTATGACCTTAATTCAAAAGGAATACGAAGGAAATGATTTTAAAGTTTTTCGAGAATTAAAAGCAAATCGACAAAAAATAGTATTACGCTAGATGAGTAGACTTGTTTGAGACGCCGAAGTTACTTAAACATTAATATTCATGGAGAAAACAATTTTTATTGCAATTTAGGCTTTCTGCGCCTAATTGAAAGAACTTGTTCTGAAAATAATATCGTAATAAGTGTTGAAAAACATTTAGATTAATATAGTATCAGTTTCAGAAATGATATTGTGGGTGACTTGGATTAGAAAGTTGAAGTTCACGGTGACGTCGCGACGCCGCTGTCAAAAAATTCGCAACGCGGTTTTTAGTCTCGCTTTACCACAGGCTTTTCCTTCGGTAAAACATCAAATTTGTCTGTAAAATTGCGAAAACTACAGCGGAAAAATCACCGCAAGTTGGCGATATTCGACCTAGATTAGCAAGTTGAATTTTGCGGCGACGTCGCGACGCCGCTGTCAAAGATTTTGCAACGCGGTTTTCACTACCGCTTCCTGACAAGCTTTTCCTTCAACAAAATGTCAAACTTGTTTCACTAGCTTGAACATTACGAAAACTACGCGGAAAAACCAGCAGCCGCATTAGGAAATTCAACTTTGCGGTGGCGTAGCGACGCCGCTGTCATAGATTTCGCAAAGCGGTTTTCAGTCTCGCTTTCCGACCACGTTTTGCTCTAATAAAACGTCCAATTTGTTGCGGCAGCTGCGAAATATCGAAAAAACAAATGCAACCAATCCTCGATAGATCTAACTTTAAAGGGCCGTCGCGGCGTTGGTTATCGAGCGATTTCAAAGCGGTTTTCAATTTCGGGTCGCAAAAACCTCAAAGTTTGATTGAGCCTGGGATTTTTTGTCGTGGGATTATTATTGAGTAAGATACTACACATGACGATGTCCAGATAATTAAAAAAATGGTACAAATTGTCCTGCTGAACCAAAAATTTGTTAACCTACAATTCATCTCGCTGTATGTGACACTTTTTACAAGAAATCATCTCAAGTAGTAAACAGCTGCAGCAGTGAATTTGAAGAATTTATTTCCTGAAGTATCGTACGTAGAAAATGTGGATAATGAGTATTACGTCGAAGAAGATGTTGAAATGAAAAGTAATTTTCAAATGGTAAGAAAACTTGTAAATTATTTTCGTTTGGAGTTTGCTAAATATAAAAGAACTTCTGAAAGAACAAAAAGATTAAATCTTTTGTTTATAGCACTTTCTACAATTAAACCTAAGCGCCAACTTTTGTACAAAACTAAGATCTCGTTTAAATATCAGACACTACTACCAAAAGTTCTTAAAAACAGAATCCGAAACCGACACGGTTTTTAATTTTCAAAAACCGAAAACCGCGGTTTTGAATAATTGCGGATATTCAGAAACCCTAATTATAGTCTTGTCTGTGTAGTATTGTCCTTCTGGTCTTGTCCATATAGTTTTGTCCGACTAGTCTTGTCCGTCCGTCCTCCTCGGTAGTGTAGTTAACAACATACCCGCTTAGCAATGCGGGAGACTAGGGTTCGATTCCTGGTCGGGGAGGCAACAACTAGGGCGGTTTTTCATTTACCGTCCGGGCTGCCCACCCTGAATGAATGCAAAATATGCGAAAGTCTTGTCCGTTTAGTCTTGAACGTCTAGTCTTGTCCGTCTATCGGCCGAAATTGCTCAGTTGGGAGAGCGTTAGACTGTAGATCTAAAGTCTTGTCCGTCTAGTCTTGTCTTTTATTTTTTTATGGGAACGTAGCAGGCACTGAAAGAAAGGAGAGAATAGAGATATAAGGATAATATCTAACCTCTACTGGAACCAAACAGCTAAAGTAAAAGTCGCAAAAGACCTAAGCTAAGAGGTTAAAATATGCCGTGGGTTAAGACAGGGATGTATACTGTCGCCTCTCTTATTCAATGTATATAGTGAATGTATCTTCGAAAAGGCATAGTCAGAAGAGATGGGAGGCATCGTCATAATTGGCGAGACAATTAAAAACATACGATATGTAGATGACACTAACATTACAACATAGAAGACCTACAGCGCCTAGTCGACTCAGTAAACACCCACTGTAACGGATTGGACATAAACACAAAGAAGCTATGGCGACTACAAAGTACCTATAGTCATTAACAACGAAACTATAGAATGGGTATCTTCTAACACAGAGCCTCTCAGAGAAAATGCGAGGCCCGGGGCAATTGATATTTGGAGGCCCCTTTCCACATCCGTTGAAAAATAAAAACTTAGGGGAAGAGAAAATTATAGTTTTTGTTATGGTATTATATATTTATTCAATAAGTAAATTTATCTACGACCACTATTGTAAATGCCCATTATTGTACAGTTCGTGGACTATGTAAATACATCATAACACACACGTATGTAACAGTCCGTGATTATTGAAAAGTTATAATTGATAACACACACGTGCGTTTAGTTTACGATTCGTTGATTGGTTGAGAGCTGCTACTACGTGCTCATACGTTCATCGCCCCCTGTGCCACACTTCAAACTAACGGAAATTGACATTGCGTACATTGGTTTGCCTATATCTATGAGCACTCTTATTCCAGTTTAACCCAAATAATAAGGAATGTAACTATCAAGAATGTGTTTCTTTTCATTTCTTTCAAGCTAAATAATGTCGAGTATCAGTTATATATGAAAATACAAGTGTTTGTTTATTATAATGTTAAATAATAATAATTAAATAAACATAACCTAATAAGAAATAAATTTGTTACATCAAACATATTTTCTTATTAAAGATAATCAAATTAGTGTGGTCGTAAAGTATAGTAGATAACTCGAGTTGTAATTCAATTACGTATTCGCAGAATTACGCAATCCCCGCTACGCGGGTTGTAACCGTTCCGCTCGTACGTAATATGCTTCTTACAACTCTCGTTACGTAATATACTATTACTTAACAACTGCTTTTCGCGCTTTAGTATCAGCAAATTCGGTTATAATTCTTTTGAATTCTTGGAAAGTGAGGTCCATTAAATTATGAGGACAACTGCCCCTTATGCCCCCCCCCCCTCTGTGAGGCCCTGCTCCTACAAGTACCTGGGAACATGGGTAACAGATAATGCAGAGCAAACCAAGGAAATCAACTGCAGAAGTAGTGCCGTTTCTAAAATAGGGAAAATTCTCTGTAACCGCAGCATTAAATTAGAGATTAAAAACCGAATGCTAAGGTGCTACATCTTTCCTACCCTGCTTATGGACTAGAGGCCTGGACATTAAAGGCGGAAAACATAAAACAAATTTTGGCTTTCGAAATGTGGTGTTACAGGAGAATCCTTAAAATTTCATGAACCGACACAATCACTAACGAAGCAGTACTGCACAGAATGGATAAAAGCAGAGAGATCCATAAAACCATTAAAAAAAGAACTTGAGTATCTGGGACACATTCTAAGAGGAGAAAGATACAACATCCTCAAACTAATTATCCAGGGTAAAATTAGAGGTAAAAGAACTGCAGAAGGAGGATATCGTGGCTTCGCAACCTGGGAAAGTGGTTTGAGTGTCTGCCGAGCTGTTCAGGGCGGATGTCAACAAGATATGTGTCCTTATGACGGTTTCCAATCTCCGATAGGAGGGAACTCATAGAAGAAAGCAAGCACTAGACCTAACTTGTCAAGTGGCCCCCTTGGAATACATCCCGGTACCGTCTTTCGCATGTCGCAGGATACCGTTCTCTTTTCAATACCCTGCTCTTGCATTGGGGACTTTGGGGTTATATAACGTTATATTGCGTTCCTTTAGGGGCTACAGATTCGAGGTTTTGCCATAAAGGGAATGGTCTCCAATTCAAGAGCAGGGTATTGAATATGAAAAAACGACTTTTTCACATTCGATAGTTTGACATGGTAGGGACGATATCATCCGTTGTTGTCCACAGCAACAGTGTCTTTACTTCTAGTCCTGGTTTTGTCTTCGCTGTCCAGTCATCCACGTCCGAAATCCACCTTTCACATTCGAAGACCGTGTGCGCCGTGCTGTCCGTTTGTCCACAGTAGACACATAGACTGTCAGAGGGCCTGTCGATATTGTGCAGGTACTCTCTGAAGCTCTCATCTCCCCATATTTTCGTTCTACCTATTTTCCCTCTTGTTGGATTAATAGTTTTGACCACTGTCCGTTTTTACAGCATGTCCAGTGCTTTTGCTACTCCTGGAAAATATGTTATTTTCAAATTTTCCTCAGTTTCTGTCTTGTCAGCTGTTACAGTTCTTCCCTGTTCTGTTTACCAACAGTCTATGGGTGCTATGTCTGCCATCACGAGCACAGCAACCGTTGAGACTGTCTTATAATCACCGCATACACGTAGTGCCAGTTTCCTATGCACTGTGACTAGCTTATTTTAATGCTCTCTTTTGGGATTGCGTTTTGTCCAGACGGGACACTATAAAGTATTGCCGAGTGAGCAACCGAGCATAATATATTTCTCTTGCTATTTTTTGGTTCACCGTCATTGGGCATCATCTTTTCTAGTGCTGCTGTTAACTTGAGGGCTTTCTTATCAATAAACATAACTTCTTATCAATAATCACGCCTCTGACCTTAAATACTATCAGCCCTACATGCCTTATTCCGATCAGAAGAACAGCTTTCGTTTTTTTTCAGGGACCTGACTTAAGCGCCTTTTCTCCATTCATTCATCATCATGTCCAATTGCCCAATTTGCACTTTCCATTCCCCCCTCCCTCTTCCTCTTTCCTGCTACTATTACTACCAGAGCAATATCATCAGAAAAATCAACATTTTTCGAATTAACTCGAAAAAAAAAAGATTATTTCAACATCTTCTAGTAGCTTTAATCTGAGACTAGGAGTCTTGTCTGTCTAGTCACTTGCTTGAGAGCGTTGAATATATAGTTACACTAACGGATCACTATATATTTACAATAACCCAAGTCCAGCGAATCGGCTTGACTTGGGCTGCTTTGGAAAACTAAACCATATTCTCAGAGACCGTAAAGTCCCAATCTACCTGAAGAGAAAAGTGTACGATGCGTGCATTCTCCCCGTTGCAACTTATGGCCTAGAGACCATCACTCTCACGGTCAACAGCAAAAGCCGTTTAAGAGTCTGCCAGAGAGCAATGGAGCGAGCGATGGTTGGTATTGGCCTGAGAGATAAAATACGCAGAACGGAAATTCGCAACGCACTAAAGTATCGGCTGTCATAGAACGAATTGCAAGATTAAGGTGGCAATGGGCAGGTCATGTTGCCCAAGATGACGTGAAATAGACCAAGAAAATAATGCAGTGGAGACCCAGAGAGATAAAAAGAAGTGTTGGTAGACCCCAGGCGAGATGGCGGGATGACCTACAGCTGCTGGCCAGGAAGAACTGGATGCACACCGTTCAAAAAAGATCGACCTGGAAAAAGATGGAGGAGGCAGTGGATGTTTAAAGGCTGAAGAAGAAGAAGAATACTAACGGGTAGATTTAAACTTTTTAATGATTATATGGTAAATTGAAGAAGAAATGCTACTAAGATTTGAAAGAAGAATACTTAGAAGGATATTCGGCCCAATACAAGAACAAGGCGTCTGGAGAATAAGATATAACCACGAGCTAAGAGAATTATACGGCTATCCAGATGTGATAACACATATAAAAATCCTCAGATTAAAGTGGGCTAGACATATGATTAGGATGCCAGAAGAAAGAATCCCAAAAAAGATATATAAGGCACAACTGGAAGGCACCAGAACCAGAGGAAGACCACGTCGTCGATGGGCGGAAAATGTCGAGAAAGATGCGGAACAAATTCTACAAAGCCGAAATTGGGCAAATGCAGCCAGAAGTAGAGAGAATTGGAGGAGAAAATTAAGGGAGGCCCGGGTCCATATAGGACTGTAGCGCCCCGGAGAGAGAGAGAGAGAGGTAAATTAGATTTAGAAAGGTAGATTATTGCCAAATCATAATAAGATTTATAAAAAAAGTATTAAGGTATTTATTATAGACCAATTTGATTAGGAAAGCATTTCGTTTTATTAGATTCTAAAAAACACTAGAACGAGTAATATTCCATTATTAATAAATTTCTTGTTTAATAATAGTTTAACTAATCAATATTGTTGTAATTTTATTCATAGAATTCACTACAAGTTTGATAAATTTTTGAATGTTTACTTAACACCACGTACAGTTCACCGATTAACTGTAAGAAAATAACACATCGAGCGATAATATTTTAATATAAATTTGAAAGGAAGTTTATTCATTCTAATTCTGTTTAATTTTCTTATTATTTTCACCTTTTAAAAATACTGAAATATCTATTGCTAAAAATAAGTTTCTTGAACAGTTATCAACTTAAACTTGCGTTTTTTTAACTTTTTACAGTCTGGAAGCCGTTCTTCCGATCCTACTGGAAGTTATTAATTGCCAGGTTTTTTTTACGGAAATCATTTCAATAGACCTTTTCATTGTTAACATTTGTTTGTGCGCATGTATCAATTTCCTCCATGTTATAAGTCAAAAAGTACCCGAACTTTTTGATGTATAACTAAATATGTGCCCGAAATTTTCATATTCCCACCTTTAAAACTTGGCGGATGCGCATGCGCTTAACTAACCTAAAAAGGTCTATTCAAACCTTGTATACTGTTTATATCAGGCCTGGGCACATGGCGGCCCGCGTCCACCTTATATGCGGCCCGCGAAACATTTTATAAACTTCTTTAATTGCATACATATGACATACTTGTTATGTTTACCAGGTCTGATGTTTCCTTTATTATCTAAGTGCCACTATTTTATAGACACTGCTCATTTACGGGTGTTTTTTGAAAATATTTCGTTTTACAAGTACATTATTGTCCATTATGAAGAAACCTAAGAACATTGATCTGTCTAGGCGAGTATATATGCAACGGTCGTAGTATACAAATAACTATTCAAATAGAAAAAAGATTAATGCGGCCCGCCATCAAATTTTCATATGTGGCTCAAATATGTCAATTGTGTTCTTGTTTTTTTTTTCGGTCATAGTCCATTTTTCGGATCGATGATCGATGGCTGGTTCGATGGTACTTTTGAATTAAAAGCTTCTTGTGAATATAATATATGTTTTCGGACTAATTTTTGGGACGATGAATAGATTAGTAAAAACTAGAAGTCACTGTGATAAGCCGTTCAAAAGTTATGCCATCGTGAAATCGGACTAAGTTTTGAGTTTGATTGGTTGTAACTTAGAAATTAGGCAAAAGAAATGAAAGTGGCTTAGACAATATTTGTAGAAAATTCTATTTTGAAAATATTTGGTTTGGAAATTTTGAAAAATTCAGAGGGAATCTAATTTAGACATTTTTCAAAGGTTTAGGTTTGATTCGTTGTAACTTGGAAGTTGTAACAAAGTACGTGAAAATGTTTTAGACAAAAAATGTTAAGAATTTCATTGTCTAAGAGAAAATTTGTTTGGTTTTATCACTTGTTTTGTGATTTTTGGAACGATTGGAAGGGAAGTCTAAATGGGAGAAATTTGAGAAAAACAGACAAAAGTGGTTTAAACAACATTAGTAGAGAATTGAATTGTCTATAACATATTGATGTTGCGATAGTTTTTGACTATTTTGAAAATTTTCTGAAAAAATCGAAAATCTAATTTAAGTAAAAGTTGAAAGTTTGGAAAACTATAACTCAAAAACTAAGAATTTTAGGCAAATTTTATTTAAATAAAAGTTGTAAAGAATTTAATTCTCTATTAAAGTTACTTTCAACAATTTTTTGTTATTTCGTGTATTTATGCAGAAATTTGCAAAAAACGGAATGAAGCTTAAAAGCTGCTTTGGGTTGTCAAATTTAAGGGATGATATCTAATAAAAAAAAATTAATTTTAAGCAGCCTCCGACACAAAAAACTTCTAAAGAGCAAAAAAATAAAAATTCTTTCTTGCCCATTTAACTCCAATAAAAGTACCTATTAATATTTTGATGATGAGCGCCGCCGCGTCGGGGGACGGCTATGTGAAGAAGTATAATTAATTATACCTACATAGGTATAACGAATAGAAAATACGTATGAACTTAAATCTATCAATCTATCGTACTACGTACGTTGCTTACACAGAGTAAGTATAATCCACACTTTATCATTATCAATCTTCTTTTTATTTCTTTGTATTCTGGTTTTATTACTTGATTTACTTAGCAGTTCCCCGACGCGGCGACGCTCATCATCAAAATATTAATAAGTTAAAAAGGATCATCAAATGCCTGAACAGATCTTCATAAACTATAGCTAAGAACCTTCTCGATCACGTCAGTTTTCAAACACAAGTTTGGATATACGGAACTAGACAAACACATGTCAAATTGGTTGCAGATTAATTTTGTCAAGAAGGAAATGAGCGGATGATCATCATGCGCATGAACAGATCTTTATAAATTATAGTTAAGAACCTCCTCGCTTATGTCAGCTTTCAAATAAAAAAACCGCATCAAAATCGGTCCATTTGTTTAGGAGATACGATTCCACAAACAGCCACATATAGGGACAGACTGACACACCATAAAGTAAAGAATTTAGAGAAACGTTTTAGACAAAACTTGTAAATTTAATGTTGTCTAAGAATCTTTTTAAAATTTGCAAAAATTTCGCATGGCATTATAAGAAATTGATATTTACTTAACAGGTTTAATAGCAGGTTGTTTTGAAAAAAAGCTGAATGTTTGACAGGTTATTACTCAGAACCTAGATGAAATAGACAAAAGTGTTATAGAGAATTTAATTCTCAATAAAAATTGTTTTAACCAATTTTCTGCAATTTTGTTTTTTATGCAAAAAAAAATGCAAAAACCGAATGAAGGTTCAATTTGGGCCAAGTCAACTTTAAGGGATGATATCCGGAGAAGTAAACAAGTTAGTCAAAAACTCTTTAGACAAACCTCTAATACTTTATAAGAATTTACTTCCTTTGATGTCGTATTAGTGAATAACTCCATACAAATTCTTGATGTATTATACAATGAAATCCAATTAAAGGATGTGGAATATTCTTCTTAAGATATTGAATAGATTGGTTCTATTTTCTTAGAACGTTCAGCGCCCCCGTGGCAAAAGTTGCTAACTAGAAAAACGCACAGTGACGGAAACACTATTTGGTCGTTGTAGATGTAATCTAGGTAAAGGTAGATTTAATCTGGATTAGATTAAGTTACGTTAGAGCCAGACAAATCCAGACTGAGGGGCCGAAACTTAAATAAATTAAGTCAATTTTAATAGAGGTCAGAAAATTTTCACGATGCCTATGTGTTTTGTTTAGTGACGCTTGGCCACTTCCGGTGATCTCTACGGCTTCCAGGTAAAGGTCACCGGAAGTAATCCACCGGATTACTTTCCATTAAACAGGTTTGATAAGCTTGCAAACTCATTGGGTTAGATTAGTTGGGTTAGGTTAGCATTAAGTTAGGTTGGGTTATATTACGGGGGATTAGGAATGAAGCGCGCTTCATTTCTTATCTCCCGTAATATAACCCAACCTAACTTAAAGGTAACCTAACCCAAGGAAACGGTCTAGGTCACAGGAAGTGTCCACGGTAAAGGTCAGAGGCGGAGGTGGGCCTAGAACATGACATCTTCACCTACTCAGCCCATGACATCTTCCCCTACTCAGCCCATGACATCTTCCCCTACTCAGCCCAATACTTATTTGTCTTTTACAGTTACAAAACTGTGATATATGGCACCGTCGATGTAAACAGCAGACTGGTGAACAGAGTTGCTAGACAGACTATAAAACCAGACAGGACGAATCTACTTTTTAAAAGGTCTGTTCGCAGAAGCAGTTTACAAAGCGATTTCTGCTATTCTTTATATTAAATAAATAATTATTGCATACTCGCTTGATTTAATAAATTTGAGGAGGTAACTTTCAAAACGTAGTATTTGACAAAAACCTGTTTTTCTGTAAATCCGTGCCCTTAAGTTATTCAAATATTTTATTTTTTATTGTACCATCGTGCAAATGTGGTAAAATCGTTAACAATGACACAACATTAAGAAATCTATATCTCAAAGTTACAATAAGCCTATTAAAACAGAAAAATAAAACTAAAATAAGAGTTAAATAATGCGTTTTAAAAGTTACCTCCTTATTTATTATAGCGTATATTTGACGTTTGCAAACGGTTTTAAATCGTCTTTATTGTTGATTAAAATAAGGTGGCTCTGTGATAAAAATTGAATTTTGATAAAATTGAGTGTAGTCAAAGTCATTTCTGTTTGTAAAAAGATCAAGCTACTCTCATATCGCGCCTAAAGAAGTTTTACTTCAATAAATGCATATTCTAATTCATTTAATTTTCTATGTTCAACATTTAATTTATGTTTTAATCTATGTTTCAACATTCATGTTCAAGAATATTTTCTATGTTCAATTTGCCTCCTAACATTTGAAATTTGCCTCCAAATTTTAACAATCCATCAAACGGTTCTATGACATTTTAACTCGCGACTAAACAACGCGTCGAAGATATCACAGCGACTTAACAACGCGCTACGAAAACATAACATTCTAAAATAACATGAACAAAAGTAACAGTCGACAAAATACCCGTCGAGAATATCACAAAAACTTAATACACACCTCTAAAATATACACTAGGAAAATATCACATCCTAATCATTATTATCATCACTTTATTTTGGGATGTGATGTTTTTGTAGCATGTTGTTATGTCGCTGTAATTTTTTCGACGCGTTAAAATGTCAACACTATCCAGTGATGCCAATTTTTTGGGGAAATTTTTAGAGTAATTTTGAGAGAGCAAATTTTGCTGCTTGGAATTTTTTTAGTCTAACTTAACGAAGTAAAGGGTTATCCTGTTTAATAAAAATCGTTTTGACTGACTAGAACTACAACCCGCCTTAGATTACAACGCCACTACCAGAAAAAAATTGACATTAGTAACAAACGTAGTTGTATATTGTAAACAAACGCTAATTTAATTATTAATTTATGAAACTGCCACTGAAGGGGGTAATTGTTCCGGTTTACCAGATGTCCTCCATCTACTTTTGGTATTTCTAGTATTATAAGTAAACAAATAAGTGGGAAAGAGAAGCTGAATTTTTTTGGTGTTGAATTTTGAATAGCTTTGTGGTAAAGTTCCTAAATGGTTGGTAACACTGACACCATAAAAACATATCCATAGTTTGGCGCCATCAGGGCGCCATTTAATCAGTGTTCGTTAGTGTTGTGTAGATCTGTTTCGTGATATTTCACAGTTTTTTAAGAAAATTTCAGACAAATTTTCGATAAAATGACGACAAATACAGAACCAGTAAACGCTTTAAACTTAGGTAAATAGTTGACATTACCCCAAACTTGATAATTCATAGAATAATTAGAAATATCTTAATCTAACCTAGTACAATTGTAATTTCAAATTTCTTGTATAATTTTCAGATTTTAATCAACAGCTTAGTTTTATAAGGTTCTTTAACAAACTCCCTGAGGTAAGAAGAAACTTAATTCATTTAATACAACACTTGACAAAACTCACAAGCATACAGAAAGATCACTAAAACGTGTTAATCCCGGATTTTGTTAAGCCTCTGATATGTTGAAGAGAGACTTATATAGCCATTCAATACTCAAGTACCCGGGTTGAGTATTGAGTGGCTTTTCATACAATGGCCCTTACTTCCCAAAAAAATGATGTTAAAGTTTTATTTGTACATTCTTTCCACTTAATGTTAGCTGCATTTCAACAAAGGGATTGTAGTGCAACAAATCTGTTTTTTTTTTTAAGAAAGAGTTTGGTTTTCAGTTAAATTATCGTTATTGTAAAAAAAATCGAAATGGTCCTTATTTGTTAAAGACTAACAGAGAAATTGCTTCAATGAATGATTCCATAAAAATACATTTGTTAATTCTTCATCAATTTTGTGCACCTGCTTTTTACCTTTGATCAAATACCATTCACATCAAAGTTGATCAAAAGAAAAATCTTTTTTAATTTAAACAATCTGTGTTTTCACGAATTTCTTATGATAAATCCTTGTGTCTGCAAGGCAGTACCTCTCATCAAATGTGCATAAATGACTATAATATTGAAAACAAAATTTGTAGGGGTAAAGATTTGAACTTCGTACAATTGTAATTTGTACTGATATCTTGCATCAAAAGTGCATCCAGGCTACCTTACCTATAATTGTAATTGCTTGTTTCTTTGCTTCTTGGAAAATTGACTGATGTTACAGGAGTAGAACAATAGAAAGTATGAATAGAACTATCACCGATTCTCTTGGAAATTGAATGTAAAGCAGCTAGTCAAGTACTCAGGAGCTAGTCAAGTCCCTCTATTATTAATTTTTTTGTAATTGAACAACAACCTAGCCCCAAAGAGCTCCGCAAATTCCATCAATCTGTCTCGCGAAACGCAGACGAGATGAGTGACGAAAACTTAACGTAACGTAACGCAGTTTTGCTGGAACCACCATCTCCATCAATTTCATCAAGGAAACGTTGTTGCCGTACGCGGTCAAGAACGCCGAGGAATTGGGAGGTGGAGAAAGTCAAGGAGATGGTGAAGGCGATTTTCGAATGCGAGGAGAAGATAGAGGTGGCGATAGCCGCGGAGAAATTCGCGAAAAGCGTGGAGGATTTGATGGCGAATTAGGAGTTGGAGGA
The DNA here is from genome assembly GCA_944588485.1 of Phosphuga atrata. Taxonomy (NCBI): domain Eukaryota; kingdom Metazoa; phylum Arthropoda; class Insecta; order Coleoptera; family Silphidae; genus Phosphuga; species Phosphuga atrata. The sequence continues at coordinate 58,543,349 of OX155899.1, forward strand.
AGTCAAGGAGATGGTGAAGGCGATTTTCGGTTGCGAGGGGGAGATAGAGGTGGCGAAAGCCGCGGATAAATTCGCGAAAAGCGCGGAGGAGAGGTCTGAGAAGGAGAAGGTGAAGATTTTGCAAGTTCTCATTTACCAGAGCAGAGATTTGAAAGCATTGATTTTTGGGGATGTTAACCCTTTCGCTGCTATGGACTGCTATAGCAGTTCAATTGATTTGACGCACAGGTGCTATGATGAGGTGCTGTTATTGTAGTGCAATTGATTTGGCGGCCAGGGGCTATGGACTGCTATAGCAGTCTACCAACTTCCTGAATTCATTCTGGCTTTTTTAAACATAACAAAGAGATTATTAAATATATACACTCTCATTGGAGCGTTGCGTTACCCTGGGTGAAAGATTCGGGACTTCCTCTGCACCTAGGGTCTTTCCTTGGAAAGATGAATATTTCAAAAAATACCAAAAAATAATTGCAAACTCTGCTAATAGCCATGTATTTATTTTTGAATTTTTTTTTTGTGTAGTTTTATCTAGTCTTGTCTAATCTTGTCCAGTCTTGTCTAGTCTAGTCTTGTCTCTTTCTTGTCTTATCTATGTAGTCTACTAGATTAAAATGTACTGAATTTATTTAATTCTCTACAATGCTAACTGAATTGGACTAGATCAGGCCTGGGCAAATAGGTGCCTGTGGGCCACATGCGGCTCTAATCTGTAAAAGCTGTAATCTAAGATTTGCCCACCCCTGGACTAGATGGATTAGATTGTGATTTTCATGGTACACTTAATTATCATAAGTTTGTAGTCTAATTCAAGTTCAATATGAAGTTGTTGCAACTTGAAATTGTCGCAATGCAAAGCCGCAACATGAAGTTGTCGCAACATAAAGTTGTCGCAACATGAAGTTGTTTCAAAATGAAGTTGTCGCAACATGAAGTTGTTTCAACGAGAATTTGAAGATGAAATGAGGATTTGAGGTGAAAAAATCTCTTTTTGTAGTTGAAACTAGATAGTTTGCTTCGATCTAGTCGGTTCAACATGAATTTGTTTCAGACAAGACAAGACTTTTTTTTTTTTAAATTTTATTTTCCAAAGTGACTCCACTCGAAACGGAAGGACAGAGGGACCGCCAGCGATGGCATTACTGCCTCTGCCCACCCTTCGAATAAAAATACAACAGTATTTACACGAAAGTAAAAAAAAAGTAAAGCAAAATATGCTATACAATAGCATTTACAATTGCAGCAATTACAACACAAGTAATAAAAAAAAACAAAAAACAGAGACATACAAAAAAAAAACAAGAAAAAACTCTACCGCCCTTGTTCCCACACAGGCAACTCCTTAGCCCGCATGACTGTGGCCGCGAATCGGCTTAAGGCCGCCCACACGCCCCGCCCCACCTCGCCACCCGCCACGGCTTCGACCGTGACTTCCCGTTCCAGGGCCGACGCCAGGGCCTGTCGCTCCTTCTCCCAACGCGGACACGCCACGAGAGTGTGCTCCGCGTCGTCGCGCACGCCCTCTCCACAGGATATGCACCTGTCGTCTGGGGCTTTCCCAATCCTATGGAGATACGCTCGGAAGGACCCGTGTCCGGTAAGAAGCTGGGTGAGAAAGTACGAACCCGCCTCATCCAGCCCTCGCCCCATCCACCGAATTAAATCAGGGATGAGACGACGAGTCCACGCGCCGTTTCCGCCACGTGACCACCTCTCCTGCCAGCAGGCAAGTAGTTGCTCCCGACCAGCTTTCCTTGCCTCCCCGCGGTTCCCACCAGAAGTTCTTGCGTCCCTCACCGACGCGCGCTCCATAACAAGGAGGTCCGCGGGAGGAATCCGCGATATGACCTCCACGGCGTCACTGCTAACAGTGCGGTAAGCCAGGGCGACCCTGATGGCCACCGGGCGCAGTGCCCGTCGCAAACGCTCCCTGTTACGAGCGTTACCCCTCACCGCCGTTGCCCACACCGGTGCCGCGTATAGGAGTCTACTAGTGGCCACACTGGCCATAAGCCTCCTCCTACCCTCACCAGGCACGGAGGCCCTCGGCATGAGACGCGCCACCTGTTGTGACGCGCGTGCCGCGTTGCCGGCGGCATGGCACACGTGTAATCCCCACTGACCCGCCTGGAGGATCACAAGACAAGACTAGATAGACAAGTTTAGACGGACAAAACTAGACAGAAAAGACTGGATATTCAAGACTAGATGGACAAGACTATACAGACAAGAGTAGAACATACAAGAGACTAGGACAGAAAAGACTAGGACAGACAACACTAGGACAGACAGGACTGGGATATACAAGACTAGGACAGACAGGACTAGGACATACAAGACTAGAATAGACAAGATTAGGACAGACAGGACTGGGATATAGACTAGAAGACTAGAACAGACGAGACTGGGACAGATAGGACTGAGATATACAAGACTAGGACAAACAAGACAAGGACATACAAGACTAGGACAGACAAAACTATGACATACAAGACTAGGACGGACAAGACTAGGACAGGCAAGACTAGGACAGACAAGAGTAGGACAGACAAGACTAGGACAAATGAGACTAGGGCATACAAGACTAGGAGAGACAAGACTAGACTAAGCAGACAAGGCTAGACAGACAATACTAGAGAGATGAGACTAGACAGACTAGGCTAGACGGAATGGACTACACAGACAAGAATAGAGAGACAAGATTAGACTTGCAAATTATTTTGTTTTTTTCGTTCAATTTTGACATAAAAGAGAAGAATTTTGCCAACTGTGTCCACTCAAATCAACAAAAAAAACAAAATTTGCTTCCAATAGAGATTTTGGTTTTTGAAAAGTTGGTAATTTTTGAAAATTATTTTGACGTTTTCGTTCAATTTTGACACAAAACAAAAGAATTTTGCAAGGTTTGTCCTTTTAAATTAACAAAAAAAAAAAAAGGGAAAATTATTGAATTACGAGAAACGAATAGAGATTTTGGTTTTTGAAAATTTGACAATTGTTGCTAATTATTTTGACATTTTCGTCCAATTTTGTCATAAAACAAAAGAAGTTTGCAAAGTTTGTCCACTCAAATCAACAAAAAAACAAAATTTGCTTCGAATAGAGCTTTTGGTTTTTGAAAATTCTGGAATATTTGCAAATAATACAAAGTTATAAAAGTATTCCACAGGAGCTATAATGTAGTTGCACACAATCACATCAGTTCAAAAAGTAATTAGCAGCGGAAGGGTTTTAAGGAGAGCCTGGAATTGTTGTGGTCGAAGGGTCGCAAAGTCGGAATTTACGGCCCGGGCTCGGTGCGTCACAAAAATTGCTCTTCGCTCAAACCATGGATCTCCACCTCGATTGGCAACTACTTCGGTCAAACGGTGGAGCTGAAAATCGAATCCTCTAGCTATGAGTTGATCCCCACAGAATTGAACGTCAAAACTGTATTCATTAGCGGCAGCTTGGACGAAGGGAACCCAGAGATCAAGGGAGAAGATGTAAATAGAAGAAAGTAAAACAGAGAAAAATGCTGATAAAACGGAGGAGATGAATGTAGAAGAGAGTAAAATAGAGAAGAAAGATGAAGAAGGAGGAAGAATGTAAAACGGAGGAAGTGTGTACAATGAAGAAGTATGTAAAATGGAGAAGGAGGAAAATATAAAACGGAGGAAGTGTACAATGCAGAAGAAGGAGGAGGAATGCAAAACCCATGAAGTATGTAAAATAGAGAAGCGGGAAAAAGAATATTAAACTGAGGTATTGTACAATGAAGAAGAAGGAGGAGGAATGTAAAACCAAAGAAGTATGTAAAATGGAGAAGTAGGAAAAGAATGTAAAACGGAGGAAGTGTACAATGAAGAAGAAAGAGGAGGAATGTAAAACCAAAGAAGTATGGAAAATAGAGAAGAAGCAGAAAGAATGTAAAATGGAGGAAGTGTGTACAATGAAGAAGAAGGAGGAAGAAGTATGTAAAATGAAAAAGAAGGGGAAATAATGTAAAACGGAGGAAGTGCACAATGGAGAAGGAGGAGGAATCAAAAACCAAAGAAGTATGTAAAATAGAGTAGAAGGAAAAATAATGTAAAACGGAGGAAGTGTACAATGAAGAAGAAAGAGGTGGAATGTAAAACCAAAGAAGTATGTAAAATAGAGAAGATGGAGAAAGTATGTAAAATGGAGGAAGTGTGTATAATGGAGAAGAAGGAGGAGGAATGCAAAACGAAAGAAGTATGTAAAATAGAGAAGAAGGAAAAAGAATGTAAAACGCAGGAAGTGTACAATGAAGAAGAAAGAGGAGGAATGTAAAACCAAAGAAGTATGTAAAATAGAGAAGATGGAGAAAGAATGTAAAATCGAGGAAGTGTGTACAATGAAGAAGAAGGAGGAAAAAGTATGAATAATGGAGAAGGAGCAAGAATGTAAAACGGAGGAAGTGTGTACAATAAAGAAGAAGGAGGAAAAATGTAAAACCAAAAAAGTATGTAAAATAGAGGAAGTGTGTACAATGAAGAAGAAGGAGGAAGAATGTATAACAGTGAAAGTGAATGTATAATAGGAAACAGAGAAAGAAGAGGAAACAGAACGGAAGAAAGTGCAACATACTTGTAAACCATCAAAATCCGTGATCAATAGGTTTGGTAGTTCCCTTGTTAGCCTTAAGGTCGACTTCCGAGCAATGCGGCTCTTGCGTCACTAACACAGCGTCAAAGCCGCCGCGACATAGCGATAGTATTATGCACTATGGAAACATATGAGGAGCCATTCGAGCGTCAGTGTCGCTGTAATAGTGACGCCACGGCACTGACGCTCCGCGATAGCGACCGGTCGCCCGCATACATAATACAGTCCACGACTGCTACGAACTGAACTAGGTTTTGAGGTTATAAATAGTTATTCTGACAACAACATCTGACAATAAGAAATGAACAACATATTTACGGAGAAGGAAGTCGAGACACTAATAAATTTTGTGTCTCAGAATGCAATATTGTACAACCTAAGTGAAGAGAATTACAGAAACCAACAAAAAAAGGAATGTTTGGAATGAAGTTTTTCTTCGGGCGCTATACATTTTCTTGATGTTTTTGGAACAAGTTCTTCATATATCATTGATAAAATAAAAAATATATATTTTTTTAATTAAGTTTTTTATTGAACCGACAGAAACTCCTGAACTTGTCATTACAATTTAAATGTTTTTTTTTTATAAAGATATTATAAGTACATCATTTCGACTTGTTAAAATGAGGTCGGATAAGTTTCTCTCAAGACTGAGATAGTGACGAAACAAAAGATCATCATCCTCTTCTTCTTCTAATAAATTTTCAATTATCTGGTTCATTTCTAGACCGGCACAAACGTTATTGAAAAACTGACTGTTTCAAACGTCACGGCTGACGTTGAAGCCGCGATGCTCGGAAGTCGATCTCGCGAGAGAATCGCTGCGACACTGACGCGGCGGCTTTGACGCTACGACCGTTGCGATAGTGTCGCGTTGCTCGGAAGTCTACCTTTAAAGCTAGACTTTCGAGCAGAGCGTCTCTTGCGTCACTAACGCAGCGTCAAAGCCGCCGCGACATAGCGACAGTATTATGCACTATGGAAATATATGAGGCGCCATTCAAGCGCAGCGGCACTGACGCTGATCGCGTTAATGCCGCTTCGCTCGAATGGCGTCTCATACATTTCCATAGTGCATAATACTATCGCTATGTCGCGGCGGCTTTGACGCAGCGTTAATGACGCAAGAGCCGCTTTGCTCGGAAGTCTACCTTTAGGTAGACTTCCGAGCAACGCGACTACGATTCCATAGTGCATAATACTATCGCTATGTCGCCGCGTCAGTATCGCTGCGTTAGTGACGCCAGAGCCGCGTAGCTTTAATATGCAAAGACATTTCCGTGGTCGGTGAGAGAAAAAATAAATATAAATGCATAGCATAGCAACAAACATAAATACAATAAGTGAAGCACTTTTGGTAATTAGTTAGCATTCTATATGTCTGCTATATTCAGCACATTCAGTATTAGGCAATAATTTTTATATTTTCACCCCTGAGACATCTCACAGAACCCAGTTTGAAACACACTGATCTAGTCTATATTAGATAGAGACTGGATGGAGTCTTTTTGTTGTAAACTTGTTCACAAGAATTTTTTCCTCAGAAATCGGCATCAACAGTCCGTTTCTTCAACCACTCGGACTATTACTCCCTCCACGGCGAAGATGCCATTCTAACATCGACCCAGCTCTTCAACACGAATGTACTCAAATATATGGGAGAGGAGCCGAAGCTTAGCTACATATGCCTCAACAAGATCAATTTCGAAAAATACGTCCGCGAGCTCCTCCTGGTCATGCAATACCGGGTGGAAGTTTACGTGAAGCCGTCGCAGTCGAAGAACCAGGATTGGGTCTTGGAATACAAGGGATCGCCAGGGAATTTGCAACAGTTTGAAGACATTCTGTTTGATAGTGGCACAGAAATCATCGGCGGATGTGTGATGGGAATTAAATTAGCCAAAAATAATGTAAATATTATTAATTATATGTTTCTGCGTAAAATTATTACAATTTTTTTTTTAAATTTAGGTTTTAGGTGTAGCTTGCGTAAATACAGTGGAAGGAACATTTAATGTAACCGAGTTTCCTGATAACGAGTTCTTCACAGAATTAGAAGCTTTGGTGGCTCAAGTTACTCCAAAGGAATGTATAATATCTATAGGAGAAACGCCAGACCTGATCCGTTTAAAAAACATGTTGGAACGTAGTGGTATTTTAGTAGTGAAATCTAAGAAATCCGACTTTGATTCAACTGATATTGCGCAAGACTTAAATCGTTTGTTATTTTTCTCCGAATGTCAACAAAGAAATGCTATGGGTTTTAGAGAAACGAACCAAGTTGTATCTACGGGCAGTCTGCAGGCAGTTATAAAATATCTCAATTTGATTGGAGACGAACAGAATTTCAATCAGTATAAGTTGGGCGGTCTAGACGTACACAGATACGTTCGGTTAGACTACGCTGCTATCAACGCATTAAATTTAGTAAACAAACCGGGAGTCACTTTAAATAAATACGACACAGTTTACGGTGTCTTGAATTCGTGTTCCACGCCACAAGGAAAAAGATTGTTAGAGAAATGGTTGAAACAGCCTTTGCGAGACATCAATTTGTTAACAGAAAGGTTAGACGTTGTTGAAACTTTCGTGAATGATTCCGAGGCAAGAAATATTTTGAGTAGCTTCAGTTTGAATAAAATCCCGGATTTGTTGATTCTGTCTAAAAGGCTTTGTACTAAGAAAGCATCGCTACAAGATTGTTATCGTGTTTATCAAACAATTGACAGCGTTCCAGCTTTAGTTGCGGTCTTAAGAAAATGCGGAAATAAATCCGTCAAAGCCATGCTCATTGATCCAATCAGTGAAACTTTAACAGATTTAAACAAATTCCAATCCATGATCGAACAAACCATCGATTTAGATTTAGTAGATCGCGGAGAATACTTAATCAAACCCGATTTTAATAAAGAGCTTAATGGTAATATTTCACAAACACAGGTAGAAAATGTTTTAATGCGTTTGTACTTTACAGAATTGTCTAAACAGAAAAATAAAATCGAAGAAAAAATGCAGAAAGTTTTCCGCTACGCTGCAAGCGATTTAGGTTTTGAAGTTGGAAAAACCATCAAGATGGAATGTACCGACCAACATGGATATTTCTTCAGAGTCACTTTGAAGGAAGAACCGGTTTTAAGGAAAAATAAAACTTACAAGATCATCGACGCTGTTAAGGGTGGTGTGAGGTTCAACAACGATAAATTGCAAGATTTGAATGAAGCCTACACTGACATAAAGCAATCTTATGAGAAACAGCAAAAAAGTATTGTTAGAGATATATTAGACGTTGCAGGTGAGTAGTTTTCTCTATATCATTTGGGCTGATGAATTTGAATGGTATCCTTTCTAATCATCACTTAAACTTAAATCACTTAAATTAAAGATTAAATGTAGCTTGAATATATAAATATATTCAACATGTTCGTAGCTCTATAATATTAAGTCTTATTAAGACTACTATGACAAATCTCATGTTGAAACGGCTAATACCATGCAGGATGTTGAATTATACAACATACATTTGCATGTTATTACTAGTACCAGTACATTTGCATGTTATTAACAAGTACTAGATAAATAATAGTGTTTGTAAATCATATCTTTCTATTTAATTGAAGTGAATACCCATCTGTTAAGATGCTCAGATGTGTTTCCAGATTTATCTCTTGTCAGTGCAGCTTTGCTTTTTGAATTATAGGTTGGAATACACAGTCATGAACTTGTACACCTCGTTCCTGACTGGCGAGGTTAGGTTTTAATGTGACTTTTGCGGAAACATTTGAGAATCACGTAGGATATTGAATTATACAACAGATATTTGCATGTTATTACTAGTACCAGTACATTTGCATGTTATTAACAAGTACTAGATAAATAATAGTGTTTGTAAATCATTTCTTTCAATTTGAATGAAGTGAATACCCATCTGTTAAGATGCTCAGATGCATTTCCAGATTTATCTCTCGTCAGTGCAGCTTTGCTTTTTGAATTATGGGTTGGAATACACAGTCATGAAGTTGTACATCTCATGCCTGACTGGCGAGGTTAGGTTTTAATGTGACTTTTGCGGAAACATTTGAGAATCACGTAGGATATTGAATTATACAACAGATATTTGCATGTTATTACTAGTACCAGTACATTTGCATGTTATTAACAAGTACTAGATAAATAACAGTGTTTGTAAAATCATTTCATTCTATTTAAATTAAGTGGATAGCTATCTGCTAAAGATGCTCAGACGCGTTTCTAGATTTATCTCTTGTCAGTGCAGCTTTGCTTTTTGAATTACAGGTTGGAATACACTGACATGAACTTGACCACCTCTTGCCTGACTGGCGAACTTAGGTTTTAATTTGATATTTGTGGAGACATTTGAGAACCACGTAGGCTATTGAATTATACTACAGACATTTGCATATTGCTACTAGTACCAGTACATTTGCATGTTATTAACAAGTACTAGATACATAACAGTGTTTGTAAAATCATTTCTCTCTATTTAAATTAAGTGGATAGCCATCTGCTAAAGATGCTCAGACGCGTTTCTTGATTTATCTCTTGCCAGTGCAGCTTTGCTTTTTGAATTATAGGTTGAAATACACTAACATGAACTTGACCACTTGGTGCCTGACTGGCAAAGTTAGATTTTAATTTGACATTTGTGGAGACATTTGAGAACCACGTAGGATATTGAAATATACAACAGACATTTGCATGTTATTACTAGTACAGTACATTTGCATCTTATTAACAAGTACTAGATAAATAACAGTGTTTGTAAAATCATTTCTTTCTATTTAAATTAAGTGAATAGCCATCTGCTAAAGATGCTCAGATACGTTTCAAGATTTATCTCTCGTCAGTGCAGCTTTGCTTTTTGAATTCTGGGTTGGAATACACCGACATGAACACCTCGTGCCTGACTGGCGTGGTTAGGTTTTAATTTGACATTTGTGGAGATATTTGAGAACCACGTAGGATATTGAATTATACAACAGACATTTGCATGTTATTACTAGTACCAGTACATTTGCATGTTTTAACAAGTACTAGATAAATAACAGTGTTTGTAAAATCATTTCTCTCTATTTAAATTAAGTGAATAGCCATCTGCTAAAGATGCTCAGACGCGTTTCGAGATTCATCTCTCTTCAGTGCAGCTTTGCTTTTTGAATTATGGGTTGGAATACACTGACACATCTCGTGTCTGACTGGTGGGGTTATGTTTTAATTTGGCATTTGTGACAAAGACATTTAAGAAATAAGTTTATGTCTTTCTCCCATTTATTCTACATTTCACCTTTAATAAGTTTATATGAGTGTATCTATAATTAGTTAAAATTTGTTTCAGCTGGTTATACTGATTCTTTAAGAAACTTGAATGTGCAAGTTGCTATAGTAGATGTATTGGTGGCATTTGCTAACACTGCAGCCAACGCACCTATTCCGTATGTGCGGCCTAAAATCCTCGCCAGTGGTTCAGGAATATTGAAATTAACGAAAGCAAGGCATCCGTGTTTGGAAAAGCAAGACGGCGTCAATATTATACCAAACGATGTTGAATTTAGGAAGGATGAGAAATTACTCCACATCATCACTGGTAAACAAAACGTTAATTTTCTATGTAACACTTTATTATTTCTTCTTCTTCCCGTGGTACTACAGTCCTACCTTCTTCTTCTTCCCGTGGTACTACAGTCCTACCTTCTTCTTCTTCTGTTTACCTTGCACCTAGCAACCTGATGCTAAGCGTACACCAAAACCGATTTTGTCGGCCGATGGCGGACAGAACTGCCCGGACGTGTATGTGCTTACACTACAACAGTGGAACATTGTTACCACCAGTGTTACTAACAGTGTTACCACTTGGGCCGACAACCATAACCCTATGGAAAAATCTTGATTATTATAATTTTTTTAATGTTTATCCCGCAGGGTTGGTCTATTATAAACACAACTTCTTAATTTTACAATATCCATAGTCGTTTAGGTAGATAACAATAAAATTTAACTATAAATACACTCAATTTGCACTGTAGACGCCGACAGTCTGGCGAAAAATCCCAACAAGTTCGGATCATCGTGATGATCGGCCGTTTTCGGGCGTCATCGGACGATGACAGTCGTGTTTGTGTACGCGCTCTCATTCTTTTACAAGTGTTTCATTCAATCGCCGTCGTCGCCCGAGCAAACTTCGGCCCATGACGGTTTAGGTGTACGCGAGCCATTACACCTATGTGCGTTGACGAATTATCATTTATTGAATAATTGTTAATGTTTTGTTTATTGCTGCTTGGGACATGTCACCAAACTTTTTTCATGTCATGGATTCCGGTCCAGTTCCTGTTGTTCCTAAGCCATGATAGCTGTTTACGTTCGATGGCCTTTCTGGCTTCTTTCCTATGAGTATGAGCTGGGAATTCGATATTTTGGCCCAATTAGTATGTGACCCAGATCTTGCGCTGCTTTATGGCATTGAATAGTAATTTGTCCACTCCTGCCCTTCTCACCACCTCCCACATTGGTAATGTGATCCGCCCATAGGATACGGAACATTCTTCCACATCTCGAACGCCTCGATCTTGTAAATGGATGCTACTTTTATCGTCCAGATTTCTGCTCCATACAGTACGACTGGTAAAACGTAGCATTTGACCATTCTGTGGCGGATTTCTAAATTTAGGTTTTTATCGCATAGCAAGGGACGTAGTTTGTTGAATGGGACTTAGATAGTCTTACCTTGACCCACTTTAATTTCTGCCTCCAGATCAGTTGCTGGCCGCCATACAGTGGGCTGGATTGTCGGAAAAGTGAACAAAAATAGAATGCCTCTACATAAATATTTGAAATTTTGGTTGCATGTGTTGTTTACGTTTCTGATTACGAATCTGTTATTAAAATGTTCAAAAACAAAATGGCGGATTTAATATGGCTGCCAATTTTTCGAAAAACTCATTAAATTTTTTCAAAATTTCGTACCTTGGGGTTCTTAATATCACTGATTATGAATGGGTTATCAAAATTTTATAAAACAAAATGACGGACCAAATATGGCGGATAATTTTTCGAAATCTTATCAGATTGAAATTGTGTAGGTATTAAGAATTTTTTTATGTTGTTGATCAGTTATCAGGATTCCAAAAAACAAAATGGTAGGTCCAATATGGCGGACAATTTCTGAAAAACTTGCGCATTAAGCGTTATTTACACTGTACAAAATACGTAGAGTTCTGAATTCATACATTATTATCCTCATAATAAACATGAAACTAGCCCGGGATGTATTGGGCGATTGATTATTTTTACATTTTTATGTCAATGCAGCATTTAGAAAAAGGTTTTTCCTCTTAGTTGGCACTCCTTTTCTTGAATAAGCATAAACTGTTATTTAATAATGTCAAAACATTCAGGATCACCCTTCAATAAGCAGAGTTGATTTCACATTCTCGAAAAATTAGCAGTGGTTAAGCTGACAACGTGTTTCGAGAAATTCTGATAACAAATTCGTAATCAGCGATGTAAAAAAAAAACCATATATACGCCATTTTCTAAAAATTGGATGAATATTTCGAAGGAACGTCTGCAATATTAAATCCGCTATTTTGTTTTTGAGATTTTTGATAACGTATTCATGATCAGCGACAAAAATAACAGCTGTAGCCAGAATTTCAGATATATAGGACGAGGCAATATATTTTTGTCCACTTTTTCGGCAATTCAGCAGCCTTCTTTTGCATCTTTGTCGATGTTGTCCTTCTATCTGGTTCTTTCTTCAAGTTGGCAACGTTGATCGTCCATACGTACCTCGCTCATCGGAGTCTTTAACATGTTCGACTAAGTACCATATCCTGCACCTTTCTTCTTCTTGGTGCCATACGCTGTCTAGCGCGTTGGCATTCATGTGTTCATTGGGTAATATTAGTGTGCATTCTTCGGCTCTTCTAAATATCGTTGCGGCATCTGCGATATTGTACCAGTTCCGAATGTTGCGAAGCCATGAATGTTGCCTTCGTCGCGGTCCTCTTTTACCTTCGATTTTGCCCTTCGATTTTAAGTATAGTTTTCAGCAGTCAGCAGTGTAACTGGGACCTCGCAGGATATGCCCCAAGTATGATGTTTTTCTTTGCTTTACAATATCCAATAACTGTCGATGCGTATTTGCTCTTTGTAAAACCAGCTCATTTGATACGTGGTCTACCCAGGAAATCCTGAGTAGTCTTCTCAGAATCGACAATTCTATAGCTTCGATTCTATTATGGGATTTTCTTGGACTGGTCGGTATATTGTCCTCAGTACCTTCCTCTCCAATACGTTTAGGTTCCTCAGTACCATCCTCTCCAATACTTTTCTTTTCTCCTTGTAAGGCCTGCATTGCTTCCTAGTATCTGTTCCATTACTTTTATTTCCAGTCCAACTTTGCGTGCTTGCTCTTTCAGTTTTACATAGTTTTCTTTCACTGCTTTCTCTGATCTCCCTTTCTATATTTATCGTCCGCGTATGTGACGATTTGACTTTGCTTGGTTATTGTTCCGTTCGTGTCTATCCGAGTTTCTTTCATTGCCAGTTGGTAGTACTACGATGAATAACAATGGTCTCCTTGGCGAAGTCCTATGCTGAATTTCTCTGCTGTATTTTGAACTTACGCTTTACGTTTTTCATTGTCATTTGATCTTGTACAGGCAGTCTCTTTGCACCTTGTCATAAGCTTGCTTGAAGTCCACGAATACTTGTGGCATGCATGTATACATTATCCAAGCCTTCGCCATTATTTGCCTGATGGTGAATAGTTGATCAGCCTTTCCTGAACCCCTCGCCGATCTGCTCTTTGACGTTCTCTGTCGTAGTATGTAATAGTATATTAAAGGACGAGTAAGTTTTCTAATGGACAAGTGCTGAAAAACGCCTTACGAACGAATTTTTTATAGTATTTTTGGAACGAGGTTCCTTTAAGGAGGTCTTGGTAGGAGTGATTCGGCACAAAACGTTACGTTACGTTATACGCCTATCTCTTTCTCTCAGTGTATATTTCTATAATGCGTGCTCTCTCTGTTTCTTTCGCAGAATGACATATTTCACTATATGACTAAAAATAATAAAATAGACCTTTGCAGTTACTTTCCGAGCTGTAACTATCTTAGTAACTCAGCAATCGACAGTTGAATATCCCTAATTAAAAAGTTTTGGAAAATTGAAGACTTTTACAAAAATTTAATTTAAGTTTGAAGATTTAAAAGTCTTTAATAATATCTATAAACTAGATACTTTTAGCTAAAACTTGCAATTAGTTTCCAAGCTAGAACTAACTATCTTAGTAACTCAACTTCATATGTCATCTGTCATTTATGACAGACTAGATAATAGACCTGTTTGCGATTAGTTAAGCGCATGCGCGTCCTTTAAGTTTAAAAGGTGGGAATTTGAAAGTTTCGGGCACATTTTGTTTTTTTCACGCATGTGGAAATTGACACATGCGCACAAAAAAATTTCAACTGTGAAAAGGTCTATTTTGATGTTTTGATTTCCATAGCAACTGGTCTTGACCCGCAAGTTAGACACTCCTGATCTAAATCAAGTACTCAACTACACATGTGTCATTTATGACAGACTAGAATATTTTCGCACACATTTTTTGCGACCGCAAGTTTTGATGTAATACAATAATCTCGTCTATACACTAAATAATTGGTGGATTTTAGTCTAAATCTACAGACTAACTGCTTGCGTGGCATAATTTGCAAACTTTTACTCACAAGTTGGTGTCCGAAATAAATGAATGAAAAAAATTGTCGGTTTTGTTTTGGGCCGCATTGGAACTTGTCTTGCGACCCTCGGGCTGCAAGACAAATTCCAATGCGGCCCAAAACAAAACCGACAATTTTTTTCATTCATTTATCAAATTGACGCTTTTGTTTCGGGCCGCATTTCAACTTATCTTGCCCCAGTTTGACAATTAATTTTTCATTTATTTACTAAATTTTGGACCGCATTGCATCTTGCCCGTATGAGGCTCATTGTCAGTTTGAATTTGCTCATTAAATTAACCGTTCTATTTTAAGCCGCATTGCAACTAGTCTTGCGGGCGCAGTTTGGACACCCCTGACCTAAATCAAATACTCAACCACATACGTCATCTGTCATAAATGACAGATATTTTCGCAAATCCTTTAATATCCATGTGGACCATAGGCTTTATCTTTAATACTTAGTCACCTTTCATAGTAGCTAATAAAATAGATACAGTCTAAATATTCCACAACAAAAACTTTAGTCTTGTGATTACGCTGCGAAATCGAAGGAGAGTTCGGTGGGATTGCGGAAGTCCTCGAGGCAGAAGTGATGGAAGCAGAACCTCGTTCCTGAAGGGGGTCCCCTGACCGCATACGTTTATTTTGCGCCTTTTTATGCCATTTCTAAATACAAAAATAGGCGATACATATTGAGAAAATTGTATCGCACTCGGCGAGCCATAACCACACGCATATGAGTTCATTACAGACGAAAAATAGAAGATCTTGATAAAGAGTGATATAGTTTTCACATCTCAGTTTCTCGCCCATTTAGTATGCTTTGCAGATTACGGCTGTCTCCCACTCTATTGGCATTACTTCTTTTTCCCAGGTGTTGGTTATTAATGCATGCATTTGTTCCACATTGACACTTTATTAAAAATTTGTTTAATTCAGGGCCAAACATGGGTGGTAAAAGTACGTTCATGCGAACTGTTGGCGTTAACGTCGTGATGGCTCATATTGGGAGTTTCGTGGCTTGTGATGAAGCCGAGATATCTCTGGTCGATTGCGTCTTGGCCAGAGTCGGTTCAGACGATTCCGAATTGAAAGGGTTATCCACGTTCATGATGGAAATGGTTGAAACTAACGGCATTGTCAGAGTAAGTTCCGAGAATGATGCGCATCTCGGTAAATGTAACTATGTTACCGTGAAAGACCGAAATTTGGGAAATGTCGACTTTCACCGTTGAATGTCAACATTCACATAGTCGCTTGGTGTATGTCCGAAATATTTGCTAAATATCCTTATTTCTGACTTACACCAGTGAATATCGACATTCACCATGCACTAATGGTAAATGTTGAACATGTCGGAGATTTATATTTTCTTCTCCGTAATTCAGTCGCTATAAAACGTCACAAGGGTGACGTAACTTTTTCGCCGCTCCTTTTGAGAGGAGTGACCAATAATTTAAAACCCACAGTACATTCTATATGAGAAACGAAAATAATGGTAATAAAAAAATTGCTTAATTATGTGATTCAAATCTTATTTATTGCAACATAAGACTGATAAGCTGATTGACTCCCAGCAGAACAAAGGATTTGGGAGATTTGGGACTAGGGAGAGAGCCAGTTGCCTCTCTGTCGGCATCTCCATTTTGGACCTCCACCAGAGCGTATCTGTGATTGTCGACGTACAGTGGTGAGGGTCCGAATGTACAACAAAGTAATGAAATATTCGATCTTTCACCGACGTATTTGGTATGTGTTGACATTCACCGGTGAAAGTTGACATTCTCCAATTTCGGTCATTCACGGTAACAACTACATCTGTTAAAAATTAATGTTAATAATCCGATGCATGTATATCTTATTTACTACAAGATACTTGTAGTGTTTTGTTAGACAATTTTAGCTGAGTAGTTAAATTCTGGTGTATATTCATTCTTATACATTTACGTTATATTCATCTCTTGGGGCTATATTTCACTGGGACACCAACAAAATCTATACAACTCTATAGAGAGTATCTCACCTGGTGTCTGCTTAGTTGTGCAACGAATTTGGCAGCGCGATCAGCACGGGCGCGTGCACAGAATGTTACAGTATATGGTGTCTCCTTTTGGTAGCTCAAGACCCGACGGTTGCGCCACCATGGTGTCCCACCGTGGTGTCGCAGTCATTCTAATCATTCTTTTAAATGAAATTGAACTGAAATAATTTTTACGGTTAGTTAAGCGCATGCGCGTCCGCCATGTTTAAAAGGCGGGAATATGAAAATTTCGGGCACATTTTGTTATTTTTTCATTGGTTACACGTCAAAAAGTGCCCGAAAAACATGGCGGAAATTGACGTATGCGCACAAAAAAAAGGTATATGGACCTTTCATAGTTGAAATTTTTTGGTCCGCATGTCAATTTCCGCCATGTTATACGTCAAAAAGTGTCCGAACTTTTTGGCGTATAACTAAATATGTGCCCGAAACTTTCATATTCCCGCCTTTCAAACTTGGCGGATGCGCATGCGCGTAACTAATCGTAAAAATGTCTATTGAGAACATATTCTTGAACAGAGCGCAACGTCCAATTCTTTGGTAATTATTGATGAGTTGGGAAGAGGAACTTCAACTTACGACGGCTGTGGCATAGCTTGGGCAGTTGCTGAGTAAGTTGCGGCGTAAAAAGATGCAACCTGATATTATTTATGTGTATTTTAAGATTTTTGGCCAAGGAAATAAAATGTTTCTCGTTGTTCGCGACACATTACCACGAGATTACTCACTTGGAAGAGCAAATCCCAACGGTTTCGAATCTCCATGTCACTGCGATCGTCACAGAGAAGACCATAACGCCGTTGTATCAAATGCGCCAAGGAGTTTGTGACAAAAGCTATGGCATTCACTGTGCCCGACTTGCCGAATTTCCAGAAGATGTTATTCAGGTAATAATTATATAACACATTTATTTTCAGATTGGACTAATACGCACTCACGCCACAAGGGATCTACTGCGTCTCGGAGGCAACGGCCGCTGGTGCGGTTGGTTAGCTGACACCTCCCACTACTTTACCCTGTCGCTCGCAATTCGAACCGATCTACGCAATTCGAAAAAAAAACAGTCTCGGAACTTTTTGAACGCATCCTGTATCTATCATAGACAGATAAACATATCTATCATAGATAGATAAACATTTCTCTCATAGACAGATAAACATATCTATCATAGACAGGGAGACATTTTTAGGGAGTAGGCGAAATGCATTCAAGTGCACACTAGGGTCTCTGTTCTCGTGTAGTGTAAGGTAGAGCTGAGCATGGCACGAGTTTCTCGTTCCAGATCCCATCCTGCGGGACGGATCCCTGTCACTGGCCCATCCCATCACATTTTCGTCCCACTGTCCCATCCTACAAACCTAAGTTTTCGTCCCATCCCATTCATCCCATCCCGTTTAAGCGGCCCGTTCCATGCATCCCATTTTTCCCATACAGCCGACTCTCTTCGGTTCAGACTTTCTTAACGATAATTCGTTCAAATTTAATTTTTCCGTAATTTCTTTATCTGAGAGTGAGTAATCCTTTTTCGTCGCAAACGGATCGTAAGACTTTTCAGGAACTACATCGTTATCACAGAAATCTCCTGGGCTGGACATATTGTAGAAAATGTGCGTATTAGCTACCTTAAGCAATTAATTATGCACCAACTAGATTTACTAGATTATCAAAACTCGTCCAAATTTGTCGTCCCATCCATACCATCCTACGCAATATTCATACCACTCATTCCATCCCATGGGACGATGGGATGGGATGGGTCGATGAGATCACCTGCTCATTAGCTCATCTCTAGTGTAGGGCTCACTGGTCGAATTGTTCGTGACCAGCATACCCACTAAAACCCCTCATCTCGTTCTTCACTTCACTCCACCCGAAACCACGTGAGCATTACTTCAGGTGGGTGGAGTACACAATAGTGTACAAGTACACCCTAAGGGAGGGTGTCTTTCCGCAAAACTGGAAAAGCGCTAGACTAATACTGCTACAAAGAGCCGACAAGCCGCTTAACGAGATAACGTCCTACTGGCCCCTCTGTCTACTGGACACTGCAGACAAATTATTGGAACAGCTGCTGCTAATAAGGATAAAGGAAGAATTGAAAAATGGGAAAGATCTCTCAAATATCCAGTGTGGTTTCAGGGAAGGGCGGTCCATAAAAATTGTGGCCATCGCAGATGTCGCCAGGAAAGGTACCTAGAGATATGTGCATTAATTGCTCTCGATATGCACAACTTCCCACCGTACCTGTTATCTATGATAGATTACCTATCCCAACGGGAAATTGTCTTCGTTTTAAATGGCTGCTGCACTATTTAGAAAGTACGTAGCGGTGTTCCACAGGGCTCAGTTATGAGCCCAACGCTGTCTAACATAGTTTACGATGGGGTACTAAAACTGGACATGCCAGAAGGGGTAGACATTATCGGCTTTGCAGATCTCGCCCTGGTGGTATGTGGCATAACGGAGCAGGGGTTGAAACGGAGGGCAAATGAAGCCATACAACAGATAAACAAGTAGATGAAGGAGAAACAGCTGAAGCTGGCACCTGACAAAACGGAGGCAGTTCTCTTAATAAGTAAGGGAAAAATTGGGGAGGTTATATTCAAACTCAGAGATTCTGCCATTAAACCAAAAGTTCAATTAATTATCTAGGCGTACTGATTGACAAGAATGTCATATTTAGAGAGCCCGTCATAAAAGCTGCTGGAAAAACACAAAAATCCCTTTCTGCGCTGGAACGGCTTATGCCTAGACGTTCTCAGCACTGTCGGTTTTGCGCCCCACTTGCCCCCCAAGGCTGTTTCGAGCTTCCACTTTCTTCCTGGTTTTTTCGCAATGGGACCTGTATGTAAAGGAGCGATCGAGTATAACCCCGAGGTATTTAGGTTTTTCAGTGTGCTCTAAGGTGGTGTTATTCCAGGTAACGTTGAGTTTTCTGTTTGCCTGACGGGAGTGGAGATGGAAGGCGCTGATTTGAGTCTTAGACGGATTTGACTTCAGGGATTTGCTTTCATAGTAGGTAGACATCATGCCCAGGGCAGCTTCTAGGTTTAGTTCTACTTCTACAAAATATTAGTCTGGAGCTGTGATACCAAGTCATCTGCGTAATTAATTCCTGGCGTACGAAATTCCTGGTGAAATCCTGGCGAAATTCCTGGTTCCTGTGGGCTTGAAAGAGATTGAAGAGAATTGGTGCCCTGATCAAAATGCTTTTTCTCGGTTGTTGGCGTTCGAGTGATGCATATTTTCTGGCATTTTTTGTTTGGTTTGCCGTTCAGGAGGAGCTGGTGAGCTACCTGGTCGGGAGTCACGTTTGAGGGAACTTTACTCTGCTTCGGGTTCCCATTAAGTTTTTTTACTAGGTTCCCGGCGATCTTGCTGCTGTGAGACTTGTCCATTCGTTCCAGGGTTTCTATCCATTTTGTAGCCTAACACCTAGACAAGACCATTTAAAATGGTGTAAATTGAGAAACGAAATTCAAAGAAGTGGTACCCATTGAAAAAAAATGCGTTTCAATTTTTTTACTTTTGTGGCTAAACCGAAGGATATAACTAAATTTGCAAAGAATAATTTTTTGTAGACACCGACGTCTTACATACGGAGATGTGGGTTCTAATTTTCTATTTTGAAGCGTTAAGGAGATATTTGCAAAAAACCTTTAAAGCAAAAATAATTCCCCATGCCGCCCCCTTCGAGGGCGGAGCGTTCAAATTTGGCCAAAGGGTATTTTTTGTGGATACCCCCATTCAGTAAAAGTTTCATTGAAATCCTTCTAGGGCAGGGGTCGGCTAACTCTACAAACTTAATAGCCAATTTTTTATTTAAAATGATTTAAAATTAGATCAAGTCATATTTTTCTATTTTTATAATTGGCGATGATTAAGGGATTAAAATATTATTGGTGGCCTTGACTAAAATATCCATAAGTTTACTAATATCTTCTGGAAATGTTTGTGCGCAAAGTGCTTCCTGGTGAATCATGCAATGGAAAGATAATACGTCATCATCAATTTTTTCTTATAAAATTGTGATCAATCCTTTTTTATTACCCACCATACTTTTAGCTCCATCTGTTGCAATTGACACAATTTTAGTAAGTGGAATGTGATTTTTCTTCAGACATTCGGTCACTGCATTTTCAACATCTTCTCGTGTTTGACCCTTGAGTGATAATAATCCCAGTAGTTCTTCTTTGAGGCCATCTGATGAAATATAGCGAGCATAGAGGACCACTTGGGCAGTATGTCACAAGACTGGCTGATACTGATTTAACGCCCTCAACTTGTTGGCATAGATTTAACGAAATTTTGTTTTGGTCCTGTCTGTTCAGTTTTGGCAGACAATGGTAAGCTTTTGATCTTATTCATAATATCTGCTTTAATGTTAGAATTGTGAGTACATAAAACTTTTGTTTGGTGGTTTTTTTTTTATGTACTCACTATCAGTGAATGGTTTTCCGCTTTTGACGATTTCGTGACTAACGAAGTAGGAAGACTAGGAATACCACGAAGTAGCAAGAGGAAGCTGCTATTCTCAAAGGCCCACTCAAATCCTTTACGCGTTCCCCGTATGGGCGAGGACTATGAGCGTGGATGTAAACAAACACAAGCTTGGAGCGATCCAAAGAATGCTGGTAATCGGAACAAGCCGTGCCTATATAACTGTCTCCAGAGAAGCGGTCCTAGTCATAGCTGGCATAACACCAATAGAGCTGTTAGTACAGGAGAGATCAGACATATACATAGCAAGACGCAGTGAAACCCAGAAAAGCAAAGATGAAATAAAGAAGGCAGGAAGGTCAGAACTATTCCGGGCGTGGCAAAATGAGTGGAGAGTCTGTAAAAGGGGCAGTGTACAAAGTTGCTTATAAAGGAAGAATGCGTAGAGAACGGATAGCTGAGTTATCAGCTAACTCAAGTGCTCAGTGGACATGGCTGTTTCCGAGATTACCTCCACAAGATTGGGCGAGCTACGAACAGCTTGTGTGAATATTACGACGAAGAGGACAGTGTGTAGCACACCATTTACGACTGTAACAGGTGGGACGCAATGAGAAAGGATTTCCCAAACGATGTAGAGCAACGGAACACAATACAGTTCATATTAAAATCGGAAAGCAATTGGAACAGCATCAACAAAGCCATATACGACTTTATCAGCAGCAAAGAAAAGGACGAGACAAGTAGACAGAAAGCTGAGAAACTACGCGCAACGTAAACATCAAGCAATAGCCGGATGGCAACAGACGGCAAGTTCCGACAACTCAACGGCGTCTTCTGAAATTAAGGGAACGAGACGGAACTTAGGCGCAGGATGAGGGAGGACCCACTTGAAGCATGTGTTAAACGATATCGACTGGGGCCACGCGGAGGGTTTTAGTGTGTATGCTGGCCACTAAGAACTTGGACAGAGAGCCCCACATAAATGCATTTCCCCTCAAAAAAAAAAGGTAGGTCGTGGGTGTTTTGTCCATTTACTTCCTTCTTCTTGTTGTTCTTTCCTCACCTCTTCTATCGCATTATCACTGCAATCGCGTAACTATTTTTCCGTCACATGTCTAGCCGGTCCATGCTACGTTCCTTGCACGTTGTGCGCCACTATGCCCGCTTTCTATTCCCTCTTTTCCCTTCATGATTCCTAGAACGTAAGCTTGTACCGCACCCCAGTTCTGCTCACTTTCTAGCATAATTTCCATGATGTTCTATTCTTCCAGTCTTGTACCGCCTAATGTCTCCTGGAGTCGAGTTCTCTCATTCTCTGATTGTGGGATGAGGTACTCCGCGGTGTCCCTTTTTTTGAACCGCTTGAGGTATGCGTTGAAACACCCATGGCCATTGAGCGCGTGGGTGAGAAGTTAATTCATGCCCGATCGTCCTGTCGTACCATGTTATCACGTTAGGGATAAGGCTGTGTGTAAAACGTCCTATAGTATCGCTATCCCATCTTCTCTGCCATCGGTCCATGAGTCACTGTGTTGTTTTACGCTATGTGCTGCTGCAGCTCTTCTTCGTAGATTTCTTGTTTTTCGCGAATTAGTAAGTCTATTGGGGTCATGCTTGCAAGTATCAGCGCCGCGGCCTCTGAAACCGTTC
Organism: Phosphuga atrata; assembly: GCA_944588485.1. Classification (NCBI taxonomy): domain Eukaryota; kingdom Metazoa; phylum Arthropoda; class Insecta; order Coleoptera; family Silphidae; genus Phosphuga; species Phosphuga atrata. The sequence continues at coordinate 58,565,837 of OX155899.1, forward strand.
TGTTGCTTAGGTTAGGAAACCGTTTTGTAAGCGGAAATTACTCTTCTTCAGGTTGTTTTTTAACTCCTACTTTTTTTGTCGGCCCATATTTCCTCCGCGTAGAGGATTTTAGAGTGTACTACACTGTTGAGTAGTTTCCGTTTCAATTCGCCATGTTCGGCATCAACCGCACCAGAGCTACCACTGTAGACATATCCATCATTGATAGATAAGACTATTCAGACAAGATAAAGCAGACATATCTATTTTTGTTATTGTAGTTTGCAAGTGAGTATCAAGAAAAGTTGGAAGATAGAGAAGGAATAAAATACGTCAAAGATTTGGAATTTTCTTTGAAACGAAAAGAGGTCGAGGTGAATATAATCCGCATTATTTTTTGAAACTGTTTTTCATGTCGATGTTTTCAGGATGGAGATAAATTGCTAGCAGACGCATTGCAAGAATGCAGAGATTGGGATGTTGCTAATATGACTGACGACGAACTGATGGATAAAATAAACAAGATCAAAGCGGATTTGCAAAGTCGCAACAATTTGTTTGTTAACGGGATTATTGGTAAAAAATGATTTCTTGGTAATTGAAAAGTTGTTTAAACAAAAATATATTTTCCTATTTATTTAAAAAAAATATATTTATTCGCCTGGAGATTCATCCTGTTGCACCGCAGGAATATTTTCTTTGAAATTTTCCATAATGCCTATCGCAAAAAAGCGAATAACTATATGAATCACAACTATTATTACTCCTCACCGTCAAATTCAAATATATTTTCTTCCTCCATGTATATATTTTCTTCCTCCGGCAAAGTTCGTACTGTATAATAATCTTCTTCTTCCCCGCCTACTTCTTGGTCAATATATTGGCTGGGGTATTGATCACTGGGGTATGTAGTGACATCTTCTCCAAGTAGTGTATAATCAACCCGATCAAAACTGGGAGCAGTTAAGTCTGACTCTGCTTCAGCAGATTCTTCAAAACTACTTACGTTTGTAGTGTGTGCGGTTTCAATAAGACTTGTCTAAATAATATAAATTTTAATTTGCCTTTCTAGTTTAAAAAGTGAAGAGAACTAATTAATATACCAATTAGATGGTTTTAAAATAAAAATTAAATATAAATGTAATACAGAGTGTTTCAAAAAGAATATACGTATTTCGCATGCACATTTTATTAAACTTTAAGAATTCCGAATATGAAACTTTACATATATTTACGAACCTCTCAAGTTTAGATTAAAGATGTAAAATATGTCCTCCATCAGCGACACGAACTGATACTCAAATTCCTCCCATACTCGGGCATATCCTTCGTCACTGATGTTATGGCAGTACGGATCCGGTTCTTCAACTCTTCCAGGTTCTGTGGGAGTGGTGGTGCATAAACGTTGTCTTTAACGAAACCCCACAGGAATAAGTCACAGGGTGTCAAATCCGGAGACCGTGGAACCCAGCTGAGACATGCTAAATCGTCAGCTCCTTGACGACCAATTCAACGGTTCGATAGAGTTCAGATCATCATTCAGATATTCACGCACTTGCCGGCTCCAGTGAGGGGGTGCCCCGTTTTGTTAAAAAAAGAAGTTGTCTTTGTGCAGCCTCGGAAACAACGACTTTTGTAACAAAGCGAGATACTGCTGACCGTTAACCGTGTTTCCATCAAAAAGGAATGGGCCGTAAACAGATAATCGGGATATCGCACAAAACACATTGACTTTGGGCGAATCTCGTACCTGTTCAATGACTGCATGTGGGTTCTTTAGGCCCCTAATTCGAACATTGTGTTTGTTTACCTGACCACGCTGATGGAGGACATATTGAACATCTGCAATCTAAACTTGAGAGGTTCGTAAATATGTGTGGAAAGTTTCATATTCGTATGTTTTAATTCGTATGTGTAATAAATATATGATGCGAAATACGTCCTTTTTGAAACACTCAGTATTTTGATGCAGTGAATAATACTTTACCTCGGTTTCGCTAAAACAAATATTAAATAAGTAATCTTCAAGATGATATCTTAGTCTCAGATTCTTACTCTCTCTCGTCATCCGATATAGCTTCAAAATTGAAATCGTCATCAACTGCCTGTTGCAGCAATCTCTTCATCACTCTCCTAGTATAATATCCTTTGTAGGCCGCTTTGATGAGAGTCGCGGCTCGATTTGCTTCGTAATGAGTGACTCCAGTCTTCTTGTACAAGGCTATCGCGCTTCTTGCGGCTATACGCCAATCGACCATTCCGAATAGCATCTCTTTTTGGAGTCGTTCTCGTTCTTTGAACTTGCGATACGCCTGTTGGATTATAATCGCAACTTTTTCCAAATCTTCCAAGCTCATATTCAACTCGTTTAGAATTGCTTGGGTCAGTAATTCTTCTTCTGTACCCTCTAAACACATTTAAAAATGAACTGTATTATAGAAAGGCTAATATTAGTTGGCCACGTTTCAAGATTGCCTCCAAACCGACTAACCAAACGTCTGTTCACCTTCTGGCAAAACAAGGTTGGTACCACTTGGTTGACAGAAACCGAGAAGGATATTAAAGAACTGGGAATAACAGATCTCCAAAACAGACAGTCTGTGAGATGCACCCTGAAGGAAGTCCGTGGATTTCAGGAAAAAACCCGAAGGAAAGGTACCCCCTGGACATAAGAGAGAAAGGAGTCACACCGGCAGAAGATGCGACAATACTGGGGAAGGATCAAAGCCCAACAGTTGAACATCCGTGGTCCAAAGTAGGTCTATTCGAAACAAGAAGAAGAAAGGCTAAATAATTATAGAAGGCTGCGCTCGGATGCGGCGGTCTGCCACTTATATGATACAAAGTGGTCGAAGTCATTGAAATATCCTAACACCCAGACGAACAAGAAAATAACAAAATCAAAAATCATACCAAAGCAAATAACGTACTTTTCCACAGACAATGAAAGGAATTTGGGGTGGAAGACGTTGCACGCTAGGCTCGGAAAAGAAGAAGAATGTGGAACGAACATGTCGCGAGAATGGATGAGCACAGAATCGTCAGAGACGGCAAACCAACAGACAGAAGAAAGACAGTTGAACTTCTATGTCACAGAAGAAGCGTCAGGATAATACAGTCGACCTAAAATAAGAAGTAATTACCTCCCATTAATTCTTCTTCGTATTTCCTTTTCTTCTCTGCACTTTGTTTAAAATGTTTCTGGATGATACTGACGATGATGTCAGCCTCGAGTCTTGTAACGCCAAGCTCCAGAAGAGTTTGGACTGTGGTTTCTGCTATTTCCGTAATGCTCTGGACAAGTCTGATTGCGACTGAAAAGTAAGGGATGTTAATTGAGATGCTTTATTTAGTTGCTGAAGGTAATGATACTTCTTGCATTTTCTCTGGTTATTAACAGAGCGTCCATATAGTCCGCTATAAATGTGTAAAGTTCTGTCGGTTGAGTCCTTAAAACCTACAAAGGAAATAAATATTTTTTATTGAAAATATATTATATATTAACATATTCAGCGTATTTCTTCAATATCACGAGATTATGAGTTTACACAAACTCCTACTGTTTTCTCATTTAAACAAACTCGAACAATATTGTTCTGCCTGCATCATCATTCAACTACAATTATTGACAAATTACTTCTCTTGATATGTCTGACAATAATTCCTTTAATCCTTCGGGAACAATGTAAATGTATTTGGCGCAGTGCCTCTGCAGCATAGCATCCATTTCACACGATGAAGAAAATCAACAGAAATAAACTAAAATCGAATAAATTAGATAAAACTTGACGCTGCCCTAGATATTTAAATGCCAAACAAAATATTCGTTTTCATAGTTTCAAACAAATTAAATTCAGAGTTATCTGGTATTAAAGGTCCAGGCACACAGAACTAGAAGCCATCGATTTTCTCTTTTTGTCGTCTAGTTTCAGTTTGGCGAAAATGATTTCGCTAGGATTTGTTGTTTCCGAGAGGATCGTAGAGAACCGAAAATGCATCTTTTTTCCTGATCAAAACGATGAATTTTTTTGGCCATTTTTACAGAAAATTTTAAGGCCTTTTTTTCAGTTTATCGGAAGAAAATGGAAGTGCTAAACGCGATTTTCCAGTTTAATCGGTTGAAATGCTCAAAATACCCAAGATATAGGCTATATCGTGCTTATTTATAACTAGGGCAACCAAAAATATGCTCTTAAAAAAGCGCTTTAAGCGCTTAAAATATGCGCTATAAAAATCTAAAATATGCTTTTAAAAAAAAATATAGCCTACAACCAAGACAAGTTAACAATACTTAACAACTAACTTAAAGTAGAGCGGGTTGAGATATTTATATCATCCCGGTGGTGTTCCGTGGGGGTTTGTGCATACCCCTTAATTAAATATGAGGATGCTCCTCCTACTTGACTCCTATGCCACTTTAGCGTCGTTTGAGCTTAGGACGTAAGTCGTAACACATATATAATATATTTACACAAATAACTAAAAAGGTTCCCAAAGACACTAAAAATCTGGTCTATATTATTATTTTGATTGGGACGTTTTTATGTTTTAAGTGTCTCTCCGAGAATTTCATTTCGGATAATAAAAAACGGATATTTTTTATCATCAGGGAGAAATAAATTCATGCACGTGATTATCATCTAAAAGACTAAAAATCTTTTAAGCGTGGGACCGAGGGTTGGAATGTCTCTACAATCACGTGTGGCTTGAAGGGGTTTTATTACGACGGGTGGATGTATATATCGCGTGATAACCGTGGAGGATAACCCGGGAGTGTAAAGGAATGTTCCTATACACGTGGGTCGGTATGGTTTTTATTACAACAGCTTACTTTTTATGATTGTTTCTAAGCTTTGTTTTTATGATTGGGTGGAAATAGGTAAAAGGAGGCCGTAGTACCACCACGAGGAAAGTAAACTTGATATCTGATGCTTGCTAATATTTTTCACTCGAGCAATTCTGGGCCCCCCAATAACATAATTTAAATCTTCAGTATTTTAATAGCGCGAGAATTTTATGTACATAATAGAAGTTACATAACTTAAATTGTATGGTGTTGTATGGATATTTTACACTATAGAACGTTTATGTTTATAATATTAGAAGAAGTTTATTTAATGATTAAATCGATTTTACAAAGAAGTGCGGTGAGTACAGAACTATCAGTTTAGTAGGACATGCGGCGGAAATTTTATTGCGAGTCTTAAATAGAAGGCTCGATAGGATAATGGGAAAAAACGTGGCAGATGAGCAGTTTGGATTTTGAAAAGGAATAGGAACAAGAAATGCGATTGGAAGGGTAAGAACGATAGGTGAAAGGTACATTGAAAAAGGAAAAGATCTAAGTTTGTGTTTTGTCGACCTGGTAAAAGCATTTGATTGTGTCCTGTGGGAAGAATTAATGAACATTCTGAAAGAAAAAGGGGTGAACTGGAAGGACAGAAGGTTGATAAGCCAGTTGTATTTGGGACAACAGGTAGCTTTGAGAGTCGGTTTCAATCTTACGGATTGGTGGTTGAAAATTGTTTAGTTTTTTTATCGATTTACAGACTTATTGTAAACTAAATTGCGTAATGATTTATATTAGCGTAATCTGTCTAAAATTCTGCCTGTTTTGATATACAATATGCAAAAATCGGTGAGAAGTCGAAAATCGCATTTTTTTTAAAGCCCTTCTTCGAATTCGCGAATTTTGACATGTGACGGATATTGGCATAATCATCGACTAATGAATTTATTAGTCGATGATTATATTACGACGTATTCATTAGTCGATGCATATAATACATCAAAAGACGCGAAATTTTGTACAAAACAAACAACAATCTCTGTACTGGAGCGGAAACGCTAAACGCGAGAGCGAACTGAAGCCTTCTGCTTCACGGCAGGGGGCGGCAGCATGTGCGTTTTTTTTGCTGCAATTTAATTCAAACATATCCGTGTGTGGTGCGTGCGACCGCCACTTCATGACGGATCTGTTTGCTTTTGATTGTCTGATTTTTTGACCTCAGAGACTACCGGCATAATGTTAGCATATTAGTAAGCGGAGGAAAAGAAACTAACTAGGATGTCCTTAGTAACTGCGAGTGAACAACCCGACTCTAAGGAGAAGCCTGCCGACAACCTTGCACCCTCTATGGGTAAGTGGCCTCGTTCAATAAGGACTTGGGCTTGTCCGCCGGCCTCCGGTTGATGAACTCTCCCAAACACCACATCTCCCGACGCCCAAAAGAGCGCGGGATTCAGCACTGGGGTACGTATCCTGTGCCCTAGCAGCTACTAAGGACATCCTAGTCTGCCTTTCTCTGTTTTGGTAAAACCTAATCCTAAATAAGCGATTATAACAACGCGCAAAATAGCGTACTTTCGGATTTTTGCCCGAAACTTTTTTAAAAATAATTTAAATTGCCTGAATCTTTTTCTAAATGATTATAAATTACATGCCGATTAAAACTATGTATGATACTTGCGGTTACAAGGAGAATAAACCTCTCAAATGTTCTATAAAACGATTCAATCAATTTTCGAACGCCAGGTCTTTTTGGATCAGGCAATAATAATAATAATAATAGGCATGGTCCATCTATTGCCTGATCTAAAAAGACCTGGCGTTCAAAAATTGATTCAATCGTTTTATAGAACATTTGTGAGGTTTATTCTCCTTCTTCATTCATTTTCAGTGCACTTCCTCAATTTCACGACAGTATGACTTTAAACAAACTCATACTATTTGCTCATTTAAACAAACTCATACAATATATTCTGTTATATATGAATATGTTCTGCCTGCATCATCATTCAACTACAATTATTGATAAATTACTTCTCTTGATATGTCTGACAATAATTCCTTTAATCCTTCGGGAACGATGTAAATGTATTTGGCGCAGTGCCTCTGCAGCATAGCATCCATTTCACGGGATGAAGAAAATCAACAGAAATAAACTAAAATTGAATAAATTGTATAAAACGTGACGCTGCCAAATGTGAAACTGCCAAACAAAATATTCGTTTTCATAGTTTCAAACATATGCACTACGACAGCATGGGATACCAGAAGCGTATGTTCAATGGGTTCAGCTTCTTTATCGGAATGTCACCAGCTATGCAAACTCCACAACTTTTCCCATCAGAGTTGGTGTTCATCAGGGGTTAGCTTTGTCCCCACTCCTGTTCAACATCTGTCTTGACACCATCGCAGCCGAACTACTGCAACCACATCCCTGGACCTTGCTCTATGCTGACGATATCATTGTAGCCTGCAAGTCTCGCTAAGAATTGGAACATATTCAATGTTGAATTTACAATTCAATTCATATTGAATTAAAAAGGCCGCAAGTAAATAAGACATCAAACATTGGCAGCTCGATGACTTTTGTCTATGGAAAAGTGTTGCGAATACATATTTAAAAACTCTTGCCTACCCTTATTCAACAAGATTTGTTTTTATTTCGTCCATTACTGGTTCTTTGTCCATTACCGGTGCGTTTACCTTATTGTTAGTTGTTTTATATTAGTTTGACCGTGTCTTCACGAGACCACTCACTCACTTTTTTCTCACTCATGTTACTTTTTCCTGCTTAAGTTACTAATTAAAAATTTGACACATACAATCAATGAATCAAATGTATCCTTGTATTACTTGATCTTATCAAGTATATCCACAACAGGACTTGAATAATTTTCAGCTTAAAAAATTTAAACTCTCCCACGTTCTTGTTAGAAAAATTAGATTTTAATTAAAGTGAAGACGGTGCGTGCTTACTTTTTATGATTGTTTCTGTGGTTTATTTTTGTGATTGGGTAGAAATAGCAAAAGGAGGCCGCAGCGCCACCACGAGGAAAGTAAACTTCATATCGGATCTGCTTAATATATGCTCATAAATTTTCACTCGAGCAATTCTGGGCCCCCCAATTACGTAGTTTAAAGCATCAGCATATAAATAGAGCGTCGATTTTATGCACATAATAGAAGTTACACAATTTAAATGATGATCCTAAACAATAAAGTGTTATATGAAAGTTTTATACTATAGAACGTTTATGTTTATAATATGAGAAGAAGTTTATTTAATGATTAAATCGGTTTTATTATCAAAGTATTAGGATTTAATTAAGAAATGCTGTTTGGTCCAAAATTTTCATCATAAAATTCTGTTTTATAACAGGAAAGGATAGGTGGGGCTGCAAGATTCGTGGGCGGATTATCGAAGGAAACTACCTATCACAACTTTATAACATCCTGTAAACTGTTACGAGCAATATGCACTATAAGAATGGACTATAATAGTAGAAACATCTATATTTTCCCGAACATTCGGGCTTTGATTAACACCTTAACATAGTCATAGAGTAAAATCTAGCACAGTTTGGATGTGCCTTGACGGCACAACTTAAAACGTCTGGTACAACACGACAAAGTAAAGTTTGCATAGGTGCCTAGTCACATAAGTCTGGAGGGAAACGAAAAGACGCATTTGCAAAAGAGGGCGCTCCTCATTGCAAGGGAGAAATCCTACATCACCAAAACCCAGCCAAAACCAATGGGTCCAGAGACAAGTATCTAAAGATGGAACCGTACAGATGGTCAACAATACAGCAAACGAATGGTGGGTTCGATAACTAACGGCCTAGCAGCTGAAGTCTTGCAACTATCTAGGAAACAGACTGCAACTGTAGCAGGTCTATTAATGGGACACTGTGCAGTAAGTAGAAGATGGGCATCTGGACAGATGAACGCAGATTCTGCTACGAAGAGGACGAAGCTGCCTAACATTAATATGAATATGTCTCCGACTGCCTCCGGTATAATCTTCCACAGTGTAAACGCGCTCCGCAAAATACAACTCATCATCACAGCTGAGCGACTTTCGCCGAATCACAAGACACGTAGACTTCTGAACCTAATACAGGGTCTGGATCTAATGCTTGAAAGGGACAATGTGAGGGATTCAATAGGCCGCAGGGTTTTAATGGTTGCAATCCCAGAACCCGCATTGGGATGAGAAAAAATATATATACTAGTCATTAATTTTCAAAATTCACTCGTAAATCTGGAAAACCTCGCCGGAAATACAATTTTTTTTTTGTGAAATTGAAATTGTTGTTATATATTTTTATTTGGTGGATAAACTAAATGCCCAATGAACATAATATATAAAATATAACATAAAATTGATAAACAAATACGTTAAATTATCAATTATACACAAGCTACACAAAATATAAAGCAAACCTTTAAAAAAAAAAGTCATATAATAAATGTTTAACCCTAACCAAATATAAAAAGACTAATAATGTTATCCATCTTCATATACTATTTAAAATATATATATGATATTACATAAATTCAACATAAATTGTATCTTGGATAACATGGAGAAACAATATGAAAACAGTAAAAACAAATTTCTTATATAGTTGTTCCCTAACAACTAATTTTCCCTTCGATTACTTTAGTTTCAAACTACCACAGAAACATTTTTGTTTCATTCTCTTTAGAACGTTAATAAATCTATTGCGGTTTTACAAATAAAATATAAAAGTTTCTTTTAAGAAAAGAAGTGAGCAACTATAAATACCAATATAACCACGTCACTAAAGTAAATAAATTAAACAAAACTAATAATTATTAATGTAAAGAATATTTTAATGTTTTTCCTACTAAGCAATTTTTGCAAATAATAACTAATTACCACCATAAGTCATTGACGTGGCAAATAAAATTTTCTGTTTGTTTTTCTTTTTCTTCTTGCCGGACTTTCCTTCACCTAAAACAAAAACATTATTAAAAATAGATTATAAAATTAAATCACTAAAACTATGTGTTGTTTTTATAACATAATACAAGAAAAATCAATTTTTCTTATTTTAAAATCACCAAAACGTTTATTTTTCCAAAGATAAAATTTCATTAAAACCATTATAAGTTGAAATGTACTCAACACTTTGGAACAAAAATGATTTTGACCGAAATATTTTTATTGAATTATTACCATTATTTCCATCATTGTTGCTCTTTGAAGCTTTCTCTAATGCCATGGCGATAGCATCGCTGAAGCTTCTGTTATACTCTGGTGCGGGTATATAATCTTCGCATTCTGGTTCACTCTCGCTGGCATTTTTAATTTTTAGAGATTGCAATTTTGATCCAGTTACATTAATCAACTTTGCTGTAGATACCGGGCTTGCATTCTGGGCGACTTTTAATTCAGGCCATGTTTTTTTAGTAGTATTACTTAACATCTAAAACGTTAATAAAAGCATCAATAACTAAATCATGTTTATAAATTTGATAACAATTACTCTTGCAAATGAAGGACCAGAAAATTCATGTTCCATTGTCAAACTTCCAGCTAAGGATTCGTTAGTGCGTATAGACGCTGGTGATAAACTTCTTGATGTAGATTCTGAAATTGTTCTTTCTTTTTTCTCTGCTTCAGAGCCAAATTCCGGAAATTGGAAGTGCGATTCTATTTGAATGTCAGCTACCGGATATTTGCCCATTTGCCTATTTTCCTCTTCAGATATTCTTTTTTCGCGTCGCTTTTCATCACGAGATCTACGTTGACGACGTTTCTTTCTAGTTTCCAATTGTTCTGAAAATATATAACTAATTACTTCAAGTAATTACATTACCAATTAAAAACGCACTTATTACTAAAAGTTAATATTTGTAGTAGAGGGGACTGACTCGAAAGTATATAATAAATACTTTAAAGTTAATTATCCTCACAAATTAATCTAGCACAGAAACTTAATCATAACCCAATATAAAGGAAACAAAAATATATTTCTGTGCTACAAAAACATTTTGCAAAATAAAATGATACCTTTAAAGAACGCTAGTGTTTCTTTTGATATTACAGACGATGGGAGATGTATTTCTGCTACTTCAAATTGACAAGTTACAGGTAGATGTTGGAGGTATCTTAGGCGATTTCTTAAGTCTTCTGTCATGGATCCACCCTCCTTTTCAATAATTCTTCCAGTTAAAGTCTTTGGGCAAAATTCCAGAGACCCATAAGTATGTTCCAACATACGAACATTAATTGCGTGTAAATAGATGTGTTGTCCATCGCGAGCTTCAAAACAAATACTATTATTATGTAATGTTGTTTGGTAATTACTATTACTACCTTGATAGAAATAAAATATTTTTGTGGGTACACTTTCTTCAATTTCAATAGAATTTTCCGAGGGTATAAATTGTTTTGCATCTTCTACATTTTCCAAAATCACATTTTCGCGTTCCTTTAAGCTGGTTATAGCTTCCTGGATAAAACAACTTTCAGGGCGATTGTCCTCTTGAGACAATTGTTCCTTAAGATCAAATTTTTCGCGCTCAATTATAGACATTATATCCGCTTTTTCTGCAATGAGAAGTTTGCAATGGATATCTGATGCCTCAGGGTCTGACATATTGAATATAGTGTCAGATTCCTTGATATGCTGGTCAAACGGATATGCAATGAGAGATCCTCTTGTACGCTTCATCAATTTGAATGTTATTGTTTCATTTACCTTGAAAGAGGTGTGTGGAATTGGCACAACACTAAAGCAAATAGAAAATCAATGCAAAAATATATTCAATGAACAATAATGCTATATTAAAGAACGAGTTCAATAAGCCCGATTTTTCAACACGCGTTCATGTTTCGAAAACGACTAGCGTAACGAGGAGTTTTCCAATGGACAAGTGCGAAAAACGCCTTATGAACGTGTTTTTAATACTATTTTGCGTCCTTTTATGCCATTTCTAAATAAAAAAATACTGCGATATATATTGACAAAATTGTATCGCACTCGGCGAGCCATTAACGAACCCATATGAGTGCTTTAATGACTTCAATATAGACGCAAAATAGAAACAAAATAGTAATAAGCAGATCTTAATAATAACTCTATTAATATTAAGAATGTAGTAGAGGGGACTGACTTTTAAAAGATATGAAATCTAAAAAAGTTAATTAACCTCTCAATAATATTGCACGCAAGATGTAAGAAAGTTTGATATTTCAAACAATTCTATATTATGTCAAGTGTGCAAAGAAAGGAATATCATTTTTTTTTTAATTACCTTTTTAAGTCTTGTCTATGTACAGACTCATAGCAAATGGGACATTTTCTCGAAGTCTTATCAGAAAGTGCAAGATAGTGAAGCACACAAGACCAGCAGTAAATATGTCCGCAGCGGGTCATTTTTGCAGCGACTGGTGGATACAAACATATGGGACATGTTGGCAACTCATGAACTTGAACATTCTAAAAATATATAAACCAAGTTTTATTCTAAAATCAATACATAATATATTGGAAAATAATATGTAAATTTCCTTAAGCATAATATGTTTATAAAAACATGTTAAGATAATTAAGAAAACTGTTGATTTTCCAAAGACTAAATTTCACAGAAACGAAAAAAGTTAATGTGTACTCAACGCTTTGGAGATATTAAAAAAACGATTATATACATACTACTTGTTCAATCAAACTCCAATCAACTAAAGCATCAGGATTATTCATGTATTGCTTATAATCCCCAGAAGAATTAACAACAAATTGACAACTAGAAAATAAAATATTTAAATAAAACAACGTATATGTTGCATAATAAATATTACTTGGCTTGAATAAAATGTTCCTTGTTATATTTATGTTTTCCAGTTGACAACAATCGATGTCCCTTGGCAGCCGTAACATTTCTAGGCTGCGATTCCCGCGGCGCATAATGGAAATTCAACAAGTGATTCAGGCTCTGCTTTTTACTGCCCGGTACAAAAACTGATCCAAGTTCCGGCTCTTCGCCATAATCTTCCGTCAGCCTGGTGCCCTCATTTCCAGCACTCGGGGCGCAGTAGGCCCCTCCGCGTGGCTTCGGCCGCTTGTCCAACGTACGATTGCGTTGTGGCGTGGGTTTGCGAGAAGTTTCTGGCTTCGAAGGAAATTGGCCGCTGGCCGGTTCACGGCGGCGACCACCACGAGGCCAAACCTTCCCGCATAAAACATCTGAAATACAGATTTAATATGACAGTTTATAACACATCAAGAAACAAAGTTTCAAATATAAAATAAAATAGAACATATTTTATATAAATGCCTGATAAACTTTTCAAAAGTAATTGAGCGTAATAACCGCAGCCCGTGAGCAAAGTCTTGTAGAAGCAGGTGAAAAGGCGCCTGGACTACAACCTAAACGATATAGCTGGGAATGCTTTGATGCTTAGTGTAAAATAGCTGTGCAAAGAAGGAACGACGCACACAAAGAACTTATAGTCCGGCCACTAGAGAGAAAAGAATGCAGTTCGAGGATTTGATTAAACTCAAAATAAACTCAATCCCTATTGAAGATCGAACACAGAATTCACACTCACAGACGGCAGACATTCCAAACCAAAAAAATAATGAAGGAAGGCTTTAAACCGCGCAATAATTTGTGTAGAGGTGCGAACGGCGAAATAAAGAGCGCGAAACAAAGAAATTACCATAGGCAAAACCAGTCGCGAAAAGGTAGAATTTACTATTCTACCTTTTGATTTCGTATCGTATTTCGTAAGAATAGAGAGCTTGAAGATAGCAAGTACGAAACAATGGATTTGTATACTTAGGCCCGACATTGCATACGGAGAATATGTAACAACGAGAAGTACCGAAATGAATGCTACAAGCGTATCGAGGTTACTATGCACTACAACCAGTATTCAAGTCTAGAAACGTACACATAAATACCAAGTTAAACAAATACAAGATACTGATGTCCAGTAGCTACGGAAACGAAACATGGACGCTCACACAGAAGGAGCTGACCTGTTTTAAAAGAAAGATCGTCCGAGGGATAATTGAGCCAATATCCGATGAAGATGATATCCGATGATGTGGTGAATTCGATTCAACCATAAACTGTACCAGATTTACAAAGATCCCGATACAGCAACACACATCAGACTTGGAAGACCTTTACTTGGATGAGGCCAGAGAGGATCACCAAAAGAACGATATATGCAGTATATGGTAGAAGGCTGGTATGTAAGCCGAGGAATCGGTGAGATGAAGGGGTGCGCAAAGTAACGGTTGGTCTAGCGGCAAGGAATAGAGGAAGCCAAAGTTCGATTTGGGCTGTAGCAGCATTGGATGAATGTTTACAACAATGATTTCTCCACACAATCCTGACTCTCCGACAAACATTTATCTTGCTTATTTAAAGAATTGGAATTTCTAATATTTGCCGTCAAAGTGGCATATGTGGTTAAAGTTGGCTAAAATGCAGAAGACGCCCCTTCAAAGAAATTTAGGTTTTTTGACTTTTTACCTGGTGTAACTGTTGTTAATCGTCCTTGGCACGTTTTAACTAAAGTCGCAAAGCAAAAATGAAGCTAATGAAGCTTCTTGGTTCTACATTACTTCAATCAATTAAAGTATGTCAAAAATTTGAATGGGATGGTGTATCATCATCAGCTTTAGCTCCACAACCCATTATGAGTCTTGGCCTCCTCTAGAATTTATTTCCATTCCAATCTATTTCGGGCCTTAGCTTTCGGTCACCTTCATTGTTATTATATTATATGGTGTATACAAGAATGATTTCTCCACACATTCCGCTCGAGCATAATCCTGAGTCTCCGACATACATTTATATCGCTTATTTAAAGAATTGGAATTTCTAAAATTTGCCTTCAAAATGACATATGTGGTTAAAGTATGTCAAAAATATACACATCGGAAGTTTTTCTTTTGTATTGTTTAAAGTCAACCAACTGTGAGGTTGAAATGAAATAGATCGTTTTTGAATGTCATATGTGCAATAGGAATCACAATATAATCTTGACAATATGCGTTGTAAATGAAGTCGTTAATATCAACAATAATGGACAGATAATAATGATGACCGCATTTGTACCAGAAGACAAATATGTAATTAATTAATGCTAATTAAAATAACTCAGCTGTGGGGTTGCTTGTCCTCCATCGGGCGCCTCCCCAGGTGCCGGATAGAGGAATGCCTCCTAGATATAGGTGGTACCAGGGAAATCAAATAAGCGGGGCGGACCAAAGCTAACACAAGCAACGCAGCGTCTGACCCAGATTGGGCGGGTGCAAACCGCGTCGGTCCCATATTGGGCGGCTGATTTCACACGGTATCAACCCGCTTGGCAAGCGTGGTGCAAAATTGCCAAAAACCCTACAAAAATGAATAGAAACAAAAAGCAATGGCTCTCAGTCCCCAGCAGCCGGAAAAAGCAGCCCTACAACGGCAGCTGTAGCCAGAACGGAACGGCAGAGGGTGCGAAGAATATCTGGAAGAGATCAAGCTGCCACACAAAGTTGAACATAGCTACATATAACATAAAATCGATGGCGTCGGAGGACAGAAGAGAAGAATTTGAAACAGAATTGGCAAAGATTAAATGGGACATCGTGGGTATAAGCGAGACTATATTGAACTAAAATCAGGACAGAAACGCTACTATATGGGATCCAACACCTCCAGCGTAGGTGGAGTAGACATATTAGTCCACAAGCAACTGGTTATTTTATTAAAAGTTACATTAAAAGCCATCTCCGAAAGAGTAATCTATATTACAATAAGAATAAACAAACTGGAAACACTAAAAATAATACAGGCCTATTTTCCTACAAGCAAATCCGAAGACGAGGAGATTGACAAATTCTACGAAGACATCTCCAAAGGAATGCTGGAAAAAAAACATCGAAAACTTTAACCAGTGGAGATTGTAACTGCAAGATAGGGAAGCAGGCAAGCCAGGACGAAACGTACGTTGGAAAGCATGTACTAGGGGAAAGAAACCAACGGGGCTCAATGATGGCAAACTTCCTCGAGGAACAACACCTATATAACGCACACTTTTTACAAAAAAAAAAAAAAAAAAACGGAAATGGACTTGGGCAAGCCCGGATGGCAGAACCTTCAACCAAATAGACTACATTCTGACAACGAACATTCAGGTTGTACAGAATGTACAATTTACCATCGGAAGCAATCACCGCCTTGTAAGAGCAACAATTCACATTAACCAAAAGCTAGAAAGAAACAGGAGAATGAAGAAAACCACACTAAAGAAGGTTGATAGAAAAAAACTAAAACAAAACCCAGAGGAATACCAATCCCGACTAAAAAACATCTTCATAAACAACCATACAACTGCAATAACTGACCTTAACAAACAGATCACACACTCCCTGCATCTGGCAGCTGAAAGTTACGCTGTACAGAAATTCAACAGGACAAACTTGAACGCCCAAATTCTCGCAAGAGCGTGGACGTGATTTGTTTTTATGCGGAAAAAGAGCAACAACCGAATACAAACCGAGACAAACAAAGCAGCCAGGCGAATGGCAAAGGAAGTCATCAGGAAGCATAAAATCCAAATAGCACAAAATGTCTTAGAACAGTGTTTCCCAAACTTTCGACATCTGTGTACCCCTACTATAATTTTCATAATATTGAGTACCTCTCAACCCACCCAAAATGCGATTTTTTGAAAATGTTTGACAACGTGTTTAAATTGAAAATTAAGATTACAGTGATTCAAAAGCTTTGTTCTCGTCAACAATCAAATTATACTTTCCTTTTTTTAGTACATAAACAAAATAATAATAAACAATAAACGAAAAATAAAGTTCATTCATAATAAAATAAAAGTTATATTATAAATAGCATTCATTAATCAATGAGAAGGATGAAATTGTTTACTTGTTAGTTTTAATCTGAGATGCGGTTCCACATTCAAAAGCCTTTTGACTTAATATCTACAAAAGCTGAGAAAGCAACTTCACATAGATACAAAGTTGGAAAAGGCAAGTTGTATTTCAGAACTTTCTCTGTTAAATCTGGATAAACATGTTGGATTTGCAACCAGAATGAAGTTGAAGTGCATTTCTTATGTTTATTTTTTTTAAATCCGCCTAAAGGTAATTCCTACAATTGATCTTCTTCTGCATGTGATAAACCTTCTATTCTATATTTTTGTTTAAATCAGGAAATATATTTTCAGAGCCATTTGTAAAATCTCTAAATGCTCTGTTTATACATTTCAGAGTATCAGCATCAATTTTATCAGCCAAACGAGTCCAATTCTCCAATACTAACTCTCTTTTGCCATAAATTGAATTTGGCCATGGTAGCTAGTGTTCACTTTATCTTGAACGTGAAACAATGAAGTTTTTCTTTACCTTGCAACAATAAGTTGAGAAAATTTAATACAGAGAATATATCTGCTAACTATGCTAATTTACAGAGCCATTTCCAGTCATGCAAACAGTTTCTCAGCTCAAATTCATCTCTAAAACAAATTTGAAGTTCATGTCTAAATTCAAATAATCGGTTTCGAAATTTCCCTCGAGGTAGTCAACATTTCTTCACATATTTGCGAAAAAAAGTCGTGAATTCAAAGGACAGCCTTTAATGTAGTTAATGATTTTCATCCAGAACTTTCTGTAGATCAGCGGGCGCCTTACGTGTTGCTAAAGCCCTTGGTGTATGCAACAATGTGTGGATATAATATTGGGGGCAACATTCTTAATTTTCGCAACCTTTCAACGAGTCAAACGAGTATTAATTCCGACCATACTTTTTGCTCCATCTTTGCTTATTCCAACACATCCATTCCAATCAATTGAATTGAAAAATTCACTATGTTTTTACCACACTTATACTATGTAAAAATGTTATACAACTTGTTATTCACAATTATATAAATTTCTACACACATCAGCCACCCATGCTTTCTTACATATGAACCTATGTGCTCATTATTGGACCCATTACTACCAAACATAAATCCTAAGTATTTGAATCTGCTAACAGATCTACAGGTTTTGGAATGCTTGGAAAGAGAAATTTTGTTTTGTGGCAAAAATGACAGTGTGGAAAGTATTTTGTTGTATGTAGCGGAAATATGGGGTATGAATGAGGTAGAACAAGTAGAAAAGGTATAACTTCAGTTTCTAAAAAGGGCGTTGAAACTAAACAGGAGTACGCCAGGGTACCTGGTGCTACAAGAAGCCAATGTGTATGAAGTAGCAATAGAAGCATCAGTGAGAGTGGCAAGATACGAAAGGAAAGTGTATAGGTTAGGGAATGAAAGGATAGTGAAAGAGGTGTTCAAAAGTTTAAAGAAGGAAGGTGTCGGCGGGATTTGACTAACAAAATGAGGAAATGAATGGAAAAAAATGTATGAACGAGTAGGGTGGTCGAAGAAACAAGAGGAAAATGGATGAAAACCAGAAAAGAACTTCTAGGGCTAAGGCAGTCCAAAGTATTTTTTAGGCAGTACAAAGCTGGGATCTTTTAACCAGAAGAGAACAAAAGCTTCCCTGAAATTAAGCAGGAACAAGCTTATAATTCTGACAGAAGTCTTGATGGGACACTGCAGACTTAGGAAACATCTCAAGGCCCTAGGCCTAGAGGAGGGTGACGGATGCAGATTCTGTGGTTCAGCAGAAGAAACCCCCATACATCTGCTCAAAGACTGCGGAGCACTACTCCGCAAGAGACAGATGTACCTTGGAGCTCACTGCTTGAACACAGAGGAGCTGCAGGCCTTGAATCCCACCCAGATCCTGAAATTCCTAAAGGAATCAGGATTAGAGGAGGCGCTCTAAATGGGTAAGTACACCAAAGCTTGAGGGAGGAGGGTGGTATACAATAGATCTATAAAGGTTGCAGTACAAGTCGTCACCACCTTATCTACAATCTAGGGTTGATGAAAGACGAGGTAGAAAGGATGAAAGGGGAAGCCATAAGGTGTGAAAAATTGTTGTGGGAAAGGAGTAGGGAGATAGACCTGCAGATAAGGCAAGACCGTATAGACGAAAGCAGGTACAATCCGGAGTACAACAAGGTAGAAGTATACAGCAGACTCCCTTTTTACCTAAGCAGAGAGTTCAGTGGTAGCCAATGTAGGATAGCCAGGTTTCGGTGCGGCAACGAAGAAAATGGAAGAAAGTACTGGCTGAAGGAAAGGGAGAATTTGTGTACCATATGCGGAGAGGGTACTGATAGGTGGGCATTACAGGTAGGGTTTTTCGGGTCCGGGTACCCGGACTCGGACTCGACGAGTCCAAGGGTAAATACTCGGTACTCGATACCCGATCTAAGACTCGACGAGTCTCGGGTATTGAATGTTCGGCATTTTCTAGTAGGCCGCGCCGCGCGGTATCCCTTTGTAGACCAACACATGCGCAATAATAAGCGTAGATAAATTATTTTCTCTAAAATTTTGTAAAAGTATAGTGCTGTGAGTTATATAGGTTGCATTTCCGTGTCCAGTGTTGTATAGTGATATATGCATAACTCGAATTCAAATATTATTAATAATAAATTTTAAAACAAATAATAGATATTAAAATCCCGCCATGCCGAAGAATTCAAAAGTAAATGCAATAAGTGTTCATCGACAATATCAAACAAAGATACTTCATCAATGGTTAAACATTTGAAAGGGAAACATGGAATTCCTTTACCAACCCGGGAAGAAATAGGAGAAAACTACGCCACCAAACGATTTAAAACTATCGACAGTTTCGTTGCCGTCACAAGAAAACCTTTAGAAGAAATTGTTGCTAAAATGGCCGCTCTTGATGGTATATCAGTTAGAGCGATTACAACGTCTAGCTTTATTCGTGAAAGTTTAGTAAAATCAAGTTAGAATCTTCCTAAGACCGAAAAAGATGTTATGAATTTAATTCATAGTTTTAATGAAAAAAAAGAAGTTGGAAATATTAGAATTATTACAAGAAAAAATTAAAGAAGGTCGACGATTTAGCATCACGACGAGTATGAAAAATAAAAAATATCTAAATATCAATTTGCATGGAATTGACTCTGAGTTGTATAATCTAGGTTTAGTGAGAATTTTTAACTCATGAACTGCTATATAATTAGTCGAAAAAGTAGAACAACACTTAAACACATTTAATATAAATTTAAAAAAACATATAGTTGATTCAACTGGACGAGGGTCTCCCAGTCTTTATAATTTGTGTTTGAATCACACTATACACTTAGCCTGTGTGTGATGTAATATATAAAAAGAAAAATATTACCGGCATGCAAGATGAAGATGACCATGGTCAAGATGGTATTGATGATGACCAAGTTGAAAATTATTATTCTGACGAGAGTGTCAATGAAGTCGAAGAATACGGACAAGTTGAATTAACAAATTTAGACAATTTAGAAGGGAATATAAAAAGTGTTCGTACAAAATTTTTTAAAAGTTCTGTGCGAAATAATATTTTGCAAGAAAAGATCAAAATAGTTTTAGGAAATGAACTTCAGCTAGTGTTAGACGTAAGAACTCATTGCTCAAAATGATATCTAGATTTTTAAAATTATTTGATATCATTAAAGAACCCCTTCAAGATTTTGGAAGTGTACATTTAATTGAAAATATTAATATTGAATTATTACATGAATTGGACAATACGCTATTAAATTAATTGTTGAAGCTCTTAGCAGAGACAATTCTAATCTTGCAACAGCTCAATTAGCAATTGATTTTATGTTAAGAAAATTAAAGGAATCCACTGGTAATTTGAGTAGAGAGCTATTAATGACGATGAACTCTAGAATAAATCGTCGTAAAAACCAAGAATTAGAAGATATGGTACTGGAATGCCTTCCAAGAAAATACAAACATTTACAACAGATATAATGAAGAGATTATTTGATGAGGATAAACAACAGCAAAACACACATAATGAGCAGGGACATTCAACTGAAAATAACCTCAAAAATACTAGGAAACTCACTAACATTAACACTGCAAGAAGAACTCGATAAAATAATGGAAAGTGCGAAATGTCCAATTTTGCCAAGTTCCGAAAATAAATTTGCTGATCTTATCAAAGAATTTGTATTATTTGCAAAAACTAAAAAAAGAACTGAATATTTAGAAAAATTATTTCAAGCGTTAATGACAATAAAACCCACATCAACAAATTCCAAACGAACATTTTCTGTAGCATCTAACTTCTGTACGAGAATTCGCTCTAGATTATCAGACAATTCATTAAGTGTATTAGTTTTTTTTTAAGTTTTATTTTTTAAGTAAAAAATAATTGCTCTGGAATGTATGGCTATCTATGGGACCTTGCAGTAAAAAGTATTGAAGAATCTACATTAGGCGTTGAAGCCGGCTAAAAATTGTTTTCTTTACCTATTTACCATAACATTCTCCAAATCCCTTGTTTATTTAAGTTCCATTTAACTTAATTGGCAAGTTCGTACAGTATCGCTTAATTTACCAAATGCGTAAAGACGAAAATACTTTCGTTTCATTGTTAAAATTTCAAGACGGATTAGACCCGGACCCGAAAAATCGGACTCGGAGAGTCTAAAAAGACTGGGTATTCCCAAACCCTAATTACAGGTACTGATTGGATGGAAGAGTGCAAAGGGCTAAGATGGGAAGTAGTGAAGAAAAATAAATGTAAAGACTGGGAAGTGTGCATGGACGAGTCAGGTAGCTGGTGGCCCATAATACGGAAAATTTTTAGAGCGGAAGGGAATGATTGTGGAAAGAGTTTAGGGAAGGAGAAAAGTTAGTGCCGGTGAAGAATTTTGTTTTTGTTTCTTTAAAGTGTAGTTTTTAAGTTTGAGTGTTTGGGGTATTTTTAGGTCAGGTTATTAGTGCTGTTCTTTTTTTTTAAATTTGTGTCTTCTTTCCTTTTGTTTTGATGTATTGTCATAACTAGGTGTTGTAAATATGCCAATAACGGTAACTAATAATAATACTGGTACCAAGTGGCCCAGAACAGGACTACATGGAAGAGCAAGCAGGAGGCTTATGCCCGATGGACAGACAACTTAAAAAAAAACTTAAACATTTTGTCTTAATCCTGATAATCTGGAATTTTTTTATAATCCGGCGGTTGTCGGATTATCAAGATTATACTGTAATTTTGGAACGTAATTATGGAAAGGAATAACAATATAATCATTAGAATTAATTATAAATGAAGTCGTTAATATCAATAATAATGCGTAGATAATAACTACGTATTAGAAAATTTAGCAACGTAATCATAATAACTTTGACCCCTCTAGGCGTTATGTAATTGTTGCTTTCCTCAGCTGAGAATAAAATAGGCGGCCATCTTGAACACGCCATATATAATTGGTGTTTATATACCTTGATTTTTCTTGGAATCAGTCCCGTACCCCTTGAGGGAGTTCTGAACATTTCGTTGACTTCCCTTCTTTTCCATCTCGTCCAGTCTCGATTTTGGAAAATCCTTTCGAATCTCCGTGAGGAGCGGTGACGGCGGACAGTTGCGGAGACATCTTATAAAGCCATGTTTATGTTACCCACAGGAAAAGAAAAACCACTGGAATTTTCTCTATGCAGCTTTCGAATGGTGTTTTAGTCGGTGAGGGGGTTTCGGGGGCCGAAGATTGGCGCTCTCGGGAGCTAAACGACTCCCTGGAATCGTCGGGACGACAACTATTGTCGAAGGACACGCTCACGTTCTCGCCGCTTTAATGGCGACGGGATATTGAACAATAGACGGACACCCCGACCTTCCTTTCTCGATAATATGTAACAGTGCTGCCACAGTGGTAATAAAAAATACACTATTTTTTTCTGCCAAATTTTAAATAATCGTTCTCCAATAATTAGTTTAAATAAATATATTCATTTTAATATAAAAATATAAGTTTATTAATAACGCTATTTAATTGCTGAAAATAAGATCATAACTGTGTAATTAATTACAAACAATTAAATAACTTTATTAAACAATAAAGTCGCACCTAATACAAAGAAACACAACGTAAATTATATTCACAATTACATAGCATCAAAATGGAACCTATGGGATTCCGATAACCGTTCCTTTTTATCATCCTGCCTTTCCTTCCAGTGCAAAGCCCCAATAAGGATCGTTATAAATCCACAAACTCCAGTCAACGCAGCCACAGACATCAAAATCAATTTACTAGGAGTCACAAATAGTTGCGCTTTCCATTTCGCGGGTTGGTCTGTAGGCCACGGAATCACAACAATTTGCGAGTTGGGGATGATTTGTGTCCATAAACGAGAATTGTTTGAAAGGCCAACAGTGACATTTTCCACGAAATTTGGAGCTCTTCCAAGACCAAAAATATTGTAAGGGAGATTAAGACTGAAATGCGCAGATTGGGGTAACTGAGCTGTAACTGCCTGGCGTTTGTTGCCTTCCTGAGTTGTTGTGCTGTATGATATCTTTGGACCAGGAAGGTTTGTACCTACAAATTTAAACCATAACATCTATTTATACCCCAAATCAAATATATATTCGCTCTACAAAAGATTGAATATTTTTCTACATCTAATATCTACAGTTTTCAATTAATAAAATACTAACCATATGTTCTACGTTTCTTCCCGACTCTCCCCATAATCATAGGATTACTTTTATCGTTATTTAATCCGGTTAAAACCATAACTTTAATGAAATTAGCATCATAATCCAAACTGTTCTTAAATGCAACAGATTTGTAATCACTGCCATTTTTCTCAACCATTATAACATCTAAAATACCATCTTGATAGAAGTCAAAGAAAACTCCCATGACAGTACCTCCTTTAAACGGACTTAAAGCTTCCCATCGCACCGCATAAGTCCTAGTAAAGTTCCCACAGCCAGATTCACAAGCCACATTTTCCAACATAAATGTTTGCGGATTGCCGTCAGATTTCGAAAGCGTTGCCAGGATGTCAGGGTACCCATCCATGTTGAAATCTCCACTGCGAAGCGTTATTATGTTGTTGTATCTCGAACCTTTATTATTAAACATCCATATATTATTATTACCATCTTTAAAATTAACTTGTAAATTGTGCCATTTATCATCACAATATACAAGCAGTGTGCTATTTTTACAATCCTTATCGTAACAAACAGGAGTTAAAAGGTCCATTCGCTCTCTCAATTCAATATCAATAAACAAAGATTGTCCAATAACGACAGAGTCTTTAGGATGCTGTATGGTGTAATTATAAACAAACTCTTTTTGAGGCTTTTCATGACCAAACCAAACTTCGAAACTCTTTTCTGTCGTTAGAAACAAGTCTGCTGTGTTATCATTATTAAGATCTAAGAAAGCATGGGCATGAGGTTGTGCTAAAGTTTCATTTTTCCCATCCATTGGAATCTCTGTTGGTGGTCCCCTATTGCTATCGAATATCCAAAACATTCTTTTATTTGCAGTATTTAAACCGAACAAGTCAATAATCATATCCTGATTGTAATCGATAGCTAGAGGTTGGCCAATGATTGTTAGAATTGGATCGGCTTCATTGCTGCAATTTAAATGATTCGCTCCTCCCCAATTGATATGCACATAAGTTTTCAATTCTTCATCAGTGCGTTTCAAGGTGGTTACAAGAACGTCCATGAAAGCATCTCCGTCAAAATCACCAGGCACAACACTTGTTATTTGTCCCTGATATTGACACCCTAGCGGTTTATGAACTGTTGATCGCAATAAAGGTTCTTCCTCAGCAGAAAGGAAAATTTCAAGTGATTTTCCATTCTCTCTAAGCACAAAAATATCTGTTAATTCGTCTGAATTAAAATCGCCAAATGCTGCAGGCATTCCATCTACTAATGAACCAAATACACTTTGAGTAATGTCACTCGACTCGCTACATCTTCCTAAAGCCAAAATAATGGCTATAAATAAATATTTAAACATTTTATGTTTCGTTTTTGGTATTTATCACATTATTCACTGCTTAATTCGGGTTTTGTGTTTTACTCTGTTATTGAAGTTACAGATCTGTCAGCTTGACACTGACAACCAGACTTAGTCAGCTGCACAGTGAAGTATGGAATGAATATTTGCGGATATATACCAAGTGAATATAAATGATTGAGAATTATTTAGTTGGCAACAACGTAGGCATGACTCATTAAATTTTCAAAATTCAACTTTCTTTTTGAAACAGTCAAAAAAATTGACTGTTTCAAACGTTATTAAATAAAAATAGTTTTAACAACAGAGAGCACAAAACATTTATTGTAATGGCCTATTTTCGCAGTTGATTGCAAAATGAAAATGGCTGTATTCACAGCATTCAGCTTACGAACAATTTGTTAAAAACCTATCCCGTTTTTCGCATAAGAAATATTCAAAATATTCAAGAATTAATTATTTAAATTAATTTAAATAGAAGACGCGCAATACGATTTTTTTAATGAAATACAGGGTGAAGGTACTAAGAAGCTCCAATCTGGACTCAGACCACTACCTCTCAAAGATCAAAATAAGACTCCAGCCTAGAAACACTAGATTACACAGAACCTCCAAAATGGTAAAATTTGACGTCGAGCGACTCAAGAACAGTCAAGAACTAAGTCAGAGACTGAACAACACAGACCTAAACAACTGGGACCAACTGAAGGTGACTCTTGTCAAGGCGGCCAATGAACTCGCCCCTCTCGCTAGGAAGCATCCGTGGTGGACTGAAGACTGTGACAATGCAATAGCCCAAAGACAGATAGCCTGGCTGAAGTGGAATTCTAAAAAGACCAAGGAAAATTGGCATAAATTTTTGGAACAAAGAAAGGTTACAGCCAAGATAATTCGAGGAACCAAACGAACCTTCACACAAAACCAACTAACCCAAATCGAAGAGAGCTTTGCTAAGAATAATTTCAGAGATTTCTTTGGAACCTTTAAGCAGGTACTCAGAACATACGCTCCGCCAAGCCTCCACTTCAGAGACTCACAAGGCAAACTGGCTTATAATGACAAGGACAACTGCCACCTTTTGGCTCAGTACTTAAAATCTACTCAACTGTGACCCACCCAGAGAAGACTTCGACTATAAACAAACCACACCAAACCCGGACTCGCTTCGCCCTTCATTGGAAGAAGTTGGCCAGATCATCCAACTTCTTAAGAATAATAAGGCAGCTAGAGAGGAATCTATCGTTGCTGAACTGTGGAAAGGTGCTGGAAACAATGCCGTGCGAAAGCTAACCGAGATCATGCTGGACATCTGGGAACCAGAGAAATTACACCTGATTGGAAATCTGCTCTGATCCATCTGCTTCACAAAAAGGGAGATTTTACGGATCTAAACAACTACCGTGGAATTTCTCTCATCCCGGTAACATACAAGATTCTCTCGAAGGTGTTACAAACAAGGGCAGAAAATCAGTTGGATACTCAACTGGGAGAATACCAGGGGGGCTTCAGGAAGACCCGATCCTGTGTTGAACAGATCCTCAACCTTAAAACTGTACTTGCATACTCCAAGATGAGAAACTGCAAGGTGGTCGTCACCTTTGTTGATTTTAGGAAGGCCTATGATTGCATTGATAGATAAACGCTTAACAAAGTACTCCAGGAACTAGCACTAGACAACAAAACCCGCAGACTAATCTTAGAAACTTTGACCAATACCCATTCCAAGGTTAAATTTAGAGGCGAGATTTCAGAAAGCTTCGAAATAAAAACTGGAGTGAGACAAGGAGATGGACTTTCCCCACTTCTCTTCAACTGTGTCCTTGAAAAGGTTATGAGAGAATGGCGCAAGGAACTGAACAATTTGGGTGCTCAGAGTGGTATCTACCTGGGATGTAAGAACGATGGACTGGTTGTAGATTGCCTGGCCTTTGCAGATGACATGGCACTGTTTGCTGTTTCTCTTGAGATGGCAACAATGCAGGTAAACTGTCTCAGAAAACAGGCTGCCAAAGTGGGTCTTCAAGTGTCACTGGTGAAAACAGAATTCTTCACCAACATTAGAGAAGCAAACAGAGAGATGTTACTAGAACAGGGAAACATCAAGAGGACTGAGAAATTTAAGTATCTCGGCGAATGGATTGAACCCAACTTATCAGAAAGAGCATCATTATCCAAGAGAGTCAGCAAGTTAGAACTAGCCTATCAGCTGACTAAGAACACTTACAATAAGAAATGCCTGTCACGCAACCTGAAACTTAAGCACTACACATCAGTCTTACGACCAGAAGCCCTATATGCCATGGAGTGTCTTTCCTTGAACTGAAGGGGTGTAATAGAGAAATTGGAAATCAGAGAGAGGATAATCCTCAGGAAGATCCTAGGCCCGGTAAAGGAAGATGGGGAATTCCGAAGACGGCATAACTCTGAGCTCTACGAACATATTGAGATGCTCTCTGACTGTGCAAGGAAAAGAAGGGTAGCTTTCTATGGCCACATTGCAAGATTGCCTCCAAACCGACTAACCAACCGTCTGTTCACCTTCTGGCAAAACAAGAAGCTTTGTACCACTTGGTTGACAGAGACTGAGAAGGATATTAAAGAACTGGGAATAACAGATCTCAAAAACAGACAAAAAAGACAGTCTGTGAGACGCACCCTAAAGGAAGTCCGTGGATTTCAGGAAAAACCTCGAAGGAAAGGTGCTCCTGGACAGAAGAGAGAAAGCAGTTACACCGGCAGAAGATGCGACAATACTGGGCAAAGGTCAAAGCCCAACAGTTGAGATGGGTGGACAAGCGTGGTCCAAAGTAGGCCTATTCGAAAGAAGAAGAAGAAATACAGGGTGTCTCAAAAAAATGTCGAAACTTCGAATGACGAGAAAAACTTTATTTATGAACATAGAGAGAAGTTCAAGTACAGAAGACAAATGTAATTGAAGAATCATGTTCGCAAATGTTCAAATTGATGACCATTATTGTTCAGACAACGCTGATAACGCGCATATGATGCTTAATGCGGATATCCCACAACACAATGTTACTCCTGGTAAGTTTAAATGGTGTTTAACTCCTACATGGAGATTTACAGGACCACAGTACGTGCAATTATGGCGATTAATGGAGCCATTTAAAGGAAGTCTCATCGCTCCACACAATTTTTTTTTTGAAACCCTGCATCTTCTGCACATTTTGCCTGGACCAGGTACCATTTTTTATAAGAATGCTAACCAGAAACGGTAGAAAATATTTTTAAATTCTGCCTCTTCTTCTTCTTCTTAGCGTTGTTCCGCTGGTGCAGGGTCCGCTTTCTGTAAAGTCTCCGAAGGTATAGCACTGCGAGCAGCTCCTAGTAGGTACTGTTGTCAAATCTGCCCTTCATTTTGAGATTGAAGGTCAACGTCCCAGAGGAAGACCCAAGCAGCGAGGGCAGGATACGATAAATAATGACCTAAAGATCGTGGGCCTAAAGCCAAATGACGCACAAAGCCGTGCAAAATGGCGGTCATGACAGCCAAATGACCGCCATTTTGCACGGTTTTGTGCGTCATTTGGTTTTAGGCCCACGATCTTCAGGTTCACCATTTATCGTGTCCTGCCATCGCTACTTCGGTCTTGCTCTGGGACGTTGACCTTAAATCTCAAAATGGTTCGTTTCTCTCTCATTTTGACCACAATTGGAGTGACACCCATTTCTCTCGAATTATGTCGTTTCTGATATGGTCAATAAGGGAGATGCCCATTCCCCAATGAAGCATTTTCATTTCCATGGCATGTAGATGACATTCGGAAATCTTGTCAGATGGTCGACATTCGACTCCATATAGCGCAACAGGCCGTATCACTGTCCGATATATCTTGGATTTGAGGTGAAGTGGCATTTCCGTGTCGCAAGGTGCACCCGTGACCTCCTTCCACCGCATCCAGGTTGCATTTACTCTGGCTCTTACTTCATCACTGAAGATGCCATCACTCTGTAGACGAGACCCAAGGTACCAAGAGGAGTTGGACTAGATTTTCTCCAGCGACTTGAATGGCACGTCAGTTGGATTTAACTCCAGATATTCCGTCTTTTTCACATTTATACATAGACCATACTGGGAGAGGCGGTTATTCCATTCTTCAACTTGGCGTTGGAGTTTCGAGGGAGAAATCTGCAACCATTACATCATCCGCAGAATCATACAGAAGGGTTCAAGGGACATTCCGTTGTTGTCCATGACAAGAAGAAACAGGGTTCGTGATAGTGCTCAACCTTGGTGGACCCTGATATTTACAGGAAAGTTATCTGAGGTGCAAACAGCACAACGTACTCTGCTGCTGATGTTTCTGGTGATGTGTGTAGCATCTTGACCACATTAATAAATTATTCTGGTACTCCATGGTCTCGGAGCGTATACCAAATTAACTCATGAGGAACACGATCAAAGGAATTTTCGAGGTCGAGGAAAGCAATATGCAGTGGTTTCCTTTTGCAGTGGTTTCACGATGCTTCTCGATGAGTAATCGTGCTGAAAATATGGCGTCAGTACTTCCACCTCTCTCTTGACACAATTCCACACTTGTTGATGTTAATGTTGGCAATGTCACGTAGTCGATGATCAAGAGTTCTCTCTTGATCTTCATTGAGAAAAGAAATCTTCATTGTATGTGAGAGAAGGCGTATTGAGCGTTAGTTAGAATGCTGATGCCAGCGTCTGAGAATCTCATGTTTGCTCTGTAATCTTTTGTCTTCTTTGCTCTTTATGAACGCATAGTCTTCAATATCTCCTGTTGTTTTTACTGGAGCTGCTTCTTTGGTGTCCAATTTGAGGTAGAGATTGTTGTAGTGGTTGGTTCTTGCTTCATCGACGGCTTTCTTTACCTCTGGTTTAGCAGTAATGTATCTTTCTCTGTGCTCGTCTGTCTTTTGAGAAATCCAGGTTTTGAATGCTGTCTTCTTATCATGGACCTTTTCTTGTACCTGAGCTGTCCACAGCTGTGTCTGCTTTGAATTATTAGTAAAAAAAGGTTAAACACACGTATTCTTCAGCGAGGTTCAAAATGTGAGTAGCAGTTTCCTTAACATTTTGCTCGGGTACCGCAACACTGACAAGATTTGGGTCGGCTTCCTCACCACGTGGAATTTTAATATCATCTTTGAAGTCGCACATTATCTTCATCATGTTTCTACCGCGAGTTCCAATAAGTCTGGAAAGGACGCGAGAATCTACGATTTCTTACTTTACCATGTCGTTCAATTCAATCCATTGACGATCTTCATTATATCGTCCTTTACTCTGTGGGTGTTTTCTTGTAGCCTGTGATTGTAATGATATGCTCTTCGGGATCACCTCTTTTAGGGAAATTAATTTGTACTTTGTGTTCAGCCCTAATCTTGCCGATGGCAGCTCCATGTTTTCCAATAATCTTATCATGGAACTCATGGAAGAATTGACGTTATCTTATTATATCATGGAAGAAGAAGAAGTTATCTTATCTTGGAAGAATTTACCTGAATGGTCAATGCAAAGGATTATAATTCTCTCTCGTTGCGATCGGTTTCGATTTGCTTGACTCGGACGAGAACGGTTTCTTTAGCCTTCTTGGTGTTCACAAGAGCTCCAGTGGGTACAGGGTAAGGATACACAAATTTTTGTACCCTTGTGGGAACATGCATGGTCTCGAACATCTCCAACTCCCAAAAGTTGCAACTGAAGGAAGGAAACCCAAGAAGAGCATTAGCTCTGAACTGTTGACACACTCATCACATAATAAGTCGTGAAAAAAAAAATTAACGATACAACATGTAACACAAAGTAAAACACAAAAAATATAATACAATTTACAGTTGGATGTCTAAATTATTAATGTAGTCAATTGAGTCTGGTGTCCCTGTCGGGAAATCATTTGGATGACCTCCGTATGCCCTCAGATTGCAGCGTTCCGTGATGTGACGGATCGTCTGCCTTTCAGCGCCGCAGTCACACTGTGGGAAAGGTATTATGTTCTACTTGTAGAAGGCATCAACGCACCTGCCATGGTTGGTCCTAATCCGGTTAAGTGTCCATGTCTTACGTGGTAGATCAAAGCCGGCTGTTGTAATTGTTATGCACGGCATGTTGTGAAGTTTCGGTTGGACTGCTTGGGTCCATTTCTGCCTCCACTCATTTATTGGGTTGAAGTCAGCGGTCGCCTGGTTTTCAGCGGTTCTGATAGGGGGTTTTCTTGAGCGCAGCGGGGGGCACGGGAGGAGCCTCCACGCGTGCATTTTCTCCTGAATATGTAGAACATGCTGGCGCCCCCTGGTAACACTATCCCACCAGACAGTGGCCAATCTTTCCACCACCGGAAACTGCCGGACACGGAAAAGTAAAGTTGAGCGTTGCCTATTCCTTCCTATGTCATCGATATCTCTGTTTATTGGTGTTTTCGAAGAACCTTGTTGTACTGTCTGACAAGTGCAGTGGATCTCCTTATCGCTGGGGGTGGAATATGGCATAGTACTGGTAGCCAGTGACTTGGTGTAGATCTAATTGTGCCCGACATTAAACGCATGGTTCAGTTGAACGTCGACCATTTTAACGTGTGGGCTGTTTGACCAGGCCGGAGCACAGTATTCCGCCGTAGAGTAAACAAGCCCTAAGGCGAAATAACGAAGCGTTGTAGCGGAGGATCCCCACGAAGTGGCGTATAGTTTTTGTATGATGTTATTTCTTGTTTTGAGTTTTGAGGCAGTCTTAGTTAGGTGTTGTTTGAAGGAAAAATTTCTGTCAAGAGTTACTTCCAGGTATTTAGGATACCGGTTGTGGTGCAGCAGTCTGTTACCGGAGTTCTTTATTGGCCATGCGGTTGTTTAGGTGAAAGCGTGCTTGCACTGTGTTGGAGTCTCCAGTTGTGGAAGTATTTCCCTAGGGTGTTCAAGTCATCTCTAAGCGTTTCCTCCATTGATTTACTTCTGGCTGCTATTGCCCAGTCATCAGCATTGCCGAATTTTCTGGATCTTGTTATAGGCATATCTGCATTGTACCAGTTGAACAGGAGAGGGGCTAGAACTGAGCCTTGAGGTAGAACGTTATTAATGAGTTTCTTCCATTCGCTCAGTGAATTTCCCATGGCAACACGAAATAATCTGTAGACCTTTTCATAGTTTTTTTGTGGGCATATAACAATTTCCGCTTCTGGTACCCGGTATATAAGTCGTAAGTGACAAAACTTGGTCGGCACAGCTTCGTTTTGGCCGGAATCCAGCCTGCTCAACTGGTATGCTTTCTAGGATCTTTGAGCTTATTCTGTTGTACAGAAGCCGCTCTAATAGTTTGTAGCTAGCACTTAGAAACGCGGTGGGACGATAGTTCTCTGGCTTGTCAAATGGCTTTCCTGGTTTTAGGATCGCTATTATCTTTGTTTGTTTGAATAGGCGAGGGATAATTCCTGTATTTAGAAAGTTATGCCCGCTCCACACTCTCGCGAAGTAGCACGGAGTTGAGCGAGGAACGAGAGTGTGGTCACGTTACTCGGTCCGCTTTGTGCTTCCTCGCCTCGCCTTGGCTAACTTCGCTTCATGAAGCGGTTTTTCGTACCCGAGTCAAAGGGACACGAGGCGCGAGTACGAGGAAGGGAGAGTATCACGTCTACACTTTCGTGTTTACTCGTCCTTTAATTTAGTCAACTGTATGCAGCTGGGTTAGTTCACAACCGTTTCTTGAACGATTAAAAACTGAAAATATTTTTATTTAATATTATTAAATTTTATGTAATATTAAATTAAATAATATCAAAAATCATGAGCGATTGATCCCAAGAACTCCAGTTACAATTCCTTGAGGCTTTTCAAATGGAACCAGTTATTTGGGATCAGTTATTGGGATAACATAATTATAACAATTAAAAGAACAAATAGGTGCAGCAGCAGCTACTACCTGTTCGGTGTCGGTCATGGTCCTCGCGAAGTAAGGCGAGAGTGTAGATACCTCCTCCGTGTAGTTCCTCGCCTCGAACAACTTCTGCGAGGATCCTCGCCGAAATTACTCCGCGAGAGTGTGGAGCAGGCATTAGATGGAGCTTAGCCAACCAGAGACGGGCATTTTTTTCCTAGATTTATTAGAAACTCCGGATGTATACCATCGAACCCTGGAGCTATCCCTGCCTTCACATCCTATAGTGCTTTTGTAAAGTCTTCATGGGAGAAGAACCGAGAGTATTCTAATTGTAGCTCGGTGGCGGATTTTCGACGTTTAAACTCCCTTTTCTCTTGGGTAATGAGTTCTCGATCTCAAGGTGCCCTAGAAGTAGAGACAATATGTGAGGCGACAGCATTTGGTGTTACGGCAGAGTTGGCACGGATCGGCACGTTTCCACTTCCTGGAGTTCCTCAGAATACTATTAACAGGGGATAAGCAGAGAGAACAAAGGCAGAAATATGAGTATTTCAGAAATATAGATCTGATGCTCGATGTCCTGTTTTTCTAATTCAAATCATTTGTATTACAAGTTAAACTTGTTTTATAAAATAATTTTTTATTACTCAAGCGCGAAAAATACTTCTTGGCGCACGTTTCTTAATACGAGAAATGTCACTTCTCGTTGAATTTCCACATAACCTAACGCACGCAAATATTCAATATCGCTACGTTTCATTAAAAAAAAAAACGAATAAATAAAAATAAAATGAACACAATCAAGACCGTGATATTAAACAAGTGACGTGAAATATCAGAATTTTGTTTTTCATTACAAAATAATAATAAAAATTAAAGAAATTAAAGTGTAAATTCTATGGTGATACCGGAGACTAAGGAGATTTCTTGTAATTTGGCTTTCCTGGTTTTAGAATCACTATTATCTTTGTTTGAATAGGCGAGGGATAATTCCTGTATTTAGAATGTTAGTGAGGAGCTTAGCCAACCAGAGACGGACATTTTTTCCTAGATTTATTTGAAACTCCGGATGTATACCATCGAACCCTGGAGCTTTGCCTGGCTTCACATCCTCTAGTGCAGCTATTCTCAACCGCTGGTCTGGCGGACCACCAGTGGTCCGCGGAGAAATTCTACTAGTCCGCGGACAATTTTTTCTATCCGCGAAAAAATATTACTTATAAAAAAAAACTAAATTGTAATTTATAAAATTACGAAATACAAATATCTTAAACTAATTTTAATTCTGATAATAATTAATCTAATAATTCTTCTAACTTTAATTAATCTAATAATAATCTAATAATTCCTCGAATGTAATGTATGATTAGTACAGCACTGAAGAAAAATTCCCGAAATGCTTACAAGTGCGCGCGAGCGCGGCAAGCTGACACGCTGCAAAAAATGGTTAACAATTAACTTATGTAGTAGTTCTTTAATACCTAGTAAAATTTTGTTCTTAAAAAAATATCACTGGTCCGCGATTTTTTTTTACAAATTTTACTGGTCCGTGGGCCAAAAAAGGTTGAGAAACGCTGCTGTAGTGCCTTTATAATGTCTTCATGGGTAAAGGGCCGAGAGTATTCCAAACCACCGGAGTGAAACAATCTACACCACCCGAGACAATTGAAAAAGCAAATTCTTCATTTTTGATTCCACTTGTTTTGGATGGCCCTTGGATCCCAAACTTGTAAGAATAATGTCAAATATAAGTAACCTCGTATGAATAATAAAAAATATTGTTTGTAACACATACCGCCCGTGTTTCAATTGCCCTCTCGAGCGAATGTGCGTCAAATTGATAACTTACCGCCCTAGTTACAAAATATACTAAAGTATAAGGAAGTAAATTAGGAATTATATGAAAAGGAGAATAAAACATAAATACATATTTTATATCATATATTTCTCTCCCTCAGGTAGTCCTGGGCTATCAAAAGGACCACAAGGACTCTTGTATACATCATATTTATATATACATAGTTTTTTATTTATTATTATTTCAATTATATAAATGATATCGCCGATATAAACTTTATTTTTTATACCAGTATTCTTTTTCCCAGTAACGTTCAGTCTAAGTTCATGCAGCATGTACTTCTTCTTCGAAAATAATAATCATTAGAAAAATAAAACGAAAACAATACAAAACGGGAGTTAAAACAAACATCATTTAAAAGAGAGGAATATAAATGCAACTATGAAACTTTACTAGATTTCAGTACGGTGAAAAAAGTAATCGTTTTGAGGAAGGCACCAGCGGCACCACCTCGGAGAGGTTGTATGACACTTTATGAGGAAAAAGACGACAAAAAAAACCCAAACCAGTGGCCAAAGTTTATCACAATCAAAAAAGCTGGTTCAGTTTCAATAAAAAAAATGTTTTACGCCACAAATCAAGAAAACTAGATAAATGGAATTAGTTTTTGTCGTGGCTGAAAATAATTAACTGTATATTAATCAATAATTCTTTTCTGTCGCGGGAGGTTAATCCTTATTATCTATGCAAAATAAGAAAAAAAAAATGCATAACAAATAAACAACTTAACTAGACCACTATTA
The DNA here is from genome assembly GCA_944588485.1 of Phosphuga atrata. Taxonomy (NCBI): domain Eukaryota; kingdom Metazoa; phylum Arthropoda; class Insecta; order Coleoptera; family Silphidae; genus Phosphuga; species Phosphuga atrata. The sequence continues at coordinate 58,600,975 of OX155899.1, forward strand.
TTAAACTATCAATATACATTTAAAAAAATCAGTTAAACATATACAATGTACATATAAACTAAAAAAAATATCATTTTAACATCTCTACATGGTTTAAATGTCGCCCCCATTGTAGTAGGCCGTTTTTATAAAAAAAAAACTTTTTTGAAAACTATTTTTTTTGATAAATTTTCTTAATATAAATCGATCGGTTTCGATCGAAGAAAAATATCGTCAAAAATGTTCCTCTTAATTATATTTTTTTTTCTCGAAATGCGTCTTATGTGAATTCAGATCCATGTCAGAGTCCGTTGTCGTAGCCAGGCCTATCAATTAATGCAGCAAATAGTGAGGAAGAGGTCTAATGTTAGTATTTATATGAGCACCAGTCCGGTAACAATTGGCAGTGTGTATTCAACCCAAATTATTTTTAAAACAATGCTCAGAATGCCAAAAAATTACATCTTTACAAATGCCTAATTAATTTACTAATAGATGAAGTTTCGTTTGAATGCATTGGTGATTTCTTTGTTTTCATTCTAAAATAATCGTAAAGATATGAGTTTTTCATAGTAACAGTCTGAGCAGAGCTTTCTAAAAACGACACCAAACAGCTTCCCGCTTAAAATATAAAATATAATATTGGACTGGCATATTGTTACGTTTCTTTGTTGTTTTATTTAGCGTCTGTTGCCCCATGCACCAGAAATGGAGGAGACTTGGGGAGGATCGTTGTTGGACCGGCCTCCGAAAGACGGGAATTCCGTTACGCTTTCAGTGTTGGGGGCTTGTTGCTCCCAAGGGCCACCGGCAACAACGAAGCCGTTGTTGTCGCGACCGCCACGGTTTGAAGTCTGGTTCTGGTTGGTTGGTGGAGCACGATAGCTGTTCCACATTTCGTTTTCGGCAACATCTTGCATCTAGAAAAAATGTATTCAGGTAAATTACAAAATATATTTTTTATAACAATGCTAACCAGAAACAGCAAAAAATATTTTTATTAAACTTACGTATTCTTCAGCGAGGTTCAAAATGTGAGTAGCAGCTTCCTCAACATTTTCCTCAGGTCCCGTAACGGTGACAAGATTTGGGTCGGCGTCCTCACCACGTGGGAATTTAATATCAACTTTGAAGTCGTCCATTATCTTCCTGATGTTTCTACCGCGAGTTCCAATAAGTCTGGAATGGACGCGAGAATCTACAACGATCTCTTCCTTTACCATGTCGTTTAATTCGTTGACGATCTTCATTATATCGTCCTTTGCTCTGTGCGTGTTTTCTTCATAGCCTGTGATTGTAATGATATGCTCTTCGGGATCACCTCTTTTAGGGAAATTAATTTGTACGTCGTGATCCGCCCTAATCTTGCTGATGACAGCTCCACGTTTTCCAATAATCTTTGGATGGAACTCAGGATTTACTTGAATGGTCAATGCAAACGATTTTAATTCTCTCTCTTTGCGATCGGCTTCGATTTCCTTGACTCGGACGAGAACGGCTTCTCTAGCTCTCTCGGTATTCACAGGAGCTCCAGTGATTTTTATTTTGTCCTCTTTGAGCTCGGCTGGTGAAAGTACAATGTGGACATCATAAATGTCCATTAACTCTTTCACATCACGACCACTTTTGCCGATGATTGAACGATGGAGATCGAATGGAACATCGACATCTATGGTCACAGGCTTCAAGTCAATTAGAGCTTGTTTTGCGTTTTTGCAATTTTCTTCTTTTCCCGTAATGCGGATCACATCGCACTGACGAATTGGATCTTCATTAACGTCACCATTAACTTGACCCTCATTTATATATTCTACAGAAGAAAAAAATACTATGTAATGTTCAGTATCAAAGGAATGGTTGGGATAGATGGCTATAAAGGGCAAAAACCTACCTGTATTGTTTTTATCTGGGAATTTAATTTCGACATCGAATTGAGCAACGATGTTCTGAACCTTGAATCCTTTGGCGCCCATGATCGTGCGATGCAAATTTTGTGGAATAATGCACTCCATGGTGACTCTAGATTCTAATTCGGTGACGTGCTCTAAAATTCTTTGCTTGGCGGCTTCGATGCACTCCTTGGCGCCTTTTAAGACAACACGGTCTCCTTTATCACCTGACCTTGGGAAGGAAATTATCACGCCGCCACATTCATCTCCAATTCTTTGCAAAATCTCCCCACGACGAGCAACAAAGTATTTATGATGACGTCTGTCCACAGTCATATGACTTTCAGTAATGTTGTCCTAATAAAAAAATATACAATAAATTGACAAATGCGAAATATCGAATATAATTACAATTTCTTTAATCGTAGTTTCCAATTGAGCTTTAGCCTGAAGAACAGCTTCTTTCTTTCCCATGATGGTAATCAACTCGCGATCCTCATCTTGACTGGTTGGGAAAACAATACGAGCTCCAGTTGCGTCTCTCAACTTCCTGATATTAGCTCCATTCTTGCCAATAAGGAATTTGTGGTGTTGAGCTTTAGCGCGAACCTGAATAACGATAAAAAAATAAGTCACTGTCGACTAAAAATGAATTTCAAATTTACCTCAGCTGTGTGACTATTAAGCTGTCGTTCACTAGCTAAATCTAAGAGCTGTTGCTTAGCTCTATCAACATCCTCCTTTGGTCCACGAATGGTAACCTTGTCGCTCTTGCTTTCAGGGCTTGGGAATTTAATAGCAACTCCTCCACAGTCTTCCATGATGGAGTGAATCAATTTTCCCCTAGCTCCGATAATGGAGTTGTAAAATTTGGGATCAATAGTAATTTCTTCAGTTACGATTGTTTCAAGTTCATCTTGAATTTTGCGAATCTTCTCACGTGCTTCCTCGACTTTCTCCTTTTTGCCGATAATTGTAATCACATCGTTGGTGTCGCCTTCAGATGGAAGGTCGATCTTGGTTTGGGTTTCCTCGCGGATTTGGCGGATGTTGCCGCCACCCTTACCAATGATGAATTTGTGGAATTGTTTAAATATTCTAACTTCGATTTGGTAAGAGGACTCGTTCAATTCTTTAACCAACTTCTGAAGATATTTGGAACATTGATCTACGTCATTCTTTGGACCACGTACTTTCACAACATCGCGTTTATCAGCTAGTAAAAATATTGGATTAATGGAAATGAAAATTGAAGTAAAATAAAAGCTTACCAACTCCAGGGAAACTAATTTGAACTTGGTTAAATCTATCCCTAATTTCCTTAATGTTTTCTCCTTTGGCACCAATAATGTTCTTGTAGTGCCTTTGTTCAATGATAACGTCCTTTTCTTTTTCGTTTTCTAACTTTTTAACTAAATCTTCAAGTTCTTCTTGGGCTTGTTTCACTCCAGGTGTACTGCCTTCGATGCGAATCAGTCCGCTTTCTTCAATGTTTATGACGACACCAGTTTCATCCTTGATTCTGTTTACGTTAGCACCAGATTTTCCAATAATGTGCTTATAGAATTTGGGATCAACAGCAATTTCGCTGAAAGTCAATTTACTTAAGTTCTCGTTAACTTTATCTTCGAGAGTCTTCTGGATTTTCTGCACTTCTTCTGGTGGTCCTTCGATCTTAATTTTGTTTTCTTTGTCGTTAAACTCGACATGAACTTTAGAATAATTTTGGGTAATTTCTTTTATGTCGGCGCCTTTGCGTCCAATAATGTATTTGTGGATCCAAGCTGGTGCTGGAACGTCGCTTGTTTTAACAGAGTTAGCTTTGGCACAAACCATTCCCAGCGCGGTTCCAAGTTTTTCATGAGGTCCTCTTAAGGTGATAGTGTCTGTGCTGGAGTCACTGGATGGCATTTCTACGCTAACTCCAGTTTCTTTGAGAATTTCGGCAATGGTGCTACCCCTTGGGCCAATTACATATTTATGTTGGGATTTTGTCACTTCAACTTGCACCGTGTGGCAGTTATCTTTAATTTGGTTGTAAATCGCGAGGATTTTATTCTTTGCGGCTAAAACACTATCTTTGTCGCCAGCGATAACAATCTCGTTTTTCATGACAGATTGTGGTGGAACGTTAATTCTGGCACCAGTCTCGGCAATCATACTAGTTAGTCCTTCATTAAAAGCCCCTACAATGAACGGATGAAATTTCTTAGGAATGTCGATCCTCTCAAAGGCTTTCTTGGATTGTTCGTCGGAAGTAACTCTGATTTCATGTTCAGCTTTTTCAATACCATCTTTTGGACCTACAATGACAATGGTTTCAGATGGATCGCTCATAGGTGGAAAAGTAATTTTTGTTGCTGTCAATTTCTCAAGTTCCTTCAACCTATCGCCCTTCTTTCCCAAGATAGATCCGTGGTGCTCCTTGGGAATAACGATTTGCTTGCTAGCTTGAGCTTGGAAATGAGATAAAATCTTCCTTCTGGCTTCCAAAACCTCGTTCTGTTTTCCAGTAACGAGGAACGTAAGCGACTGATCTTTGCCAGAAGAAATTTCAATATGAGCTCCAGTTTCTCGCATGATAGTGGTACAAGAATGGATCGATTCGCCCTCGCCAAATTTGTCGCTGTTGTCTTGTTTGCGGTCTGCGAACGGCACGGTGAAGACCTGAGTGACGACCGAAGAGCCAACTCGCATCTTATGATTGCCCCATTCACCATTGCTGCTTTGGGTTGGTGTTGATTCAGGCAAAGCGGGAAAAAGAATATTGTAGTTATTGTTGGACGGCTCGTAAGCTGCGCCCTCTTCACTCACTGCTTGCTGCATTTTGGGATGTCCTGTGTCGCGCCAAGTCGTTACAGTAACACTAAAATGTAAGTATTATTAATTTTAATTGAAGTAATAAAGCTTAATATGTTTATAAAAAAATAATAATTTGTTTATAATAAAATTTTAAGAAACGGTAGAATATTTTAGTAATACTAGTAAACTATTAATCTAAAATACTGATTGTACAGCAATATCACGTTCTACTTCCACATCATCTAAAGTCAATTGCAATTTCATACTCGATTAGCGAAATCGAGCAAAACATTTCGAAAGTTATGTGCCCTTTAAAATACCGATTGTCACCGTGCAATTATTTATTTATTTATTTAGCGTTTGGCTACATCACAGGCTTTAATATATGAACATTACACATACATGAACATTTCAACGACGAAATTTAGCTAAATATTTATTATTTTTCTAAATGTTATTAGATTAAACACAGATCGATTTATTTCTTTCAATAGAGCCAACTTAATTACAATGAACGTTCATATCCATGACATGGATAATGGACATCCTAATCGATTACGCAAAACTGAAATAATTATAATGAATTCCTAGTTTAGTGTAATTAACGAACATAATGCGTAGGTAATACAGAATATTATAGGGTATGTATTATTCCAGTTGATTAATGAAAAAATACTTAGCTATTATACTAATTGCGTTCATTTTCTTATCGCAGGCGAACATATTTATTTGAAATAATTACAGTCGAACTTCCATAACTTGAACTTCTATAACTCCAAATTTTCTATAACTAGAACTTTTTTAGAAATTCATACGTTTAGATAGCATTTTACATATAAATTAACTTCCATAACTCGAATTTTCCTTAACTCGATTTTTTTCATAAATCGTAGTAAAAATGTGTACAATGGTAAAATTTTACATAGAAAATAATCTCTATAACTCTAATTTTTAAATCGCTGCGTACTTTCCAAAATTTATGGTGCCGGATATTGCCTATCATAAACCGTATCGTATTTGTTATAGAAAAGGTACTATATATTAATGAGATTTTAGAGTTTAAACTCATTATTTCTTCTCACCTATGCCGTTACAATTGCAAATATGAGTGGTCAGAGAAGAAAACTCAATACGATGTCGTTATCTGACAAAGTGAGGTTGATACGTGAAGTGGACAAAGGAATTACAAAGAAAAAAAGTGATTGCTGAAGACTTTGGGATTCCACCAAGTACAGTTTCTTTAATTATAAGAAACCGCGAAGAAATTCTGAACAAAGCCCAAAATGGTGCAACTAATTATGCATACGTTTGAAAAAGTGTAACTAAGAAGACAGAGTTGGCTGAGAGCCTCTTCTTCAGACGAAGTGTACCGCGCATTATCTACTTTGGAGAACTTTGTAGATAGAGAATTTTTTAATGGAAATATAAATAAATGGAAATATAAATAAAATTACCGACTTTAAAAAAAATAATATATTAATTATAATTATTTTTAGTTAATTATTATTATATAACATAATATTAATACTGTATATTCTTTGTTTTGTTTATAAATAAATGCATACGTTATATTATACATTTGGTATATTATGTTATATTTACTTGTTATATTTACAGAACAAATTGTGTAAAGTGAATTTTGCTCATTTTATAATTATGTATTTCTCTAACTCGAATTTTCTATAACTCCATTTTTTTTTTCGTGAACTATGGTAATTCGACTTAAGGAAGTTCGACTGTTCGATTTACAAATCATTTAAAAACCCTAAATTAACATGTATCAAAGTTTTTGTAAACTTGATCTTTTGAATACTTATTGGAGATGCAATCTATTAACCAGTCCTAGATGCAATCTATTGACCAGCCATAGATGGAATCTTTTGCCCAGCCCTAAATGCAATCTATGGACCAGCCCAAGCAAATTTTTGAGCAACAAAAATACGTGTTAGCTTTTGACTTTTGAAGTATTGTAATAAGTTTTGTTTACGATATTTTATTCAGATTCGAAAACGTTTGTAGACTTTAACGAGACGAAAGCTCAACATGATCAAACGACTATGATAAGTTCATGGAGAATATAAACAATTGCAAATAATTAAATATTCTTTTCAGACATAATAATAATAAACAAACAACTTAAAAAAAACAAAAACTGTATTTTTAGGCCCATCAATAAGTGCATTATTTTTAAATTTTTTAACAAATCATATTTTCTTTTTCGATAATCTTGTATTTCGTCCATTTCAATGCTCAGTAATGGATTTTTCCTTTACATTAAAAAAACATTATTTTCGTCAATAGCAAGTAATAAATATCGAAAGTGTAGATAGATATACAATTGAAATAATACTGCATTACAGTTCAACAAAAGTGTTGATATTACGCAGGTTTCACATTAAATTGATATTAGAATTGTATTGAGTATCTAGATAGTATATTAAAGAACGAGTTCAATAAGCGCGATTTTTCAGCACGCGTCCATGTTTAGATAACGATGAGCGTAGCGTGGAGTTTTCTAATGGATAAGTGTGAATTTTTCTTTTTTGCCATTTTATGCCATTTCTAAATAAAAAAATCGCCGATACATATTGAGGAAATTATACTGCATTCCGCGAGCCATTAACGAACGCATATGAGTACTTTAATGACTTCATTATGGATGCAAAATAGAAAAAGTTTATTACAAAATTGGGCAACAAACTAAAAGCAATATAGAGCAAATATTACACATGAAATTCATTTTGTGGAGTTAATAAAAAGTTAATAAACATACAACGCTTCTTATCTTCTATTCTAAACGACCTTGGTTATGTCGAGCACGAATATCAAGATGTAAGACTTTTTAACACTTTTAGTTATTATTTATATAAAATCTAGACTTATTTGCGATAAAACAAAGCATAAATTGGTGTTAAATCGGAAATGTTAAGATCAATGAATCTATTTAGCGAAACAATGTGAGAGTGAATATGTGTTTGGCAAAAAAAGGTATTGGTGGTAGACCAAGAAAACGAATTAAACATGTTGAAATGAAAATGTAAGAGATTTTAAATCATTACAGATTTCCCCACAACTTTCTTTGTTAGAACTTGAAGAGGGAACTTAAAAATGACTTTTGCTACAGCATCTAAAAGAAAGGTAGATTTAAAATTATAAAATCTTGAAGAGATTAGACTACTCCTACAAAACACTGCACAATCAAGACCCGTTGAGTGTTGATGGATTGATTTCAACTTGAACTCGTTCTGAATTTCTAAAGCAAAACATTATCTAGAAACTAGACATGCTAGACTAGATAATGTCATGTTTTAAAAACTTACGTTTACTTACATTTTACCATTTCCAAAATCTTGACAACTCACAAATAAGATTTTCTTGTGAACAGATTTAATTCTATCTAAATTATTCTAACTTTTAATTTCTTTATATTTTCAAACATTTTGTACACATATAATTCATTTCAAAATCTTTAATTTACCGTATTTGTCACTAGATACATAAGAAAGTAGTACATTTGGCAAATAGGCGGTAGGTTATCAATTGAACACGACAGCGAAATTGGGCGCACGAACGAAGCGAGTGCGCACATTTGCTCGAGAGGGCAATTAGGAGAGGAAATTGCAATTGACTTTAGATGATGTGGAAGTAGAACGTGATATTGCTGTACGATCAGTATTTTAGATTAATAGTTTACTAGTATTACTAAAATATTCTACAGTTTCTTAAAATTTCAAGAGGAATTTTCGAGAGGACAATACCGCCCGTGTTGCATAAGAACTCGTCATCAATATCCGGTATCACTATAGAATTTACTCATTTTACAACATTTTCTTTAATTTTTATTTTGAATTGAAACAAAATTTCTGTCACTTTCACGTAATTTTTTTAATATTGTGTTTATTTATTTTTTTTTAATTTATTTTATTTAGAGAAAAGCAATCTAGTCGCTAAACAACAACAAATCACCAGGTATGGACAACATTACGTCAGAATTAATAAAATATGGAGGACCACAACAAGCGAAAGCGGTAACGGACCTAATCAAAGAAATATGGAGAACCGAAAAATGCCGAACGAATGGAGAACCAGCATCATCTGTCCAATCTATAAAAAAGGAGACAAGCTAGAATGTAAAAATTATAGGAGAATATCCCTACTAAGCACAACATATAAAGTCTTCACAACCATCCTCCGAAACAAACTAAAACCACTAGCCGAAAACATCGTTGGCGAATACCAACCGGATTTTAGACCAGGAAGATCGACCACAGACCAATTATGCGCAGTAAAACAAGTTCTGGAGAAATGCTGAGAATATGACATTGATGTGTACCAACTCTACGTGGACTTCAGACAGGCATACGACAGCATAGACAGAGAAAAGCTCTACAGCATCATGCTAGACTTTAACATACCACGAAAATTAGTAAGGCTAACAAGACTAACAATGGAGAACTCTGAAAGCCGGGTGAAGAGGAAACCTAACAGACCCATTTAAAATAAACCAAGGGCTCAAGCAGGGAGATGGACTCGCCCCAATGCTCTTTAATCTAGCATTAGAATACGCAGTAAAAAAAATCACGGTAGACACCAACGCATCGCTGCTACACAAATCCACCCAACAGGATATGCAGATGACATAAACATACTTGGAAGAAACCTAACATTAATGAAAGAAAACTACATACAACTAGAAGGCGCGGCTGAAGAAATGGGTCTAAAAGTGAATGAAGTTAAGACCAAAATATTAATACAGACCCGAAGCAATAGGAGGAGAGGTCAGAACATGACAATAGGCGACCAAAACTTTGACGTGTTCAATGACTTTACCTACCTAGGCTGTAACATATCCAGCAAACCTCCATATTTTATTAATTCTGACGGAATGTTGTCCATACCTGGTGATTTGTTGTTGTTTAGAGACTTGATTGCTTTTCTCTAAATAAAATAAATAAAAACGAGATGAAGGAAATCCAACGAAGAATCAGTAATGCCAATAAAGTATACTACCATATCTCGGTCATAATCAGATCAGGGAATGTCCACAGGAAAACAAAACTGAAACTTTATAAAGCAATAATACGCCCAGTGTTATGCTATGGAAGCGAGACCTGGACGCTCTCACAAAGAGCGGAAATAATAGCGAACGCATTCGAAAGAAAGATCTTACTTAAGATACAACTACGAGATCTACCAGCTCTTCGCAGAAGCAGACCTAGTAACAACAATAAGATTACAAAGACTTAAATGAGCCGGGCATTTACAAAGGATGGAACAGTGAAGAGTAGTCAAGAGGATTTTCAACCAAAAACCGGAAGGTAAAAGACCAGTTGGAAGACCAGGGGCTAGGCTAGATGGGCAGATAAAATCCAGGGGGACGCTCGATCCATGCTCGGAACTCCAAACTGGAGAAAGGCAGCGGAGGACAGGGGTGGCTGGAGGAAGAAAATAGAGGAGGCCAGGGCCCGATTTGGGCTGTAGCGCCATTGGATGGATTGTATTTATTTTATTTATTTTATTGTTTTTTTTTTTAATGTAACCTAGCAATATTGAATATTTGCGTGCGTTACCCAAGTTATGTGGTAATACAACCAAAAGTGGCGTTTGTCGCACTAAAAAACGTGCGGCAAGATAGTACTTTTAATACATGAGTAAAAAAACTCTGTTGCCATATTGTCTTATCTGTCTATCTGCACTTATTTGTATATTATTGTCTGTTGAGTCTGCCTAGTTTTTATCTGTCCAATTATCTGTCAAGTTTTGTTTGTCTAGTGTTGCCTCTCTAGTATCGTCTGTATTCTCAGTTTAGTAGTGTCTGTCTAGTCTTGTCAGTCTGTCCTTCTCGGTAGTGTAGTGGAGAACATACCCGCCTGGCAAGTGGGGAACCGGCGTTCGATTCCCCGCCAAGGCATTTTCAAACAGGGCGGTATTAATCGTCCCGGTTGCCCACCCTGAAGCAATGCGAAATATGCGATACCGGGGTGGCCCATACTAAAAGCCAAGTGAAAAAGGGAGTTTAGTAAGAGGTTCCCCCAAAATCACAATCAAAGTCTTCAATCTTAGTCAGTCTAGTCTTGTCTATCTAGTCTTGTCTGTCAAGTCTTATCCGTCTAGTCTTGTCTGTCTAGTCCTATATATCTAGTCCTGTCTGTCTAATCTTCTCTATCTAGTCATGTCTGTCTAGTCTCGTCTGTCTAGTCTTATCTGTCTAGTCTTGTCAGTCTAGTGTTGTTTGTCTAGTGTTTTCTGTCTACTCTTGTCTGTCTAGTCTTGTCTCTCTAGTCTTGTCTGTCTGTCCTCCTCGGTGATGTAGTTGACAACATACCCGGGTTTCAATGCGGGAGACCCGGGTTGGAATCCTGGTCGGGGAGACAACAACTAGGGCGGTTTTTCAGTAAACCGTCCGGGCTGCCCACCCTGAATGAATGCAATATATGAGAAACCAGGGTGGCGCATACCAAAGTCAAGGTGGAATAGGGGGTTTTGAGTCTTGTCTGTCTGTCTAATCTCGTCTGTCTAGTCTGTCTAGACTTATCTGGCTAGTCTTGTCCGTCTAGTCTTGCCTGTCAAGTCTTGTCTGTTTAGTCTTATCTGTCTATTCCCTAAACTTCAGATCACCACCCTGGGACATCTCTGGCATTACTTAGGGGTGGTGTCCGTATCTAGCCGCTTCCTTACTGTACGGGGGACGTACTCTCGAGATTAGGGTTTCAGGGGCTGGTTTCCCAGTGTTCCATTTAATTTCTTCGTCTTTTCTTTTTCTTCTTCTTTCTTTTCCATAATACCTCGTATGTGTGTTTTCACCCGAGAACAATTTTGCTCGCATTGCAGCAACTAGTCCTTCTACATCCAGTCTCCATCCAACTCCCAATGATTCTTCAAGCTGACTTCTTTCATCTCTCTCCCGGATCAATAGGTGAATCGGCGGAGTGCTAGCTAACACCAAGACAGCTCCAACAAAAACCGTTCTATATGCGAATACGACCCGTATCGCACATATCCTTTAGACCAGTGGTTCTCAAACTTTTTTTTTTACCGCGGCACCCTTATCGAGCTAAAACAATCTCGCGGCACCCTTGTCGGGCTACAAAAATTTTGTCTTTTTGGACAAAATTCGTTTGAAGATTTCTTCGCGTTTACGTACTAAAACAGACTGATTGCATTCCAGATGTGTTTTTAATTTGTATGGAACCAAGCCGCTGTTAGCAACAAATTTATAACAGATAACGAACGCATTGCCCTTCCGGTGCTTGTTCGTTCCCAACAGCAACAAAGCCAAACGATATTAGGTAGCTGATTAGGTAGATCATATTTCTTTATTTTTCGTCGGATTATCTTTTGGTCGTGAGTTGCGCTTTCGCGAACTGAGGCAGACGAACTTGATTGATTTAGACCAATCCAGATTTTTGCGAATTGTCTACAATTTTGCATTAAAATTAGGAACTCAAATTCGTTTATCTCCTCATGTAATTTTCTTTTTACATTTCTTGATTATTGCTGCGGCACCCCAGGCATACTCTCGCGGCACCACAGGGTGCCGCGGCACCCAGTTTGAGAACCACTGCTTTAGACTGTCATCATTTTTTTTTCTCATCGTCGTCTACTCCATAGCACCAGCCCATATCTCCGCTCCATACAGTAATTTTGAGTGTATGGTGCTATTAAGGAGACTCCTTTTAATCGCATTGGAGCCACCTTTGTTAGGCATCAGTCTTATCAGTCTGTCCTGCCCGGTAGTGTAGTTGACAACAAACCCGCCTGACAATGCGGTAGACCCGGGTTAGACTCCTTGTCGGGGAGGCAACAACTAGGGCGGTTTTCACTAACCGTCCGGGCTGCCCACCCTGAATGAATACAAAATATACGATACCGGGGTGGCGCGTACTAAACGCCAATGTAGAATAGGGGGTTTCGTGAGAGCTTCCCCCAAACCACTTTAAAAAATAAATCTTGTCTTGTCTGATCTTGTCTTGGCTTGTCTGATCTTGTCTAGTCTTATCGGGTCTCGTGTAGTCTTGTCTGGTCTTGTCAGTTCTTGTCTGGTATAGTTGGTCTTTTCTGGTCTTAGTTGGTCTTGTCTGGTCTTGCCTCGACCAGTATTGTTCAGTCTTGTCTAGTCTCCTCTAGTCCTATCTAGTATTGTCTGTCTAAATAGTCTTGTTGGCTAGAATAGATTTATCTGTCTAATCTTGTATGTCTAAATTGATCTCCATCTGTTTAGTTAGCTTAGAATTTGGTAAATTGTGCAAATTTGAAATTTTAAAAAGGCAATAATCATCTCAATGTCTCAATGCAAAACTGTAACGACTTTACGAGAAGTGTTTCAAACATGTGTTTGGAATTTAAAAATGTGATGAAAATCAGACAAAACTAGACAGACAAGACTAATAGCCCAGTCATTTTTGTATATCACCCTGGAAGCTAACGAAAGAAGCTGAATTTTTGTATAGACCTTTATTTTGTTGACAAATGTTGTCTCAAAAGTCACATATGCCAACATGTGAGCGTCCTTAGATATTCAAGGTCAAAGGTCGCAAAAATCAGTTTTTTGAGAATATCTCGTTTTATCTGCCTCCTATCGTATTTGCATTTATTATGAAAGTTGTAGAAAATAAAATTCTCTACAACTGAACTGAAACCTATTTTTATACGTCGATCTGTTTTTGAGATAGAGGGAGCACAGTGTGGAGCGCTTATGATTAGCCATACGTACCTTAGCGCAGGGTAAATGCTGAATCACAATGTATTATACCGTTTTTTAAAATTGACCACAAGCTAAATAATATTGTACCTCTAACTTATGGCATCCACAACGCGAACCACAACCATTCTTTTCAGTTGCAGAATATTGAAGTGAGGTTTATCTGGTGCAGGTGGTAAAAGTGTTGTTACTGGCGTAAAGGTTTCATTTTGCAGTACCCACCCCCATTCGTGGGGTTGAATTAGAATAGCATTAAAATATATTTAGAATGATTTACTTAATTATTTAATTATTTGTATTTCAAAGATAAGTAATATTTGATGACTATTTGATTTAAAAGAAATATAAGTAAAAGGTATTAAATTGTTATTTAAGTAATATTTAATAAGTAATTAAGTAAAAAAACGGTATAATACATTGGGATTCAGTATATACCTTGCGCTCAGGTACGTATGGCTGCTCATCAGCGCTCCACACTCTGCTCCCTCTATCTCGAAAACAGATCGACGTATAAAAAAAGGTTTCAGATAAAATTTGTAGAGAATTTCATTCTCTACAACTTTCATAATAAATGCAAATACGATAGGTAGCAGAGAAAACGAGATACTCTCAAAAAAACTGATTTTTGCGACCTTTGACCTTGAATATCTAAGGACGCTCATATGTTGACATATGTGAGTATAGAGACAACATTTGTAATGCTAAAATAAAGTCTGTACAAAAATTCAGCTTCTTCCGTTAATTCCGAGATTGACCCCTTTTTTTGACTAGGACTATAACTGGACTTGGAGAACCGACGACCTGCTAAAGAATTCTCGTTTTTTGTTTTCGGAAATCGTTTCCCCGTTTAGAATTCGCAAATAAAAATTTGCATATAAAAGTAACCTTCTATTATAAAAAAAGGTTCCCCCCACCTCGGAGATAGGTTAATAACACTGGTCGCGCAATATCAGACTAAAAGTCTAATAATAAAAAACGTTTCTTCTTAATTTATATCGGCAAATGTACAAATAAATAAATCCATCTATATATAAATAAATAAATCTATTATGAAAGAAAAGCGAAAATGGAATGAAACTTTGCCAGCTCGCAACAGCAAACAACTTAGTAATAAGTAGCACCTGCTTCGAGCACAAGTGTATACACAAAGGAACATGGAGGATACCAGGCACGCAGAACACTAACCAAATAGATCATGTACTAATATGCAAGAGATATCCTCAATCATAGATGTACGGTCGTACAGAGGCGCAAACTGCGATTCTGACCATTATTTAGTTGTTACGCATATGAGACAACCAATTTCCAATATAGCAAAAACTAAAACAACTAAGCCAAAGAAATGGAATTCTTGGAAATTAAAAGAAGGAAAAGTAAGAGATGAGTACAAGTAGAAGTAAAACTAAATATCTTTCAGCCGTCCGGCGAAATAGATACGGAATGGAATAACATTAGAAATATAATAATACAAACACTAGGCACCTACAAAAGAGAACGAAATGAGGATTGGTACGACGACGAGTGTAAAGAAGTTATGAAAGAGAACAATATAGCAAGGAATAAATGTCTCCAAAGAAATACCAGAGCAAATGATGAGCACTATAAAACCAAACGAAAAGAAGAGACAAAAATGTGCAGAAGCAAGAAACGAGATATGCTCAACAGAAAAATAGAGAAGATAGTACTGGTACAACAACAAAAAGGAGAATCGTATATTCTATAAAGCAATCCAGCAACAAAAACAAGAGATTAGACCACAAATTACGTGATGCAGACATAAAAAATGGGAAAATACTGACGGAAAACGAAGAAGTAATAAAAAGATGGAAGAGTACTTTTAGAGCTTGTTAAAGAGCGATGAAGTAGATGAAACTTAGAATGCCAGTCAGCAGGACGACAGGACATAGAACCCACATACGATGAGCTAGTAGATGTCATAAAATGCCTAAAAAACAACAAGGCCCCCGGGACAGATGCGATAACTTCAGAGCTCCTAAAGAGCGGTGGCGAGTTACTGTGGACAAGAATACATTTGCTCATCAGGATGATATGAAAAGAAGAGAAGATGCCAGAGGAATGGAAGCTAGGAATTATACAGTCCATTCACAAAAAGGGCGATAAAAATAACTATAAAGGGATAACGTTACTTAGCGTCACCTACAAAGTACTGTCTAGTATAAATCATACAAAGGTTAACAAGATATGCGGAGGAGATCTTGGGCGAGTACCAGTGCGGATTCTGACCAAATCGATCAACAACAGACCAACTTCACACGATGAGACAGATAATGGAAAAATGCTACGAGCACAATATCACAATTTATAACCTGTTTATCGATTTCAAACAGGCTTTCGACAGTGTAAACAGACGTAAGCTACTGAAAGACCTGGTACTTATGGGAATACCACGAAAACTAGTTAATATGGTGAAGACCATCACCATGGTGATCACCATGCAAGAATCAAAAGCGATAGTAGCTGTACAAAATGAACTGTCGGAAGCTTTCGAGTTCATTAAAGGAGTGAAAGTTTTATTTAAACTAGTACTTGATGGAGCAATTAAGAAACTTAACATAAACGGATGCATAAGCAACAGAACAAGGCAAATCTGTGCATACGCAGATGATATCGTAATCATAGGGAGGAATGAAATAACTATTAGGGAAACATTAATAGAAATGGACAAAGGAACTACAAGATCCGGACTGAAAATAAACGAAGCAAAAACGAAATACATGAAACTAGCAAGAGGAAATAACAACCTACAACAACCTACAACCCATAAACATAGAAGACTACAACTTCGATTGTGTCAACAACTTCTGTTATCTTGGCGAACAATTGAAGACACAAAATCAAACAAGCGAAGAGATCAAGAGTAGGATAGTAGCGGGAAACAGAGGTTATTATATGTATAAAAAACTAATAACGTTAGTGCTAAACAGCAAGACTGCTAAACAGC
Source organism: Phosphuga atrata (assembly GCA_944588485.1). Taxonomy (NCBI): domain Eukaryota; kingdom Metazoa; phylum Arthropoda; class Insecta; order Coleoptera; family Silphidae; genus Phosphuga; species Phosphuga atrata. The sequence continues at coordinate 58,617,308 of OX155899.1, forward strand.
GCACCTAAACTAAGAATATATAAAACAATAATTAGGCCTGTGGTTACATACGGCTGCGAAACGTGGTCTTTATAGAAGAACGACGAGACCAATCTTAGAATTTTCGAACGAAAAATTCTAAGGAAAGTGTTTGGCCCGATACAGGAATTCGTATGAACCATGAACTCAACATCTGTATAAATAATGCGGATATTGTACGATTTATAAAGGCACAAAGAATCAGATGGCTGGGACACGTAGATAGAATGGAACACACAAGGGTAACGAAGATAATAACAGACTGGAAGCGAGTGGAAAGCAGAGTAAGAGGAAGTCCTAGAAAAAGATGGATAGATGGAGTGAAGGAAGATCTCAAAACACTCGGAATGATAAATTGGAAAGAAGCGACAGATGATGGAGCGGAATGGAAAAAGATCGGCGAGCAGGCTAAAACTCACACAGGGTTGTAACGCCAAAGGAAAAAAAAATATGAAGATAATAAATATGAGGACCAAATAATATGAGGACTCTACAAACTAAACAAATAACGAAGATACAACCGTAGTGAAGGCGACCTGTCTAGGGGTGACAACCCCGAATAATAAGCCTCCCAAGCTAACAACTTGGGTAGTATCTTGGACAGTGGCTTGCCACTGTCCCATGAAGAATATTCTTCAACTGAGCATGAAGGAAAATCTCGCTAAATGCACAACACAAGGTGGTAACCAATCCACCGTCACCTATGGTGACGTTGGATTGGACCTTCGGATTCTGGGGAGTCCGCACCAACATGCTTTAAGGATGAGTCGGAGCATCCTGAAATCACCGGACGTAAACTCAGACCAAGACGGCAAAACTTCTTCACAACATTTAATGCCAACTCATTGCTAAAAGTGGGAAAACTGAAACATTTGACTGATTCACTAACACGACACAACATAATACTGACAGCAGTACAGGAAACCAGATTTACGGACGAACATGCCTTCGAGCCATAAGGCTACAGAATCCTCAAAGTAAAAGTGGGTCAGCGGGTAATGAAGAACGTACCCCACTTAGGCACAGGAGTTATAATCAGTCACAGAATACTGGATTCAGTCACCGACTTTACCTCCCCGAGTAGTCGTGTATCCATCCTCTCTCTCAAATGCGCAAACAAGGGCTACAGTATAGTCAATGTGCATGCCCCAATCAACCAGAACAGACGCAATCCAGACAGAACTGATACAATTCTGGGAAGACAGAAGATATTATCTCTAAACTTCCAGAGAGGGTGTGCCTCTTAGGCTCGCTACACACGTACCGTGTGGATGTATCCGGCGCCGGTCCGGCTCCGGGTGGAGGGTGTGGTGTTGCATAGTCTAGCATGGAAGAATTCAGACGTGTTGCGTGAGTCCATCCGGCGCCGGGCCGACTCATATTGTGGGGTTGTCACCGGCCGGCCCCCACTGGCCATCCGGCTGCCGGGTACCGGCTCGGCTGTGGTGGGCTATGGAACTGTATTGAACCTTGCACACATTCCGGTCCGGCAGTCGACCGTCTTCACTTGTCGAGTGGGTGCACCCAATGTTTTCTTTGTTTTTTTTTTCTTGCGAAGTAACCGATCCATTTTGTACTGAAGTCAAATAAATACACAGCTCGTAGCTCGACCTCGTGGGCCATCGGGCAAATTCCGGACAAATCCATCCGGCATATGTGTAAGGTGTTCAACCCGGTGCCGGGCCTGCGTCGGATACATCCACACGGTACGTGTGTAGCGAGCCTTATACTGCTTGCTGACTTCAATGCTCTATTGGGAAGAGAGAAAAAATACAGAAACATAGTGGGCAATTATCCGGCGCATAATCGAACCAACCGCAACGGAGAACGATTGGTGGATCTGTGTAGAACTTTTGGGTTGATCATGAAGTCTACAGCCTTCAAACACTTGCCAAGGAAGCAAAAGATTTGGATTTCACCTAATACCCACCTGGGTGAATTCCAGATAGATGATGTGGCCATTTGACGAAAATCTCGAAAGGAAATACAAAACGTAAAGGTAATAAGAAGCGCCAATCAGGACTCAGACCACTACCTCTCAAAGATCAAAATAAAACTCCAGCCTAGAAACACTAGATTACACAGAATCTCCAAAATGGTAAGATTTGACGTCGAGCGACTCAAGAACAGTCAAGAACTAAGTCAGAGACTGAAAAACACAGACCTAAACAACTGGGACCAACTGAAGGAGACTCTTGTCAAGGCGGCCAATGAACTCGCCCCTCTCGCTAGAAGAAGGAAGCATCCGTGGTGGACTGAAGACTGTGACAATGCAATAGCCCAAAGACAGATAGCCTGGGTGAAGTGGAATTCCAAAAAGACCAAGGAAAATTGGCATACATTTTTGGAACAAAGAAAGGTTATTGCCAAGATAATTCGAGGAACCAAACGAACCTTCCCACAAAACCAACTAACCCAAATCGAAGAGAGCTTTGCTAAGAATAATTCCAGAGATTACTTTGGAACCTTTAAGCAAGCACTCAGAAAATACGCTCCGCCAAGCCTCCAGAGACTCACAAGGCAAACTGGCTTATAACGACAAGGACAACTGCCACCTTTTGGCTCAGTACTTTAAAAATCTACTCAACTGTGACCCACCCAGCGAAGACTTCGACTGTAAACAAACCACACCAAACCCGGACTCACTTCCCCCCTCATTGGAAGAAGTTGGCCAGATCATTCAACTTCTTAAGAATAATAAGGCAGCTGGAGAAGACTCTATCGTTGCTGAACTGTGGAAAGGTGCTGGAAACAATGCTGTGCGCAAACTAACCGAGATTATCCAGGACATCTGGGAAACAGAGAAATTACCACCCGATTGGAAATCTGCTCTGATCCATCCGCTTCACAAAAAGGGAGATTTTACTGATCTAAACACTACCGTGGAATTTCTCTCGTCCCGGTAACATACAAGATTCTCTCGAAGGCGTTACAAACAAGAGCAGAAAATCAGTTGGATAGTCAACTGGGAGAATACCAGGGGGGCTTCAGGAAGACCCGATCCTGTGTTGAACAGATCCTCAATCTTAAAACTGTACTTGCATACTCTAAGATGAGAAACCGCAAGGTAGTCATCACCTTTGTTGATTTTAGGAAGGCCTACGATTCCATTGATAGAGAAACGCTTAACAAAGTATTCCAGGAACTAGCACTAGACAACAAAACCCGCAGGTTAAGGTTAAACATTCCAAGGTTAAATTTAGAGGAGAGATTTCAGAAAGCTTCGAAATAAAAACTGGAGTGAGACAAGGAGATGGACTTTCCCCACTTCTCTTTAAATGTGTTCTTGAAAAGGTTATGAGAGAATGGCGCAAGGAACTGAACAATTTGGGTGCTCAGAGTGGTATCTACCTGGGACGTAAGAACGATGGACTGATTGTAGATTGCCTGGCCTTTGCAGATGACATGGCACTGTTTGCTGATTCTCTTGAGATGGCAACAATGCAGGTAAACTGCCTCAGAAAACAGGCTGCCAAAGTGGGTCTTCAAGTGTCGCTGGAGAAAACAGAATTCTTCACCAACATCAGAGAAGCAAACAGAGACATGTTACTAGAACAGGGAAACATAAAGAGGACTGAGAAATTTAAGTATCTCGGCAAATGGATTGAACCCAACTTATCAGAAAGAGCATCATTATCCAAGAGAGTCAGCAAATTAGAACTAGCCTATCGGCTGACAAAGAACACTTACAATAAGAAATGCCTGTCACGCAACCTGAAACTTAAGCACTACACATCAGTCTTACGACCAGAAGCCCTGTATGCCATGGAGTCTTTCCTTGAACCGAAGGAGTCTAATAGAGAAATTGGAAATCTGAGAGAGGAGAATCCTCAGGAAGATCCTAGGCCCGGTAAAGGAAGATGGGGAATTCCGAAGGCGGCATAACTCTGAGCTCTACGAACATATTGAGATGCTCTGTGACTGCGCAAGGAAAAGAACTGTAGCTTTCTATGGCCACATTTCAAGATTGCCTCCAAACCGACTAACCAACCATCTGTTCACCTTCTGGCAAAACAAGAAGTTTCGTACCACTTGGTTGACAGAGACCCAGAAGGATATTGAAGAACTGGGAATAACAGATCTCAAAAACAGACAGTCTGTGAGATGCACCCTGAAGGAAGTCCGTGGATTTCAGGAAAAACCTCGAAGGAAAGGTACGCCCTGGACAGAAGAGAGAAAGGAGTTACACCGGCTGAAGATGCGACAATACTGGGCAAAGGTCAAAGCCCAACAGTTGAACAAGCGTGGTCCAAAGTATGCCTATTCGAAAGAAGAAGATACAGCTTAAATAATGATTATCTTAATAATATATGGTAAATCCCAATTGGATATAATAGCATTATAAATTTTAATAAGCTCACAATTTCCATGGTAAACACATTTTTATTGCTCATTTTTTTTAAATGTATTTTAAGTGAATGGAACATTTAGTTTAACGAATTCCACGAACATTTAGTTTAACATCTATTTAATTAGAAATTAATTATTGTCTACACCAGGGGTCGGCAACGCGCGACCCATTGCAAGTTTATGTGCGGCCCACCAAGCAACATATTTTTTTCGATATGAACCCTCGAAAAATTCGAGAATTCTTAAACGAAATAAATGCAGAATATGAAGATGTTGTGCACTTTTCTGAAGTAATGGCTTAGTCGTGGGAGAGTTTTGAAAAGATTTTTCGAGTTAAGACGAGATTTAAATATTTCGAATTTTAAATGGATAAAATTACCTCGACAAATTAAATATAACACTGCAAGGCAAAGGAAAGTTAATCAATGTGTTATTTACGGAAATTAAAACTTTTCAGCTTAAAAAAAATGTTGTTTATCTATTTTGAGCCTATAATGAAGTCATTAAAGCACTCCTATGGGTTGGTTTATGGATCGCAGAGTGCGATACAATTTTCTCAATAAGTATCGGCGATGTTTTTATTTAGAAATGGCATAAAAGGACGTAAAATAGAAAACATAGCTTAAAGAACGAGTTCAATAAGCGCGATTTTTCAGCACGCGTCCATGTTTAGAAAACTCCTCGCTACGCTCGTCGTTTGGACGCGTGCTGAAAAATCGCGCTTATTGAACTCGTTCTTTAATATAATATTTTCTATTTTGCGTCTATAACGAAGTGATTAAAGCACTCATATGGGTTCGTTAATGGCTCGCCGAGTGCGAAACAATGTATCGGCGATTTTTTTATTTAGAAATGGCATAAAAGGACGTAAAATAGAAAACATAGTTTAAAGAACGAGTTCGATAAGGAGTTTTTAGCACTTGTCCATTAGAAAACATGGACGTGGACATTTCTAAACATGGATGCGTGATGAAAAACCGCGCTTATTGAAGTCATTTTTTAATATACTAGTATTTCTCAACTTGAAAATAATAATTATTTTCATTTTCCTACTTTACAATCGTTTTTAACTAACAATGACAAACTGTCCTACTAATAAAATTATTTTAACGAATATTTTCGATATCACTATAAAGATTTTTATGCAAAATAAATTTATATTTTTGTTAATTTATATTATTATTGAAAATCCTATAAGATTTGATATTATGAATTATCGAAAAACATTCAAGAACAAAAACCGCATTAAATTTTATTTTTGTTTGAATAAAATAAATTGTTTTTTGTATATTTGGCGTTTTATTTTCTTTTGTGAAAATTTAAATCACTCAATTTTTGTTCTCCGATGTTATTAAAGCATGTAAATAAAATTGTTACTATTTTTTTCTTTTTTATATTGATTCCTAATTATATTTATTTTCGATTCAAAAAAACTGTTTAAGCTAGATATTATATTCGAAAACATCTTACTGTGCGGCCCGCTTAAAATTTCTTTTTTTTTTAATGGCCCGCCGTCAGAAAAAGGTTGCCGACCCCTGATCTACACAATTTAAAAGTGAAATAAATATTTAGAAATCAAGTTGGAACGATGACGAGCAATTTACCAAACAGGATATAAGAAACATTGTTTGGTAAAACAAGAGATTTAAGAAAAAAAAAAGGAAAAGTTGTGCAAAAAAAAAGAAGGAACATGTGTAAAGTTGTAGAACAAGTCCAATAAGTCGAGATCCATTTAAAGTTTATTTTTAAAAACGGTTTTTCGAGTGCGCAATATGTTTGGAGAGTTATCAAAAAATAATAATTATCAAATTTATACAATGCACGTGGCTTAGAAAATTGCTTATAACAGCAGAAAATATTTAAGAAATTGCACGTTACCGACATTTTTCATAATTTATCTGCAATTGAAATTGTCAACATTTTAAGTTTTTTTTTTCTATAAATATTGCAAATGTTTGGATAATAGGGTTTCTTGATCGTAGTAGAAATATTTGTGGAGGAACAAATAATACTTATGATAAATAATGTACATGTGGCATCGTGTCATGGAACTTGAGTTGTTGATAGTGGAAATATGTGAGCATGGTCAACATATGGAAAACGTTCCCAATGCAGCGAAACCGCGATTGAATCGAAGCAAAATAAATCGTTAAAAATTAAAACGATTCATAAATCTGCAAGAAAACGTTCGTATACGAGTTTTCCACCGATATCTGGAAGGCAGTCGACGTGTCAACTCCCAGTGACCTGAGCCATACAATTTCACTGAGCCGTGTGGAAATATATATTTAAAAAACAATCTTTCTACTTACTGTACTGTAAAAACAGAAAATCCGTCCTAGAAAAACCTTGGTTTCCTCAGTTTCTCCAGTTTTACGTGGGTTTGTCTCCCTGAAACAGAGTCAAACGTATATTTAGCAACAATACCACCAGAAGCACAGGCACGTCCAAACCTACCGACTTCCCAGTAGAAAATGTGGTATGTGGAATCGGAAATAATTTTGCCTGCGTGTTTCGTTTTCCAAAAATAACTCTCGACATCGGGTTTGAAGTTTCGATGTCACTTTTATAATTACTGACACTACTACTCGATAGATGTCCAAAATAGCAACCACCATTTACAATATATGTACAGAACACGTTAAAACAAAACGTTATATATCAACGTTCATTTCAACGGACTTTTTCATCGTTTCTTCGCCAGGTAAACAGATGTCGCTAAATCATATTATAAAACACCGGTTCTATGACATAATAACGCGCGAAAAAAACAAGTATCATATTGACATAACAATGCACTACGAAAACAACACACTACATCACGTTACAAAATCACACTGTCAAAAATAATAGACGACGTCGTCATTTGTCCATGGGTGCAGTAGCGTCGGTCAATCGGGCGAATGCCCGGGGCCCACAGGCTAGCGGGGGGGCCACAGAGGCTTTGGGGTCTCCCTCGTTTTGGTGAATTTAAAACAAGGAAAATAAACTTCAATTTTGTATTTCTTTTATATTAATATATTATTTTATTATATTGCTTCTATACATATGTTCCTTTCTTGTATTTAATAAAAATTAAAGAATTTATTTGTTTATTTACTGGTGGCCTCACCTCAATATATATGCCCGGGGCCTCAAAATCCAAACGACGGCGCTGCATGTTCCTTACCGGATATAGATTTCCTTAAAAATATCAATAAGTTTCTGAAATCTGTACTCGCTGGACCGAATTTTCCGATATGTCGCTCGATTTTACCAATTACGTTGAGTTATAGCTCGCGAAGGGAAGAGGCTAGCAAAATGCAATTTCTATATTTACAACCAGCAGGGAAATCACTTTCAGACGCAATTTAAAATTTTCCAATCGCCTGATAAGTACGATTTAACGGAAATACGTTTTGTCTCATTTTACGCAGATTTCACGAAGTCATAACTTTTGAACGGCTAATTACAGAGACTTCTGGTTTTTACTAATCGATTCAGCATCCCAAAATTAGTCGGAAAACATGTATCGTATGCCTGGGTAGGTTTTAATTTAGAAAATCCCACCGCACCAGCCATCGATCCGGCGGATGACTCTTAGATTTTAATTCACCAATTTTCAACCGATTTTGACAAATTTGGTCTCGAAAGATGCGCGAGGAATTGGACTAAATTATTCTGCAGGAAAAAGCAGTATTGCAATAAGTGAGAGGAAACGGCCAGAAATTGCAAAATAAGTGTACAATATGCCATCTCGGGTATTTTGAGCATTTGAACGAAATAAACCGGATTCGATTCAGCATCCCAAAATTGGTCGATACACATGTATCTTCTCCCTGGGTAGGTTTTAATTTAGGAAATCTCACCGCACCAGCCATCGATCCGGCGGAGGACCCTAAAGGCGGGATTACGATGAACTTAACGTGACGAGATGAGACGTGATGAAAACCTAAAACACATTGTTTTATATGCGGCCCATTACGATCGAGGTAATGTGAAGTATCCGAACTTAACGTAATGTGAAAGCTACCAATGTCCAAAGCTCTGGTCCAAAGTTTCACGTCGTGTCGCCTTAATCTTTCAGTCAATCAACGCTCTCGATTCTTGCGCGCATATTGTCGAAATTCAAAGTTGACCACCTATTTGGGATTGTTCCTCACCGGATTATTCTAATAGAGACCTGAAAAAAAATGTTGGAAGAAGTTGTAGATTTATTTGGAGGACAGGAGCAAAACGTTGAGAAAAAAAAGGACTTAGGTAATTGAACAAAATTAAATTTTTTTCAATGAATTACTCCTATGTAATATTAATGATTACAATGATTTTCCCCTGGAAGTGGATTTTCGTTTACAAAATAATGTGTAAATTTATCTCGAGTTCTAGTAGCAGCACGCCCTCCCCTAGTAAAATTTTGCGGTGTTGTAGTTTCAAAACCCATTACTGTCAGAGTATCATCATATGAATATCCATCTCTAGCACGTACAAAATTGTGTAACACACAACACACTCTTACGATTGATTTTGCTAATTCTGTATGGACATTCAATGGTCTGTGAAATATTCTCCATTTGTTTGTTAAGATGCCAAAAGTGCACTCGATATAACGGCGAGCCCTCGATAGTCTGTAGTTACAAAAAAAAATTTCGATGCTGAGGTTGTTTCCTCCATATGGACGCATGACATTTGTGCTCAGCCCGAATGCTTAATCGCCTACTAATACGTAAGGGAAACGCGTTGGATTATTTTCCGAAATTTCGATGGACTTTGGAATATTTAATGTATTGCTTATGAGCTTCTTAAACAAATCAGTTTCTTGGAAAATTGCTGAATCGCTACTTTTCCCATAGGCACCGACGTCTATATAAATGAAATTATAATTAGCGTCACAAAGAGTAATAAGCGCTATTGAAAAAAGTGTTTATAGTTATAATATAATGAACCGGAATGAGCAGGTTGAATCAGTCTAATATGCTTCCCATCGATACTACTGATGCAGTGTGGAAAGTTAGCATACTTTTCAAAACCATCTGCTATTTTCATCTAGTCACTTGCAGTAGATGGAAGTAATAAACAAGTTTGCAACTTATCCCAAATCACGCCACACACTTCTCTAATTATTGGGCCTAATGTTGTTTGTCCTAGACGAAATATGTAATGCAATTCCCTCATAGTACATCCACTTGCGAGATACCTGTAATTAAGATAAAATATTAAAAATATAAATAAGTATCATTTAATTTTCAGAGTTGGAAGAAAAGGTGGAAAAGCATGTAGATAAAAGCATCAGATCATGTTACGCGCGCGAAGTCAAACGTCAAAAAAATTTAAAGTCTGGTTCTGGAGCCACTAACCGCAAAAGTGAATACATATATTTTAAGCAGTTGCAGTTTCTGCAAAAAGTATTAGCGGTCAGAGAAGAAGAAGGTGAAGAAGAAGAAGACAATTCTGAGAACATTGAAATAGACGAGCGACCGAAACAAAAAAACAAACGTAAACGACAATTGACTGACGACGATGATCCTTTTGTTTGAGCCTTAAATAATTTAATCGAGCAGAGACGACGTGAAGCAGCAGAGCAGAGACTACGCGAGACAGAAGACGTTGACGAAGACCGCCTATTTTTGCTTTCATTGTTGAACACATTCAAAAATCTACCTCCTCACATTAAAATTACTGCAAAAATAAAGATGCTAACTTTGTTGAACGACGCGTCAGGTTATTCTGGTAACAGGACGTTTGATGCTAATAGTTCATTCCGGCATACTTCAGAAGTTAATCAAGAAACCATCATCCTGGTTATTCGACGCAACGTCAGGTGGTTGCTACTCAATATCCTGGAACGAGTTATAAGACAAACACGAATAATCAGAATGAAACTATTACAAATACTCCTAAATCCAGAATTAGTTCTAGTAGTTCTATGAATACCATGATGTATACAGGTTCTCCAAGTGATACACATATGATTCACTTGAGTCAGAACCATACATGGATATGTTTAACACTAGCAACTAACTTAAAAAAAAACACTTTATAAAAAATAATGGTTTGTTTTAACGTTACAAACAACTTTTCTTTGAGACAGATATACTTTCTTAACATTGTATCTTGTTTTAATAAATCATTATAACAGAGTCAGCAACTTGTCAAAGGAACGCGTCGACATTCTAACATAGTTAAAAAAATCTTCTTAGATCTTCGAACATATTTACAAATTGTCCTTTCTTAGGGCGATCGGCCAAGTAAGGATGAACCAACCACTGTTTATTTTTATTATTTAACTTTCTTCTTCTTCGTACATATAGCATCAGTGCTATCTCGTCTACGTCCATTTTAATGCTGCAGCCGCAGTGTGGCGATTCTGGTGTCTCTTCTGGTGTCTGTTATGGTGTCAAGTCTTGGTAGCTCAAGACACCATGGATGCGCGACTGGTTGCGCCGCCATGGTGTCCCGGTGAGACATTGCCCTTATGGCTCGCGTACACCAAAACCGTCATTGACCGAAGTTTGCTCGGGCGACGACGGCGATTGAATCAAACACCAAAAGAATGAGAGCGCGTACACAAACACGACTGTCATCGTCCAATGAGGCCCGAAAACGGCCGATCATCACTATGATCCGATCTCGGCGTCTACAGTGCAAATTGAGTGTATTTATAGTTAAATTTTGTTGTTATCTACCTCAACGACTATGGATATTGAAAAATTAATAAATGGTGTTTATAATAGGGGTTGGTCTTTTATAAACACAACTTATGTGTGATAAACATTCAATAAATTACAATAGTCGACAGGATAGCACTGTTGCACTGTTACAGTGTAAGCACATACACATCCGATTAACCCGTCCGGTTAGTTCTGTCCGCCATCGCCGACAAAATCGGTTTTGGTGTACGCTTAGCATTACAATTTAATTCACCGCTCGGTCAATTTTCAACCGATTTGGACAAATCTGGTCCCGAAAGATGCATGAGGTCCAAAAGGCCCTAAAATTTTCCGAAAAAATCTAAAAAAATCCATCGTTTTGATCAGGAAAAAAGTGCATTTTCGGTTTTTTGACAATTTATCTGAAACTACAAATACCAACGAAACCATTTTCGGCATCCTCAAAATAGACGACAAGACGAACAAATCGATGCACAAATTGTTTTGAAAGATTCAAGTTTTCATGGCGAAATGACGAATTGAAATTTTCCAGAATTTCGACTTCACAAGTCTATATCTGGAGAACAGTAGCATATAATTAAAATCCGATTACGGCATCGTCTTTGGGAGGTCATTTCCCTACGAGTGTACTTAGATTTCCTTAAAAATATCAATTAGTTTCCGAGATCTCTGCTCGCTAGACCGAATTTCCCGATATTTTGCTCGATTTTGCCAATTACGTCGAGCCATATCTCGCGAACGGAAGCGGCTAGCAAAATGCAATTTGTATATTTACAACTAGCAGGGAAATCACTTTCTGACGCAATTTGAAATTTTTCAATCATCTTATAAATAACGATTTTATGGAAATACGTTTTGTCTTATTTTACGCAGATTTCACGAAGTCATAACTTTTGAACAGCTAGTCACAGAGACTTCTGGTTTCTACCAATCGATTCAGCATCCCAAAATTAGTCGGAAAACATGTATCTATCCCTGCGTAGGTTTTAATTTAGGAAATCCTACCGCGCCTGCCATTGAACCGCCGGAGGACTTTTACTTTTTAATTCACCGCTCGGTCAATTTTCAACCGATTTCCAAAATTTTTATCTCGAAAGATGCAGGAGGAATTGGACTAAATCATTCTGTAGGAAAAAGTTGCAAAAGTGAGAGGAAAGAGCCAGGACTCGCAAAATAAGTGTAAAATATGCCATATCTCGGGTATTTTGAGCATTTGAACGAAATAAACCAGAAAATCGTGTTCAGCACTTCCATTTCCTTGGGATAAATTGAAAAAAGGCCCAAACATTTTCCGAAAAAATCGCGAAAAAAATCCATCGTTTTGATCAGGAAAATTTCTCTGAAACTACAAATCCAAACTAAACCATTTTCGGCACACTGAAACTAGACGACGAGACGAACAAATCGATGTAAAAATTGTTTGGAAAGATTCAAGTTTTCATAGCGAAATTCTGAATTGAAATTTTCGAGAAATTTTTTCGAGAACGGTAGCAGATAATTAAAAACCAATTGGGACATTGTCTTTAGGAGGTCATTTCCCAACGGGTGCACTTAGATTTCCTTAAAAATATAAATTAGTTTCCGAGATCTGTGCTCGCTGGACCAAATTTCCCGATATTTCGCTCGATTTTGCCAATTACGTCGAGCCATATCTCGCGAACAGAAGCGGCTAGCAAAATGCAATTTGTATATTTATAACTAGCAGGGAAAACACTTTCTGACGCAATTTGAAATTTTCCAATCATCTTATAAATAACGATTTTACGGAAATACGTTTTGTCTCATTTTACGCAGATTTCACGAAGTCATAACTTTTGAACGGCTCTTCACAGAGGCTTCTGGTTTTTGCCAATCGATTCAGCATCCCAAGATTGGTCGGATAATATGTATCGTATCCCTGGGTAGGTTTTAATTTAGAAAATCCCACCGCACCAGCCATCGATCCGGCGGAGGACTCTTACATTTTAATTCACAGCTCCGTTAATTTTCAACCGATTTTGACAAATTTGGTTCCGAAAGATGCACAAGAAATTGGACTAAATTATTCTGCAGGAAAAAGTTCCAATAAGTGAGAGGAAACGACCAGAAATGCCAAAATTAGTGTAAAATATGCTATATATCGAGTATTTTGAACATTTGAACGAAATAAACCGGAAAATCGTGTTCAGCACTTCCATTTCCTTCGGATGAACTGAAAAGAGGCCCTAACATTTTTCGAAAAAATTGCGTAAAAATCCATCGTTTTGATCAGGAAAAAAGTGCATTTTCGGTTTTTTGACAATTTATCTGAAACTACAAATCCTAAAGAAACCTTTTTCGGCATACTAAAACTAAACGACAAGACGAACAAATCGATGTATAAATTGTGTGGAAAGATTCAAGTTTTCATGGCGAAATTCTGAATTGAAATTTTCCAGAATTTCGACTTTGCAAGTCTATATCTCGAGAACCGTACCAGATAATTAAAAAACGATTGCGGCATCGTCTTTGGGAGGTCATTTCTCTACCGGTGCACTTAGATTTCCTTAAAAATATCAATTAGTTTTCGAGATCTGTGCTCGCTGCAGCGAATTTCCCGTATTTCCTTCGATTTTGCCAATTACGTCGAGTCATAGCTCGGGAACGGAAGCGGCTAGCAAAATGCAATTTGTATATTTACTACCAGCAGCTAAGACACTCTCAGACGCAATTTGAAATTTTCCAATCGCCTGATAAATACCGATTTTACGGAAATACGTTTTGTCTCATTAGACGCAGATTTCACGAAGTCATAACTTTTGAACGGCTCATCACAGAGACTTCTGGTTCAGCATCCCAAAATTGACCGGAAAACATTATAACTTATCCCGGGTAGGTTTTAATTTAGAAAATCCTTCCGCAGCAGCCATCGATCCGGCGGAGGACTCTTACATTTTAATTCACCGTTCGGTCAATTTTCAACCGATTTCGACAAATTTGGTCTCGAAAGATGCGTGAGGAATTGGACTAAACTACTCTGCAGGAAAAATTGCAATAAGTGAGAGGAAACGACCAGGAATGACAAAATAAATGTGAAATATGCCATATCTCGGGTATTTTGAGCATTTGAACGAAATAAACTCGAAAATCGTGTTCAGCATTTCCATTTCATTCGGATGAACTGAAATTGATACTAAATTTTCCGGAAAAATCGCGATTCCATCCACCAACGCGACACCAGCCATCGATCTGGCGGAGGACTCTTAACAACGCGTTGAAGATATCACAGCGAAATAACAACACACTACTAAAACAACTCGCTATTAAAACATCACAAATTGTTCTTCATTTTTCAGAACATTTTTTCAAACTTGTGTCTTTTTTAAAAGGTAAGACACGACCTCTTAAAAAGACACAAGCTTATTTTCTAACTACCTAGAATATAATTATAAATTCCCCGAAATAGATAATCTAAAAGTCTTGCATAATTGCAACAAATATTATAAATTTTTAAACAAAGCCGTAATCCGTCAGTTATCTCCCTAACGAGAAAACTGACCTAATCTTCTCAACTTTTAAATCTAATGCAATCGACTCCCCAACTACAGACACCAAAACTCTTGGTATAAATGCAATCTCTTCACTTTATAATTCACTTGAAAATAATGTTTTAACAGTCGAAGCTTGAGCCATGTGAAGTATGTAGATTTATAAAAATCACTAAATATTTTAAATTATTTCAGGAAGTTTATTCAAATCAGAAATATAAAGAACTTAATTAATCATAACATTTTATAATCATCGAAAATATGTTACTTAAAATGGTCTGCTCAAAACTTGAACACGTTCAAATTGAAGGTCCCTGATTTGCATATGCATTTTTACATTGATACAAATAAATCTTATATATTCTATCTCTATAACATTCGGAGAAACATTTGTTTTATCATTAAATAAATATATACAGTTTATAAGGCTTACCAATTTATATACAAAAGTATTAATCAATATTAGGTACAAAAAAATTAAAATTTTAAACTAAATCCACCTCCCATTGCAAACCTTTTATTGTAACTTGCAGACATTCCAATTCGAAAACCATACCCATCATCATCACCGTCACCACCCTATAACAAATCAAATTGTTGTTTATAGAATTTAGTTTAGATTTCGAAATTAATTTTCTTACCAATTGTTTAAATTCTCTTCCTCCTGATGGTGGTTTTGGACTTGCAGCCAAGGCTCGCCTATGACCCAATTCACTTTTGGCTGGCCATGTTGGAAACATTGCAGGATCAATGGGTAAGGGAACTTCACTAAAATATTGATGGGATAAAGCCTCCTCAGCTGTGATTCTTTTCTCTGGGTCATAAGTTAAGAATCCAACCAGAAGTGATAATCCAACATCTCCAAGCATTCCAAAACGTTGTCGCAAATTGGAAACAGGGTATTCTGCGAATTTCATTTTTTGTACAGCTGGTAGCTTATTAAAACCTGGCCATATTTTTTCGTTGGGTGTACCTAGGTCATGGAAAATTCTATTTAATTGATCAACTTCACTTTTCCCTGGAAACAAGGCGTGCATAAGGAGAAGTTCTGCAAATATGCATCCAACTGACCAAACATCTATAGGTGTGGAATATTCTTTGGTGCAAAGAAGTAATTCTGGGGCACGATACCATAAAGTAACAACAATTGGTGTATAAGCTTTAAGTGGAGAACCGTATTCCCTAGCTAAACCGAAATCTCCCACTTTCAATATGCCTTTGTGTGAGAGAAGAAGATTGGAAGTTTTTAAGTCTCTGTGCAAAATCCAGTTATCATGTAAATGTGCTACGGCTTTTAATAACTGTTTTAATAAACATTTAATTTCACCTATAGTAAAGGTTTGTTTCTTGTGGCGCATTGTTTCCATTAGAGACTTGAGATCATGTTCCACATAATCCATAACTATAAATATTTTATCGATGTTGCTTCCAACAACGATTTCTCTTACTGTAACAATGTTTGGATGTTGTCCTTTTAGAAGAGTGTTAATTTCTCTTAATGAAGTTATTGGAAATCCTTCCTTTTCTTTTTCCATTTTCAATTTTTTTAATGCAACAATGTCTTCAGTACGTTTATCCCGAGCCCTATAAACAACACCATATGTTCCTTCTTCTATTCTGTTCAAACATTGAAATTCTTCTACTGATCTACAGCCTTGAATGGCAGGAAAATATGGAGGCAAATCTTCATCTAATTTTTTCTCACTTGGTTTCTCCATTACTTCTTTTTCTTCTTCCTCCTCCTCTAGACCATTACTCTTTGGACTTGCAGTTCGGGATTTCTCTGAATCAGGTGATTTTGTTTCAGATGCATTTGAGGCTTGGGAACTATTACTTGGAGATTTGTTATCTGAAATTGGAGATTGATCTGAGGAATGTGAATGGCGACTAATAGGAGATTCACGTCCACTGGTTTCTCCATCACTATGACTTTGATCACCACCACTCTCAGCATCATCTTCATCTTCAGGAATATCAGACTCCTCGTCAGAGTTATCTGAAACTGTCACAATAGTTTCATCAGGTCTTAATCGTTTGCTGTTACTCATTTCTTCGTCTAATTTTCGTTTGGCTTGTTTTTCCATATGCCGACGTTCACGTTGTTCCTTTTGACGAGCCATCTCACGTTCTTAAAGTAAATAAAAGCATATTGAAACTACTTAGGAGATGACAATAAAAAATTTTAAAAACACATCTATTGAAGATAATTTCTTCCAACCAATTTAAAAAATGAAATAATTTATTTACCTGCTTCTAAGAGTTTATCTCTCCGTAAATCTTGTGCAGTCCTTTCTTCTTCAGTTAACTGATCATCTTCCCTATACCTATCATCCCTCCGATGTCTTCTCTCCTCACTGGTACTAATGCTAATGATTTCTTTAACAAACATTCCCGACTCGCCCTGTAAAACATTTTCAACACTCTCACTATCTCTATATCGTTTATCTCTATGATCTCCTTTCTCCCTATAAACATCATCATCGCCCTTTGTAGTTCTTTTGCTAAGCAGTCTCTCCCTTAAATCTTGAAGTGTTTTATCACCTGTCTGACGTTTCTCATCATCATATTTCTCTCTTCTATGTTTACTATCGGAATAACGACCGTCCCTTGGCTCCTTAAGTTTCTTTTCTTCGTATTTCCTTTCTGAATGTCGCCGGGAAGTTTCTTCTTTCCTTTCACGATAAGTTCTTTCATTAATAAATTGAACATCAACGTAATTGTCTTTGTACATAGCTTGATCATACACAGCTTTATCTTTGTAATATCTTTCTTTTTCTCTTTGATAATGATGCTCTTTACGTTCCCTAAAATAATAAAAGATAAGGTGAGTAAATAAAATTGTTGTATTTCACAGTTAGTTATGATATACTTAACAGGATGATTTTGCCAGCTAAGGAAATATTTATAAGAGAATGTTATAAGGTAACACAAATATTGGACTTTAAAAAATCAACTTGTAGTTTTACCTGTGGTGTTTACTCCGATGAGAATGTCGTTCTTCTCTATGTCTCTCCGAACGTTTATGATGTCTTTCATGTGGATCTCTTCGTTTTCTAGAGCTTTGGCCGGCTACCTGCGCCTGTGGGGGTTTAATATCTAGACCATCCATTGTGTCTCCGTCTTCTTCAGAGAGGCTGAAATCAGAATTAAAAGTGTGAATAGTGAATTGAGGACAAGTTTCTGAAACCCAAGCTTTGTTTACCTGAAATCCATAGCTTCAGTTTTTTGTCTGGATTCTGCTGGGCTTTGCCGCAGTTCACCATCTTCACTTTGCTCGTCACCTGAACCTGTGTAAGACATTACCAAAATAATTAAAATATAGAAAATGTTGTAATAACGTTAACGTTTTAGGTTATGTTGTGACAATATTCTGTTGAAAAACATTACCAACATAAAAAAAAAAAAACTAACTACACGAACCTTATTAATAAATATTTAATAAATCACAAGTTTTTGAATACTGAAAAACATACTGATTTTAAAACCTAGTTTTTAATTAAACGACTTTATTGCTTTGGTAAACAATTACTTATTTTTAAATTAGTAATTTTTTTTTGATATGTTGGTGGAAAGTGACGCCGGCATATGGCTGCCAAAACATCCTAACCTCAAAGCCCAAAAGGAAAATATCTATTGAAATACGCCAAGATGTCTGGGATGTTGTATGGTGGCGACGAGATTGGGGCTTTGGTTTTTGATCCGGGCCACCATTCGCTCCGTGTGGGTTACGCCCAAGAAGATACACCAAAAGCTGAGATTCCTGCCATTGTTGGTGTTGCCCCAGACACAGGCCCCAAAATAGAACCCGAGGTGAAACCTGAAGGATCCAATATTACACAACCTCAAGGAGGTAAATATTAGTTGAATTTTTTGGTCATGGAAACGTATTTTTATTTGGGAGATGGGGGAAAGATTATTTTTCTCGTTGCTGCCATTACAGCTCATTTAGGGCTTTGATATTCTTCTTAATCAGGGTTGCCCATCTACTTCTTGCAGAGACTTTCCAATTTGCTAGTCTGATTGCTCTCGCGTCTTCTTCCATGTTGGCTCATTGAAATCTGTCGTAGCTCATACTTCATTAAGATCCTCCACTTCCGGTCTGCATTTACTGGACCAAAAATCCTAAGTAGTTCAATTGCTGTAAATCAGGATGGCACACCTTATTGAGAAAAATACCAAAACTCTAAATGGGCCATAAAGGATACAAGAAGAAGATTCCCACCTGCACTTCAGCTGTTTGGCCCCAATACAAATTTTCAATGTCTACTATTTAATTTGACTTCATGTAATATATCTATTATTCCTGACAGTGGAAAAAGCGTTGCTGCTGAGTCTGACTTGTCATGGAGAAAACAGATCAGCTATGTAAGATTGAAGCAATTATAAATTATATCAAGGAAAATAAATATCCTTTCTCTTGGTTATATAATTGTTGATTTTATTGTTAGAGATATCTTTGATTTCAGCATGGAAATATTATATAGATACAACGTTTTTACACACTCCCCGACCAAATATGGAATTACATAGTTATATGAAAGACGGTATGATAGAAAACTGGGAGTTCTTTGAGAAAGTAATAGACTACTCTTATCAAAAGATTATCCAATCTGAATCAGAATTCCACCCAGTTCTCTTTTCCGAATCTCCTTGGAATCAAAGACCAAAACGTGAGAAGCTAATGGAAATTATGTTCGAAAAGTACAAGGTTCCGGCATTTTTTCTGGTGAAAAACGCAGCCTTAGCAGCTTTTGCAAACGGAAGATCTACAGCTTTAGTGATTGACAGTGGGGCCACTCATACTTCGGCAGTACCTGTTTTGGATGGCTATGTTATTTCAAATGCAGTTGTCAAGTCTCCATTAGGAGGGGATTATTTAATACTCAGAGCGAGAGAACTCTTGGATAATCAGGGAATAGATCTAACGCCATCTGCCTTAATTGCCAGCAAAGAAGTAATCAGGGATAAAGACAAAGCAAAATATGTTAAGAAATCTTTACAATTTACACCATCAGCTAGTTGGATGGCTTATATGTCGAAAAAAACTGTACAAGACTTCCAACAAACTGTTTTACAGGTATTTACACAATTATGAGAAAAATATATTTTTCTATTTTGCCCCTATAATGAAGTCATTAAAGCACTCATATGGGTTCGTTATTAAACGACGAGCGTAGCGAGGAGTTTTCTAATGGACAAGTGCGAAAAACGCCTTTTTTGTACTATTTTTTTATTTTGCGCCCTTTTGCCATTTCTAAATGAAAAAATCGCCGATACATAACGAACTCATATGAGCCATTAACGAACTCATATGAGTGCTTTAATGACTATTATAGACGCAAAATAGTAAATTGTATATTAAAGAAAAGTTCAATAAGCGCGATTTTTCAGCACGCGTCCATATTTAGAAAACTCCTCGCTACGCTCGTCGTTTTCTAAACATGGGCGCGTGCTGAAAAATCGCGCTTATTGAACTCGTTCTTTAATATACTATTAATATGTATTTAAAATAATTATAGGTATCAGAATCATCTTATGATGAACGTGTTGCAGCTGCTGTACCAGCAGTGCATTATGAATTTCCAACAGGGTATCACCAAGATTTTTCATCAGAGCGATTTAAACTTGCTGAAGGATTATTTGATCATGCTATGTTAGGAGCTGGATATATTGGTAAAATTTGCAGATTTGGTAACATTGTAATGATTCTAAAAGCTTGTTTATTATCTCTAGCTGCTACAAGTGCAGGTATGTGTGATGTTGATGTTCGACCAGCATTGTACAGCTCTGTGGTTTTAACTGGAGGAAATTCCTTAGTTCAGGTAATAATCATTCAAATTTAACCCTTTCATTGTGAATTACTTTTTTGAACTGATGTGATTGTGTGCTCAATGTGGAATAGTTTTATAACTTTGTATTATTTGCAATAATTTGCAAATATTGCCGAATTTTCAAAAACCAAAATCTCAATTCGAAGCAAATTTTGTTTCCTTGTTGATTTGAGTGGGCGAAATTTGCAAAATTCTTTTGTTTTAAGTCAAAATTGGACCAAAATGTCATAATAATTGGCAAATATTGCCATATTTTAAAAAACCAAAATCTCAATTTGAAGCAAAATTTGTCTTTTTTGTTGATTTGAGTGGACAAACCTTGCAAAATTCGTTTGTTTTGTGTCAAAATTGACGAAAACCTCAAATTTTCAAAAACCAAAATCTTTATTCGAATAAAATAATTTTTTTTTAATTGAGTGGACAAACTTTGCGAAACTCTTTTGTTTTATGTCAAAATTGGACCTAAATGTGAAAATAATTGCCATAATAATAATTTAAACATAAAACAAAAGAATTTCGCAAAGTTTGTCCACCCAAATCAATTCCAATAAAGATTTTGGTTTTTGAAAATTTGGTAATATTTTGACGTTTTCGTCAAATTTTGACACAAAACAGAGGAATTTTGCAAGGTTTGTCCACTCAAATTAACAAAAAAGACAAATTTTGTTTCAAATTGAGATTTTGGTTTTTGAAAATTTGGAAATATTTGCCAATTATTTTAACATTTTGAAGAACACAAGAAACAAAATTTAATTGGAATGGAAATTTTGTTTTTTGAAAAATTTGCACAAATTGCCGAATTTTCTAAAACCAAAATCTGTATTTGAAACAAATTTTGTTTTCTCGTTGATTTGAGTGGACAAACTTTGCAAAATTCTTTTGTTTTAAGTTTAATCCAAAATTGGACCAAAATTATCAAAAAAAGCTAAATATTCAAAAACCAAAATCTCTATTCGAAGCAAAATTAGTCTTTTTTGTAGATTTGAGTGAAGAAACTTTGAATTTTTTTTTTATTTTATGTCAAAATTGGACGAAAACGTCAAAATATTACCAAATTTTCAAAAACCAAAATCTTTATTCAAATCAAATTTGGTTTTTTTGTTGATTTGAGTGGACAAACTTTGCGAAATCCTTTTGTTTTATGTCAAAATTGGACCAAGATGTCAAAATATTTGGCAAATATTGCCAAATTTTCATAAAACAAAATCTCTATTTGAAGCAAAATTTGTCTTTTTTGTTTGTTTGAGTGGACAAACCTTGCAAAATTCTTTTGTTTTGTGTCAAAATTGGACGAAAACGTTAAAATATTACCAAATTTTCAAAAACCAAAATCTGTATTCAAATATTTTTTTATTTGATTGAACACAAAATTCGAGGGAAACGTCAAAATAATTTGCAAATATTGCCAAATTTTCAAAAACCAATTTCTCTATTCGAAGCCAATTTTATTTTCTTGTTGATTTGAGTGGACATACTTTGCAAAATTTTTTGGTTTTATGTCAAAATTGAACGAAAATGTCAAAATAATTATCTGTCTAGTCTTGTCTGCGTAGTCTCGTCCGTCTAGTCTGTCCGACCTAGTCTTGTCTGTCCTAGTCTTGTATGTCCCCAGTCTTGTCTGTCCTTGCCTTGTCTGTCCTAGTCTTGTATGTGCTATTTTTGTCTGTCTTTGTCTTGTATGTCCCAGTTCTTGTCTGTCCTTGCCTTGTCTGCGCTAGTCTTGTATGTTCTAGTCTTGTTTGTCATAGTCTTGTATGTCCTAGTCTTGTATGTCCAAGTCTAGTATGTCTTAGTTTTGTCTGTCCTAATCTTTTAAACCCCAGTCCTGTCTGTCCTAGTATGTCCTATTTTTGTCTGTCTTTGTCTTGTATGTCCCAGTCTTGTCTGTCTTTGCCATGTCTGTGCTAGTCTTGTATGTTCTAGTCTTGTATGTCCTAGTCTTGTATGTCCGAGTCTTGCCTCTCCTACTCTTATATGTCCTAGTCTTGTCTGTACAAGTCTTGTATGTCTTAGTTTTCTGTCCTAATCTTTTAGATCCCAGTCTTGTATGTCTGTCTTGTCTGTTTAGTCTCTATAAACTTGTCTATCTAGTCTTGTCTGCCTATTCCTTGTCAATCTAAACTTGTCTGTCTAGTCTCTCTAGGCTTGTCTTGCCAGAAGCAAATTCAAGTTGAAACAAATTCATGTTACGACTTCATATTGCAAAAACTTCATGTTGAATCGATTTCATTGAAACTATCTATTTTCAACATTGACCTATGAATACTTCATATTTAATAGGTCCTACTTTGTATTCAAAGGTCAGTGGGTTTCAACTACAAGAAGAGATTTCTGCACCTCAAATCCTCATTTCATCTTCAAATCGAAGTTGAAACAACTTAATGTTGCGGCTTCGTATTGCAACAACTTCATATTGAACTTGAATTAGACTGCTTACTTATAAGTAAGTGGACCATGGAAAACACAATCTAATCCACCCACTCCAATTCAGTTCACATAGACAAGACTAGATACAGACAAGAATAGATAAGACCAGCCATAATTTTTTTTTAAAATAAATATATGGCTTACAATTATTGTTTATAGTTATTGTTTGGGATTTTTTGAAATATTCATCTTTCAAACGATAAGACCCTAGGTGCAGGGGCGAGTCCCGAATCTTTCACCCAGGGTAACGCAACGCTCCAATTGGTGTATATAATTATTGATCTCTTTATGTTTAAAAAAGCCACAATGTGTTCATAAAGTCGTTAGTCTGCTATAGCAGTCCATAGAATCTGGCCGCCAATTCAATTGGTCTACTATAACGTTCATAGGACCTGGGGGACAAATTAATTGAAATGCTATAGCAGCGAAAGGGTTAAAAAGGATGATTAGTAAAATAGTAATTTTTTTCTTTCTAGGGATTTAGTGATCGTTTAAGTAGAGATTTATCATCGCGAACACCAGGGTCTATGCGTTTGAAGATGATCGCTGCAAATGGAACAGTCGAGAGGAGGTTTGGGGCGTGGGTTGGAGGTTCCATTTTAGCTTCAATTGGCACATTCCAACAAATGTGGGTTTCTATGCAGGAGTATCAAGAATCTGGGAAGGTTCAAATTGACCGCAAGTGCCCTTAAAAACACTTTTGTGATTAGGATTGTTTTTGTGTTTGTATCAGTAATTAGTTCTTAACGTCTGAGTGGAATACAATTTGTATTATTTATATTTAAGAAAAGAAACACAGATTTTTAAAAAAATACTGACTTTTATATAAAATGGTGTTTTATTCCTGAAATGGTTTTAAAAACGTAGAAAAACGATGGCATTTTTCTATACAAGATGAGAATTAATGAAGAAGGATAAGTATTTTTTCAGGCAGAACATTGAGAAAAAAAAGATTCTATAAAAACATAGTTATATTAAAATCGGCGGAATAGTTGCAAAAATATGTATCCTATATTGTTTATTTTTTTTATTAGAAAAGAATTTTCGAGATTATTTACAAAGTAAACATCGCTGCCTGAAATAAATACCATGTCGAGACAATAGATAAAAACTACATACTTGCAAGGGAATCCAATTACACTTATAAAAATCAAACTTGTACACTTGTAATTAAAACGAAAAGATTTCAAAAAAAAGAACAAACAGAATCAGATACATATCAAACTAGAATTGCTCCCAATAAAATAATAATAAAACTAAACACAAATACATTTAGGAGGAAAATTTGAGTTGCAATTCTAGTACAATACGGACAAAAAAACTAAACTAACTTATGTGAGATATCATTTTAAAAAAATGCAGTCAGTTCTTTTTCAATGTATAACTTGTGTTTATTTCTTCCCTTTGTTATTTTTAGTTGGAGCTCCCTTGCCTTTTGTATTATTAGTTGTCTTGGCCTTTTTGCTTTTTGGGCCTTCTTCTTCTTCCTCATCTTCCTCCTTAAAAAAACAAAAACACATTATTAATAACTAACATCAATAATATTGTAACTAAAGCCACCACACCTCTTCCTCATCCTCAGGCAACTTCCTTTTCTTTCCCTGTAACTAAATTAATCCAAAAATATCAACTATAAAAAATTATTTGTTAGTATTTCAAATTATATCCAAACTTTAGTTTAAAAAAAACTTCAATTTAGTAATTTGCATAATATGAATTATGCAAATTAGTGATTAAGCTAATGTCCAGTTATCTAGTTTCTATTTTAAAGAAACTTTTATCACAAAATAGTAATTTATGTTATCTATCTATCTAGTTTCTATTTTAAAGAAACTTATCACAAAATAGTAATTTATGGATCAAAAAGGCAGGTAATATATAAATAATATAATATCCAAGTTATCTAACATGTAAGTTGAAGGATATCTTATCACCAAGTAGGTAGTTTATGCATAATTCAAATAATTTTAATATAATTTAATATTTTCAACTCTTGTTCTTTTAATGTAAGGTTCAGATACTACACTTGAAATATTATAATTAAACATAACAAGAAAACTGAGGTCCGACGCTACTTGGTACAACAAGATCGTTCTCGCAAAAACTGTGTAGAATCTTCTGAACTGAAAATATCTGAACCCCATGCCACATAACAAGAAAAGTTGAGAATCCCCAAAGTGGTAGCTCAAATACAGAGTGTTGAAGGTTTTCCTTTGTTAGAGAAATCAACCTATATTCCATTTTTTTTAAGAATGCAGTAACTAGAAACCTGATTTATACTGACAAATGTTCAATCTAGTTACAAAATTTGGCGCTAAATTCAAATATAGTTACTTAAATATAAAATTGGTAATTTATTAATGGTTTCATTGAATATCTTTTTATTATTGATTAAATACTCCAAATGGCAGCAATACTAATAAAATACAAACAAACAAATGGAGAAAAACGCAAAAAATCTAAATAATACAAACGATCTGATATTGATCAGACGATAATTGTGAATTGAACGGCAGCCATTGACAACTAACGGCTGCAAATGTATGTGAAAAGAAAGAGAGAAAAGAGGTTGAGATGGAGAAGTAAATATCGTCGGTGTGAACTACCTTGTACTGCATTCTTAAAAAAATGGACTATAGTTGTGTACTACTACTTTTGAAATTTTAAAAAATTTACTCAAAAAAGTAGTAATCTGATAAAGATCAATTAAAAAATGAAAATATTGTGGTCATCCTTCTACCTGCCAATGTATTATACATACAAAATGGACCATTCTATACTTGATGCATTAAAGAAAATGAATCATGGAAGGCTACTTACCTGCTCCTTGAAGCAACAAACAATGAGAATAAGATTCAGAAAAGGCTGTTTTGTGAAGATGGCTTTTCTTTAAAATCAGACTTATCCTTTATTGCAATTTCAAAATGTTATTATAAAATTAAATTAACTTACTGCGCCCTCTTCCCCTTCTTCATCATCAAGCATCTCCTCTTCCATTTCGTCCATCTCGTCAAACTCCTCAACTGGTCCTCCGATTAAATGATGTCCAATAATATGAACGGGTCCAGTCCCCTGGATAAGGCTGAACGTGACTGGTGGATCTGGGAAAGATAAGTCTAAGAGGACCTGGCTGTTCGGGCCTCCAGCCTTTAAAGTTGCAACTGGAATTTTGATGGATTCCTTCCACGTCATGGCTTCAACTTGCAGAACGTTCATTTCACCCTCGACCGCGTCGGGTCCTAACAGGGCTTGTTTGATGATCAGTTTGTGGCCACCTTGGAATTCTTCTGCTCCCTTCGCTTCCGGGTCCCATACTTCTGATGCTTTGGCACCAGCAAGAGATAAAGCTACAATAAATACTTAAGATTAATATATTTGTTCAATTGACAAATACATACATTTTTACAATGAATATTCTATAATGCATTCTATTACCATATTTAATGGACATCTGGTGCAAGAGAAATATGTCATCTACCAGGAAAAAAGCAAGTTCATTCAAGTAAGCAAAGAAAACAAAAGACCAGAACTAACAAATTACTACATGTTGGAAACTTGGACTTAAAATTAGTAGATGACTTCAGATACCTAGGTATAATAAAACAACAAATATGACCAACAGATACAGGGGTAAACCACTGAGTGCAAACAGGATATAGAGAGTACAACAAATCATCAGAAACATCATGAAAAGCAAGAACATAATCATCATCATTGACATGACAACCCGGGTTGGGTCTTGGCCTCCTCTAGTATTTTTCTCCACCGGTCTCGGTCTCTGGCGCCTGTTCTCCAGTTTGGCTCCTTAATTGCTCGTGCATCTTGGTCTATCCTGTCATTCCGTCTGGGTCTTCTCTGCTTTCTCCGCCCTTCTGGTTTGCTTGTATATATTTTTTTAATTGTCGTTTTTTCATCTGCCCTTATAACGTGTCCAGCCGATTGAAGTCTACTCACTTTTTTTTTTATGTCGTTTCCATATAATTCGCATAGTTTTGCATTGTATCTTCTCCATTGGTTGTCATTTATGGCTCCGTATATTCTTCGTAATATTTTTCTTTCGAAGGTGGCAATTAGTTTTTCATCGTTCTTTGTTATCACCCACGCCTCCGAACCGTATTTCAGAACTGGCATAATGAGTTTTGTATAGAGTTATCTTGGATGTTCGGGTAAGTGTCTTGGATATAAAGTGTTGCCTGAGGGACTTTTTGTCCTTTTTGCTGGACATTTGCTAAGACTAGTCTTCTTCTAATTTCTTCCTTCACGTTGTTTTTCCTATTTAATAGTGAGCCCAGATATATGAATTCCTGTACCACTTTGATGTTGTAATCTCCAATGGTCAGGTTTTGCCCAATCCTATTCGCTCTTACATTCGCGGTTCCTATCATGTGTTTCGTCTTGCTTTCGTTTACTTGCAGACCCATTGTTCCGGCTTTCTCAATTTTTATAAATGACTCCTTGGCCGATGCGACCACAAGAACATAATCACATATACACAAATGATGGGGCAAACGAATGGGGCTGAGATAATGAATCTAACAAATGTAGGAAAGGAAACCCAAGAATCTTTGAAAGGAGTATTGTCAGAAGAATATATGGCTTAAAAAGAATCACTGAAGGGGAACACAGAAGACTTATGAAGTTGGAAATAGAATCATCCTCAAAGGAGAAAATTTGGAAAAGTTGATGAAAGTACAAAGACTCTGCTAGTATGGCCACATAAACGCAATTGAAAACAACTGTGTGGTAAAGATGATTGCAATGTGGAGACCAGAGATTAGCAGAGCCTGTGGGAGCCCAAACAGCAAATGGGAGGATCAAGTACTAGAGGACATTAAGGATCCAGAGACAGAGGCATGGAGGAGCAAGATTCTAGACCAAGTCATGTGGAGGAAATTAACAAGGAGGCAAAGTCAAGCAACTGGACAGATGAAAGTAAAGTGGCCCATACACTATACAACTTATTGTACAACCAAGTCTTCCAATGTTTTGTAACTGTAGGCCCTACACTGTCATACCAAGTCTTCCAACATTAGTTTTGGCTACACTGTCATATCAAGTCTTCCAACATTAGTTTTGAGCTGAAATTTGATATGCACGGATCTTGTGCTAGCTGTGCTGCAATAATATTTCTTGGATACTTACGTATTAACGCCACCACCGCTATATATTAAATCGAGAGATCGCGCTGCCGTGCGTATGTTGTCTAGATTTATATGTCCGCTTCGCGCGGGCCTATTCTAACCGGGGTTAAAAAATAAAGTATTTTGAGTTTTAAATTTTTTTAATTTTAATTAAAATGTTTCATTTTAAGATTCAACATAAAAAAATTAGATGTAGATTGGCGGCATTCAAAAATGTAGCGATAGTGGCGTTAATACGTAAGTACCATTTCTTGGTCTTAGGAAATCATTTAATTCATCTAAATACCATAATGTTGGCTCGCATATATCATCAATTCCTGCACCAGATTTTTACTTTTTTCCATCTTTTTCAGTTCTCTTCCATAACAAGTACTCATTGTTTATTCTTTTTTTTACATCATCTAGAGATGCATTTTCATCAATTTCCTTTAAATTAGTTAAAAGCTTTAATATTTCTCCACTTTTCATTCTCAGTTATATTTGACATTATTTTAATCGCTTATGGTAATAATTAGTTTTAAAAACCTCAAAGAATATGCGTTCCAGTACTAGAAACACAATTTAAATAGAACGATGTGAAGAAGACGAGACGAGATGATCACAAGATAGATCACATGTACACTGATATTGGTGGTGAAGTTGTACAACTGTCCAATACACTGTCAGACAGGTTGGCCAACATAACGCCACGCCCACAGAAAATCAAAAGTTGTTTGATTTTGTTCAACCCAACCTTCCAACCAAAATCGGGTTGTACAACCTACACATACACTGTCCAACTTTTCGTACAACCGAACCAAGTTGTACAACAAGTTGTATACTGTATGGGCCGTGAAACACACCATACAAAATGAGTCTGGATACCAGAGATCAGAAGAGCAAAAGGGAAAATAAAAGGCATATGGGAGGATCAGGTTCTAAAGGACATTAAGGATTCAAAGAGAGAGGCATGGAGGAGCAGAATTCCTGACTGAGTCATGTGGAGGGAACTAATAGAGGAGACAAAGAGAAGCTACTGGACAGGTGAAAGTAGAGTTACTGACCATACAAAATGAGTCTGGAGACCAGAGATTAGCAGAGCAAAAGGCAGACCAAAAAGCAGATGGGAGGATCAGGTACTACAGGACATTAAGGATCCAAAGATAGAGACATGGAGGAGCAAAATTCTAAAATGAATCATGTGGAGGAAACTAACAGAATCAGCAAAATTCCAGACTGAGTCATCTGGAGGAAACTAACAGAGGAGGCAAAGTGAAGCGACTGGACAGGTGAAAGTAGAGTTACTGACCATACAAAATGAGTCTGGAGACCAGGGATTAGCAGCGCAAAAGGCAAACCAAACAGCAGATGGGAGGATTAGGTACTAGAGGACGTTAAGGATCTAAAGATAGAGGCATGGAGGAGCAAAATTCTAGACCAAGTCATGTGGAGGAAACTAACAGAAGAGGCAAAATCAAGATACTGGACAGATGAATGTAGTAGAGTAACTCATACAAAATGAGACTGGAGATCAGAAATTAGCAGAGCAAAAGGGAGACCAATAATCAGATGGGAGGATCAGATACTAGAGGGCATTGAGGATCCAAAGATAGAGGCATGGAGGAGCAAGATACTGGACAGATGAACGTAGAGTAACTCATACAAAATGAGACTGGAGATCAGAAATTAGCAGAGCAAAAGGGAGACCAAAAATCAGATGGGAGGATCAGATACTAGAGGGCATTGAGGATCCAAAGATAGAGGCATGGAGGAGCAACTTTCTAGACAGAGCCATCTGGAGGAAACTAACAAAGGGGGCAAATGAAGCAACTGGACAGATGAATGTAGAGTTACTCACCATACAAAATGTGTCTGGAGACCAAAGATTAGCAGAGCAAAAGGGAGACCAAAAAGCAGATGGGAAGATCAGGTAATCGAAAACATTATGGATCGAAAGATAAAAGGCATGGAGGAGTAGGATTCTAGACTGAGTCATGTGGAGGAAAGGAATAGAAGAGGCAAAGTCAAGTGACTGGACAGATGAATGTAGAGTAACTCACCATACAAAATGAGTCTGGAGACCGGAGATAAGAAGAGCAAAAGTGAAACCAAAAAGCAGATGGGAGGATCAGGTACTAGAGGACATTAAGGAGGAGGAGCAAGACTCAAGACCAATCATGTGGAGGAAACAAACAGTGGAGGCAAAGTCAAGTGACTGGACAGATGAACGTAGAGTAAGTCACCATATAAAATTAGTCTACTACTACGACTAGAAAACATTACAGATCCAAAGATAGAGGCATGGAGAAGCAATATTCTAGACTGAGTAATATGGAGGAAAGAGAGGCACAGTCAAGTGACTGGACAGATGAATGTAGAGTAAGTAACTTACTATACAAAATGAGTCTGGAGACCAGAGATTAGCAGACCAAGAGGGAGACAAGAAAGCAGATGGATCAGGTACTAGAGGACATTAAGGATCCAAAGATAGAGGCATGGAGGAGCACGATTTTAGACAGAATCTGGTGGAGGAAACTAACAGAGGAGGCAAAGTCAAGTGATTAGAGAGATGAATGAGGAGTAACAAACCATACAAAATAAGTTATGATGAGGAACCGATGATTCAATTGATTGATTAAGGGGCCTCACTTTCCAAGATTCCAACCAAATTAGCTGATGCTAAAGCTTGAAAAGCATTTGTTCAGTATATTTACTTATTTAATAAAAATAATAATAGCCCCTTTCCTCCTAGCATTTACATGCCTTAAAAGGGATAGCTAAGCAAGGGTAGCTATTTGTCAGCTTTGGCTTATGTTAGAGATAGGGTGGCTGGCCCTATGCTCCTACACCACCTATTATTACGCCAGCTCCTCATTTTCTAAGGCTGAGTGAACCTTGGCCGAAAAATTGCCTGATAAATTTGGCTTGGTGTGGGGGCCAAACCCATGGCAGCTGAATTTGTAGTCTAGAGCCTTACCTCTAGACCACACCAGCCGCAATAAATATTTAATACCAAAACAAGAACTATAATTTTTTCTTCCCCTAAGTTTTTACTTTTCAACGGATGTAGGAGGGGGCCTACAAATATCAATTGCCCCGGGCCTCTGAGAGGCTCTGCGACGATTACATAAAAAAATTGAGGACCATCTGCATAGTTTATTAAGTTAACATTAAGTTGACTAAAGAAGTTTTTTTTTTGCTTAGTCAACCCAATTGTACAAAATATTTATGTTAATGCAGTGTTATCTCATTTAGAAGTGGAAGCAAAAGATTAGTAGAGAAATCGTGACTCGTTTCTCAAAAAACTTGTAAGTTGGGAGACTCGTAAGTTGAGGTAGCACTGTATTAGAAAATTTGTTACATTTATCAAACAAATTCAAATTTATCGAATAAGCTGAAAACTGGTTATCTTACCCGAACCAATGTCTCAAACATAACTCGAACGGTTAAGAAAATCAACAACAAACCTTGATCATAATAAATGCAAAGAAAAACAAATTCTGTAAATGTTATTTTATTGTTACTATGGGTGATTTATTGATAACTGTCAACATTTATTTGAAAAATTGTAAACAGCATCTTAAGGGAGCGTATCAAAGGGCTGTGGTGTAAACGTTTTGGCGCAAAAACGAAAGTAAATTTTCAACATTTTGGGGTTGTAGATGTGTTTTGAGATTGATATTCGTTGAGAAATGAACAAATCTATTGTAAATCTTTTGTATTCAAGGGTAAACAAATGACAAGCTAAAATGGCGCGCAAAACACCGGCCAGAATGTCCCCGACAACAACACAAAATTTCTCTGAATATATGAGTTCTGGCCGGAAAATATTTGTAGATTCATGAAGGTAAATATGCGACGAGTTATAACTTACCGAAAAAGTATTCGTCTGCCATTTTTCTGTTAGGATGTTTGACGATTTGCGTTCAGTTGCACGTGACTAGAAGCCGGCTTTACGAGCGGACGACACTAAAGGAAGATGCTAAGGAAATGGCGGTTTGCGCACCGTTGCCGATTCTTCACTCCTCCTACTAACGAATATACCACGGGTTACCTAGAAATGTAGGGATTTTAGCCACCAAGGAGTTTTGCGAGCAACGCGCAGGTCCGGGGATTGCGACGCGCGTTCATTTTCGATTTTTCCGTTGGGCCTTTTGAATTTTGAAAATGTCTCGCTTGAAAGGTGGGATGCATCCTTTACTTACCGAAGAAAATCTGGAGAAATTAAATCGGAAGAATGTTTTTACGATTCACCAGTTCGTTGAGACTGATGCTAAGAAATTAACGGGGATTGTTGATTTAACTCTTAAGGTGAGAATTTTGGTTTTCATTTCATTTTATATGCTAATAAAAAAGGTAATCAAATTTCGACTCGCTAAAACAAGCTCGCGTTTACATAAATGAAGTTGCGGCATGGCGAAGATGTAAATTGTTTTGTCGTGACATTATCTAACCTAACATTACCGGAATTGAACAAATAAGATGGGGGAACATTCCTAAAATCATGTATTCCAGCGGTGGTGTCGTTATTTTAAATTTCGTACATGCCCATTACAATTTCAGACATGCGCATTACAATGGGAGACAGAGGCGTAGTGAAAATAATTTGAAAATATTTTGGGACGAGTATTAAAATATATTAAAATATATCTAGACAGACAATCATAGATTGTGGCAGATTTTCAAATTTCCTTTAAAATGTTAGTTTTGTAAAGTTGTTTATCTGTTTCTCTTCTTTGTTTATCTGTAAATTTGTTTATTTCTGAAGATACTTTCAAATATCTTCTAATTAAAACATGAAAGTATCTTCTAAGTAAAATATGAAAGTATCTTCTAAGAAAAACATGAAAGTATTTTCTAAGTAAAACATGAAAGTATCTTCTAAGTAAAACATGAAAGTATCTTCTAACTATACATGAAATTATCAGAAATAGAATTTTAGGTAATTTTTGAAATTTGTAAATCCCCATGAAGAATCTGCTTCTCAGGGTTCATACAGTTGTCTGGGTTCATACAGTTGTCTGGTCACTTTCCAAAAAGCTTCCATTTTGAAAGCAACAATTTTGAAATTATTGTCAAACTAAAACATGAAATATAAATAGTTTTAAGGTAAGGTATAAAAATAGTTTTAAGGGGATTTTTGAAATTTACAAATTCCTATGGAGAATCTGCTTCTGGAGGTTCATAAAGTAGTCTGAGTGCTGCCAGGAAATCTTCCATCAAATTATTGGACTTATGCCGCCTCCTCCAAATAAACTCTGCCAAATAGGATTTAAATTGCCATTTGACACAATGGTCAGGTAATTTTTTTTATGGCAGACAATGTTCCCTCAATAGAATTGGTAATGGCCCCAGTGTCTAGTTTTTTTAAAGAGATGGAGTGGTTAACTGTGAGGTGATGGAAACCCTCATCTTCCAAACAACTATATGCCCTCCAACAGTCCGATATGATGGTCGTCCCAGGTCTAATATTTTCTTTAATTATTTCAAGACATTTGTACTCCGTTCATTCACATCTTCCATAAAACATTTATTCGTTCCACGTTCAATCCCACTAAATACCCATTTTTCCTCTGATATTTCCTTTTACAAAACTTGCTTCCATCAATTTCCATAATCACTCCAATTCCACCAAGCATTTCTTTTTCTCTCACACACATCTCCACACATATATCTCTACAAAATTGTATTTAATCAGTCACAGTATTTTTATTCACTCTACATTCATTTATTATAATCTCCGCACTGTTTCGATGAATCATTTATATATTAATAGCATGATTAGATATAATGATAAATTACTTTTTTTTTTGCACGTGCTGGAGGTGAAAATCTGCAAAGAGAGACCACCCGACCCGTGCCGAGTGGTAGTGTGGGGCTGCCCCCAAAAGGGGCGACCCACTAAAAAACCCTCATCATTCAGACCCCCCCAGCCAAAACCAGAGAGAACGTGATGGAACCCAAAAATTGGCATAACTTCATCACGTTCCTCCCCCTTTCATATCCAAAGCATTCATTCGTTGTGCCGGGCGCGTCGTTAATCGCCGTGCCCCCCCCTCACATCAGAGTTTACAATAAATTTGTGCACCCCCTTCGCACTAAGGGGGGGGGGGCGGCAATGGCACGCTCGGCTCGCGCGTAGCAACCCCTCGTCCCGCCTTACGCTCGTCCCTTTCATCCTTCTCATTTCTCCTCATTATATATTCTTATCATTTTTTCTTATCATTATCATTCCAGTGAGCACGCCCC
This sequence comes from Phosphuga atrata, assembly GCA_944588485.1. NCBI lineage: Eukaryota > Metazoa > Arthropoda > Insecta > Coleoptera > Silphidae > Phosphuga > Phosphuga atrata. The sequence goes on from OX155899.1 coordinate 58,651,456, forward strand.
ATTCATACTCACTGTGGAGCATGGTTCTCACCATACTCTCCTTGTTTACATTCTCTCCCACCTTGCATTCTGCGGCGCTCCTTATTCTCTCGCATCTCGTACACTCGAAGATGGTATGCTCCGCAGTGTCCTCAGTCGCTCCACAATACCTACAATGCGCCTCAACCAGTTTCCCGATGGGGACCAGGTAAGACCCAAAGCATCCACGCCCCGTAAGCGCCTGGGTGAGGTGATAATGCACCTCCCCGTCCCCACGGTTAACCCATTCATCGATAGCCGGAATCAGTTGCCTGGTCCAGGCTCCCTTTTCCGACCCCTGCCATAGCTCTTGTAATACACGCATGGTTTTTTCCCTTTCATTTCTAGGGTCATTATCTCCCCAAACTCTCACCCTTTCATGCGCCAGAAGGTCTAACGGGATAACTCCAGCAACGACCGCCACGGCGTCGCCAGAAACAGTCCTGTATGCGCTGCACACACACAGCAGCATACACCTTTGCACTCTCATCAGTCTCGCTCTATAACTATCAATCCTGAACGCATTTATCCATGCCGGCACCCCATACAGGAGAATGGAGTTCACGACCGCATTCATAACCCTCCTCTTAATGCTAACGGCCCACCTATGTTGGGCATCAGCCGTCCAAGGGCTCTCACACATGCTGTAGTCTTGCTCACCACCCGGGTGAGCTGATCGGACACCCTGAAATTTCGTTGAAGCTCTACCCCAAGGTATCTTACAGATTCCCGAGCCGGTACGTCAACTGTCCCCATTCGCACGGTCAGTTCACGCAGCTTTCTTCTCCCAATTAGCAGGACCGCCTCGGTTTTGTGGGGAGTCAGAGAAAGCCCCTTTCCCCCCATCCACCGATTAATCCAATGCCTCATTCATTATTGCTTTCAGACTTGCTTCCGTTCTTGCGACAGCGACCACCGCTAAGTCATCAGCGTACCCCACGAGTGTAACCCTGTCTGGCAGCCTCAATCTCCAAACCTCATCATAAAATATGATCCACAGTATCGGCCCAAAAACCGAACCCTGTGGAACACCCGCACTCATTTTGAAGATTTTACCTTCCACAGTCACTATCTCCCTATCATTCAAGTAGCTCCCCACTATCTTTCGAAGGTAGGGAGCTACCCCCTTTAGTTCCAAAGCCTCCATGATTCTGCCACATGGGACCGAATTGAAAGCATTTTTCACGTCCAGGGTTACAAGCACGCAGTAGCTACGGGTACGCCATGGACCCGTATTTGCTAACCTTGCTCTCTCTATCACACGCATCATTGCGTTCACCGTAGTCCGGCCGCCTCTGAAAGACCCCCTGCCCTCTCTGCCTTTCAATCCAAACACCCTTCATTACACTCCTTGTAACCGTTTTAGATAAAAATGGTGTAAGAGACATCATAGATATAGGCAACCCAATGTGCGCATGCAAGACACATAGGGGTAGGGAAAATAAATCTATTTCAGTTTAACTGAAAAGGTATTCCATTTTAATTATTAAAAATGTTCTAATTCAACTTTTGAAAATTAAGTAATTTCTTTAAAACTATTTAAACTTTGGGGTTATATTCTATAGTGTGTGGGAACACACTATAGAATCAAGGAAAACACACTATAATAATCAAATACAATCTCAACGCCACTGAGCTGCAACGTTAGTTGCTTTTTCTGTCACGTACCAAAATACATCATTTTAGGAATTTGCCGAGATGTGTAACGAGCATAGGTGGGCACAGTTAATCCAAAACAACTTCGTTAATCGTTAACTCGCTAATAAAAAAGTTAACTTCGTTAATCGATAAAGCGTTAAAATTTCGAAAATTTAACGCAGTTAAGTTAACCGTTAAAAGTTAATCATCCAAAACGTATACTGCTTTTGGTACCTTTTGGGATGGGACACATTGGTAAATTAAACAAAAACATGTAGATAGATCATTTGAATTATTACAAGCGTCAGTAGAGACCCGCCCTGGTTCGCACGGGTAGCAAAGCATATACACACCTACTATGGAAGACTAATATGGAAGAACAGGCTATTTATTGTATTATTCATAATTTGTCATTTGTTGTAAGTTTTTGTTGCCTTTCATGAACATAAGCAGATTAAAATTGTCATCTGACATTGATGAGCGTTTAGCTCTCAAAATATCTTTCCCTGTTGAAAAGAGCCGTTCTACTGTAGCGCTTGATGGGATTGCAGTATTATTTATTTAAAAAAAAGATTCTTTTGAATTTAAGTCTAGCCAAGTTCTCACCAAATTCTGCGCTTTGTTTTTGAGAGATTTTTGGCGTCCTCTAGACCTACCTTCTTCAAACTGAGTAACAGAGCTGAAAAAATCTACTTCTTCTTCTTCATTATTGCTGCTTCCGCTAATACTGGCACTATCCTTCTCATTTCCATTTGCTTCCCTTTCTCTATTCGGAGCGTCTTCAACTTTTGCTTCCATAAGTTTCTTGAGTTTTGATAACTTGCTGCTATCATACTTTTACAGAGACAGTAGTCGCAATTTCGGGTAAAAGGTTGCAGCCAGCTGGCATTCTCCACCTTCCATTAACCATTCAAATCTTTTTTTATGCCAAATAATAGAGCATTATAATATAAAGGGGTTTGATAAAGGGGTACAAAATAAACAATGAACAGTGGTAATAGAGTCCAAAGATATGCCTGAGATTCAGCTTGAATTAAGGCAAGCGCTCTAGCCACTGGTAACATGACTTGCAAGTAGCTGCGATGCCAAAAGATTCACCAATGCTTTCTTCACATAATCTTTTAACAGGTTGAGGTGAAAACAAATCGCTTCTACTGCTAATGCTGTCTGCATCAACATCAGAAGAATTCAAATTCACAGCACTTGATGAGGGCTGAAAAGAAAACCGTTCTGAAGGGTTTCTTTTTCCCACGAGTTGACGCTGTTTTGCTGCAAAGTTGACTTTTCCTTCAAACTGCACATATTTGGATGCATGCGTCGTTTTCACATGTAGTTTGAGATTATTAAGACTAGACATGTGATCCTTTATTGTACAAACATTAGGAAAACGCAGTTTGCATTCATAAATCAACTTATGTTCTCTAAGTTTTGATTGGAATACTAAGTAATCACTCAAGTGTGGCCAAGGATTTGATTCAATGTCATTTTCAGAGATTTGCGTACTTTGATTAGAAGTAGTAGTGTTCATGATGTGATCATATAAATGTTACACCATCAACTATTTCAATTAAAACTATTTAATGATAAATTATAAATGAAGTCGGTTAAAAATGACGCTAACGCTAAAAAAGTCAGGTTATAATAACTTATCGTATTCACTCGCATAGAGCAAATAATCAACAGGGTCGCTTTATTTTTTTCGGCTCTGGATTTTTGCCCTTTTGGGCAGTTGCTATTGTGCCGGGCCGCGCTGGTATGCCCGCGTAATTCAAACAAAAAATGACAACATGCCAATGTTGAACAACCAATGTAACGGACTAAAGTTAACGGAAGTTCAATTTAACGAAAGTTAACAAGAGCGTTAACATTTTTTTTGAGTTAACTTAAAAGTTAATCAGTTAAGCATTTTGTTAACTTCGTTAATTAACGATTAACGGATTAACGAGTTAATTCCCACCTATGGTAACGAGACATCACCGGAATTGAACAACAGGAATTCGTTCTCTGCACAAACGGATTAACTAATAATAGCATTTGGTTCAGTCATAGAACATCCTTGGGGTATAGTATATCTGTGCCCCTGGGATCACATGCTACGACATTCCAAGCAGAAATACACGACATCATGATCTCTGCCTGTGAAAATCTAAAGTTATCTAAACTATAAAAGTAGAAACATCTGCATTTTCACAGACAGAAGCTGCTATTAATGCTTTAGGATGCCATGAAATTAAATCTAAAACAACATGGTGCTGCCTTCAGAACCTTAAGGCCCTGTCAACCCAGAAACACAACCGTCACACTTGTTTAGGTTCCAAGCCACAGGAGACAAGATTGCAAATGGAATGGTGGACAAGTTAGCAAAGGATGGAGCTAACAAAGCAAACATCAGTGTTAAACAGGGACTCCTACATTACTAAAACCATGGCCCGAAACAATATCTGTAAATGGGTAGCAACTTAGCACCAGCTACAGTGGGACACAATAAATGATCATAAACACAGCAAACAAATGCTATAAAACTTATCAGACACAGATAACTGTTGAAATCCTGCAATTGCGGTAGGATTATTCACAGGACACTGCCCTCTAGGAGAACATCTGTACTAAATGGGTATCTGGAAAGATGAACCATTATGCAACTATGTTATGAAGCGGATGAAACTGCCTCCACAGACACAAGCTTAAATGAAAACTGCCCTAGTGGTCGTCTCCCCAACTTGGATTCGAACCTGGGCCCCTGCATTGAAAGGCAGGTATTTTGTCAACTACACTACCAAGGAGGACAACCCCCCTTGACCCATATTAGTTTAAGAAAAAAAAAGAAAAAAGTTATCACAAAGGAACATCTCTCATTGCTACTTAAGGAAATCTTTTACAGCTCTTCGAAAAGTTGTCAGAATGATAACATTTTTCAAATATTTATAAGACATCAATTTAAAGAGATTATAAAGTTGAGGCAGTGGTAGCATAGTAGACAAGACATCGGATTACTAAGCCATAAGTCCCAGGTTCGATTCCCGGGGTACAATAATGATATAAGACACCGTTCTTCTATGTATGGCTCTGGCAAAGCCATCACAGTAAAAATCTGCCTGAAAAAATATTGGCTCGCCATCCACTATAAAAACTGTAAGGGCCACCTATAATCACAACACTTGAAGAGATTCAAAGGATTATTAGCCTATTAAAATAATAGGCTAATTAAAAATAATTTAAATTGATAATAAAAATATTCTGCACTTGTTTTTTATTATAAAAATATATATTTAAAAAAAATACCTTTTTCACGGAATTTATTTTTTATTTGCTTTCTTTGGTTTGTTTTCTTCGTACAGATTTTGTGGAAGCCAAACACCTGCTCTGTTTACCATCCGAATCAGCTGTAAATGGTGCTGGATGGTTGACCACAGTTGATTAAGAGCTTTAGACAGTTCCTGGATTGTTTGACGGATTTGCTTCCACTTCCGTTTTTACAGAATTTATTTATTTTTTTGCTTTCTTTGGTTCATTTTCTTCAGACAGATTTTGTGGGAGCGAAACACCTGCTCTGTTTACCATGTGGATCTGCTGTAAATGTTGTTGGATGGTTGACCACAGTTGGTTAAGAGCTTTTGACAGTTCATGGATTGTCTGGCACGGATTTGCTTCCACTTCCGTTTTTACAGAATTTATTTATTTTTTTGGTTTGTTTTCTTCGGACAGATTTTGTGGAAGCCAAACACCTGCTCTGTTTACCATCCCAATCTGCTGCAAATGTTGTTGGATGGTTGACCACGGTTGCTTAAGAGCATTTGACAGTTCCTCGATTGTCTGACACGGATTTGCTTCCACTTCCGCCCTTAACACTTCATTGTCTAAAGTCGTTGGTCTTCCTGATCGATGCGAGTCCGAAAGATCAAAATTACCGGATTTGAACTTGGAAAACCACCTTTGGCATTTACGAACGTCTAATGCATTTGGATATACATCGCAAATGTTTTTGGTAGCAACTGTTGCCTTCCTACCCATGTGAAACTCAAAAAGCATACAATGCCGAATATGTACCTCTTCTGGTATTTGGCCTGCCATTTCACCATAAATTACAAAAGAAGAATTAAATTAAATTATTTACGAGTAAACAAGTCACTCTAACCTTAATAAGTCTTAGGCACGACTTTGAAGTACACAGTAGTACACAATGAGCTGATAAAAGGCAAACGAATATCTACATGCGCAGAAACGACATTATTTTCCGGTCCTATTACATAGGTGTCTGGATAAAACAACGAGCGACGAAACAACGCGGCGAAAACATCACAGTGACTTAACAACGCAGTACGAAAACAAGACGTTAAGAAAAATATATGGTGATATGATGATTAGGATGTGATATTATGCTAGGGTTCACAGTGAACAGTGAAATTGTCAATGGTGTAAAAGTAAGTGAGGTTAATGTTGTTGATGTAGGAAGGGTTAAGAATTAAAAATCAAGGATCTACAATTTTTCAATTTCTGTCTTAATGATATTTTTAACACAAAGAAACGTTTCAGGGCTAACGCCAGCAAGATCACGAACCATCATTCATCAATTCAACAATTGCACCTTTTAAGGTAGACTTCCGAGCAAAGCGGCTCTGGCGTCACTAACACAGCGTCAAAGCCGCCGCGACATAGCGATAGTATTATGCACTATGGAAATGTATGAGGCGCCATTCGAGCGCAGCGACATGGACGCGCTCAGCGTCAGTGTCGCTGCGCTAAGAATGGCGCGTCATACATTTTCATAGTGCATAATACTATCGCTATGTCGCCGCGTCAGTATCGCTGCCTTAGTGACGCCAGAGTCGCTTTGCTCGGAAGTCTACCTTTACTGACAAATATCCATGAAATCCAGTTGTACATTTTTGTGTATCTTGATGTATACTTGCAATTGTTTCTCTTTCACTTATGTTAAAGTTATTTGTTTTACTTGAATTAGACATTTTATTATACTTTATGTTTTTTGGAATGTAGACTTGTGTTTCCACATCACAAGAGTTAGGTCGATCATATCTAATATAAGTAAACAGAGCACAATTTTTTGAGAAATTATCATCAGTGTTGTCATCATCGTCAGATAAAAAATTTACATTGGTTTCAACATTACAAGTTGTCTGTTCACAGGATGCATTATTTTCATCTTGTAGACTTAATTTTGCGAATAAATCTCGAGCATTTGACATTTTGTTCGCCAGCTCTCAAGCTCGCCATCCATTTTTAAAAACTCTATAGAATCTAAAATGAAAAAATAATTAATAGAATAAAATTACGTATACTTTTTCATGTATTTCATTAAATACATTTTTTTACTGGTTAACTGAAGATTCTGATCTCTGCAATGTCCTGCATTGTAAATTCGGGTTATAACTTGGGCTTTCTGGATTTTTTATTGCCTGCAAAATGAAAACCACAAATTCTACTTCGCTTATTCGGAATCCAAAAGCAGCTAGCAAGATGCTATTTGTATATTTACAACCAGCAGGAAAAACACTTTCAAACACACTTTGAAATTTTCCATTCACTTGATAAATGATAATTCAGGAAATACACTTTCTCGCATTTTCCGCAGACTTCACGATGTCATAACTTTTGAACGGCTTGTCACAGATACTTCTAGTTGGCACCAATCGATTCGGCGTCCCAAAATTAGTCGTAAAACGTATATAATATTCCATAGGAAGCTTTCAGTTAAGAAATACCATCGACACGGGGAGTCGAGACCGCGGAAACGACGAAATGCGAGATAATCGATTTTGGCAAAATCGTAAATTTTTTAGTTACAGCAAAATTTAACAACGTTTTTGAAAGCATTTTTGCTGCTGATTACAGATATGCAAATTATGTTTCGCCAGCTCCTTCCGATCACTATCGCCTGCTAGAATTGAAGAAATTTTTAAGAAATTTCGGCGCTCGAGTAGACATCTCGGAAAGTCGTAAATTTTCCGCGGACATTCTTAGTGTATTAACAGGAAAATGACAATCTGAAAACGATGCCGCAATCCGTTTTTGACTATCTGCAACCGTTTCCGAGACAACTACTTAGCAAATCGAGAATCGGGTAAATTTCAGTTTGAAATTCCTCGACGAAATATTTAATCTTTCCGGGCAATTTATATATCGACTTGTTTGTCTTGTCGTGTAGTTTCTGTGTGCCTAAAATGATTTCGCTACTTTTTACCGTTCTCGAGAAAATCGAAAAAAACCGAAAAAGCACATATTTTTCACACGAAAAGATGGAAAATTTTTGTTGAAAAATTTTTTGGAACATTTTTTCGAGATTTTTTTTTTGGCTACCCGAAGGAAATTGAAGTGCTGAAAACGGTTTTCAGTTTACTTCGCTCTAAAGTTACAAATAAACAAGTTTTATATATTTTTTCACCGTACACCGTCTCGCATTTCCGACTGAATTTACGCAGTAATAACTTTTGAACGGCTCACCACAGAGACTTCTAGTCTTCACCAATCGATTCAGCGTCCCTAAATTAGTCGAAAATGTATATAATATTCCCTAGGAAGCTTTCAGTTAAGAAATACCACCGACACGGGGAGTCAAGACCGCGGAAACGACGAAATGCGAGAAAATCGATTTTGGCAAAATCGTTATTTTTTTAGTTACAGCAAAATTTAAAAACGTTTCTGAAAGCATTTTTGCTGCTGATTACAGATATGCAAATTATATTTCGTTAGCTCCTTTCGTTCACTATCGCCTGCTAGAATTGAAGAAATTTTTAATAAATTTCGGCGCACGAGTAGACATCTCGGAAAGTCGTGAATTTTCCGCGGACATTCTTAATGCATTAATAGGAAAATGACCTTCTGAAAACGATGCCGCAATCCGTTTTTGATTATCTACAACCGTTTCCAAGATATCTACTTAGCAAATCGAGAATCGGGTAAATTTCAGTTTGAAATTCCTCGAAGAATTATTGAATCTTTCTGGACAATTTACACATCGACTTGTTCGTCTTGTCGTGTAGTTTCTGTGTGCTGAAAATAATTTCGTTGCTGTTTACCGTTTTTGAGAAAATTGAAAAAAACAGAAAAAGCACATTTTTTTCGACCGAAATGAAAAAAAAATTTGTCGAATTTTTTGTTCGAAAATTTGGTAGTGATTTTTTTTGGCTACCCGAAGGTAATCGAAGCGCTGAAAACGAGTTTCGAGTTTATTTCGCTCTAAAGTTAGAAATAAACAAGATATACAGGGTATCCCAACGAAAATTTGACCCCCCCTATAATTGGAAAACCGAATAATATTTCAAAATTCGCCGAGACCCGTCGATTTTTGTTCTTGGGGGGAGCTTTTTTGACAGTTAAGCCAACTCGATATGTTCATCCCCCTAATGCCTAGCAACCCCAACTTAAAAATTTCAAACGCAACTACCCCACTTGTGGCACATCATTTTAAAGCCCTTTTCATTGCGAATACAGTGACGTACCGTTTTTAGAAATCGGTTGAGATTTGACAGAATTATTGGTTACAAACGAAAAGATGACAAACCAACTTACGCGTAGTAATTTCTACACAAATGCCCATCACCAATAAGTTTTTCATCTACTACACATGAGCGCACTACCTAATTGTTATTGATGTGTCTATCAGTTTACAAAAAAGTCAGAAATGAAATAAAAAAGCTGAAGCAAATAAAACTAGATACTAAAATAGTTATTAGTAGAAGATACTTAAGTTTATAGACCTTTTCAAAATAACAAAAAATCAGTACTACAAAAAAAGTCGGTGTTTTTTGCTTGTGACCAAGAAATCGTTAGTTTCAGCCGTTATTGAAAGTATTAACGTGTGTTCGAAATCGTTTATTCTATCGCGGAAAGAGTAGAAAATGTTGCAATTTATTATCGAAATCACGATTGCGCTAAAGCTACAGCACGAATTTTTAATGCCAATCATCCTGAAAAAAATGTAAACCACCAGTACGTTAAACACCTGATTGACAAATTTGTTGCAACAGGTTCGCTTTTAAACAAGAAACGTGAAGTAATTGGGCCAGTTCGAAATGAAGCAGTTGAAGTGGCAGTTTTGGGTCATGTACAGATGGATAATAAGCAATCGATTACAACTGTGTCTCAAGCTTCTGGCGTATCCCGTTCCAGTGTTCATCGAATTTTGAAAAAAAACACAAGTTTCATCCATTTAAGATGACGCTGGTTCAAGAGTTACATGAAGATGACTTTAATCGCCGTAACCAATTTTGCGAATACTTAAGTGAACAACTTCTACTGAATCCATATCTTCTCTACAATACATGTTTCTCCGACGAATGCACATTTATGTTGAATGTCGAAGTGAATAGACACAATTGTCGTTATTGGAGTGATACTAATCCGCATTTAATCAGGGAATTTCAAACTCAGAGACCTCAAAAATTGAATGTTTGGGCAGGCATTTTGGGCGACCATCTTGTTGGACCATTTTTCATCCAAGGTAATCTCGATGGAAACACCTATCTAGAATTATTGGAAAGTACAATTGATCCTAGGATAACAGAGATTTTAGAAAGTGACGACAGTTTACTAGAAAATGAAATAACCTTCCAACAAGATGGTGCGCCCCCGCACTATGCTGCTGCTGTGCGACAATTTTTGGATGACCATTTCCCGGGGCATTGGATTGGCTGAAGAGGTCCCGTCGAATGGCCACCAAGATCTCCGGATCTGTCCCCTTTGGACTTTTTTCTGTGGGGTCATTTAAAATCACGAGTGTACGCCACTCATTGTCAGCCGGAAACATTGCAAGTGCACGTCAGAGAATTGTAGAAGAATGCCGATAAATAACTGCGGATGTCTTTAATAATGTTCGAACAGAATTTGAAAACTGACTGTATTATTGTTTGGAAGTTAACGGGGGTCATTTTGAGCAATTCATCAAATAAATCTGATTTATTATTTGCTTCAGCTTTTTTATTTCATTTCTGACTTTTTTGTAAACTGATAGACACATCAATAACAATTAGGTAGTGCGCTCATGTGTAGTAGATGAAAAACTTATTGGTGATGGGCATTTGTGTAGAAATTACTACGCGTAAGTTGGTTTGTCATCTTTTCGTTTGTAACCAATAATTCTGTCAAATCTCAACCGATTTCTAAAAACGGTACGTCACTGTATTCGCAATGAAAAGGGCTTTAAAATGATGTGCCACAAGTGGGGTAGTTGCGTTTGAAATTTTTAAGTTGGGGTTGCTAGGCATTAGGGGGATGAACATATCGAGTTGGCTTAACTGTCAAAAAAGCTCCCCCCAAGAACAAAAATCGACGGGTCTCGGCGAATTTTGAAATATTATTCGGTTTTCCAATTATAGGGGGGGGTCAAATTTTCGTTGGGATACCCTGTATAGTGTTTCCCTATTATAAGCCGTCTCTTCGTTTTCGCTCTCCGGTTTTTTACAAATCTCTCTGAAACTACAAATCCCAACGAAATAATCATTTTCGGTACACTGAAATATAGGTATAGAGAAATAGAGAAAATTCCAGATTTTATATAATAAAAGGAACAAAGATGCGAGATTAAAGTAAAACTGACAATGAGAAACAAATTTTTCTAGAACTAATATATTCATTTAATTAAAACTTTTATGTTTCTATGATAACTATTTCTATGATTAATAATGTATTTAATAACTATTTCTATGATTAATAATTAATCTATTTCTAATGATTAGCTTATATAAGCTAATCATTACAAAGTACATAAGAAACTGCATCACTTTCACAATAGATTTTTTTTATATTTACATCACTTTTTCAAAAACATTTCAATCATGAATATAATCGCGAATCATGAATATAACTCAACGAACTTAACAATGTTTTTTTTAGAATATTAAAAAGCATTTGCCAGGATTCATCCAGGCATCATCCAGGATTGGATTGGATAGGTTAGGTTAGGATAATGACAGAGTGTGGAGCAGGTATTACATACATAAGAAACTGCATCATTTTCACAATAGATTTTTTCATATTTACATCACTTATTCAAATCAATCATGAATATAATCAAAACTGAAAGAACTTAATTGTTTTCAGAATATCCTCGTTATTAAAAAGCATTTGCTCAACAAGAACGCTGCATTGGCAAGAAGATGCGATGAATATTATAAAGAACTTATCACAAATACAGCCATCATTTCAACAGGACTGGATAGGTACCGCCAATTCATTATCTATACTCTGTGATCAAATAATTCCTTGCAAATGTGTTTAAATTTGGTTTTTTTATTACTATTTTTAAACTAATAACCTATTTTTGTGTATACAAACAATGAATAATTAAAAATATTTTGTGCAGTGGAAAATTTAATCACAGTGTTTAGATAACAGAGTTGTTTAATGTTTTTTACAATGCAAAATGTAGTTTGGATAATCTTTTAGGTGGCGGTTTTTACACAGGAAATATCTACGAGATATGTGGGCTACCTGCTAGTGGAAAGACCCAACTGTGTTTTAAATTGCTTACAAAATACGTAGAAGTTTATAACAGCAAAATATTCTACCTTGACACCAAACGCGACATTTCCCCGAAGAGATTAATTCAGTTCGTATCGCCGCAACAAGACCCTCGGAGCGTCCTTGCAAATATATTGGTTAAATTTATCAATGACCCTTATGAGCTTATCAATAGCCTTTACGAGATTAAGGACGGGATGTTAAAAAATGCGAAAGTGAGGGTGATAATTATAGATTCTTTACCGAGTGTTGTGTATCAAAATGATAATGTTGCCAAAAATTTTGCTCTTTTAAATAATATTGTTAATGTTATGAGGTTTATTGCTAATGAGTTACATGTTGCATTTATTGTTACTAATTGTGTCACTACTTGGAAAGAAGGTAACGAGTTTGTGGAAAATGTAAGAGTTATAGAAAAAGTCGGTTGTGGGCGTTATTGGTTCAATGTGCCAAATACCCGGCTTAAAGTAACCTCGGGAGCAGAGGACGAGTATGAAGTTTCCGTTTTGAAGAGTTGCCAGCTAAAGGAGGGTAACAAATGTGTTGTAAAATTAAGTTGATATTATTGGAAAATATTTAATATGTTTATTTTTGTCGAGAAAACAAAGTGAAATTCACAATAGAAATACATAAAAAATTCTTAAATTATATGTTTCCAGGAAAAGAACGATTTTCAAGTACCTAATGAGTTTTTTTTTAATCCCATTCCAAATCGAATTATATAAAAATATAAATATCTCATCTTGATTGAATATATGGCCCATAAAACATCCTTAGAAAAGTCAAGGAAAGACAAAATTGCAAACGCAACGTCTTCTCATTAGTTTAAGTACATTTTATTTCGATCACAATATCATCTTTATTAATTTTATCATTAGAATTATTTAGTTGACACAGATTTTTAAGTAACACGCACGTGCGAAAGAAAATTAATTTTCTCGGTTCAAATGATTTAGCCTCATTTAATCCAGGTACATATCTCAAATTGTTTTTTCAATCAGTAAGCGAAATTCCTTTGGAAATAAATATAAGGAGTCGAACGAAATTATTTAACTGTGGCATAAATAGCATTTATATAACATGGCGATGTGCAACCAAATCAACTTTATGCACATCTTTGTCTACTGACTAATATATATTTCATCTAAATACATTATAATTTTAAATACACATTTTGTTTCTAACAATTAGATTCTCTTTAACATAATCTAATTATACATTTCTATTAATGTGGCTTGAGCATAATTAGTAACGAAAACAAAAATTAAATAGAATTAACATAAGTAATATACGTATGTCACAATAAGTAAACTAACCGAAACATAAATAGAATTAAAAAGAAAAATACAACTAAATAGTGGTTGAACAAACTAATTCTTTAAAATATTACAAAAATATAGTTTCTGTATTATTTTAAACGAGATTAACGCCTTGTTCAAATAGATTATATTAAGACATCCCTGTTACGGTTTTACAATTTAATAACCCGTTTGTTCCTTTCATTCCATTGTGAACTTTGCCGTTTGTTTCTGAATGGTTTATTATTTTCAACAATTTCCCTTCCACTCCGTTCGTATTGGAATAGCCATTGCTTTTTAAATCCTGTGTTACCTGACCATTTGTATCTAAAAATATTAAATTTTATTTAGTTCTAGAATTGTCATTCATATTAAGCAGCATCAGAGCTGGACATTATTTGAATTATTCTTTCAATCTCTAAATAATATAAATAGAAAAATTACAATTTATTCGAAAACGAATTATTGCTTGGTCTAATCATGTCTATACTCTGTCCGGTGAGGGAATGCATCCCGTCTCGACGAGTTTAGCATTGTTTTGCGTATACCCCCACTTTATTTCGAGTGCGCGGTGTTATTACGCATATTTCTTAACGCAAACTAATCACTCCGTACCTCGTAGCATCCCTTTCCCCTTATACCTTCGGCGCAGTACAGCTGCATTCTCTCGCCGGACATATCTATATATGAGGCGATGAGAGCAAAAGTGGCTTAACCCATAAAAATATAAAAATACCAATAAAGTAGATTTTGCATCCCAACTGTTGGGGATGCAAAATCTACATTTATTGGTATTTTCATGTTTTTGTGGGTTAGGCCATTTTTGCTGTCATCGCCTCATATCGCCGAGTATATCTATTCTTGTCTCTTCGGTCTTATCCAGTCTTGTCTGTGCAATCTTGCTTCTAATTTATGTATGTCTAATTATTACAATAAAATTTTTAAAACAAACTAAAATTTGATTATAGAGATATTATAATTTGTTTAATTTACCTGTACGTAAAAATTTCTTAGAAGTTTTCCAGTCTTCGCGTAACGAAAGATTATACATAGAATAATCTGGGTTTCCGGTAACTTCTTTTTCGATATTGAGGAAGGTGGGAAGGCATTTACGCAAAGTGACTTCGTCCAAGGCAGAATACGTTTCCAAAAGCATCATACCTTTGCACCTAGGATGGCTCGGTTCTTGGTAGATATCCAATTGGAAATACTGATTGTTAACTAGGAAACACCTCCGTTTTTTATAAATCGTGAAGTGCGATTTATCTTTCTGGGCCAACAAGTTTATATAATCGCGATGTGTTATTTGAGTTTTGACTTCGACCACTTGTCCACCCGGTTGTCTTTGGCGTCGAACAGTATGGATATAACTGAAATATCCTAAACAACAAAAGATTCAAATATAGTTCATTGCAAGCCCCTAAACAACATTTGTTTCGAGAAGATTTTGATGAGGTTTTGAAGTTAGTAAAGTAGAAATTTTAGTGATAAAAAAGAATGAAACATCCCCTTGTATTTTCTATTCCAAAACACGTTACAATAAACTGTGATATGAAGAACGAAACAAAACAAAAATACACAGTATAATATAAAATATTTACAAAATGTAAATTTTAAATATACCGAATCTGTAATAACTTTCTGTTCTCACCTTTTTGGCCCCTCTTCCGCAATCTGACTTGATTCGGCGAATTCGATTGTAAATACGTGTGAATGACTTCGAAGTCCTGGAAGCGAGGGAACTTTTGGTTCTCGGGCAACGGCCCATGGACCAAAAACTTGAGCTTCCTCGAATTCTTCAACAACCTATCACCCGTATCAAGACCCATTTTCTGACACACAGATCCCACCATTCTCCTCATCTTCCCTTCAAAATCAGTCGAATTATCTATTACATCATAGTAAGGATGTCCGACCCATGCAGCTGATGCATTATAATCCAATTCTTTCGCCAATTCAACACCCTCGGAACGACAAGAATGATCCTAAAACAAACAAAAAATATATCATTGAAGAAATGAATCATCCAGTATGAGAAATCGTCAATTATAACTATGCCGTTTCAATTCACTTCAAATTCAAGGATTTACTCCAGTAACATAACGGACCCCTGAAGAAATGAATCCTTCCAAATCTAAAGAAGAATGTTTTTATGACAAATCAAAGATGGAGGAAGGCAAAGGAGCAGAAGCGTCTGGGATACACCAAATACTTTGAATAGACCTTTTCATAGTTGACATTTTTTGTGTCAATTTCTGCCATGTTTTGCCCGAACTTTTCGACGTATAACCTTAATATTTGCCCGAAACTTTCATATTCCCGCCTTTCAAACTTGGCGGATGCGCTTAACTAACCGCAAAAAGGTCTATTCAAGGAACATACCAAAGGATCTATCAAGCGGAAGATGTGCAATGTTTAACCTAGGCAGGAAATATTACAAGAAACACGTTGCGATCCAAATAAAGGATCCCATTTTAGTAAAAAGTTCATATTTCATCAAATCGAAAATGTGACTATGAGGAAAAACCAAACAAACTTGGCGAAGATAACTCTATGCTGAGTGTTGGACAAGTTGGTATATAAAGCAACGTAGAATCAATCTAGTAAATGAAAGATTCTTAAACCTTTTGTTTTTAAATATTTGAAAACCTAATGGCTCGCGTACACCTAATCCGTCATCGGCCGAAGTTTGCTCGGGCGACGACGCCGATTGAATCAAACACTTTTAAAATAAAGAGAGCGCGTACACAAACACCACTGCCATCGTCCGATGACGCCCGAAAACGGCCGATCATCACATCTTCCGGCGTCTACAGTGCAAATTGAGTGTATTTACAGTTAAATTTTGTTGTTATCTACTCCAGTAACATCGGACCCCTGCAGAAATGAATCCTTCCATGCATAAAGCAGAATGTTTTTATGACAAATCAAAGATGGAGAAAGGCAAAGGAGCAGAATTGTCTGGGATACACCAAATACTTTGAATTCAAGGAACACAAATAATTAATTTTTCAAAATCCATACCTAAACGACTATGGATTTTGAAATATTAACTATTTGTGTTTATAATAGACCAACCCTGTGGGATAAACATTCAAAAAATTACAATAATCGATGTCGGCACAAGTGGTAACACTGTTTCTGTGTAAGCATATACACGCCCGAGTTACTCGACCGGGTAGTTCTGTCCGCCATCGGCCGACAAAATCGGTTTTGGTGTACGCTTAGCATAAGAATGAATGCACGAAGGCAGGATTTGAAACGATCTTCCAGGGCAATCCAAGGACCTTCAAAGATAACACTGAAACCTACCAATCAGAAAAGATTCGAAGCTTGTAGAGAATCAAACAGGATTCTGAGGATTCTGGAACTGGAAATTGTAGACTCAAGAAATATTTCAAGAACAAACACCATCTGTGAGAGTTAAAGAAATAATGCATGAAGGAAGGATTTAAAACAACCTTCCAGGGCAATCCAAGGACTCTCAAAAACAATGCTGGGAACTACCACACAGAAAAGAGTGGAAGCTTGGAGTAAAGCATTGGTCTGCAACTATATTTTGGGGCTTGCTGTAGGAGGAGGAATTTCAACTGTGAACTTGCTTCAAATATTTATGTTTTTATGAGAAATGGAAGAAAAGCTACTTTGCAAAAATAGTAAAGGGGTAGGTTATAATAGACCTACGAATGTTACTACCGGTTTTGATAATTCAACAGAACAAGTGTTCGTTTCCAATGTTTGAGATTCTTCGGTATTTGATTTGGTAGCATTTAAGAGATTTTTGGGTTTTTCTGGTATAAAAGCTGATGATTCAATTTCAATTCAAGCATATTTATTCAATTTTTCACAACTTTCTTTTGAGACTTACTAGCTTTAAATCGTTCAATATCACATCTATAAACAATAGAAAGATATTACTTATATTTAAGTCAGTTTTGTCTAGTTTAATATAGCCAGTACATCTAACCCAACTATCTTTTTCCTTGAGTTTTGTCTGTCTAGTTGTTAGTCTTGACAAGTAAGTCTATTTAATCTTGCATGTCTTGAATATTCTGTCCAGTCCTGTCTAGTGCAGCCATTTCTTGTGAACCTAGACTTTGCTGTCTAGTTTTGCTTGCACAACCTTAACTAAATCGAGCCAGCAAACGTCTAAAAAATGGTAGAGCGCCAGGATTAGATAACCTCCCACCAGAAGCCATAAAAATTGCATCAAATATGTAGCCAGAAGTCATCCTGAAAACTATGAACAAAATTATGACAGACTGCAAATTTCCAGAAAGTTGGAGAAAGGCAAAGGTGGTTCTACATAGAACAAGGGATAATCCCACAGAGTACCTTCCTTGTTCCATCCAATATGTTTACTTGATGTAACAGGGAAACTACTGCAACAGCTACTGCTCTCAAGAAGAAAAAAGGAAGAACTAAAAAAATGCAAAAATCCTCCAGGTTGGGTTTGGGGATTTGCAGTATGGGTTTCGAGAGAGACGGTCTACCATGGATGCTGTTTTGAGAGTCTTAGAAGCCAACAAAAAATTTCAGCTGGCACACAGAGAACAAGGAAGATGATTTGCGCTCATAACCTTAGATGTTCAAAATGGCTTCAATTTAGCAGCCTGGAAAGATATCATTAACAGAGCTTCAAGGAAGAAAAATTTCCCCATACATTTTGCGCCTCATTGGCAGCTACCTGTCTAACAGAAAAATAGTAATAGAAACAGGCGGAGAATCCGCCGAATGCGAGGTAACCAGTGATGTGCCGCAGCGTTCCGTTATGGGCCCTATGCTTTGGAACACTTTATTTGATGGCGTGCTGAGGCTAAGACTACCGTACGGCATATAAATTATTGGCTTCGATGATGATTTAGCCACTGTTGCAACTGGAAGGACAGAGGAGAAGTTGATGGATAGGGCTAACATGGCCAGATGGCCATCAAAATTATGAGTAACTGGCTGGAGGGCAAAAGGCTTAAGCTGGCAGCAGAGAAAACAGAAGCTGTTCTCCTTACGGGCCAAAGGAAGATAGGACCCATAAAATTTAAACCTGACCTGTTCCTAAAACCCCTTACTTCTCCTGAACTTACGTCCCTCTAAATTACGCCACACACGCTACGGTCTACCGGAGAGGTTACCTGTGCAGGTTTGCCTGCGCAGGTCAACCGCACGTCGGTAGCGTGTGTGGGAACGTCCCAGTATACCGGAGCGGTCTTCAGTTCTTTTTTGCGATGACTGAAAAATCTGAGAAATGCATAATCAATATAAGAATATTCAATATCATATCTAACAATAAGCCCAAAAACTTATATACCAATACATTCAAAAACCACTACAATCCAAAACCCACTAGAAACAACTGACGTGACCTGCACAAGTCCAGTGTCGAAAGAATTGATTCTCGATCTTGCTCCGGTCGCCTGCGCAAGTTAAAAAAACTGCACAGATCTATTCCCACACACGCTCCGGTCTACTTGTGCAGGTTTGCCTGCGCAGGTAGACTCTCCGGTGGACCGTTGTGTGTATGGCGAGCATTGGTAGTACAATCATGAACCTTGCACAGAGTGCACTTAACACCATCAACTTTTGGAGCAAGAAGGAGGGCCTTAGTGTCAACCTGAGCAAAACAGTAATGGTCCCCTTTACCAGAAACAGGAAGCTGAACTTGAAAGCTCCAAACATTGATGGTCAGACGTTAGAGTTCTCCGAGGAGGTGAAATATCTAGGGGTAACCTTGGATAAGAAACTCACTTGGAACTCGCATCTGAACAAAACGCTCTCAAACGCCACAGCGGCCTTTTGGATTTGCCGTAAGCTTTTTGGGAAAACATGGGGACTAAAACCCAAAATGGTCCTATGGTCTTACACAGCAGTGGTAAGACCGATTATCACCTACGGTTCACTCGTATGGCGGTACAAAACAAAGGAAAAAAAGACCCAAAACATGCTACAAAAGCTTCAACGGCTTGCGTTCTTGGGTATAACAGGAGCGATGCAATCTACTCCAACCACAGCAATGGAAGTTTTGTTGGACCTACTCCCACTGCACAAACAGGTAGAAAAAGAAGGTCTTCTCAGTGCTCTGAGACTAAGGTGTACATCGCCTATTCAGAGACACATGAAAATAAGGGGATAAATCGGAGAGGAACTTCTGAAGCATCCCTGGCACGCAATGTCTACAGAATACGACTTTGACGCAGCCGTTGAAGTGATCATCAATGACCGCCAAAGCAGTGTTCAAAGAATCGAAAATCTGAAAGACAAAGCGTCCATGTGGTACACCGACGCATCAAAAACTGATAAGGGTACAGGAATTGGCATATACAGCCGGAGTCACAGGGAGTCCACGGCATTGGGCCAGGCTAACACGGTACTACAGGCTGAAATTATAGCCATTGAAAGATGCGCACAAATCTGCCTAAAGAAACGTCTTAAAGGAGTGCAAATCTACATCCTAACGGACAGCCAGGTAGCTCTAAGGAATTTAAAAGCCCACAACTTTAATTCCAAGTTAACCTGGAACTGTAAAGAAACCCAGAAGCAACTGGTGAAAGGTAACAGACTCACGCTAATGTGGTCACCGGGTCACCAGGGCATATATGGGAATGAAATGGCCGACGCACTGGCCAAAAGTGGGGCCGCGACTCCCTTCTTGGGCCCGAAGCCAACTTGTGGGCTTACAAAGGCCCACTTAAGGCAGACCGCTAAGAAATGGGAAGAAAAGCAAAAGCAAACGCACTGGAAGAACACGCCAGGACAGAGGCAAGCTAAAATGCTCATAAACTATTCTGCCTCAATAACGCAGCAGATGCTAAGCTTCTCTAGAAGAGAAATCAGAATTTTGGTAGGCATACTCACAGGACATTGTCCGGTGAGATATCACCTACACAAAATGGGAAAGGCAGAGGAAGTTGCCTGTAGATTATGTGAATCAGACGAAGAAACCGCTGAACACATAATGTGCACTTGTGTAGTACTAGCACATATAAGGCTTACCCACTTCGGGGTTGCAAGAATGACCACCTTGGAGATCAGTAGCAAGCCTCTCATGAATATCTTAGACTTCGTTCACGAAGTTGAATTCCTCGGAGAGTAATTGTGTTAGGGTCAAGCACAATAGATCAAGTTGGTCGCAGTGCAGAAAGGCTTTGTAGCCAAACGACCCTCACACAAAAAAAATGGCGGGCATAAGCATAAGAGCATACAATATGGCATCCATAAATATCTGGATTTTGCCGCCTGCCTCTGCTTACACTTGCCCTTGGTGTCTTGATCTTAGGCATAAGTATAGGGAGCCCTTACAGTTTTTAACGTGAGTGGGGAGGTTTGATAGTATCTTCAAAGACAATCTAAAGTAATACTGGGAACTACCAACACTAGATAGGAACTAGTTTTTTCATTCAAGAAAGAATGGAATCTTGTGGAGAATTAAACGGGGTCCTCAACTGGACATTATAGACTCCACAAATATGTCAGGACTCTAGGAAAAAGATGGTTGTAGGTCTTTCTGTTGTGCAGAAGAGATCATTATGCACTTTCTAAAAAATTGAGCATTGATCTGTAATAGGAAGGACGTTCTGTAGAACTCTGCTAAAGCATTGGTCTGCAAGAGGAAAGTATATTTGCGACTTGCTGTTGAAGGAGGAACTTCTTCATTGAACTTGCTTCAAATATTGATGTACTTTTTAGGATTGGAAGAGGAGTTACTACGTCAACAAATAGACCGTTTATTTTGTGGTGTAAGTCCATTTAAACAAAAAAAAGAGATATTACGCAATTTATGCTTAATTCAGTGTAAACTTTGTTTCGTTCAATTTAAAATTGGCCAATATAGGAAATTGCATAGCAACTAATATGTTTAACTTCAATTTTCTCGAAACAACAGAAAATGGACTTACACCACTTTCTAAATGAACGGTCCAAATAGGAAAGAGGGTAGGGTATACTAGTCCTAGTCGCACTATACTTGAGCAAAAATAATTCAACATTTATCTTCTTATTCGATAATTCAAAAAAATAAATTACTTCTGTTGTGTAAAATTCTTCGGCGCCGTTAGCAGCAGATACCATGTGGATGATCTGGTTGTATCTGTTGTCCCTTAGTTCGACGTCGTTCCAGCCATTGTCGCGCATGATCTTTTCCCATTTGTCTTTGGAGATGAAAGCTGAGGCGTCCATGGCGCCGCGGTCGCAGATAATTAAGCAATTGCGTCTACATGTTTTGCCCAGTTCAAAGAACGTGTTCTCGATTTGGATCATTGTTCTTAATAGATTCTCTTGAAACCTTAAGGCTGAAACAATTGAGAAAATATTTTATTAGATTATTAATTATAAATTATTTTGCTTGCTTTAGTAATTGTCATAATTGTGAATAATTTCAAAAGTGATTCAATTATATTTTAGGCGTTCAGTGCCAAGACTAGACAGCGTTTAATCAAGTATTAAATCACTGGAAATAATTAATTGGTTATTCTATTACAAACTACTAATGTTTGCCAAACCGCTGCAATATTTCAAAATT
The DNA here is from genome assembly GCA_944588485.1 of Phosphuga atrata. Taxonomy (NCBI): domain Eukaryota; kingdom Metazoa; phylum Arthropoda; class Insecta; order Coleoptera; family Silphidae; genus Phosphuga; species Phosphuga atrata. The sequence continues at coordinate 58,673,398 of OX155899.1, forward strand.
AAAAGGGAATTACAGGCAACAATTCAAAATTTGAAACGCTCAAATATTTCAAAAAGTTTTTTCTTATTATTATTATCGACTATTACATAACGAATTGGCATAAGCATTCGGTGGGTATAAAACGAATTGCAAACATAAATTATTTCCATGATGGTCTGTATTAAATGTAATGTGCGTCGTTGCGATTTTCAAGGTAAATGTTGTTGACATCTCAACTTTTTGCGAAACGCGATATTTAAATACAAGTTTGTTTAGGAGTATCAAATATCAGCAGTTTATCTGTGTTTATCATTCTTTAAATAAGCTATAAATAGTATAATAAACCAAATACATATTTTATTACGACTAAAGGCAGATTCTTATATACGCGACACTCAGCTACGCGACGTCACACGATATCGCCTGTCAAATAATGATTACATTGTTTTAAATGTGCACCTTCTCACTATGGCTTGTACAACATAAGTTTCTACAGTGTTCAGTTTTCTTGGAAAAACATCTCAATATTTAAAACATCTAAATATTTTAAGTAATAAACTAGTATTTTAAGTAAGTTACAATAAGTTTTGGTTCAGCCTAGGAGCGCAATTGGGGCTACATTAAGTAAAGGAGTAGGAACGAAATGCGGACCATTTCGCTTGACCTTCGCGAACATTTGTTCGTAGTACAGTATAATCTCATTCGTACAGTATAAATTCGGCCGTTGGTTAATCGGACGACACGTTCAGTAATCCGGCGGTCTGGAGACCGCTCGCGCTCTTCCCTCCTACCACTCTTTCTGATACTCCGGCGGTTGTCTGGTCACATATGTGCCGGATTATCGAGATTACACTGTATACTTCTTTGGCAAAAATAGGAAAACCTATAGGAAGAAGGTCTTCCGCAAAAGAATTTAAATACTTTTGGAAAGACCATGCTCTTCCGTCAAAATTATAAGCACCTAAGACTATAAGCTTTTCCGGAAAAACTATGACTTACAGCAAAATTTATGGCAAGATACTTCTTCAAGAGCTATTATAGCAAAGAAGTAGACCAAGCTCTTTTACAAAAGTAGTGAAACTTATGGGAAGACGATGGTCTTCCGAAAAAATTATAAATAGTTATGGCAAGACCATATTCTTCCGCAAAAAATATAAGAACCTATGACAAGACCAAGGGGTGCAAGCGGGCACTGATGCGAATATACAGCCTCTAGCCCCGAATTGCCAAATTTCACCTTCACGTGGTGCACCCTATTCTCTGACAAACGAGGCCCTGGCGACCGAGTATGAGCAGTATAACCTACAAATCGGCACAGAGTACATTATTACAGAGTACATCAAATAATGATTACATTATGCCCTGAAGAACAGCCTTCGACAAGCCTCACTGTCTGGTAGCTACAGTTGGCAGCCCCAACGCCAGACTACTATGCAGATGGCCGATAACCAACTTATGCGAAACACACATTATGACTGAAACCTCACCAAACACAAACTCGACTGACCTTGATGAATTTAGCTTCCCCAAAGGTTAAAACTCTTTTTGGATGCTGGAATGTAAAGATGTTCTATGAGGGAACTAAACTAGCGCAGATGGTATTAGATTGTAGTTTTGGTGGTGACGTTTTGTACTGCGACCTTCTTAGATCTATTGTACCCCACCCTTTTCCTTTAAACGTTGGCACACTTACTCATTTAGAGCGCCTCATCCTGTCCCGATTCCTTCAGGAATCTCAGGATCTGGGTCGGATTCAAGGACTGCAACTCCTGTGGGTTCAAGCAGTGGGCCCCAAGATACATTTGTCTCTTGCGGAGCAGTGCAGTTTTTGAGCAGATGTAGGGGGGTTTCCTCTGCTGAACCACAGAATCTGCATGTCATCTTCCTCTAGGTCTAGGGTCTTGAGATGTTTTCTAAGTCTGCAGTGTCATGTTAGGACTCCTGTCAGAATTCTAAACTAGTTCCTGTTTAGTTTCAGGCAAGCTTTTGTTCTTTTCTGGTTAACAGATCCCATCATTACTTTGGATTGTCTCAACCCTGGAAGTTCTTTCCAGATTTTCATCCATTGTTCTCTTATTTCCTCATCTAAACTTTTGTGGTTGGTGTTCACACTCATACCGCAAAAGCGTTCTGAACCTATAAAGGGATTACTGGATCCCTTGTTTGCTAGGTGATCGGCTTCTTCGTTTCTGACTATACCAGTGTGCCCTGGTACCCAGTATAGCGTTTCTTTATTTTCTCGGCCAAGCTTGTTTAGCTTTCCCACACAGTCCCATACCTGGGCCTTGATGGCTGCTTGGGTGTCTGACAGGATAGCAATTCGTTTTTTGCGATAATTCCTGTAGAGGTTAAATTGTGCACATCTTTCGATTGCGTGTACCTCTGCTTCAAAGATACTTGGGAATGTTCGCATGGATACGAAAGTATTTGGTACGAGGTCCAACCATTCCTGCACTAGTACCTTCCTTTGTCTTCGATCCATCTGAATACCACTTGATAGCATTTTGATCTATGTGGTATGCTGAGGATTCGTCGCTCCAATCGGCTTTGCTACTACACATTGCTGTGTAGTTTTTCTCGAAATGGTATTTGCATACCATTTCGTCTTGCGTGCTTCCAGCCAGGGGATTTTGGCAGCGAGGCTGTTCCGGTCTCTGCTCCCGATTATTTAACCTCTGCCTATTCCTTCCTTGCTGAACCTTACAATCGCCGATCTGGCGGCCCTCTCCACGACAAGGTGCAACGGAGTCAGATCCAGCAGAAGTTCCATTGCTGCTGTCGGGCACGACCCCATCGCTGCTTCCTCATAGAGTTGTACTTGGTTCTACTTCTACCTAAACTACTTCAACCTAAAAATCGGCAGAGTCAATACTGTTCCCTGAAGAACCGCCTTCGGCGAGGCTTGTCTGGAAGTTAAAGTTGGCAGCCCCAGCGCCAGACTAGGATGCTGATGGCCGATAACCAACTCATCACCAAAACCTCAACGAACACAAATCGGACGTGTAAAATCGTCAACGTCAACTAAAATCGTCAACGTGTGGTCAACGTTGACGATTTTAGCCTCACCAAAGGTTAAAACTCTTTTTGTTTTTGAAATTAACTGTAAAGGTATACCCTGGACTTTAAACTCACAGCTCAGTGACTTAGAGTATGCAGACGATATATGCCTGCTACCAGGACGTCTAAGAAAACCTCTCGCCACTCTGAACGGAAGCAGAAAATATTGGTTTGAAAATCAACATCGCTAAAACCAAGTCCATGTAGATAAATACAAAGAAGAAGATGGTATTTACGACTAATGATTGACCAGTTGACAACGTTTACCTACCGTTTACCTATCTAGGAAGATAGGTTTACCTATCGTTTACCTATCTAGGGAGCTTGATAACCGAAGCCCATGGCATAGAATGCGACATCCAGATGCGAATTAGGAAAGGCCAGCTAGCATTCAGACAATTAAAACCGGTATGGGACTCCAGTCAGTACTCGAAAACTACTAAGATCCGTCTCTTCTGGAAATCTGGAAAATGTCCAAATATCTTGTACTGCAGGTAGCTGCTAACAAAAAGGTGTCTACTGGCCAGAAAAGATCTCTAACCAAGAACTGTTGCAAGAGTAACACATCAAAAGAGGATCGCGGTAGACATCACTGCTAGAAAATGGGGGTGGATCGGGCATACAATTCGCCACCACAACATCGCCAAAATCGCTCTCGACTGGAACCCCCAAGGAAAGGATGTTTGTCGAGGCTCTATGCTCCTCCAAGGAGTAACAAGAAACATGAGTAACAGAAGACCAAGATTTTCCGCAAAAAATATGACACTGCAAAATTTATGCCAAGATTCTTCTTCAAGAGCTATTAGCAGAAAGAAGTAGACCAAGCGCTTTGGCAAAAATAGGAAAACCTATGGGAAGACCAAGCTCTTCAGCAAAAATTATTAATACCTATGGCAAGACCATGTTCTTCTGCAAATAAATTTAAGAACCTATGGCAAGACCAAGCTTTTCCGCAAAAAATATGACACTGTAAAATTTATGGCAAGATACTTCTTCATGAGCTATTAGCAGAAAGTAGTAGACCAAGCTCTTTGGCAAAAATAGATAAACCTATGGGAAGAGCAAGCTCTTTCGCAAAAAATATGACTTATTGCAAAATTTATGCAAGATACAATCATGAAAAATTATGCAAAAATTCTTCCAGAGCTATTATCAGAAAGAAGTAAACCAAGCTCTTTGGCAAAAATAGGAAAACCTATGGGAAGACCAATCTCTTCCACAAAAAATTATAAATACCTATGGCAAGACCATGTTCCTCTGCAAAAAAAATTAAGAACCTATGGCAAGACCAAGCTCTTTTGTCAAAAAATGCAAAATTTATGTCAAGATACTTCTTCAAGAGCTATTAGCAGAAAGAAGTAGAACAAGTTCTTTGACAAAAATAGGAAAACCTATGGGAAGACCAAGTTCTTCCACAAACAAATATAAATACCTAAAGCAAGACCATGCAAAAAATGCTCTTCTGCAAAAAATAAAAGAACTTGTGGCAAGATCGTTTAGAGCTATTATCAGAAAGGACTATGTATCAAAATATTGAATTATATACATTTTAAAATTTCAGAATTAACATAAATGAATTACAAACTTAAAACAAACGGAACACAGCCTGAATATATAAATATTCAGCCTAAAAATTGTACGAAAACGTTTTGCTTTTTTGTTGATTTGAATGGACAAACCTTGCAAAATTATTTTGTTTAGTGTCAAAATTGGACGAAAACGCCAATATAATTTGCAAAATAGCCAAATTTTCAAAAATCAAAATCTCTATTTGAAGCAAAATTGTGTTTTTAGGTTGATTTGAATAGACAAACCTTGCAAAATTCTTTTGTTTTATGTCAAAATTGGACGAAAACGTCAGAATTTGCTGTTGACTTTCTAAACAGAATTGATGATGATGACAATTTGTTAAACAATGTTTTCTTTTCTAATGAGGCTACATTTCATGTTAGTGTAACAGTAAATCGTCACAACTGCAGAATTTGAGGGTCAGAGTATCCACATGAATTTATTCAGCATCAAAGTTAATGTTTGGTGCGGCTTGATGGAAGATCGTGTGATTGGTCTTTTCATTTTTGTAGAACAAACAATAAATGGGGACAATTACTACGACGTGTTAACATAGTATGTCTTTCCCCAAATGGATGATATTGAGGCGGAAAAAGGGCTTGTGTTATTCCAACAAGATGGCGCTCCACCTCATCGCAGTAACCACGTGCGCTGGTGGCGGAAGGTGGATAGGCAGAACTGTCTCAATCTCTTGGTGACCACGAAGCTCGGACTTCTTCCGCATTGGGCTTCTTCTTTAGGGGCCACACAAAAAAAAATTGTGTACAGTGAAAAGATCCAAGACATCATTTACGCGAAAGAATCGTCGCGGCGGTTGGGACAGTTACACCTAATATGTTGTATATTAAATAACATTGTATATTAAATACCATATATTATATAACATAGTATACAATATGACGTTATATTATAACATAACAAATTCTCGCATATACAGATCGCGCGATTACAAATGTGCTAGGGTCCAGTGTATTATTTGCAATTAATTCACCAGAAATTTGCAAAATTTGCCAAATTTTCAAAAACCAAAATCTAATTGAAACAATTTTTTTTTTATTTGAATGAACAAAGCAAAATTCTTTTGTTTAGTGTCAAAATAGGACGAAAACGTCAAAATAATTTGGCAAAATTGCCAGATTTTCAAAAACCAAAATCTGTATTTGAAGCAAATTTTGATTTTTTGTTGATTTTAATGGACAAACCTTGCAAAATTCTTTTGTTCTGTGTAAAAATTGGATGAAAACGTGAATATAATTTGCAAAAGTTGACAAATCTACAAAAACCAAAATCTCTATTTCAAGCAAATTTTGTTTTTTTGTTGATTTGAATTCACAAATCTTGCAAAATTATTTTCTTTAGTGTCAAAATTTAACGAAAACGTCAAAATAATTTGCTAAAATTGCCAAATTTTCAAAAACCAAAATGTCTATTTGAAGCAAATTTTGTTTTTTGTTGATTTGAATGGACAAACCTTGCAAAATTCTTTTGTTCTTTGTCAAAATTGGATGGAAACATCAATATAATTTGCAAAAATTGCCAAATTTTCAAAAACCAAAATCTCTATTTGAAGCAAATTTTGTTTTTTTGTTGATTTGAATGGACAAACCTTGCAAAATTCTTTTGTTTTGTGTCAAAATTGGACGAAAACGTCAAAATAATTTGCAAAAATTTTCAAAAACCAAAATTTTTATTCGAAGCAAATTTTGAAATATTCATCTTTCCAACGATAAGACAGTAGGTGCAGGGGTGAGTCCCAAATCTTTCACCCAGGGTAACGCAACGCTCCAATGAGAATGTATATATTTAATAATCTCTTTGTTATGTTAAAAAAAGTGGCTATGAATTCATGAAGTCGGTAGACTGCTATAGCAGTCCATAGCATCTGGCCGCCAAATCAATTGGACTACCATAACAGTTCATATCACCTAGGCGTCAAATCAATTGAACTGCTATATCAGTACATAGCAGCGAAAGGATTAATTGTGTTTTAATTAATTGGTAAGAGAGAAATAGAAAGCTTTACAACACTCGGTGGGTTTGTAAGTGATAGCGACTCAGAAATGTTTCAAGACGATATTCAGCCTTTTCGGAGCTCTATAACAATTATTGAGTCTTTTTAGGACTACCAAAACAAATCTCACATGAAATTTGTAAGTTATTTTAAGTAAGTAAGTTGTTTTAAGTTTGTATGATTATCTATAACGTAGGATGGTTTCACCAATTCTATCTTAAATGAATTAAATAGCATTATCTCTTTTTTTACAATTTTCATTCATTAATAAAACTATAAAGATATTATCTTCTGTTTATCTAGAAAGTACTTATTTAGAGAGATAAAAAATAAACATATTTTGGCAGGGATAGCACTCGACTTTTTTTTAGTGTCACGAGTCAAATAGAATGTTCCATCTAAAAACAGAATAGCTCATTTTATTTATTATTTTAACACAAAAAAAGAATTTCCCTGGCAGAAAATAATCGTTTTTATAAAGAAAAACACGTGATTTGCGTGGGCATATTATGCTTTCCCCCTTGTGGATAAAAACAAATATTGCGATAATATATTTTTTAAATAATTTGTTTTTAGTGTTTTATGACATATTGTTATTACGGCTTCGCAAGAGTGCAATTAAAATCAGTCAAATGATTTCAGGTCAGCTATGTTTTAATATGATTATCTTGCGAGTATTATAAAGATTAATATTAAGATTGATCCGAAGATTGTTACGAGGGCCGGACAAAATGAAGCTCAAATAAAATTAACATTTGACATTTCACATAACTTATTTTCTGATACTGATAATCATATTGACTAATACTTGCAGATTGCAAGGCAAATAAACCTCTCAAATTTTCTATAAAACGACTCGATCAATTTTTGAGAGTCTCGAAACTTTGATTTCAATTTTCTCGGGCCGGAAGTTGTAGGGCGGCTACAATTTGATTTTATCCAGCCTTCCTAACAATTTTCAAATTTTATTAAACCTAGCCGAGTGTTAAGCCTTCAAGGTTTCGTAGGTTAACCGGAATGAGCTTTGAAATATGCAACGACACTCGCTTATTATTACCATCACAATCATGGGACATTATAAGAGGACTCATCCCAGTCTTCAACATCTTCTTCTTCTTCTGTTGCCTTAGACCTAAACATATTTGCGAACTATGTTAGATCTATGACCTATGTGCGTTGGTGAATTATCATTTATTGAATTATTGTTGATGATTTGCTTATTGCTGCTTGGCATATGTCACCAAATTTTTGATTCCGGATCCAGTTCCCGTTGTTCCTAAGCCATGATTGCTGTTTACGTCCGATGCCTTCTATTTTTCCTTCGAGTATGAGATGGGGAATTCGATATTCTGCCCCCTTAGTATGTGACCCAGATACCCGATCTTGCGCTGCTTTATGGTATTGAATAGTAATCTGTCCACTTCTGCCCTTCTCAGCACCTCCTCGTTGGAAGTGTGGTCCACCCATGGGATACGGAGTATTCTTCTCAGCGTGCACATCTCAAACGCCTCGATCTTCTTAATGGATGCTACTTTTATCGTCCAGGTTTCTTCTCCATACAGAAGGACTGGCCTACTGTAAACGTAGCATTTAACCATTCTGTGGCGGATTTCTAAATTTAGGTTTTTATCGCATAGCAAGAGACGTAGTTTGTTGAATGCCTGTCTGGCTTGTTCTACCCTACTCTTGATCTCTTGTGGTGGGTTCCAACTGTCGTTTACTAGTGTGCCTAGGTATTTCGTGCTCGTAGTTCTTTCGATTGTTTCCCCCTCTACCGTGATCTACTCTCCTGCCTGATTATTACGGCTTATAACCATGAATTTTGTTTTGAATCTGTCCATCCTTAGTCCGGCCTCTGAAACCCTTTATGTTTATGTTGTTCATTAGTAGCTGTAAGTCTTGCTGGTTGCTTGCTATGATCACTGTGTCGTCTGAGTATCTTATATTGTTTATTGTGGTACCGTTCACTTTTATTCCGATTTCTAGATCATCGAATGCTTCTGAAAATATTTGTTCGACTGATTATTTATTGCCCTCTCGAGCGAATGACCTCACTTCGTTCGTGCGCCCAGTTTCGTTCTCGTGAGCAATTGACAACTTACCGTCCTAGTTGCACAATATACTATTAACGCACAGCTCAAACGGTTTAACCTACGAACGTAAAATTTGTAAGGTACGTTTATAACGTAAGCGTTATAACGTACTTTTATAACGTAAACATTCACTAAAAATGGTTTTTGAAAATTTCGTTTCTAAAAGGGTAGAAAGGGGAGCCAAATTTTTTTAATATCATGTTAATATTTCAAAAACGGAAAATGTTACAGATATGAAATTTGGTATTAAAATTACGTTTTGTGTGACATTATGCAACCTTGAAGTACCCCTTTTTTATCTCGATTTCTTCTGTCGTTAATTGATGATTGATTCTGACGTTGGACGACTCTTGCCAGTCCAGGTTTTGGGTTATTCTTTTTTAAGTCTTTTTCATCTATACCAGCTCATTTTAGAAATCCGATAAGACATTTGTAGCTGATACTATCGAACGCCTTTTCATAGTCGATGAAGCACAGGAAGATGTCCTTTCTATTGTCATAGCAGTTTTGTACCAATGTGTTTAGGCAGAATGTTGCTTCTTGTGTACCGGTGCCGCTCTTAAATCAGAAGTGAGTGTCTCCGCTTAGCCCTTCAAGTTTATTGAATAGCCTGGTGTGTATGGTGGGTAGGAATATATTGAATGCGTGACTCATTGGCCTGTGATCTTACCATTTGGTTGCTGCTTGCTTTTTGGGAAGCATTATGAACGTGGACTTTAGCCATTCCTTTGGAAATTGATTCCTTATTCTATAATTTTTAAATTATGTTTATGTTTTCCTCCTGTAACTGATTGAAACATTCTGTGTAGATATCGTCTCGACCTGGTGTTTTGTTATTCTTTGCAACCTTAATGGCGTGTACTAATTCGGTTTTTAGAATTTTCGTCAACAATATCAACTATTTATTCATGTACTTAGTTATCTAGATTTTGACTTCCACACATAACGTAAGATAGCATCAGGAATAGGTACTATTCATCGCCTCCAATAGTGAGATTGTATATGGAGTCATCAAACCATTTACATATCTATTTTTAATTTGCCTTTTAAATTGAAATTATAAACTATTACTCAAATGTCAGCTAGCAACTGCCAGATCTGTAACAAATATATTTCTTTAAATAATTCTTTTCTACCTATTTTAAATGGATTTTTTGAAAATGGTAATAGACCATTTCTACATTTTAAAGTAGAATTTAAATATCAATTTTCACATCTCTAACATGTTTTTGAAATATGTATAAGTATATCGCATTTGCCACCTTCTCAGCCAGATTTTCGGAAAATGGTTAAACTGTTAGTAGGAAAGATGATATGTCCTAAAATAGCCTCCGCCTCTGACCTTGACCCCCACCCCCACTTCCGGTAGCGCCCCTGCACCCCCATTTCCGGTCTCCACCCACCAGGAAAAAGCTGATTTAAAGCTGATTACCTGATTAAAAGCTATTACATCCTAGTCCTCATTAATGGGTTAACGGTAGTTAGCCCATCAATTTTGAGGGAATCATAAGATTCCATGTGAAGGGTTGTAAGGTATTTGCTGAAACGGAAATAAACTTCATTGTGCTGCCGTGTGAATATATGGGGCTGTTAGCTCCATCGAGTAGTGGAGGTCAAGGTCAAGATCAGAGGCTGTTTTATTAGGTCATCCTTGACATAAAAATACGCTTTCAACACAGCAAGGTGGGATAAAACAATACAAGCGTTGGAAAAAAAGGAAACACCGGAATATTTGTTACAGATAATCAAAAGCTATTTGCCTGATAGAATCCTAATATACAACACCGAAAAAGGACCTAAATGTTATGATGTAACGGCGGGTATTCCACAGGGATCCGTCTTGAGACCATTTCTCTGGAACATAATGTATGATGCACTACTCAATCTAGAACTATCGGAGGCTTCAAATATTGTGGGTTTTGCAAATGATGCGGCTGTGGTAGTAACTGCAAGGAAAACAAACACACTCGAACTAATGTTGAACGAGACTGTGAGAAGGGTAAGTAGGTGGTTCAAGGAAAACGGATTGGAATTTACGATAAACAAGACCGAGGCGGTGCTCATTACAGGGAAGCGAAAATTCGTACCACCAAGTCTGGAAATAGGCGGAAACAAAATTGCACGAAGTAGATCAGTGAGATACCTGCGAGTGATAATTGTCGACCGATGAAAGTATAGTGAACACATAGCCAGGACCACTGAAAAGGCTCTGTCAACAGCTGCATCGATGTCGCGATTGATGCCTAACATGAGAGCAATGAGCCAGCAAAACTTATTACACGACAAAGACCAGTAGGGAAAAGGACACGGGGCAGGCCAAAAACAAGATATCTGGACCAAGTGCAGGAGAATCTAGTAGCAATGAAGGTGACCGGATGGAAAGCTAAGGCCCCGAATAGATTGGAATGGAAAAAAATTCTAGAGGAAGCCAAGACCTATAATGGGTTGTGGAGCCAAAGCTGATGATTGATTAGTCAGGCACTTAAAAAAATGGAAAAATTTAAAACACATATAACATAATTTTACCCATTCAAATTTGAAAAATAAACATAAGAAAAGAATTAAGGAAACTATGTTCTTTAATTCACAAATTGACTGACTAATATAAATAAAATATAATTATTAGTACGGTGTGGCTCCCGCATTTTACTGCTAAGGGAGGCCACGAGGTCAACCAGAAAAAAGCTATAACTTGATACATGACATTTTTTTTAATGTAAAATAAACTATGTCATAAAATTTGCCGTTATGAAAGTCAATTTGAACTTTTTTCATCCTGTTTCCTTTTACTTTATAACATAATTGCGTTTTAGTAACGCTTAGCCACACAGGACATGTTATAATTCGCTTCCCATCCTAAGAAGAACCCTTTTCTATTGGCTATGCGCACGACAGTAGCGCCACCTAGCATGCGCAACTATTCGGGATTATGTCAAATAGTCACATAAAGATGTTTTATTGTCTTTTAATAAATAAAGTAATTAAAAGAAAGATGAAAAATTTCATTTATTTTAGAAAGAGAAAATTTCACCATCACAGTGATCACTGTAAATGAATCTATTACAAATAAAGGTTGTTTCCCTTAAATTTGACTTAGAAAACACATTGACTTGACTTCCTTGATCTGAAGCTGACAAGAGGCTGAGTTTGATTTAATTAATTTCCTACTTCAATTCTTACTTGATTTGATGTGGTATTTGAGACTTTTGTGGTTCTTCGATTAATCAGGCGTGTATAACTAGCTAGGACTTGTAAATCACTAACTTTCGAGAAAACATAACTCGTACTTGATTGCGCTTCTGATTGTTTTGCCTCCAAAAAAATGTTCACCACAAATTGTGTGGTGTTGTTTTGGAGACCACGGCGGCTCATTAACACTCACATAATAAAGACAATAATTAATATCATATAAAATATTGCGCAAACAAAATGATTATTTATTAATATCGTAATTTAAAATTATATCGTTTACTTTATCCTTTTTACAGCAGCAATTTACTTCTTTCATCTAATTTCCAGGCTACTGTAAGAAAAATATAGAAATTACACCGACTATTTGTGCCGTTATTCTTGCAGTTCACAACAACAATTATGACCCATTACAAAATATAAACAAATTGACTTTCCCGAACCTTTGCAGATTTCTGATAATTTAAAATGACTTCGTTTACTTATTCCTTTTTACAGCAGCTATTTATTTCTTTGATCTAATTTCCACTGTAACTACTGTAAGAAAAATATAGAAATTACACCGACTATTTGTGCCGTTAATTTTGCAGTTCACAACAACAATTATGACCCATTACAAAATATAAACAAATTGACTTTCCCGAATCTTTGCGGATTTCTGACACGGCGCGACGCTGTGATCGCCTTAGTACACCGCTACCACGCACTTCGCACATAACGAATACAATAAACAAACAAAAACCCATTGCACATATTTATGGTCTTCAATGTAGTTTCCAAATAATTCGACTATTTGAGCTCTGCATTCACATCCTTTATTTACAAAGGAGCTTCCAATTTATAACCCAAACTTTATTACACAACAAACTGGATAAATTCAATTTGAAGGGAAGTCGATTTTATTTCGTGTTATCTATTTTTATTTTGAGATAACGAATCTTCGTGTTCACTGAAAATTAATTTTAGAAACATTTAGATGAGCAGAATTACATCAACGTATTATGTAAACCTTGATAGCTATATTAAGTTTAATCAGATATTGTATTGATATAGATTTAACAAGGTTGGTGAAGCCTTAATAACTGCTTTTACCACATTAACAAAACCTTCATCACATTATGTTTGGATTATATTACGCATTATAATTTCTCTGGAGAGTATTATATAATTATGCTAATGGCCATGGCGTGGTTAGGTTTAGGTCCATTAATAAATTTGGAACACCTTTGGCAACGCAGTTAAAATTGCTTTATCTTAAATGTAAATATTTATCAAAAAATAGCTTTTTTGCTCTTATATTTATTAATATCGAGTGTTTAAACTGATAAATCGTCTTCAAAAAATTACTTTCATTTGATGTTGCTTATCAAATCGTTCCTTTGCATTTATCAAAAAGTTTACGAACATTCGGTCAAAGTGTGTTCAAGATTTTTCTGCAGAAAATATGATTATAGAGACGATTTTCTGCAAAAAATATGGCCAGGGAGACCACTCCGTGCAAAAAAATATGAACATGGAATCGAATAAAAATTTTCTGACCGGACCATTCGCTTACAGACCCGTTCATTTCCAGATCTGCTTGCGAACCCGTTCATTTGCAAACTAGTTCATCTTACGACTCGTTCCGTTTCAAACGATCATCCAATAATTCAAAGATCGTTTCAAACGATCATCGGATGATTATCCAATCATCCATAATAATTTGCGAACGAAGAACGAACCCGTTCATTCGCAATTCATCCGTTAAAGTTAAATTCTCTTTGTTAAAGTACTTAAAGTTAATTTCTTCGACCTTAATACTGTCCGAACACTTGAATTGTTGACTACATTTATATATTCAGGCTTATATAAATATATACAACCTTTCCGGAGCTCTATAACAATTACTGAGTCTTTTTAGGACTACCAAAACAAATCTCATGTGAAATTTATCAGTTATCTTATAGCTTTCAGTCCACCTTCGTGGCACTCAACAAAAACCATAAAAATAACATTGCTTTTAAGATCATGTCTTTCCGATAACTTAAGTAAGTAGCCATCTGCAGACGCGTTTCGAGATTTATCTCTCATCAGTGCAGCTTTGCTTTTATTAACAACAATTTGTAAAACACTAACCTGAAACCCACATGGTGATTAGGGGTTAGATATTATAAATAGACCTTTTCATAGTTGAAATTTTTTTGTGGACATGTGTCAACTTCCGCCATGTTTTGTCCGAACTTTTTGACGTATAACCTTATTATTTGCCCGAAACTTTCATATTCCCGCCTTTCAAACTAGGCGGATGCGCATGCGCTTAACTAATCGTAAGAAGGTATATTTGACATTTCGCGAAAGAGACAAGAACTTAGCATTTTATTGATTTAAATCAGGGGTCTCCAAACTACGGCCCGAGGGCCACATCCGGCCCGCGGACAGATTTTGTCCGGCCCGCGGAGAGCTAGCATACTTGAAAACTCCTTTTAGAGAACATATTTTTTATAGCAAATTAAATTTAGTTTACTGAAGTATTCTAATTTTATGTTGAATAATTATTAATATGACATCTACATTGATATGGTCATGGGCTAACTACTCATAACATTGTTGTAGGCTTATTGTTATTGTTTTTGTGATAAGTTGGATAAAGAAACACATAATTGTAATGAGTAAAGACATGTATAATATGCAGAAAATTTAACTTCAGTATATAATAACTAACAAATTATTGAAATGAATCCAACTAACATTTTATACATTTTAAATAAAAACATAACTTATAACAAGCATAATGACATATGAAATACTAATGAGATTTATGTAATTGAGATTTTCCACTGACAATAGTTTGTAGTTGTGGACTAATTTTACTTGTACCAATTATTAAAAGAGATTTAAGATGCTCATCAGTTAATTTAGATCTGTAAACATTTTTTGTGTACTTCATTTTGGAGAAGGTCTTCTCACACAAATAAGTAGTACCAAAAACAGAAAACAACCCACGAGCAAATTTATGCAAATTATCAAATTGTGCCAGTGGAAGACTCTTATAAAATTCCAACAAAGATGAGTTTTGATATTTGTTCTTAATTATATCACTGCACTGTATATCAATCATTTCCATTTGAAGTTCCGGGGCTAAGGTTTCAATGTCAGTATCAAAAGGATTCTGAAAATTTTTAATTTGATTCACAATGGCATCAAAGTCCGAGAAACGAGTATCAAAATTTATTTTCAAAGCACTCAAAGTTTCGATTGCAAAATCGATAGGAAACTCAGTCTCAGTGGTGTGGCTGAATATTTCACATGTTTTAAAATGTGAAAAACATTTACTTCGTAGTTGTGATTGAAACAGGTATCAATTTCTTCCGGAATGATTTGATATTAGTGTATAAATCAGGAAGATGCTGGTTTTCTCCTTGCAATCTCAAATTCAGTTCGTTCACATGTTTTGTCAAATCAACATAGAATGCTAACTTCCACAGCCATGCGTTGTTTTGTAATTCAGTAAGAGGGCGATGCTTTTCATTCAAAAAAGAAGAAGTTCAAAAAAGCGCTGAAGGACTTTCCCACAACTAAGCCAACGTACGGCAGTATGATAAGGTAAGTCATTTTCTCCAATCTCTTCAATAAATTGTCGGAATTGTAGGTGATTCAGCCCAAAAGATCTGATAAAATTAACAGTTGATATGACTGGTTTCAGAACTTCAGACATATCCAAACATTTTCCGCACAAAGACTGTTGATGAATGATACAATGTAAGACTAATGGTTTTGAACCACCGTCATTTTCTACAGCCTTTGACACAAGAGCGACCACTCCTTTATCTTTCCCACTCATGTTTTTGCCTCCATCAGTTGTAATACATTGCAAGTTTTTCCATCGAAGGTTCTTTTGATTAATGGCCATTTCAACTCCTTTAAAAATATCTGTACCAGTAGTTGTGTCATGAATACTATACATATCAAGAAGTTCTTCATGCACTTCATAGCTTTTATCTACTCCTCGAATATAAATCAACACCTGAGCAGTATCTGACACATCCGTTGACTCATCCAAGGCCAAAGAAAACCACTCAACATGTCCATTTTTTCGAACAGTTGAGAGGATATATTTTCAGCGATGTTTTCTACCCTTCGAGCCACAGTGTTTGCCGACATACTGACAGTTTTTAATAAATTTACCTTTTCAGGGCACATTTCTTCGGCTACTGCAATTATGCATTCTTTGATCATTTCTCCATCGGTGAATGGTTTTCCACGTTTTGCAATTTCAAGAGCCACACGAAAGCTGGCACGAGTTGCAGCCTCTTGTTCAGTTTTGAGTTTTGTAAATGAAGATTGCTGCGATTTCAATCCGCGCTTCATAGCTTCGAATTTTTCTGTCCGCAAACTTCCTGTATATTTTGAGTAATTTTGAAAATGTTTTGTTTCATAATGACGTTTAATGTTATATTTCTTGAGAACGGCTATGCTTTCATTGCAAATCAAACACAGCGCCTTGTTACTGGACTCAATTACGAAATACTGAATGTTCCACTGATCTTTGAATTTTCTGCATTCACTATCAATTTTTCGCATCTTTTCCATACTACTAAATCACACACAAAAGCAACAATTCAAATCAAAATACTGTTACAAAGATGTCTTAAACTTAAACACGCACAAACACGTTTTAAGGAGGTACGCACTATTTTATTTCACAACAGTGTCATAGGAACTGACTTGTGGTTGCGCCACTAGCCTTCTTATATATTCCAATTACTGCCATCTAGAAGTGAGTGGAAGACACCAGAACTTTCTCGAACCAACGAGATTATTCTGTACGTGCTATTAGCGCCATCTGTTAGCAATAGAAGGTACTACCTATTTCCGCTTGTGTCCACCAGATGTAGTGTCACGTTACTCCTCATGGCTCGTACTCTACGACTAATCTAGAAATTACAGATAATGACTGGAAAATTAATAATATGCAGTGTTGCAGTTTTGCGGACTTTAGTCCGATTTGTAGCCTTTTTTAAACGTTGCGTACTTTTTCGGACTTTTTTTCCATCAGTGGACTATTTCACTTTTTACCACCGGCAACAATGATGATATGGTTTTGGCCCTCGGAACTTACTGGAGTAATCAGTATGGCCCTGCGGCTGGAAAGTTTGGAGACCCCTGATTTAAATGATAACTTAGAATTGGTAAAACCATACTTCTTCTTCTTCGCTTTCCTCGTGACAGAAGAGTCGTGATCAAGCATTCGAAGCTTGTTACTCGCTTTACAAAATCTCGCCATTTTCCACGGTTGTAGGCGCTGAGTGCTGCTTGGTTGATTGTTAAGTCAGTGGATGCCCTTATTGGATCAGTCCAGCGTGTAGGAGACCTACCTAGGGACTTAGTACCTTCTACCCGACCCTGAACTATTAGTCGCTCCAAGTTGTCCTCGTCTCTTCTCTGAATGTGCCCGAAGTATCTAAGGATTCGAGCTTGCAATATTTTTGATAACCTTTGGGGTTCGTTTACTTCTTGGATGATGGACGCATTAGTTCTTCTTGCTGTCCAGGGAACTCGTAGGATTCTTCTCCAGCACCATAGTTCAAACGCGTCGATCTTCCTGCGATCGACAGCCTTCATCGACCATGTTTCTGCTCCGTATAAAAGTACCGTTTTAGTTAGTTTGTTTTGTGTTTAAAGTGATAGCACTATCTTTACATGTTTTTTGGAGGCTTTTCACTGTCCGTCTAGCGATTTCGCATTTACGAATGATTTCCTGAGAACAGCCAACCTCATTTGAAATCAGTGCTCCCAGATAGATATATTGGCTCACGACTTGGCATTGATCCAGGTGAAGGATGTCTGGCATATTATTCTGGACCCTGTCGATGATCATAAATTTTGTCTTTGAGTAGTTGATGGCCAAGCCAAGGTTATTACTTTCCATTTCCAGTTTATGCAAGATTTCCAGAAGTTCCTCTTGGGTATTTGCTAGTAGGACGGTATCGTCCGCATAACGAAGATTAGATATCTTTATTCCACCAACTGCAATTCCGCCGTTCCATCCGTCGGCCACCCTTCTCATAATATATTCTCCATAGATGTTAAATAGAAGAGGCGACAGGATACATCCTTGACGAACTCCTTTTTCTATTTTACAGGGATTAGATAGTTGATTGTCAACTCTTACGACTGCCTTACTGTTTATGTACAGATTCTGAATTAAAAGTGACAGATGATCCGGAACTTCCATTTCCTTCAGGATTATCCAGAGCCAGTTCCAATTAATGCTATCAAAGGCCTTACGATAGTCAACAAAGCATAAGTATAGTGGTCTGTTGAATTCGCGATACTTATCAAGGAAAGTGAATTATATAATCATGATTATCTATAACGTAGTATGGTTTTACCAATTCTAAGTTAATTTCTTCGAGAAGTTAAAATTTTAATTTTGCGCAGCAATTTTTGGTTTTCATATTGCATTATTTAAAGGACAATTTTTACTGTCGAACTTTACTGTGCTTATATAAGTGATGTCAATAAATGTTTATTACAAAACACACAAACTGGCAAAATATTTGCAACATTTGTGATAGATGTCATTATCGCAGAGTTTATGAACCAAATTCTAAACGCTACAGCGAACCCGTTTTTCGTGCTTGATTCATTTATATTTCCTTGAACAAACGATATTGAAAATCAATGAACTACGATTTCACAAACTTTATTTCTAGCTGTTTTATAAACATGAATCATTTTACTTTGTTCGTTTCCATTCATAAAACACGAAAGAATCCACTGTTTTCCTGAATATCCACTAATGACAATAAACGCCATATAATATTGGGGTGAAACCAAAGAAACCTTTCATAGATACAATTGGTTTCATAGATACAATAATACCAATTTATTAAAGCGGAGTATAGCTTGAATATATAAATATATTCAACCTTTCCATAGCTCTATAATATAATTAAGTCCTTTTAAGACTACAAAGTAAATCTCGTGTTGAAACACAACTGATATTTGTATGCTATTTACTAGCCCTCAATCCAATTTCGTGGCGCTAAACAAGAACTAGATAAATAACATTCGTTTTTAAGACCATATCTTTTTATTTAACCCAAGTGAATAACCATCTGCAGACGTGTTTCGAGATCTATCTCTCATCAGTGCATCAGCTCTTTTGAATTATAAAATGGAATACACTTACATTAGTTTGAAAAACATGTGCCGGGCTGTCGTGGTTAGGTTTTGATCTGACATACAAATATCTGTTGTGTTTAAATCTGAGATTTGTTTTGTATTATTAAAAATACTTAATAATATTATAGAGCTACGGAAAGGTTGAATATATTTATATCTATCTCTCATTAGTGCAGCTTTGCTCTTTTGAATTATAAAATGGAATACACTTCCATTAGTTTGAAAAACATGTGCCGGGCTGTCGAGGTTAGGTTTTAATCTGACATACAAATATCTGTTGTGTTTAAACATGAGATATGTTTTGTACTTTGAAGACTTAATAATATTATAGAGCTACGGAAAGGTTGAATATTTATATATTCAAGCGATATTCCGCTTTAATAAATTGGTATTTTCGCCATTGATTAAAATTCCATTTGAATTCAATGACAAATGGTTGTTATGAATTGCTAAGAAAATATTTATTTAAAATATCCATAAATTAATTGAAATATGGCATGTCTGCTCACAATCAATCAATTCTCATTTCATCTTATTGCATGGTAACATTGTATATTCGTTTGTCACGTAACTCCTTCCACGAACTAATGGAGACACGTCAGTATTAAAATGAATATATGCAGAAAATTACAAAGAAAAGAATTTCTATTCAAATGAAATTTTTCTTTTGCTTGCAAACAAAGCCATTCAACCGGATTCAACAGAAGTTGTGCTATTATTAAAAAATCTGAATATTTAAATTAGTGCGGCAAAAAACGGGTTTATATACAGGCAGCCAAGTATCCAAGATCCGCCCTTATTACTAAAGGGAGAGTTAGTAGATTCTAATATTTATGATACCTTAGTATATATACTGCCTTTCAACAAAACAGAACACCAAGTATTTATTGGATTATTTTAATGAAATTTAAATTTTTTATCATGTAAATGAACTGCATCGATGATCAAAAAATCAATTGTTTTGGTTCATATTGAATGGTATTTTTTTCTTGATTTTAACATTATGAAGAGAATACTGATTTTTTAATGTAATTGCTTCTAATATACAAGTAGCCGCTGAGTAGTTTGACGTTTCAGTTTCTTCTTCGTTTCCTGCTCAAGCGGGGTCGACGTTTCTGACAAGTCGTTTCCATTTTCCTCGGTCCCAAATGGCGTTTTCTGTCAACTGCTTCTCCCGGAGATCATTCTGCACGCAGTCCATCCATCTTCTTCTTGCCTTTTTCCCTTTTCCTTGCCTTCCATCTCCAGATCAAACACTCTCCTTCTTACATAACTCTCATCCCTGCGCATAATGTGACCATACCAGAGTAAGCGTCTTTCTTGCACCTTTTTTGATATTTCAGTTACTTTTACGCTGCCTCGTATGAAGGTGTTTTTAATGTGATCGTTTCTTGTAACACCACACATCCAGCTTAGCATCTTCATTTCAGCTACTTCCAGTCGCTTGCACTGTGACTGCAATGTTGGCCAAGCTTCTGATCCCTATAGCATTTTAGCATTTATAGCCCTTTACTTGGATATTCAGTCTCCCTGTCACAGAGAATACCAGATAACCTTTTCCAGTTTAACCAGGCAGCCTGAATTCGGTGGGTAATTTCCTGATTTAGATTGTCATCGTTAGATACAGTGGATCCCAAATACTTGAAACTGTCCCTTTCCTGTAGCTGGCTACCATCCATCTGAATAGTTTCATTTCCAGTTTCTCAAAGGCACAGGTATTAGATCTTATTCCTACTGATTTTAAGGTCTTTGTCCTCCATTGCCCATCTCCAGCATTCCAGTTTATATTCAAGCTCCTCCCTGTTTGTGCTGCACAAAACAATACCATCTGCATATAGCATACACCAAGGAGCTGGTTCTCTTAAGCTTTCAGAGAAGACATTCATTATAAGATCAAAAATATAGGGGCTTAGAGCAGATCCTTGGTGAAGAGCTACTTGAACCGGTATAGTATCTAACAATTCTACAGCTTCCAAATCGTGTCCTTGCTCCACGGTACATATCCTAAACAATGAGGACATACTTCTCCGGTACTTCCTTGCATCTCCATACCTCCTGACGGGGCATCCGATCATAAGCTTTCTCTAGGTCTATGAACACCATATGTGATTCTTTTCTCTTCTCCCTGTGCTTTTCCATGACCTGCCTAAGTGCAAAATGATCATTTGTTCTTCCCTTTCCCGGCATAAATCCAACCTGTTCATCTCCTATTGTCGTCTCCACCAGGAAGTCTACTTTCAATAACTTTCTCCCAGATCTTTATTATGTGCGACATGAGTTTTATTCCTCTGTAATTTGCACAATCCTGAATGTCACCTATCTCCTTATAAATGGGAATTATGGTACTCTCCCGCCATTCGTTGGGCATTACTGCCTGTTGGAATAGATTCCACAACATATCTATGTTCTCTTCACCCAGACATTTCTAAGCCTCCACTGGAAATTCATCGGGGCCTGTTGCTTTTCCACATTTCATTTTCCTAATAGCAGTTATAAGGAGATAACCTTATAAGGAGATGGACAGTTGTATGCTGCTGGTCTAGATAGTCCGAAGCTGGGGAGAATCGACGTAGACTTGGATCAGGACGTCTAAGAAGCACCATTGAGCATGAAGATCGAGCTCTTACAACTTTAAGGGGCAGATTTACAAAGTCGCGGGATTTGGGAAATGACTGGTTGGATCTAAATGGCCGAAGAGTATCCATTGCTACTGTTTACAGAAGAATCCGCAGTTTTGGTATTAGATCCTACCGTCCACAATTGTGTCTACTTCTTACTCCGCAGCATCACAGAGCAAGACTTGATTGGTGCAGGGAGAGACAACATTGAATGGAATACCATTATCTTCAGTGATGAGTCTCGGTTCTGTTTATGGGCTCTTGATTTTCGCAGAAGAGTGAGACGTCGAAGCGGTGAACGCAGAATTTTACAATTTGCTGTTGAAAGGCATACGGACCTTACACAGGGAGTTTTGTTTTGGGGGGCGATAGTGTATGGTAGTCGGTTTCCTCTAGTTTTTTTAGATGCAAGACTTAACGCGATTTGATATATTGACAATATTTTACAGCCAGTGTTAGTGCCCTATGTAAATGCCTTGCAAAACCCCATTTTTCAGCAAAATAACGCTCGGCCTTACACAGCGGCCATTACAACAGTTTTTTTGATGGTGCCGAAATCAATTTGTTACCTTGGCCATCTCGTTCTCTAGGTAGAACATGTTGGGGATATGATAGGTGTTAGAATAAGTAACTTACAGCGCCCCGCTAATACTGTAATGGAACATAGAAGTCAAATATAGCAAACTCCTGCTGCAAACACGTTGAAGCAGCGGTAGGTAAAGCCAAACGCGCTCTAATGATGTGCAGAAATCTGGCAGGGAAAACGTGGGGCTGTAACTGCACAATCCTGCTTTAAGCGCTTTCAAATAGCTTTAAACAGCTTTCAATCAGCTTTCAATTGTTTGGCAGGAGGTCGGAAGGTGGGAAGGTGAGCCTCCCCACCTTACATATGGTCCAGAACATATCATCTATCCCTACTGATGTACACCATAATAGTGAGACCTGCGATCACGGGACAGTTGCGTGGGGAAGTAGAACCAAGCTGGCCTCTATGAGGAAACAGCTTGAGAAGATTCAAAACCTGGCGTGTGTCTGCATCACGGGGGCGATGAGGTCATGCTCGAGAGCAGCAATGGAACAGCTGCTGGGTCTGACTCCGTTACACCTTGTCGTGAAGAGCGCCGCCAGATCGGCGATTCTAAGGTTCAGCAAGGAAGGAATAGGCAGAGGTAAAGTAATTGGGAGAAGAGACCGGTATAGACTCGCAGCCAAGATCCTTTGGCTGGAAACACCAACAGAAATGGTATGCAAATACCATTTCTAGAAAAACTACACACCAATATGTAGTAGTAAAGTCGATTGGTGACGAATCATCAGCATACCACATAGAGCAAAATGCTATCAAGTGGTATACAGATGGTTCGAAGACAAAGGAAGGTACTGGTGCAGGAGTGTTTGGACCTCGCACCAAATACTTCGAATCCATGGGAACATTCCCAAGTATCTTCCAAGCAGAGGTACACGCAATCGAAAGATGTGCACAATTTAACCTCGACAGGAATTATCGCAAAAAAGTAATTGCTATCCTGTCAGACAGCCAAGTAGCCATCAAGGCCATTAGTTCATACACCATCAGATCCAAACTGGTATGGGACTGCATGGGAAAGCTAAACAAGCTTGGCAGAGACAAGAAAGTAACGCTATACTGGGTACCAGCATACACTGGCATAGACGGAAACGAAGAAGCCAATCACCTAGCAAACAAGGGATCCAGTAACCCCTTTATAGGTCCGGAACACTTTTGCGGTATCAGTGTGAATACCATCCACAAAAGTTTAGATGAAGAAATAAGAGAACAATGGATGAAAACCTGGAAAGAACTTCCAGCGTTGATACAATCCAAAGTAATGCTCGGATTTTTTAACCAAAAAAGAACAAAAGCTTGCCTGAAACTAAACAGGAACAAGCTTAGAATTATGACAGGGGTCCTCACGGGACACTGCAGACTTAGGAAACATCTCAAATCATAGGCCTAGAGGAAGATTACAGATGCAGATTCTGTGGTTTAGCAGAGGAAACCCCCATACATCTGCTCAAAGACTACGAAGCACTGCTCTACAAGAGACAAATGTACCTTGGTGCCTACTGCTTGAACGCAGAGGAGTTGCAGAACGCAGAGGAGTTGCAGTCCTTGAATCCTTCCCAGATCCTGAAATTCCTAAATGAAATAGGACTAGAGGATGTGCTCTAAATGGGTAAGTATACAACGTTTAGAGGTAGAGGGTGGGGTACAATAAATCTATGAAGGTCGCAGTACAAGTCGTCACCACCATATCTACAATCTAGAGGTCGAATTAACGAAGTTTGGAATGAAATACCCCAAGTCGATATTGTTAGCCTGAATTCTAGAAAGCCTCGACGTGTTAATGAGTCCTTGGGAAATCGTAGAGGCTCAACGCATTATTCATTTGTTTTTCAAGCTTCATTTTTTGATAATTGATGCAGTTCATTTAGATGATCAAATTCTGTAAATTTCATTGAAATCGTCCAATAAATACTTGGTGTTCTGTTTTTTTTTTTAAGACAGTATAAATTAGCTTTAATTGGATGTACTCTACTTTTATTAAAAAGTCTAGCGTGTCTATTAAAACCAGTTACTTAATATCTTTTCAGATTACACGTTGTGTCTATTTAATTTCATTCAGTGCATGCGACATGTGGAGCATTTTTTTTACATCATTTACATCGTGTTTTAATAAATGTTAATTAACATTCAGTCAACGAAATGAAGTAAAACGCAATGCATGTCGTATTTGCTTTATTTACAAAATTTGAACTGATGATTATGACGAACATCTTTCCTGATAGCAGTTCCTCGGTGTCACAGTTCAAATCGTTATGTAATTATCAGCTGGCGATTGTGTAAGATGCCCTAAAGTATTGTCTTCAAGTGAAGTTCGTCTGGTATCAGTGCAATTCGAGTGAACTTTAAAGCTTCAATCTATATACGTCTTGATCTCGAGCCAAGTTTCCATGCTGACCTCTCTCATTAGATACCCAGACGGAAAAAATGGTGCAAATATGTATTAAACAATTAAAAATATTATTTCAGTTCAACGTACCCTCGCAAAAGATGTTTAAGAACTGCGAATTAAACGTTATAGCTTATTTTCCACAAAGCGATAAATATTTACTAAATAAAACTGTGCAAAAATTTACGTAGCAAAAAAAAATTGGTGAGATCCAATATATTGGAGAAACCGTTGAAATGCAAGTTTTTTTTCCCATATTTAACATTCTAATCTGCCAGAAACCTTTTTATGTGTTACGCGTGGTTTTTCCCAAGGGGGTTTAAACCCCCTTTATTGAAACGGTCAAGGTTGATAGGGCTGACATTTCAGTTTTCCATTGTTGTGAAAATTTGTATTTATATATGTGACTTTCTTTTTTCGTTATTGCTGTGAATCACGATAAGAAATTACAGCTCATTTTAAAATATGACTCATTTTTAAATAATGATTCTTAAATTATACATAATTTGTTATCCTTAATATCTGGAAATGTATGAATAACATACAAAATAATAATATCCATATTTATTCCTACATTAACAATGTAACAAAAGACTACATACTTCAAGGTCTTTGTGCCAATTAATGATGAATTATAGATATTTTCAATGAAAATAGTTTATTTTTAATTTGATTAGTTTTTAATGAAAGATGAAAAAATCTCTTGTTTATCTGGAATTATCAGTACACACAATTGGGCTGTTGAAAAAAAATAATTATCGATTTTTTTTATGTATTTTAAAACCTTATTATAAATAATTCGGATGTGCTGTACGAAAAAGTTCAAAAAAATAATTTTCAATTAATTATAAACAATTTAATAAAAGTGATAGAATTTTGAAAATAATCACGTAACTCCAAACGCGCCATAATTTGTTTGTGACGTCAAAAGGGTGAAATTTCATTCTAACATAATTTATAAATTCTTTATAAAATCGTCGTTTTAGGATTTTTTCGGCGCAGTGTTTAAAACCATTTGTTTCGACGTTTAACAATGTGGAACATTTAAAAACATTTTTTGAGGAGTTTTTTTGTAGTACTCCTAGACGATGGTACGAAACAAGCACGATAACTTCTAATATTCGACATATTGGTCATGTCTACTACAGCTACTGTATCAACAAAGTCAGACGCGGGTAGAAATTACCCATTTTGCGTCACAACGCGACCGGCCTGGCCTGTTTTCAGTACCGAGTTTAAAAATATATTTTCAATTTGTTATAACTTTTTAATTACAAAGAAAAAAGAAAACAAAAAAGAATTTTGTTATAAAACTTATACAGTCGAACTTCCATAATTCGAACTTCTATAACTCCAATTTTTCTATAACTCGAACTTTTTTATAAATTCATACGTTTAGATAGCATTTTACATATAAATTAACTTCTATAACTTGAATTTTTCCATTACTCGTAGTAAAAATTTGTACAATGTTAAAATTTTACATAGAAAATAATCTCTATAACTCCAATTTTTTAACGTTGCGTACTTTCCAAAATTTATGGTTCCCGATATTGCTTATCATAAACCGTATCTTGTTTAGTTATAGTAAAGGTGCTATATATTAATGAAATTTTAGAGTTTAAACTCATTCTTTCTTCTTACCTCTGCAGTTACAATTGCAAATATGAGTGGCCAGAGAAGAAAACTCACTACGATGTCGGTATCTGACAAAGCGAGCTTGTTAAGGGAAGTTGACAAAGGTATTAAAAACAAAAAAGTGATTGCTGAAGGTTTTGCGATTCCTCCAAGTATACTTTCTTCAATTATAAGAAACCGCGAAGAAATTTTGAACAAAGCGGAAAATGGTGCAAATTATGATCGCAAATGTTTGAAAAATTGTACCTACGAAGACCAAGACAAAGCTACTTTGGAATAGTGTTAAATTGTGCGGGATAAAAAGGTGCCTATGCCTGGACCACTTATTAGAGAAAATGTTCTTTATTTTGTTGAGAGTCTGGGACACACTGATTCTGTCTGAACACAAAAGCGTGGGATATCGATATTCAGAAAGCAACCATAAAATATTGTTTCAGAAAGATTGGCTTTAAAAAACAAGGCGAAACAAATTGGAGTGAAGAAGATGATAGATAGATACTCTTCTGTCAGAATTTAAGTCCGTGTATGACACATATAATCAGTATAACGTGGATAATACTGCGTCTATTAATGATTATTTATCTGTAGATGAAGATATGAAAAACAAGATTAACAACGCGAAGATGAAGATGTCTTATCTAGCAACGAAACAGTGCCAGTTCTACCCACGAACAAAGAAATGCGTAATTATTTAAATAAGTGTAGCGAATATCTGTGTTCTAAAGACATTCTTCCAGACGAAGTGTACCGCGCATTATCTACTTTGGAGAACTTTGTAGATAGAGAACTTTTTAATGGAAAACAAATAAATATTACTTTTCAAAAAATAATAAATATATTAATTTTAATTATTTTTGATTAATTATAATTATATAACATTATATTAATAATGTATATTTCTTTTTTGTTTATAAATTCATACATATGTACATATTTACTTTGAATAAATAGTGTAAAGTAGTTATGTAGCTTTGTAGTTATGTATTTCTCTAACTCGAATTTTCTATAACTCCAATTTTTTTTCGTGAACTATGGTACTTGGACTTAGGGAACTTCTACTGTATATGAGCTTACGGTTTATAACAAAAAAAAAATTGATTCAAATACCCAACTCTGTTTTTACACAAATATTCATGTGCCATGTTCAGTATCTAAGCAGTTGGCAATAAGATTTGATCTATTCCCTGCCGTACAAAAAAGCACCCTCATACTCTAGATACCATACCTTGTCTTGTTATTATTCAAGCACGAGAGCCGTTTTTTTTTGACAATTACACGATGTCCCTCAATTTCCTTTTATAAGGCATAGGCCGCATTACGGCTAAACCGCAGCGGTTTTTAATTCCGTGATTTTGTGACTGTGTTTTTTCCCGCGACTGATTTTTCGCATAGCATACTGTGTGTTTCTCGAACGGTTTCGCGGTTACCACTCGCGAGAAAAAACCGTAGTGCGGCCTTAGCCTTATACTGAATGTAAAACTTCCATGGAATAAGCTACATTTCAATAGCTTTCAAACACGTCAAAGCGCTTATTTTAAAATCCATGTTTCTAGAACACGTAGGAGAATATTCTAGACAAACATCGTCATTTTTTTGCACCAAAAAAGTGTTTGAAGGTATGATCAAAAAATTCGTGCAATCTGTGAAAGGTTCATTTTTGGGGAACTGGTGTCTAAACGGAATGTAGTCCATATTTGGTGCGATGCTAGTGCGATGTATCGGATTGCATAAAAACTATGTCCATAAACATCATCCAATGGCGCTACAACCCAAATCGGGCCTTGGCCTCCTCTATTTTCTTCCTCCAGCCATCCCTGTCCTCCGCCGCCTTTGCCTTTCTCCAGTTTGGAGTTTCGAGCATGGATCGAGCGCCCCCCTGGATATTGTCTGCCCATCTCGCCCCTGGTCTTCCAACCGGTCTTTCTTCTTCCTTCCGGTTTTTGGTTGAAAATCCTCTTTACTCTTGACTCTTCCATCTTTTGTAAATGCCCGGCTCATTTAAGTCTCTGTAATCTTATTGTTATGTCTTGTATCTTATTGCTATGTCCATAAACGCCTTCCCAATAATTGGGTATTTGAATCAATTTTTTTTGGTCATAAATTAAGTCAAAAAAAAAGCTCATATATTTAGTTGTTTTATTTTTTACAAAACTCTTTTTTGTTTTCTTTTTTCGTTGTAATTAAAAAGTTATAACAAAATAAAAATATGTTTTTAAACTCGGTCCCGAAAACAGGCCGGTCGCGCTGACGTAAAATGGGTAGACATGTAAAAATAGTAGACATATCAAATATTAAAAGTTATCGTGCTTGTTTCGTACCATCGTGTAGGAGAAACTCCTCAAAAAATGTTTTTAAAACATATTGTCACACATTGTTAAACTTCGAAACCAACGGTTTTAAACAGTGCGCCGAAAAAATCCTAAAACGACGATTTTAGAAAAAATGTAAAAAACCTTTCGACGTCACAAATTGTTTATTTTAATAAAAAAAATTTTTATTCAACAACCCAATTGCAGGCAAAATTATTGTCATTCAACACGTTATGATATAAAAATATAAGACCAACGCAACATTTTTGAGACATTTTATAAACTACAATAATTTTTAATAGCAAGTTAGAAGGAAACCATATTTTTGAACAATTTAACCCTTCAAATATTCAAACTTATAGCAATATTTTCAAGAACTATATTTATTCATTTAATTGCTCTCTCCATTATTAAAAGACCGGTGAGCTTTTATGCTAAAAATTGTTTTCGGGTCCAAATGGAATATTATTTGCTATTTAAAATTGTTTAGAATATCCTGAACATATAAAAGAAAGACCGAAAGGCAAAGTTGTTCATCGAAATCAATGGAGCAAACTGTTAATGTTGTCATTAGTGGCAAAGCAGGATTCGTAGAAGATGCCAATAAATTTGATGTTCAAAATTCAAATACAAAGGGATCCAGACAACGAAACCGACTGTCTAGCTGAGAAATTCAAAAGCAGTGAAAAACTGGAGAACTAGATGATCTAAGAAGAGAACAAATAAAACATTTTGGAACTTCAAACATTGCATGGATCACCAATTTAATGAACTGCTGTGCAAGGAAGTTGAAAATCCCAAAAATGTGGAGGAAGACTCGAGTAGTCGCGCTGTTGAAACCGGGGAAGGATCCTGCAGAACCTAAAAGCTTTCGACCTGTATCATTACTATGTCATCTCGTCAAGGTTTTCGAAAGATTGATTCTGAATTGCATATCTGGTAAAGTAGACGAAAGCTTAATACCAGAGCAAGAAGGTTTTAGAAGGTCTTGCTGCGCCCAAGTTCTAAACTTAACACAACATATTGAAGATGGATTCGAGCGCAAGCAAATTACCGGTGTAACCTTTACAGACCTGACAGCGGCATATGATACCGTAAACCACCAAAAAGCAGTGGAGAAATTGTATCATCTTACCAAGGACTATCGCCTAGCTGAAAACTCTGCTGCTGAACAGGCGTGTAGCGAAAAAGGAGTCGATGGAGAGACCAGAGGAACGTCCTACCACAGGGAAGTGTACTGACATCTATGCTTTTCAAGGTATAAACAAATGATCAACCAACCGACACTTCGCTTCATCTATGCGGATGACACAGCCATCGCCGAACAGAGGAAAAGCTTCGAAGAAGTCGAGAATAAACTAACTACAGCCCTAGAAAACAACGCACAGTACTACCACATAAACCAGTTGAAGCCGAACCCCAGCAAAACCCAGGTATGTGCATTTCACCTGAGAAATAATTACACACGCAAGAAGCTGCAAATCACATGGAGAGAACAAGAACTCGAAACATGCGACAATCCAAAGTACTTGGGCGTAACACTGGACCGCACACTATCTTTCTAAAAACACTGCCAGAATACAAATGCCAAAGTTTGGGCTAGGAATAATATCATCCGGAAGCTCACTGGCACAACATGGGGAGCGCAGCCTGACGTGCTGCGTACGTCGGCTCTTGCTCTCTGTTTCTCCGCTGCCGAGTACACGGCACCAGTGTGGTACAACTCGGTTCACGCAAGACATGTCGACGTGGAATGACGTCGGCGGCATCATCAAGGATATAATGCAACAGAAGGAGAAAGACGAGAGGGAATGGCAAAAGGAAATAACTGGAGTAAATTTGTAAAACAAGAGCCCACAACTTGAAGTGATTCATGATTGCAGTGTCGAGTTGTAACGGACGGGAAATTAGGGGGGAGGTGGTTTTAGTGGGTATACTATCTCTAGATGAGAATGGAGTCTTACACTAACCAGTTAGAGCGTGCCTATAAAAGGTTTCCCCTTCCTTCGAAAAAAAAGACGTGGAATGACGAAAATGTCGACGTGGCCTTAAACGAGAAGTGCAGGATTATAACAGGATGCATGTGACCGACACCTGTCGAGAAACTGTACCATCTATCTGGAATTGTAAAGCAGCAAAGTAGCATCCGAAACAGAGCGGCAGAAGCAGATCGGAGATAAGCGGCACCCTCTGCAAAACTAACAACCAGAAAGACGACGACTCAAATCAAGATAGTCTCCAAGATACGCAACAACTGCAGACATGCCCAAAACAACGCCGCATAGAACTATGGAAAGAACACCCAAACCTGCGGACCGAACCCAGAGAGGAGCTTCCACCGGGAAAACTTTATACGCGTTACCATACGCGACATGGAAATCACTGAACAGACTGAAAGGACAGGAGTGACGCGCTACAAATCGAACAGGATGAGATGGAGAATGCCTGTGGACGACGAGCTGTGTGAATGCGGGGGGCTTTAGAGCGACATCCCCCTTCTCAGATGTCCCAACATGGGAGAGGCATGCATGATGGAGGACCTAATTATGGCAAATGACAGGGCGATAGACGCTGCCAACTATTGGAAACGAAGGACCTGAATGTAAGCACTGGTGTCTCGGACTCGGAAATAAATGAATCTGATGTTCCTAAAACGTAGAAGGACGTAAGTGAACGATATGGGCTAAAAATGAACATCAACAAAACAAAATTTATGGTCATAAAGTAAAGAGAAGAAAGAAAACTGCCAACTTTTTATTAAAAACATACCAATAGAACGGGTATCCAAACTTTTCTACCTGGGAACCTTAGTAAACGAACAGTGGACCACTCACAAGAAATCAGATGTAGAATAGAAAAAACAAAAGATGCCTTCATCAAAATGTCTAAGCTCTTCAAAAGCCACAACCTCAAATTAGATATCAAAGTAAAAATTCTGCGCTGCTATGTTTTCTCCTTATTGTACTATGGCATGGTATCCTGGACATTGACCGAAGCAACACAAAAGAAACTCGAAGCCTTCGAAATGTGGCTATACAGAAGGATCCTTAGAATATCATGGGTAGATAGAGTGACCAACGAAACAATATTGGAAAGAATGGGGAAGGAAAAAGAGCTGATGAACACGATTAAGAGAAGGAAACTGGAATATCTCGGGCATATGAGAAATGACACCAAATACAAACTCTTAAAATCCATCCTCCAAGGAAAAGTGTTTGGAAAGAGAAGGGCCGGAAGAAGAAGGATATCATGGCTCAAGAACTTAAGGACATGGTATTCAAAAACAACCACAGAACTGTTTAAAGCAGCAGTCAACAAGGTCATCATGGCCATGATGGTCGCCAATATACGAAACGAATAGGTACAAGACAAAAGCGTACGGTTTTTCCGACTAATGTTTGCCGACGATATATCACTGATAGCCAGTAACAAGGAAGAACTTATCACACTCATCGACGATATCTACAAAGCCACGAAACTGATAGGATTGGAAATTGACTTTGGAAAAACCAAGTATATGACTTCAGATACAGAAGATGGAGAACAAATTACCATCGAAGGCAACTTACAATTAATTGAGAAAGTAAAAAGTCAAATTTTCGAATTGCTTTAAGTATGCGAATAATAATCCATTTATCTCTAGTTCGGTTAACCTTCTGTTTTATCGTTATTTAGCATTTGAATAGGATGTCATAACATTTACATAATATAAAATTAAATTTTTCGCAAATAGCAAATATTGAAAGTAAAATTCGTGCAAGGAGCTGAGTTATTGTGCTTTCACAACGCCCTCAAAATCTAAATATAAATATTTAAATTTGTATGTTTGCATGTACACGAAAATTCAACAAAATGTTTATTTTCCACTCGGAATTAAATCATTTGTGGAAACGATGTATAAAAGGCTAACGACCCGTTTAAAAATACATGCCCGGTGTTTCGATTAAAATTCTTTCCAGCAATTTTCCAGCCGCATTATTGTTCCTTGCAGTTCTTTTTTCAGATATTCGGGCCCCGATTCTTTAAAGAGAAACATTAATAGTTAACGTTTTCGCTGATAATAAAAATAAATTAATAAAACAATAGAGATATTAGTGAAGACTAGTAGTATCTCTATTATTTTATTCACTTATTTTTAATATTTTTATTAAATTAACGGAAAGTTAAAAAAAAACATCACTGCGTCTTTGCAAAAAACTTTTAACTATGCTGTTACAGAATCGTCCCGATTATTTTCTAAATATCGTATTTTTGAGAACAAATGATTGGAAAACTTATTACAGTCGGAACACAGCCTGAATATATAAATATATTTAACCTTTCTGTAGCTCTATAATATGATTAAGTCTTTTTAGAACTATAAAACCAATTTCATTTGAAATTTGTAAGTTAATTACCAGCTCCCAGTCCACTTTCATGGCACTAAACAAGATCTAGAAAAATAACATTGTTTTCAAGATCATGTCTTTCTATTAACTTAAGTGAATAGCCATCTGCAGACGCGTTTCGAGATTTATCTCTCATCAGTGCAGCTTTGATGTTATGAATTATAACTTGAAAAACACTTACTTGAAAACCTCGTGTACTGGGAGCTAGTAAATAACTTACAAATTTCACATGAAATTTGTTTTCCGATCCGGAAGACTCGGCACCGGATAAGTCGGCACCGGACAACTCGGCACCGGATAAGTCGGCACCGGACAAATCGGCACCGAGAAATTTCGGCACTCGTATTTTTAATTTTCTTTTTTCCTCTTATCCTTTTAACCTTTTATAAAGTTATATATGTTTTATTATTAGTTTTTAATTTAACGCTGTTTTCATGTCAACATGAATTCTTCT
Source organism: Phosphuga atrata (assembly GCA_944588485.1). Classification (NCBI taxonomy): domain Eukaryota; kingdom Metazoa; phylum Arthropoda; class Insecta; order Coleoptera; family Silphidae; genus Phosphuga; species Phosphuga atrata. The sequence continues at coordinate 58,706,842 of OX155899.1, forward strand.
GTTGGCTAGAAGGTGACTAAATAAATAGTTTACAATTTCCTTCATCTTTCAAGGGGCGTACGTTACATTCTTTAATTATAAAAAGATTTCTTTTGTTTTTGATATTACCAAACCCTATGTTATAATAGAAAATTTATATATTCATACTCTGATGACTGGTGCCGATTTGCCCGGTGCCGAGTTGTCCGGTGCCGAGTTGGAAGTACCGAGTCGTCCCGTGCCGACTTATACGGTGCCGATTTATTATGTACCGATTTGTTTTGTAGTCCTAAAAAGACTACTACTAAAAAGACATAAATAATATTACAGAGCTACGGAAAGGTTGAATATATTTATATATTCGAGCTGTGTTCCGACTTTAATAAGTTTATATGATTATCTATAATGTAGTATGGTTTTACCAATAGTAAATGATTGGAAAGTTTATTGTGGGTGAACTAGTAGAAATCTGGGATACGAAACTAATAAATTGCAACCTTCTGAAATATTGACTCGTATAGTAAAGGAGCGTGCAAATGTAATCTAAAGAAAAACATTGTGAATAGACATAAAAAAAAGGAAAGAATCCAAGATATTTTAGCGGATGTAAAGAGGCATTTCGGGAAAATACAATCTGCAGATGTAGCTCATCTGTTGTGCAGATGCAAATTTGATGAAAGGAATTGGAAAGCTCTCACATGCCTGCAAGTCTCATATTAAAGGACATATTATAAATTAATAAAGGACATAAGAATTATCCAAATACCTGTTTTAACTTACCTAAATCATACTGAAAAGGTTTCATTATTAAACAATTTAAATTACAATCCAAACATATTTAAAGCAACTAAATTACAATAAATTGATTGCCTTTGTTAAAGGTTTAAATAGGTTAAGACTGTGAAGCTAATTTGGTAACTTTAAGAAACTGAGAAACAAAAAAATAATAGATGACTTTATCACAATGAATTTGACGTTTTATTTGAAGAAGTTTATTCTTTAATTTTACGAAATTTTTGAATTGTAACGTGCAGGTGTTCAAAAACAATTTGCAAGACAGTTTGGCACATTCATATGAAAGACGTCAGCAGATTCTTCCACACTTTGGCAAAGAATTGCGTAGAAAAAAATCACGCGAGCCGTCAGGAATATTTATACAAATTCATTAACAAAATTGAACGTACTAACTTTTAAAAATATACCTCAACCGCCAATTGCTTAAATAAATACCAGAATGTGGCACATTTTTCTTTCTGGCAATTACTGTTACTATGTTAAATATATAGGTCGCTTAAACACACAGCCTGTGTTGAAAGAAACGACGCTATTTTTGCAATTAGGATAGATTAACTTACAAGGATTTTTATTGATTGCAAACAATGCAAAAGCGGTTTCAATAACTCGGCGATAATTCATGTACGCAGTATATTAAAACAAGTAAACCTATTTATAAATAATAAGCTTACAATTACTTTTTATAATTTAATTTGCGATTCATTTTAGTTTTTGTTGAGTTTTTTCAAATAAATTCACTTTACACAAGCAGCTGTAAATTTTGGCAAGAAGATTTTCTGAATGTAAATTTAAAATAATATAATAGAAAAATATTCTCGAGCTAGACATAATAAGTAGTTGTTTAGAATGATAAGGAATTATCTCCGCTTTGACGTATTTTTTCGTACGCTTTTTAAACAAATTGAATATTGGCTGAAAAGGTTGATATTCACGTGCAAAATGTTATTTAAAAGTGCACATTGTTATTGTAGCAGGCAGCTTATTTCTAATTTGACTCATGACGCAGGAAAACTTTTTATTTTTTAAATTAAACATATTTTTAAGTAAACATTTGCCTTGTGGTTATTACTCAGATATAAATAAGTACAACGTTAATGCTTTTTTTGTGCAAGAACAAATAATTTTTGGCAGCAGGATTTCTTTCATAAAGAATATATTATGGATGAAAATAGTTATTATCTTCAACATTTTGCATTCAAATTTTCTTGTAAATTAAATTTTTAGAACAGAGGTGTCCATCCCGGGGCTAAAAGAAGTTCGAATTTTGCCCAACAGAAAACCGACATTGTTTTTAATTTATTTATTTCCACGGCACAAACCAATAAAGAAGTGTCTCAAAGTCTAACAAAGATTGACCCTCATACTGATTTTATTTTTGAGTGGAAATGAAATATTTTCAAATACTTGGAAATGTGTGAATGGGTATGGAACACCAAATATTAAATGAAGCTCTTTAGCTATGGTAATAAACTTGTGTCCCAAAACTCCACGACTTCACAAAGATTGACTCTCATACAGATTTTAATTTTGAGTGGAAAGGAAATATTTTCAAATACTTGGAAATGTGTGAATGGGAATGGAACACCAAATAATAAATGAAGCTCTTTAGCTATGGTAATAAACTTGTGTCCCAAAACTCCACGACTTAACAAAGATTGACCCTCGTACAGATTTTAAATTTGAGTGGAAAGGAAATATATTTTGAAATACTTGGAAATGTGTGAATGGGGATGGAATATTAAAAAATAAATAAAGCTCTGAAGCTATGGTAAAAAACTTGTGACCCAAAACTCCACGACTTCTTCCAATGCGGCCCAGAGAAACAAAAAGGTTGGACACCCTTATTTGAGAACAATTAAAAAATTCTGGGATTGTTGTAATTTTATTTACCTTATCTAATTTTACAAACTTAAAACAAACGGAACACAGCCTGAATATATAAATATATTCAGCCTTTCCGGAGCTCTATAACAATTATTGAGTCTTTTTAGGACTACCAAAACAAATCTCACATGAAATTTGTAAATTATCTTACAGCTTTCGGTCCACCTTCGTGACATTGTTTTTAAGATCATGTTTTTCCGATACCTTAAGTGGATAGCCATCTGTGGGATGAGAGATTTATCTCTCATCAGCACACCTGGTGGATAGCCCCTATTTTAGAACAATTAAAGAAACAAACCTGAGAAAGTTTTAATTGTTTTTAATTGTCTAATTTTATTTACTTTATCTAATTTTATATAATAAATATTCAAGATCACGTGATCGGTAGCCCTTATGAATATCTCATCATCATCAATGGCCATATAACCCTATAGTAGGATCTCGACCTTCTCCAGCTTCTTTCGCCATTCATTCCTGTCTCTGGTCTGCAACGTCCAGTTCGGTGCACCTATCTTTCGTGCGTCTTCGCTTACACCATCCTTCCAGCGCAGCTTTATTCTGTATGGGTTCTGCTTTAAGGATCTTTTTTGCAGGATTATTGTCATCATATCTGTTCACATGGCCTGCTCATCGCAATCTGCCGATTTTGATTGTAGTTACTATGTCCTTGTTACCAGTTTGTCTATAGATGTTGTAAATTTATGAATATCTACTTCTTCTTAAAGTTCCTTATTCGTTCCGGACGTTGGTAACCATTTAGGCAATCATCACTTTGTTTGGTTTTGAAAAAAAAAGTTTTGTTTGTTCTTAAAAGCTCGGTTGCGGTCATGGCAAACCATTTTCTTAGATTCCTCAACGATGATATCCTTCTTCCGACAGCTCTGTTTCCCGCTACTTTCCGTTGCAGCATTGTTTGCAGTATATGGAATCGGCTTTCATTCATCATAATACGCCGCAGGAATTGGAGTTTTCTGCATTTTATGGTTTTGAGGAGCTCTTTATCTTTCTGCATTCTATGAAGCATCTCAGTGTTGGTTAAGCGATCAGTACTGGTTCGACGAAACTCTCAACATCCTTCGATATAACCACATCTCGAATGCTTTCAGTTTTCGTAAAAATCCAACTCCGTAAAAAGGAACCGAAACTCGTAACAACGCAGAATTCTCAGTTTCATTAACAGTTAACACTGTCAGGTCGTGATACTAAATATTCAAAACCACGTGGTCTTAGGTCTTTGTTAGCATTTTTTTAGCTCTTTGTAAACATTTCAATGTATTCAATAGATCCACCAATTTGTCTGTCTAGTTTTATCTTGTCCGTTCAGTGTTGTCTGTCTAGTCTTGACTGTTCAGTCTTGTCTGTCCAGTCTTGTCTGTCTAGTCTTGTCTGTCTAGTCTTGTCTGCATGGGTGCTTCCGCGACTACTTGAAACTAATAGGCGCCGCCGCAGTTGACTTGTGTGAATACTGTGGTGATGTGGACTCGGTAAGACACACAATATTTGACCACTGGATATGGGAAGCAGAAAGGGACGAACTAACAGCCAACATAAAGGTACCGTTTAATGCAAGAACGGTAATGGGTTACATGCTACAAGATATTGAAAACTGGGATAAAATGGCCAAATTCGTTAAATTTGTTATTTCATTTAAGGAAAATGACGAAAAACTGAGACGCAATAAAATGATCCACCAGTAAGCCCAAATAAGATGAATCAACAACCATCTTAACTACAAGATCAAAATAAAAGGAAAAACAGAAAAACTAGGGCGGTAAAAAAACCGTCCGGGCTGCTCACCCTGAAGGAATGAGCAAGCGATACCGGGGTGGAGTACTATTAAGCCAAGTGGAAGAAAAAAAGTCTTGTCTATCAACTTTAGTTTATCTAGTCTAGTCCATCTAGTCTTGTCTGTCTAGTCAAATTCAAATTAATTTATGTCATTATTTATTTATTTCAATCCTTTCTACTCCCAATTGCAATTCGTATGATTAATCCATTAGGCTCCTTTTTATTCTAAATATTAGTATGTTTGTTTTTTTTCGTTTATAGACAGTTTGTTCCAGGTAAACCATTGCTTAAGTTCTGTCATTACTCTATTTGAATTAGTTCAGATATTATCCATTGTATCATTGGAGATCATCGCACTAATGTCATCAGCGTATTGAATCATTTCGTGTTCAAAGTTGAATATGTTAATATATGATAAATCAGTTACATACAGCGTGAATAGTAATGGCCCCATTACGCTACCTTGTGGTATACAAATATAAATTATCATAATGCTGAATAATACATTTCCTTGTGTTGTTTCGATTTTTGTCATCTGTTTTCAAGGAACGACCTCATAAAATTTAGGACCACTGCTCGGATTCCATACTTATGGAGTTTTCCCAGCATACTGTGTGATCAACTAAGTCTAGCCTTCGTTGTAGATTTGGTGGTGAGTTGTAGTGCGACCTTCATAGATCTGTTGTACCCCACCCTTTTTCTCTAAGCGATGTTATACTTACCCATTTAGAGCGCCTTCTCTACTCCTGATTCCTATAGGAATATCAGGATTTGGGAAGGATTCAAGGACTGCAACTTCTCTGCGTTCAAGCAGTGGGCCCCAAAATACGCCTTCGTTATGTCCAACAACATTCCACATGGGATTTTGCGGTTTTCTAAATTGTCAACAATGTTTTTTATCAAACAATACCACGCCGTATCGGTGTTTTTGCCTCTCGTGAGACCATGTTGATTGGTGGTTAGACAATTGCATTTTTCAAGAAAGATTAATAAAGTACCCAAAATTCTTTCCAATATTTTTGAAAAATTCGAGATTATGCTAATTGGCCGATAATTATAGAAATTTATTACCTCTTTTATAAACTGGGGCTATTATTGAAATCTTAAACTTATCTGGACAAATACCATATTGTACGTGCTCTAAAATTTCTACGATATCGTCCCCACCATGTCAAACGTTCGAATGTAAAAAAGTCGTTTTTTCATATTCAATACCCTGCTCTTGCCTTGTGCCAAAACCTCGAATCTGTAGCCCCTAAAGGAACGCTGGAAATGTCTTCGATAAAGTATCGAATATGAAGGATATTCAATATATCACAGTATCAAACCATATGAAATATGAAAAAATTACTTTTTCACATTCGATAGTTTAAAATGGTAGGGGCGATATATTCGCGAACATTTTTGATGACACTCGCAGGGATTTCATCATGCCCCGAACTTTTTTAGATTCTAAACTTTTGATAGATTTGTCAAGTTTCTTCGATTGGTTGGTTTGTATAATTCTCCCTTTTTGCTTTTTCCAACATAATTAAATAATTGCGGTGGTAATTGTTAATCACAGTATTTTAACATTAAACAGTATTTTAACATGCTTCGTAGATAAAATAATGTATGACACACGTGTGTGAAAGGCTTTCGCGCACACTTGTATCATAATAGTATATCAAAGAACGACTTCAATAAGCGCGCGTCCGCGCGCGTCCATGTTTAAAAAACGACGAACGTAGCAAGGAGTTTTCAAATGGACAAGTACGGAAAACGCCTTATGGAGGAGTTCTTGATTCTAATCTTTCTATTTTGCGCCCTTTTATGCCATTTCTAAATGAAAAAATCGCCGATACATATCAAGAAAATTGTATCGCACTCGGCACGCCATTAACGAACCCATATGAGTGCTCTAATGACTTCATTATAGAAGCAAAATAGAAAAACTACTATTTCATAGCTTGTATTTGAGGAGTAGAGAATATACGGTGTCTCCTTTGCGTGATATTAATCCTTTTACGAAGAAAACTTTCATTGAAGTGTGTCTGTCTTGTCTGTCTATTCTTGTATCTCTAGAGTTATGTGCGCACTAAACTGGATGAGCAACAATTAACAATTCCTTATTATTTTAGTGTTTATTATATTTAAGCTGGAATAAGTTATTTCTTTTTATCGTTAATGTAATCAGTTAGTTTATTTTTTGTTATGTCTAGGTTTTGTCGTCGCCTAACGAACGCAGCGTTTAATATAGAGGCCTGTTGTTATGTGTTTACGCTTCAACGCGAGACAACATTAGGGCCATATCCAAATCTTGGATATTTATTATTTCTTTGTATTAAAATTAATAGAGAAACCCCACCGCAGAACCGAGGTGATAAGGTGGAGACAATCTAAAAGAAATATCAGAATGTAGTTTTACAATATACTTTACACATCGTCGCTCTGTGCTTATTATTAATATATTATTTAATAAAATCGTTTTTGATGTCACCCCTTTAAGTTCTACGATTGTTAAACTCGAAATTTAACTCTAGTCTTGTCTGCCTAGAAACTGATGCAAAGAATTAAGGGGCCATCTGTCTTCAAAAGAAAAATTCTAAGCACAGTCGCGCACTCCATCATGCTTTATGGCGCACAGATATGGGGCGATATCCTCAATCACAAAATCTACAGAAACGTGCTGGGAGCACTACAAAGAACGATAGCTATAAGAATAGCATGCGCCTATCGAACAATATCAGCGGAAGCTGTAATGGTCATCGCATCGATCACGCCCATCGAACTCATCGTCGAACAAAGGAAAATGGCAACCAGGAAAACAAAGAAAGAAATAGGATACATTAAAGCGAATATAATCCAGAAAAGGCAACGGAAATCGACACAAGACACGGGGAAAGCAGCCTTAAACAAGAAGCTCATAAGAGACTTAGGCAAATGGACCACCAGGAAGTACGGTAATGTCGACTACCATCTCACTCAATTTCTAAGCGGACACGGGTGCTTCAAAGCTTATCGTAAAAGTTTTAAGATTAAGAACGATGACCTCTGCCCCCACTGTAACGTGAAGGAGACAGTAGAGCACACATTTTACAGGTGGTCAAGATGGAGCTCAGAAAGAAGTCGAGGTGGGCGAGCTGACTATAGAAAACACTATCGAGAAGATGCTAAATAGTGAAGAGGAATGGTCGCAGATACATAACTTCATAAAGAACATAATAACAATAATAGAAACGGAAGAAAGAACGACCGGGAAGATCCCAAGGCTTAATACTTAGGTGGAGAGAGAAAAGTTCCTCCGGGCGATCCACCCTGAAGATAATAATGATTTCGGGATGGAAATACAAAATCGCCAAGTGGATTTAGCGGATGAGAGCTCCACACTCAGGCTGGTAGAGCTTTCCCCAGCCACAAAAAAAAAGTCTTGTCTGTCTAGTCTTGTGCAGATGCCTAACTGTTCTTACAAGGTCCGTCCTTACAAGACTAACAAGGATTCTGACAGGAAAGCTCACTTGGTTATTGTAAACCAAATCTTTCTTTCAGAGAGACAAGACTTTCTTACAGACCGCTCTTACAAGACTAACAGGGATTCTACCAGAAAAGCTTACTTGATTATTGTAAATGGTTATTATAAATGTTTATTGTAAATAGTAATTGTGAATAAACTTATTGTAAACCTTGAATTGGTGAAACCATACAACATTATAGATAATCAGATAAACTTAATAAAGACGGAACAAAGCTCAACCTTTCCGGAGCTCTATAATATTAATGAGTCTTTTTAGGACTACCAAAGGTAGTACCTTCGGTAGTCATTTGGTAAAAGACTCATTAGTATTATAGAGCTCCGGAAAGGTTGAGTTTATTTATATATTTAAGCTTTCTTCCGCCTTTATTAAGTTTATTGTAAACCAGTTGAGTTACAATTTTATATTGAAAATCACAATATATTTTCCTGAGAAAATATTTTAAATAATATTTATGTGTAAGTACATATTGGATTAATGGAATAATTACACATTTATTGTATATGTCAATATCAACCACAAGGAAAATTTCCAAACAAACAATATTCATACCAAATTGAAAAACATTTGGCACAGTTTTAAATCATTTGAGAAAATACGTGATGAATGCTATTGAAATTTGGCACGAAATTGAAAATACATTTTCTTTTACTTACATAATACAATAAATAAACTTATCTACGACAACCATTGTAAATGCCCATTATTGTACAATTCGTGGACTATGTAAATACATCATACCACGCACATATGTAACAAATCGCGATTAATGTTATGTAATAATTCAAAATCACCCATGAACGTTTGGTTTACGATTCGTTGATTGGTTGAGAGCTGCACGTTGATACTATTTTTAAATATAGTACAGACAAACCTGTTTTTATGCGGATTATTTTTATGCGAATTCGAAATAGCACGGTTTGAAGAATCGACTAATTTCAATTTTACTTCTTCTACCTATACGTCCGGCGCTTGCGCATTGGATCCGATTTATTAGTAGGTCTGCAATACTGCAATTGGCTTCTTGAAAGTTCCACGAGTTTCTAACCTAAATCATATTTATGTTTATGTTTGTTTTGTATATTCAGGTAATTTTTAATTCTCGGTGCATATATGTATTTTTGTACACATATACATACTATTGAACTTATTATTGTAGGTCTTATAATGTCGTGTGATCCGTTAAAAAAGAAAACGCCAAGGCATCTCTTAAGATACTAAAATTAATATTTTAAACCGCCTTGCAACTGGTGAAGGTGCAACGTCAGTAGGTAGAGAATTTGGTATGAAAGAATTTACAATAAGTTGCATTAAGAAAAATGAAGCCACTATCAGAGAAGCGGTTATCACTGGCACTAAATTAAGTGCTAAATCTACATCATACACACGAGATATCATCAAAGAGAAAATGGAAAAGGCGTTGATACTACTTATAGAAGATTCTTATCAGAAGAAAATTCCAATAAACGGAATTTTTTTGAAGCAAGAAGCTATGAAGTTTTATGAGCAGATTAAACAAAACGGAAATAACGAACTAACAGAGTCAAACAAAAAATACGCTTTTTCTGCAAGTAATGGATGGTTGATGGAATTTTTAAGAAGATTTTCTCCTTGCATAGTTTCAAAATTCCGGGAGAAATTTCATCTGCAGATGAAGTTGCTGCTAAAGAATTTGTTCCGAAAATTGCGAAAATTATAGAAGATACACTCCCCAAAAAGTTTGGAATGCCGATGAAACGGGCCTATTCTGGAAAAAAAATGCCGAGTAGATCATACATGGACAAATCTGTACCACAAGTTGGGGGTTTTAAAGCAGCTAAGGATCGTGTGACCTTACTATTTTGCAGCAATGCTTCAGGTGACTGGTTATTAAAACCAATGCTAATTAATCGAACTCTGAAGCCAAGACCAATGAAAGGCATAAATATGGAAACATTATCAGTTCATTGGAAAGCCAACAAGAAGGCCTGGATGACAAAACACATGTTTAGTGAGTGGTTAAATGATTGTTTTATCCCAGATGTTCCACGTTATTTGGAAAAAATTAATCAGGAATTCAAAGTTTTATTGATTTTAGACAACGCACCTGGTCATCTCTTGCTGGATCACCCTAATGTGGAGTTTTGTTTTCATCCATCTAATACGACTGCATTGTTACAACCACAAGACCAAGGCATTATTGCTACATTTAAAAGTCATTATGCAAAGAATTTATTTCAATACATTCTAAATAAACTTGATGGAGATGCAGAACTGAATGTTATTGCTGCATGGAAGAAGTTTTCTATAATGGACTGTGTCAAAAGTATTAGACTGGCAACATGTTGAAACAATCAACCCTGAATACATGTTGGAAGCCTATTTGGCCAGTATGTGTTAAGAGCCAAGAACCAACTCTACAACATGACAATGTGTACGATGATATCATTTGTCTAGCGCATAGAATTGGTGGGGAAGGTTTCGAAGATTTGACACCTGCCGACATTGAAGAAATGGTAATAGACAAACCCCTTGACGATGATGAAATAATGAAATGATCATGAAGAAGCAGTTAGTGACGACTAAGAGACTCCCCTCACTGCGAAAATGATATCGAATGGCATTCAACTAGCCAGTGAATTAGAAAATTATTTTCTGACATACGATCCTCTTGTCTGAATTGGCAACATGCATGTCCGGTTACCAAGAATTGTTCAATGGCTTAAATAAGAAGCAGAGACAACCACTGATAACAGAATTCTTGATAAATCAGAATGAAAATGCTAGAATGCTGGAATCAAGAAATTTGATTGGAGAAGGTACCACTCAAAAGAAGAATGATGAAAGTTCCACTGATGGAAGTGATATTATAGTTAACAAAAAAAAAAGATTGAGAGTCATATTTGAATGTGACAGTGGTTGAATTGTTATTCTAATTAATTGCATCAGTTTATTTTTTATATTAGTTATTTTTATTTTGTTACCGAAAGATCTCTTTTTTGCATATTTTATTAAATCTTTATGTTTTGTTAAATTTTTATATTTTATTAAATCTTCATACTTTAAGCAATAAGAATAAAATAACATAAATAATTTCAAACAAAATGACCTGTGTATCGCACATTTTTTCGAGCTCGGGAACCAATGTATCGATTTCCCGTATACAGTATGTATTTTTTTATGCGAATTTTTTTTATGCGGATTCTCCTGGAACCAATCTGTCGCATAAAAACAGGTTTGTCTGTACTCCGTGATTTCCAAACAATCATTAAACGTCACATCATTCACATAGAATCTGTTATTCATTTCGTTTTTTCACGTTTAAATCTAACGAATACTACAAATAAGCACTAAATAAAAAGGTATGAAACCATTATAAATGTATTTCTTTTCATTTCTATCAAGTTAAATAAGGTCGAAGGTGTCACATCAAAAATATTTTTCTTATTAAACAGAAACAAATTAGTGTGGTCGTAGATAAAGTATAGTACATAGCTCGAGTTGTAAGGCAATTACGTACTCGCAGAATTACGCCCTCCCCGCTACACGGGTCGTGCGTAACTGTAATATGTTTCTTACAACTCTTATCACGTAATATACTATTACATAAACATTTAATATTACAACCAATTACAAATGGTTGTAAAACACTGATACAATATAATTATTGAATGAAACGCACTAAATTTGATATCAGAGACGATAAAAGCTGAGCAATGTAATATATATTCATAATACGATTGAAAATGTTGATATTAAATTTCTATTGTAATAAAGTATAAACATGATTTGAAATATTTGTAAAAATAATAATCTCATGTTGCTTCGCTTGTTGCGAAGGGTGTCCAAATTTTATATTCCTATTTGTTTTTTAACAAAACATGCTAAATATGTTGCTTGTCATGGTAAATATAGTTTTATCCTAGTCGTGTTTGTCCAGTCTTATCTTTCCAGTCTTGTCTGTCCAGTGTTGTTTGTCCAGTCTTGCTTGTACAGTCTTGTCTGTCCAATTTGCTCTCTCTAGTCGTGTCTGTCTAGTCTTGTCTGTTCAGTCTTGTCTGCCTAGTCTTGCCTGTCTAGTCTTGCCTGTCTAGTCTTGTCTGTCTAGTCTTGTCTGTCTAGTATTGTCTGTCTAGTCTTGTCTGTCTAGTCTTGTCTGTCTAGTCTTGTCTGTCTAGTCTTGTCTGTCTAGTCTTGTCTGTCTAGTCTTGTCTGTCTAGTCTTGTCTGTCTAGTCTTGTCTGTCTAGTCTTGTCTGTCTAGTCTTGTCTGTCTAGTCTTGTCTGTCTAGTCTTGTCTGTCTAGTCTTGTCTGTCTAGTCTTGTCTGTCTAGTCTTGTCTGTCTAGTCTTGTCTGTCTAGTCTTGTCTGTCTAGTCTTGTCTGTCTAGTCTTGTCTGTCTAGTCTTGTCTGTCTAGTCTTGTCTGTCTAGTCTTGTCTGTCTAGTCTTGTCTGTCTAGTCTTGTCTGTCTAGTCTTGTCTGTCTAGTCTTGTCTTGTCTGCCTAGTCTGTCTAGTCTTGTCCGTCTAGTCTTGTCTCTCTAGTCTTGTGTCCTAGACTTGCCTGTCTAGTCTTGTCATCTATATACATAAATTTATAGTAAAAATAAATATAAGAAAACGGGATATAGTTATTTTAATAAGGGAAACAAAATTTTGTAATTACATGCAAGAAAACGTGTTTTTTGCGAATCTTCACTTAATCTTTTCCCACTGAATATAACATGTTAATGATTTGCAATTTAAGCTAGACGGATCATTATAATATTTCGTAATTTCCCATGGAGAAATATATAATTTATTCTGATTTTTTTCCCCAAAAAGTTGCTTTATTTATTCCGTGTTTTAATAACGTGATATTGAAACCAGTAAACATCCTGTTAATATTTTTTTAAGTCATTACCTTCTTTAAAATAATTGCTGAATTCTTGATTAAAAATTAATTGCTCATTAAAATTAGTTGGAAGTGTCTGTATAATAATCTATTACATTTTTCCGAGATCGGTAGATTGCTTGGGCAAATAAACGCAATTAATTTGGTAATTAATTTATCCGCGAAAACATAATTGGGTATTTGAATCATTTTTTTTGTCATAAATCGAAAGCTCATATGTAAGTTTTACAACAAAACTTTTTTTTTTCGTTGTAATTAAAAAGTTATAACAAATTGAAAATATATTTTTAAACTCGGTACCGAAAACCGAAGGCCGGTCGTGTTATGACGTAAAATGGGTAATTTCTACCCGCGCCTGACTTTGTTGATACAGTAGCTGTAGTAGACATATGTGAAATATTAAAAGTCAAATATCAAAAGTTATCGTACTTGTTTCGTACAATCGTGTTCGTACTACAAAAAGAACTCCTCAAAAAATGTTTTTAAATGTCCTACATTGTTTAACGTCGAAACCAATGAAGAAATCCTAAAACGACGATTTTATAAAGAATGTTTATGTTTGAATGTTTATTGTTTCACCCTTTCGACGTCACAAACAAATTATGGCGCGTCTGGAGTCCCGTGATTATTTTCAAAATTAATTTAAAAAAAAATTTCAAAAAAATCACTTTTAAATTGTTTATAATTAATTGAATTTTTTTTTTAACTTTTTCGCATGGCACATCCGAATTATTTGGAATAAGGTTTTAAAATACATAAAAAAATCGATAACTTTGTTTTATTCAAGAACCCAATTGTGCAAATGCAATTTAAAAACCACCTATTTTATCATAACCCAAATATGTTAAGGATATCTCTGGAAATGGTAAATTGATTAAAATAAAACCTTTGCATAATCGCAAAATTTTTGGCTGTCCGCCCGATAGTCTTCAAACACATGTTTACTGCGAATCTATTCCTGACCACAATTACGTTGATGATAACAAATTGTTTATATCTATCTGATTGCCCTACTTCAAATTGCTAATGTACAATAAAAATTCGGCATTGAAATATCGCGAACGCGTAAATACTAACAATCGCAAACTTAAAATAAACTTTAATTGCATAAATAATTTAGTTTAGTAAAACTCACCTTCATCTTCATTTAGGTCGCTGAATTTGACACCACCACTGCAAAAAGAAATAATAAAATATATTATAGCGATTGTTTGATTTCGATTTTATTTTTTGCGTTAAAAGAACAAAGAAACGTTTTTTTTTTTTTAATTTAAATTGAAATGAATATGAATTTTATTTTTGGGTGCAGAAAATATGTACGGTAATACTTTAATGCAAATCACTGTCCGAAATTGTTAAATGTTCTCTTTGAAATTACTGTTTGGTTCATTCTGACAGTTAAATTGAAATAAATTGTATTACTTTTACCGTAAATACCTACCTGAGCAGTACGCTTGCGGTCTCAGGTACGCGGAATACCTGCAAACAAGGATGAAATACCAACAGTGTTCAACACCCCCCAAAGGAAAATAATTCCCATTCAAAAAGCAGATTTGTTTATTTATTATTTTATAAGGAGCTAAAATGTTACTTTTTGGGCCAGATCAGCCAGCAAAAGCACTTTAGCTCTGCATAAAATATGCTAATTTTTCTTCAAACGTCGCAATATCTACCTAAATTCAATTCAATATATTTTGATCATGTAACTTTTATTATGAAAGCAGCTAATTTGCATAGCTTTGGAATAGACAACATTTAAACCATGGTTTGCCAAAGTGGTTCGTACCAACTCTTAGGGAACTGATAGAAGTTGAAGTGTCGATGAACAATAAATTATAAATGGTATTTTGAAAAGGATTTTTAAGAAACTTCAATAATAAATAAAATTTAACATTTAAAATAATAATAGTAGTTTATGATACAAGTGTGCACAAAAGCCTTTCACACACATGTATTATTGTATCTACAAAACATGTTAAATACTGTGCAATCTACAAAAAATAATTTTTTCTTACCGATAATATTGAAAAATTGTAAATTTGACAGACAAAATATTTCAAATCACTGACTTAATAAGGTTAGAACGTTCTGCCACGAAGGCGCTCGTGGCAGAAAATGCAAACTAGTAAAAACGCAGGGTGACGGAAACACTATTTGGTCGTTGTAATCTAGGTTAACCCGTTGACATACGAATAAAATGGGCGTTGACGTGTCCATATACATGTGATTTTATGAAATATACATGACGTCTTAGAGACGTCATTGTATGTCAAGGGGTTAATCTAGATTTAATCTAGATCAGGTTATGGTTAGGTTAAGTTATATTAGAGCCTGGTAAATCCAAATTGAGAGGCCCAGACGTCAGAAAACTTTATTTTCACTACGTCTGTGTTTTTGGTTTAGTTCAACTCGCGTGAGTTGTTGCCATAGTAATAACAAACAGAACTCGTTTAATAGTGAAACTCCATTTGATTTACATTGAACTTTTAAGCACGATATCGATACTTTTACACACAATTACAGTAATGGCATCCTTCACATACAATAATTTACTTATTAATGTGTTCATTTTGGTGTGCGAGTAGAAAAATAAAATTTCAGAAAAATTGGAGTAAATGGTAGTACAGTATAATCTCGGTAATTCGGCCGTTGGTTAATCGGACGACACGTCCAGTAATTGTCGACATGTCGCTCATCCCTCCCACCACTCTTTCTTATAATCCGGCGGTTGTCTGGTCCTATATGTGTGGGATTATCGAGATTATACTGTAAGTATTCCTAAAGATGTTGTGGAGATATTTGTTTACAACCTTAATGAGGTAATCCATGTTTCCGGCATTACATTTTAAAATGTGCAATATATTCCGTATAAGATTACATCTCCTTTTGACGACAATTTAGATCAAATCAGCAAAGAAAACCCTTAAACGTTTGATGAAATTATAGACAAATTTGTTGAGTTTCAGCAAAATCATTGTTAAATTATTTGACTTTACGTTTAAATTTAGATCAAAAGAGCAAAAACCATAAAAGTTTGATGAAATTGTAGGCAAGTTTTAAGCAAAATCATTGTTAAATTATTTGAAATAATAGCAATTTTAAAATTTGTTCAATAGCCAGATTGAACCATGCCAACAAATTCAATTAAACGCAATTAAACAACGAAATAAAATTAAAGCCCACAACGCATGAGCCGAGGGGCCATCCACTCTTGCAATACATGTGAATATTTAGATACATTACCGCACATTACTTTGCATTGCTTAGCATTACGAATGTATTACACTACAGTACACAAAGTACTCGTGCATTCCTTGAATTACTCTTGCATTCCCTGAATTACGTTCACATTATATTCGCATTACGGCCACATTAGCTCCACACTACACCCGCATGAGATCATCATCATGCGCGACAGAGCGGCGTTTTGAATGTTTCTGCTTTGTCGGCGAATAGATCGGCTTTCTCCTTTATCGGCTACACGAAAATCCACGCGCCGAGCTTGTAGTAAATACTTTTAGTTAGTAAGTTTTAGTTAGAAAATGTGCATATTTTTTACAGTAAATCAACGAATTCACATAGGAACAGAACTGTTGCGCCACTTTTTTTTGCACTTCATTGCAACTCGAATTTCATTAGTGAACTTTTTTTTCGCATATCTTTCCAATATCTGACTTCACAGAAAAATGTTACAAGGATTTTCGATAGAACTCTAAGAGTTCTACCGGGAAATGCAAACAGAACTATTGCGCGGTTTTTTTTCTTCACTTCGCCGCATCGGTGAAATTTCATTTTTGTATATCTTTTCAATTTTTAACTTTGCAGAAAAATGTTATAAGTGTTTTCGATAGAACTCTAGGAGCTCTATCAGGAACTGCAAACATAACTGTTTTGTCGATTTTTTTTAAATTTTCATTCAAAACCATGGGTCCCTTATTATTGAAAATATCTTTTGAACCAAGGTTTTGATCAAAAAATGTCAAAGGGATCTTCGATAGAACTCTTAGGGTGGTATTTAGATCCGCGAGAAGAACTGTTTTTGCAATTTTCATTTTTTTTTTTTGCAAAATATCAATTTTTGTACAACTTTTTGCAAAATTGATCAAGTACTCCAGTAGTACTCTGATACTACTAACGTGATGTCTTCTTCATTACTAGCATTCTTATCTTACAGGTTGCACATAGTAATAACAAGTAAATATACTCTAACGTTCAGTGCATTAGAAATTATTTAATTATTTAAAAGTAAATATTTCAAACTTCCTTCCTTAGTGGCATTACTTTGCAGTACCTAAGGCATTTCAAAAATTATCTGACATTAATACGCATTACGCTTGCTATTTATCCCAGTAGTTTAGTTGTACATATTGTAAGGTATTAGTAGATAAGTAGTATATAATTTCAAATAAAGGACATATTTGCGTGTAATTAATTCATCCATTGTCCTGATCCTGGAGCAGCACCATACCAATTTACCAGTTCGCAACAACATTAGCAAAGAATTAGCAAAATTACGTGACGTTATTACGCATTACGCTAGTATTTTCTTCGAGTACCTCGAATTACCAAAAAAATCAGGATAATTGCGAATAGATTGCAACATTTCAGGGAGTGGATGCCCCCTCGGCATGAGCCTAATAGACCTTTTTACGGTTAGTTAAACGCATGCGCGCCCGCAATATTTAGAAGGCGGGAATATGAAAGCTTCGGGCACATTTTGTTATTTTCACAAAAAGTGTCCGAAAACAAGGCGGAAATTGACGCATGCGCACAAAAAAATGCAACTATGAAAAGGTCTATTAAAACGGTTTATTAAAGATACCAAGCAGGGTCCGGTGTTACTGGAGAAATATCCTTTAATTTAATTTGAAGATACCAAGCTGATTCAAAAATGTTAAGTTCTGTTTAAAAATATCTTCTTTGTTAAACAGGTTCAATGCTAACATAAATGAAAAATTTATTAGTTATGTACTAGAAATTTTTCCACTAAAGTGTCATTGCCTAAACAAAGTATTATAGATTATCCTAATTCATCTTTTCATAAAAAAAGCTTTCATAAAATAGATTTGAAAATATGACTTTCGGTAATCCGGCAAACGTTTTCCAAGGCGGTGTCGGATTATCAAATTTGTCGGACTATAGATTGCTGCCACCAACGCCTGAAGTTACGTACACACTGTATTGAAAACTAGCGTATAGTCGTGATACAGTTTCTTCTTCTTCTTTCGAATAGGCCTACTTTGGACCACGCTTGTTCAACTGTTGGGCTTTGACCTTTGCGCAGTATTGTCGCATCTTCTGCCGGTGCAACTCCTTTCTCTCTTCTGTCCAGGGGGTATCTTTCCTACGGGGTTTTTCCTGAAATCCACGGACTTCCTTCAGGGTGCGTCTCACAGACTGTCTGTTTTGGAGATCTGTTATTCCCAGTTCTTTAATATCCTTCTCGGTTTCTGTCAACCAAGTGGCACGAACCTTCTTGTTTTTCCAGAAGGTGAACAGACGGTTGGTATGTCGGTTTGGACCTGATATAGTTTTATTATAGCTGTGTGACCGCATCGTATAGTCCAAAACTATTCGTATAGTTGAACTATATGAAGCGGTCTTCTTTCTTCTTCTATTGGCTTTATAACCCGCGGAGGGTTTTTGCCTCTACAACAATCTCCTTCCATTCTGTCCTTTCACCGGCTTTCTCTCTCCAATCCCTTACTCCCATCTTTCTAAGACTTTCCTCCATGTCTTCCATCCATCTTTTCCTTGGCCTGCCTATTTTCCTTCTTCCCATTGGCCGCCAGATGTACATTTTCTTGGCTGGTCTGTCGTCATACGAAGCGGTCACACAGCTATAATCAAACTATAGCAGGACTATACGCTAGTTTTCTATACCACGTGTACGTAGCTTGATAGTCCAGAACCTTGTAATCCGAACAAATATCAATTTTCTTTGGTTTTACATTGGCAAAACGCTAGAGTAAGGTCCTGTCTCTCAGCCTTCGGAGAAGTAAAAATTCAACATTCTCTTCGGCCCATTGCCTACCCACTTACAATGAATAGAACATATTTTTTGTTACAAGCTGTGGAGTTGTTACGATCACTTCGTCATCATCGTCTTTATCTACCATTGAAGTAGAAGCTTGGTTAATAATCTCAACATCACAAACAGACTTTCCTCATGCTTACCAGATGTCCAAATTATCTGAACTAATTTACGTTTCTGTGGCGACTTCCGGATTGACACTGAGTTCTTCCAGGACGATGTAATTACTGATGAACTCTTTTTTACAGTAAATTGACCTGTTTTGCTGCACTTAATTTTCTACTTAATTAGGTAACTACTCTCCTGAAAAGGTCGAAATAAAGAAAGGTGTACGCCAGGGATGAATACTATCTCCCCTCCTGTTCAACAGATATACAGAGGAAATCTTCAGGTAAGCATTACACGACGCTGATGTGGGCAAAAAATCTACTAAAGAAAGATCCAAGCCATCAGCTGATCCTTAACAACGGACCAGTAGAGAAGGTCGAGAAACATTGCTATCTTGGATCATTAGTAAACTCTCAATGGGACCACTCTATAGAAATAAGATCAAGAATTGAAAAAGCGAGGACAGCTTTTAACATGAAGTCATTATTTAGTAGCAAAGATATATCCTTGAAGACAAAAATCAAATCAGCTAAGTGCTACACATTTTCAATCCTATTATATGGGGTAAAAGTATGGACAAGAATACAGATAAAAGAAGACAGGCCGAATGATGAAGAAACTGGAGGCCTTCGAAATGTGGGTATACTTTCGCATTTTACGAATATCCTGGACCGATCAAATCACCAACGAGGAGGTTCTCCGCAGAGTCGGAAAACAGAGATAAATCTCATTCACTGTCAAAAAACGTAAACTGGAATACCTTGGGAATATAATGCGTCATAAGAAGTATCGTATGCTGCAACTCATCTTACAGGGCAAAACAAACAACAAAAGAGGATCGTGTAGACGAAGACATTCATGGTTGCATAATCTGCGTGAATGGTACGGACTCACTTCAGTAGAACTGTTTCGGAGTGCAGCGAACAAAGTTAAAATAGCCATGTTATCGCCAACGTCCGAAACGGATAGGGCACCACAAGAAGAAGAATTTGCATGTCGGATTACAAAAGGCGTCGGATTACCGAGGGTCTACTGTAATATCAAAACTTTCAGTAGATGTGTCTGAATTTTTTGAAGGCATCATCAAAGGGGTCGTTCAGATAACAATTCTGGCAAATCCTTGATTTATCATAGAACCAAGAAACTCTTGCACCAATGTACCAGAAACGGTGCCAGAAATTGTGCAAGGCACCAGTAATCTTAACTTTGAATGAAATAAATCATAAGTAACAGCAACTTAGTGATACAGATGGCACGCCACGTGGTAATTGTTAATGCTGCTTCAAATACTGTTTATAATAAACTTGCCTAATAATTACTCTTCAAAAACTTTTTATAAAATTGATTTGGAAGTATTTAATGACAAAACTTTAACTGTGAGTCACTGGATTTGTATGGCATCACCAAAGGTGTTAATAATTTTAGGCAAATCCTAGTGTTACCAAAGTGCCAACATATCTTCTACCAATGCATCCGAAATTGTGCCACCAGGGTGCCAGAAATTGTGCGTCACTAATGCAGCGATACTGACGCGTATTATGCACTATGGAAACGTATGAGGCGCAATTCGAGCGGAACGACAGACGCACTGACGCTGAGCGCATCAGTGTCGCTGCGCTCGAATGGCACCTCATACATTTCTATAGTGCATCTATCGCCGCGTCAGTATCGCTGTATTAGTGACATCTGAGTCGCTTTGCTCAGAAGTCTACCTTAACTAAAGTGACCACATTTTCATTGTGACAAAGCGGGACAAATGGGATTAAATGGGAATTATAATTTAGTTATGAAAGCAGACCAATAATTTAAAAAAATAAATTTTATCTACTCACTCACCAAAATGAACACATTCATAAATACATTATTGTATGTGAAGGATGCCATTATTATAATCGTATGTAAAGTATCTAAATCGTGCGTAAAAGTCCAATGTAAATCAAATCTAGTTTCATTATTAAACGATTTCTGTCTGTTGTTACTATGGCTACAACTTGCGTCACTAAATAAAAATCATCGACGTAGTGCAAAATAAATTTTCTGACATATATTAGAATTGAATTGATTTTTTAAGTTCTCCCAATCAACAGCAAAGTATAACTTGCAGATTTCAGCCGAAAAAACAAAATGCATGGTCATCAGCAAAACACCAATAAGATGCAAGCTGCAGTCCGCGAACAACATTATAGAACAAGTAAACACATTTAAGTATCTTGGGGTAGACACGGCCAGCAAGACTTAAAGAGGAGGTCAGAAGATCAACAACCAAAGCAGCACAAATATTCGGAGGACTACATAACATAATTTGGAAGAACAAATATATGTCCTCACACAGCAAAGTCAGAATTTACAAAACATGTGTTCATCCCATTCAAAAAACATACGCGGCCGAAACGAGGGCAGAAACCAACCCAACTAAACAACAAATGCGCACCACCGAAATGAAGACACTACGTGCAATATCAGGCGTGACTCTTATTCATCGAAAAAGAAGAAGAAATCAGGGAAAATCTGAACGTACAGGACGTGGTGCGATGGGCCCAGAACGACTGGCAAAATGGGCAAAAGTAGCAAAACCAAACACAAAATGACCCATGGGAAGACCACCGAAGCGATGGAACGAGTCATGGAGCTCAAGGTCGCAAGAGATGAGAGATGCGTAAAGAAACAGGACAATGTCCTAAAAAGAAGTAGGAGGAGGAGGAATTGATTTTTCATATTTTGAATCAAGAAGTCTCGGCCTCTCAATCTGGATTTGTCTGGTTCTAACTTAACCTAACCATAACCTAATCTAGATTAAATCTACTCATTGCGATTAAACCACTCGCCTTCGGCTCGTGCTTTAAACTCATGGCAACTCATGCACAAAAGCCCTTCTTCACACACTTGTATCAAGTTGTACAAAGTTGAGATTATTGATGCACAATTACACAATTTCTGGAACATTTGTGCAAGAATGGAGCTATGGTAATTCCAGGATTTGCCAGAATTGTTAACTGAACGACCCATAAACTACTATTATTGTATACATCCATATACTTGTCTATAAATATACAAAAATGTATTTACATACATTTAAAATAAGAATAAGGTTTTTTCTAAAAAGCAGGACATTTTTAAAATTATAGTACTTTAATAAATATATATAGTATATAGTAATTAATAGACTGTCCTCCAAAATGCGGGACTGTCCCGCCAAAATCTGTTCTGTTTATAATAAACGACGCAAATCTTCTACCAATGCATAGGAAATTGTGACACCAGGGTACTAGAAATTGTGCCACCAGGGTGATAGAAATTGTGCCACCCACCAAGGTGCCAACAATCTGAACTTTAATTAAACAAATCATAAGTAACAGAGACTTAGTGATACTGATGACGTGTTTTTTAAAATACTGTTTATAATAAAAACGCTACTAATTAATATTTAAAAACTTTTCAAAAAATTGATATTATTAATTAGATAATAATAGATTAGATATTATTTATTCATTAATTGATATTATTTATAAAATTGTATTTAATGACAAAATTTTCACTGTGAGTCACCGGATTTGTGTGGCATTAACAAAGGAGTTAATCAGATAATAATTTTAGACCCTGGTGCCAATAAATCTTCCTGCAATGCATCCGAAATTGTGCTACCAAGGTGCCAGAAATTGTGACATCAAGTTGCCAACAATCTCAACAAAAATTAAATAAATCATAACAGAGATTTGGTTGATACTCATGTCACTGCACATGTTAATTGTGTATAAAACAAACCCATGGCATGTGGAAGTGTAGCCTGCTCCCACAGCCTACACTTGTGCTTGGTGTGTTGATCTTAGACACAAGTGTAGGGGAGCCCTTACAGTTTTTAACGTAGATGGCGAGCACTAATCGGGGGGGTTTCGAGGCAGATTTTTACTGCAATGACTTTGCCAGACCATCAACAGGAGAAAGGTGGCTTATTTTTCACAATGTCGAGGATTTGAACCCGGGACTTGCGGCTCCGAAGTCTGACACTCTGACTACTAGGCCACCACCGACATTTTTACGTTAATTGTGTATATTTGCTTAAAATACTATTTTTTATAAACTACCCTAATAATTATAATTAAAATTATAAGTAAAGTATAATTATAAGTAAAACCAGAAAGTATTTAATATCAAAACATTCATTGGAGTCTCTGGAATTTTATGAAATCATAAAGAAGTCATTTAGATAACAATTCTGGAAAACCATGATGTCACTAAGGTGCCAGAAATCCTGCCACCGAGTTGAAAGTAAATCTGCCATGAAGTTGCCAATAATTCTCCTACAAAGGTGCCAATCAATCAGCCACCAAGCTGCCAACAATCTCAAAAATATGAAAGAAATCATAACTAACAGAAGATTGATGATTCTTCTAATGGCACTGCAGGTGTTATTTTTTTAAATTTACTTAAAATCCTGTTTACTATACAGTGTCTCAAAAAAATGTAACACTTTGATTGTCGCTAATATGCTGCGTTTTGTGTTTTTGCAGGTGTAATTAATGTTACATCATGGCAGGAAATCAACTTGGCATGGAAGATGGAAGTTTGTGCTGAAATGTTTTTGGAAAACTGAAAACGCCGCGGAAGTTCAAAGGCGGTTCAGAAGGGAATTCGAGAAACTGAGACCAACGCATCGGACCATTGCTCATCAATTTGATCATTAGCGTGGCATTCTAATGGCACTGCATGTGTTAATTTTTTAAAAATATACTTAAAATCCTGTTTACTATACAGAGTGTCTCAAAAAAATGTAACACTTTGACTGTCGCTAATTGCTGCGTTTTATGTTTTTGCAGGTGTAATTAATGAATTTTACAGCATGGCAGGAAATCAACTAAGCACGGAAGAGAGTAAGTTTGTGCTGAAATGTTATTGAAAGTCTGAAAACGCCACGGAAGTTCAAAAGCGGTTCAGAAGGAAATTCGAGAAACTGCCACCAACGCATCGGACCATTGCTCATCAATTTGATCATTAGCGTGGCATTCTAAGGGCACTGCATGTGTTAATTTTTTTAAAGTTTACTTAAAATCCTGTTTATTATACAGAGTGTCTCAAAAAAATGTAACACTTTGACTGTCGCTAATAAGCTGCGTTTTGTGTTTTTGCAAGTGTAATTAATGTTACAGCATGGCAGGAAATCAACTTGGCATGGAAGAGAGGAAGTTTGTGCTGAAATGTTATTGGAAAACTGAAAACGCCACGGAAGTTCAAAGTCGGTTTACAAGGGAATTCGAGAAACTGCAACCAACGCATCGGGCCATTGCTCATCAATTTGATCATTTGCGACCATGATTCTTCAATTACATGAAGACGCCTTTCAACTTCACTCTTCTTCTTCTTTCCGGAAGCCTAAGGGCTTGTTTTTTTCCCCCATCCTCATTGCACATGCTCTTAAGATTCTGACGACCAGCTGCCCTTCCATCTCTTTGGTGGTCGTCCTGGTTGTCGACATGATGCAGGTTTTCCGTCTCGCGCGATTTTTGCTAGTCTGTGATCTTCCATCCTAGATATGTGTTCATTACAGAAGCGCCTTACGCGCGTGTCCATCTCACCACGTCTTCTGTTTCGCATTCTTCCCAAATTTCTTTACTCCTTCTTTGGTATTTGTGTGTATTTCCTGTTATTGCTTAGTACTCTCTTAGTACTTGGTGCACGCCATCCTTTTGGTCTCGGCTGTGTCGGCTCGTGTTTCTGCTGTGTATGTCATTACGGGTCTTACACATGCTTTGTATATTCTGACTTTGCAGTTGATATGCATGCATTTTTCCAGATAGTTGTTCTCGAGGCTCCTGCTATTTGGCTGACTTGTTGATCTGGTTTCGTACGACATTCTTGAGGTCACCGTAAGGTCATAGACCTGTTCTATTATTTTGTTGTTTAGTTCTAGTTTGCATCTGCATGGTTCCCTGGCAATTACCATGCTTTTTAACTTCACTCTAAGTTCATAAAGTTTTTCACGACATTCGAAGTGTTATTAAATTTTTTTGCCTACCTACCATTGCTGGTATTACCAAGGTGCCAGTAATTCTGTCACCAAGTTGCTAGTAATTCTCACAACAAGGTGCTAATAATTCTGCCTCTAAGGTACCAGCAATTTCAAATATTTGGAAATCCATGGTTCTCATGGCACTGCAGGTGTTGATTTTTAATATTTATTTAAAATCCTTGTTTATTATAGACTACCTATCATTGCTGATATTTCCAAGGTGTCAGCGGCGCTTTTAGGCATATGAAATCTTCTTCCAATGTTTTCCAATTTGTTTGAGGCGCACTAGGCACGCAAATTGCCAAGTAAGCAAAGTCAAACCAACTTTTAGCGGTTGACAACAATAAACGACAAAATATGACAAAGTATGGTGAATAAATTGTCAATTTGCGGTGGTTAATAGTGAAAAAAATATTTCAAAAAAAAAACTAAAGAAGTATCATTGCATTGTTGTTATTTTTTGTACTGTTATTGAAAATTAATCGCATGACTGTTTATACTAAACGACATCACAGAATCTTACAGAGGATTCAAACCCAAAGAATTTAGTTCATGTCCCTTCCACCACGTCGTCCAAGCTTAAAAAAAAACCGGCCAAGTGCGAGTAGTGACTCGCGCACCGAGGGTTCCGTACAAACTTGTAAGTAAGGTATCTTTAGGAGGACCTAACTGTATGCAACCCATATGCTTCTGGTGCCTGACAATACCACGCAACACATTAGTGCATTGTCATAAGTTTCTAATAGTAAATTCGCATTTTTCTTGTAATTAAACTACATATTTACGGTATTCAGATTTTTCCCTTTACATGTGCTGTAAGACACCGCTTCTTGCCAAATTTCATGATTCTAGGTCAACGGAAGTACCCTATAGGTTTTGATTCCCTTGTGAAATCGCAAAATATGCGACATAAACGGTCATATCTTTTGATCGAGTTGACTTACAAGTTTGATTTTCACAGCTGAAAGAGACCGCACACCCGAGTATTTGATACAAATTTCAACTTGTTACCTCTACGCGTTCCTGAGAAAAATGGTCTTGACAGACAGACAGACAGAGAGACGGACAACAAAGTGATCCTATAAGGGTTTCGTTTTCGGTACGGAACCTTAAAAATGATGAGCGTAGCGAGGAGTTTTCAAATGGACAAGAACCATCCAATGTCATTATAAACGTTTTTAATGATAGTACCATTGATGGACAGAATTTAAATTAAATATGTGTTATATCGTTTAGTACCATTAATTAATTAAATTTGTGTATTCGTGATTTCCACACATCACATAACCTCACAACTATCTCGTCGAAAATTTGACACTCACAGCTCTGAATTTCAGTGCCAACCTTGAAAAAATTAACTCATAACAGCACTCGGTGAGTCATAACCGCACGCATATGAATGCTTTTATGAGTCCATTACACACGCAAAATAGAAAAAATGTCATAACAATTCGCGATTGAAATGTTTACGTTTCATTGATTAATTTATTAAAAGTCATGCTTGAGATTTATCAAATTATTACTTTTTTTTATAAATCTAAGTAAATTATTAATTTATATTGTAGGTAAAACTTTTTACGGTACAGTTATTGTAAAATACTCTTACGTACCTAATTGTTATTTTTTAATGTGGTTTTACTATAATCTCGCATATTGAGAATTGGGACTCCCTAGACTAGGGCCACATAGTCACCTTGCGCCTAGGGCCACAAGTAATGTAAACGCGCCCCTGCAAGGTGCCAGAAATTCTGCAACCAAGGTGCCAATAATTCTGTCACCAAGGTGCCAGTAATTCTGTCACCAAGGTAATTTGCAAATCTGCACTAAATCTCCAAGCAAATTTGGAATGTCTATATATAAAAAGCTGCCTAGCAGTCTCACCAATGAAAATTCTTCCAAAACGTTCAGCAAAAAATTGAAACATATTCTAGTAAAACAGACATTACATACATTTGATGAATTTTTTCGCTTAAGATTTTGATTGTCATATTTTATTTGATTTTACAATGCACATATGTATAACGTACATTTGATATGTAATAATAAATTTTGAATTTGAAAAACGTGAAAGTAATTCTGTCATCAAGTTGTTAGTAATTCTGTCATCAAGTTGTTAGTAATTCTGTCATCAAGTTGTCAGTAATTCTCGCAACAAGGTGCCAATAATTCTGCCACTAGGGCGCCATCCGCACTGTGTTCCGGTTTAATCTCTTGGACAGTCTGTCCTCGATTTTTAGTTCTTCTATCGATCCTAGAAGAACTAAAAATCCAGGACAGACTGTCCAAGAGAATAAACCGGAACAATGCGGAATTTCGGGCAAGTCTACAGAAGTCCGGATGCATTAGAAAAGCTGGTGGTTCAAGGCAAAGTGGACGGACGAAGGTCACGAGGAAGATCTCCAACCCGATGGGTAGAAGGAATTAGAAGCTTGACTGGACTCTCTCTGCACGAGACCACAGAACTAGCCCAGAACAGAGAGGAGTGGAAAATTGCTTTAAAAATGGAGGGAGCATAGTGCCACCAAACCCTTGTGAGGGTAATAGGACCGAGGATAGATAGGCTGCCATCAATTTCGAAACTATGAAGAAATCATAAGTATGAAAATTGATGATTCTCATAGACTAATATTTAATTAATGCTGTTTAACATAGACTACCTTTTTTATTTCTTTAAAGTGGTTTGGGGGAAGCTCTCACTAAACCCCCTATTCCACTTTTGCGTTTAGTATGTCCCACCCATCGCATATTTTGCATTCATTCAGGGTGGGCAGCCCGTTAATGAAAACCGCCCTAGTTGTTGCCTCCCCGACCGGGAATAGAACCCGGATCTCCAGGACTATTACATACTACCTACCTATCGAGGAGGACTATTACAGACTACCTATCGAGGATAAATATTACAGACTACTGTAATATCAAAACTTTCACTGGATGTGTCTGAATGTTTGTGGCATCATCAAAGGGGTCGTTCAGATAACAATTCTGGCAAATCCTGGAGTTACCATAGCGCCATTCTTGCAGCAATGTTCCAGAAACGGTGCCAGAAATTGTGCATCAAAACAGCATCTTAGTCAGCATCAAAACAGCATCTTAGTCAGCATCAAAACAGCATCTTATCAGTAACAGCATCTTAGTGATACTGATGGCACGGCACGTGGTAATTGTTAATGCTGTTTCAAATACTGTTTATAATAAACTTGCCTAATAATAACTCTTCAAAAACTTTTTATAGAATAGATTTGGAAGTATTTAACAACAAAACTTACACTGTGAGATACTGGATTTGTATGGAATCACCGAAAGTGTTAACAATTTTAGGCAAATCCTGGTATTACCAAAGTGCCAATAAATCTTCTACCGATGCATCCGAAATTGTGTCACCAGGGTGCCAGAAATTGTGCCACCAAGGTGCCAACAAAATCAACAAAAATTAAATAATTCATAAGTAACAGATACTTAGTGATACTGATGACGTGTTTGTTTAAAATACTGTTTATAATAACAGACGCTAATAATTAATATTAAAAAACTTTTCATACAATTGATTTGGAAGTATTTAATAACAGAACTTTCACTGTAAGTGGCTGGATTTGTGGCATCACCAAAAGTGTTAATAATTTTAGGCATATCCTGGTATTACCAAGGTGCCAACATTCTCAACAAAAATTAAATAATTCATAAGTAACAGATACTTAGTGATACAGATGACGTGTTTGTTTAAAATACTGTTTATAATAAACGACGCTAATAATTAATATTAAAAAACTTTTCATAAAATTGATTTGGAAGTATTTACAGTCGAACTTCCCTAAGTCGAATTACCATAGTTCATGAAAAAAAAATTGGAGTTATAGAAAATTGGAGTTATAGAAATACATAACTATAAAATGAGTAAAATACACTATACACAATTTATTCAAAGTAAATACATATGTACATATGTATATAGTTATAAACAAAAACCAAAAAGAAATATGTATAGGTACATTATTAATATGATGTTATATACAGTCGAACTTCCCTAAGTCGAATTGCCATAGTTCATGAAAAAAAATCGAGTTATTGATAATTGGAGTTTTATCCAAAGTAAATACAAATGTATATATACAGGACATGTAATGAGGATGAATGACGAAAGACCCACAAAACGAGCACTTAGATCAGAACCTGATGGAAATAGAGGAAGAGGTAGACCAAAATTGCGATGGATAGACGGGGTAGAAAAAGACCTGAGAAGCATAGGGGTAACTAACTGGAAGAATAAAGCCCAAGACAGAGACGGATGGCGGAAGATCCTTGAGGAGGCCAGGACCCACTCAGGGTTGTAGTGCCAAAGATGATGATGAAATACATATGTATATATTTATAAACAAAACACAAAAAATAAATATGTATACATTATTAATATGAAGTTATATAATAGACCTTTTCATAGTTGAATTTGTTGTGCGCATGCGTCAATTTCCGCCTGTTAAACGTCAAAATTGCCCGAACTTTTTGACGCATAACCTTAATATTTGCCCGAAACTTTCATATTCCCGCCTTTCAAACTTGACAGATGAGCATGCGCTTAACTAACCGTAAAAAGGTCTATTATAATTAATTAAAAATAATTTTAATTAATATATTATTTTTTGTAAAAGTCAGTAATTTTTAATTGTTTTCCATAATATAGCACCTTGTTGGGTGATATTCGATTATATCGCCTCTTTTTGGATTACCGATTCTCGGGGGAATAACATCATGTCGTAATCTTTCTAAAGCACACCTGCTGGTAAATTCTTAGTTTTGTTTATTCGAGTTTTTGGTGATCATAAAGTATGAAAAATAAAATGTTTGGTAATCTGCCCGAGGATACACTATCAACATTATCAACGGTTTATGATAGGCAATATCTGGCCTGGCAATAAAATAATATAAAATACGCGGCGGTTAAAAAATTGGAGTTATACAGATTGTTTTGTATGTAAAATGTTACCATTGTACACATTTTTACTACGAGTTACGGAAAAATTTGAGTTAAGGAAAATTCGAGTTATGGAAGCTAATTTATATGTAAAATGTTATCTAAACGTAGAATTTCTAAAAATATTCGGGTTATAGAAAAATTGGAGTTACAGAAGTTCGAGGTATGGAAGTTCGACTGCAATAACAAAACTTTCACTGTGAGTCACTGGATTTGTATGGCATCACCAAAAGTGTAGGCAAATCCTGGTATTACCAAAGTGTCAACAAATCTTTTACCAATGCATCAATGCATTCTACTGTCAGTGACTGACTTGGTGATACTTTGCTTTCGTAGAGTGTTTCATAGAAGTCCTGTACTATTGCAAGTAGCTACTTCTTGTTTGAAACTACTTCTCCATTCCCGTTGAGAAGCTTGAAGATGTGCTTCTTGCCCTAACTCGGCTTCAGCCTTATAACTCCTCGGCTGCTGTTCTAAAGCCTCTTGTATGAGACGCGTGTTATGGTCCAACAGATCGCTTCGGGCATTCCTGCGGATTTGCTTTTGCAAGTCTCTGTATTCTTGACTATCCACTTTTCCCTCACTGCACAGTGGCCGTCTTTGTTCCATCATCTTTATAGTCTCTGATGTTAATTTCGTCGGTTTCTGGCAGAACACTTGGGGTGATTTCGTCAAGGCTGAGAGTTAATGCTGCAGTTAGCCTGTCGCTGATCTCATCCACAGTCATGTTGACTAGATGCTCACAGTTGAGTTTTGCCTTAACAACATTCTTGTACAGATCCTCGTTCGCTCGTAGTATTTTGAGTTTGGTATCAGCTGGTAAGTGTTTCCTTAGAACAAGATTTTTGCGCGCTGTTTTAAGCCTCACGTATAAGTCCGCTCTAACCAGGAACTGTCACTAGTGAACCTATTTAGCACATTGACGTCCTCGATCATAACTTTAGTGTGTGTGATACCCTCCGACAATACGAATTGATAAAGAAAACCTCGAAGTGCAACATTCAATTACGACTTTATATAGATCAATTGTTCGATTGGACCACACATATTCATCGTGTCACAAAGAGTTTGAACAAGGCAGTTTTTGAGATGAGATCACTCCAGAACTATATCGACACAGGAGCTCTTAGGATGGCGTATATCGTCACATTCCACTCCCATTTAAGATATTATGTTCGGGGGAAATAGTATCCAAATAAAGATATAGAAACAATACAGCGATAAGAAAATGCAGCAAGAATATACAGCAATAAGAAAATGTACAACATGCTAGCAAGAAAAATTAAACAACTAGTGAATTTAAACCTGCTCAGAAAGGAATTATATAAACTCCTAGTTGATATAGAGCCATATAATTTCAAGATTTTTTTCCTAGAGGTCAACAAAGTTAAATATCATGCAAATGCTAAGTAAACATCACAGCTTCACATTTCATTGACACATTGCATTTAGAATATTTTATATCCTAGTATATTTTGCAACTAGGGCGGTAAGTTGTCACTTGGTCACGAGGGTGAAATTGGGACACATGATAGGGCAATTGACAATACCGCCCTAGTTGCAGATAATATTTTTATTACTCATGCGAGGGGACCAGGTTTGGGATCCAGGGGCCATAAAAAAAATATAGATTCAAAAATGAAGAATTTGCTTTTTCCATTGTCTCCGGTGGTGTGGATTCGTCATAAGAACTCTCATCAGCCTCCGGTATCACCATTTACACTCATTTTAAAACGTTTTCTTTTTTTAATTATATTTTGTAATAAAAAAAAAATTCTGTCACTTTCAGGTCACTTTTTTAATATTCAGGTCTTGATATTGTTTATCTTATTTGTTTAATTGTTTTTTTTTAATATAACTTAGAGATATTGAATATTTGCGTGCGTTACGAAAGTTATGTGGTAATTTAACGAACAATGGCATTTGTCTCACTAAAAAACGTGCGCCAAGATAGTACTTTTAACGCATGAGTAATAAAAAATAATTAAATAAATTTATTTGATTTGATACATAATTATTATTTATTCTACCCTAACACTACTATTCAAAATCCTTTTTGAAAATCGAATTGAAAGTATTGAATATGAATTTCTCTGAAAGTTGCTAGATTTTTATTCCATCGCCAAAAGAGTCGCTGGGATTAGAATATTGGCAAACCCTGGTTAAACTGTGCCAAAAAAGAAATGTTTAATTTATAACTTTTTTTACTAACATGAGATATTTATTAGCCTTTTCAAGATGTTTTGTGCAATGTCCAAAATTAAAAAAGCTGTGTTTAGCGATCTCCTGCCAACATGTCAGCTAGTATTTATTAAATCAAATTTACATTTTATAAGTCTCTTTCAATGAAGATCATCGATATAGTAAAATGAGTTAAATTTCGAATGTGCTTCCATTTATGAATTGTACTTTTTGAGAGGCAAACACAAACTGTTTTAGTCTTTTTCTGATACGAGCGGCGGAAAATACCACTTGCAGCATCACAACAAGTTCATTTTCCGATGCTGACAGTGGTAGAAAAAGAACTTTTTTCTGCCACTTCTGCCACGGATTTCACAAGCAAATTTCGTCTATAAAATAACTGACAAACTCACAGATTAAAACTGTCCGTGTGTTGTCAGTGACAGAAAAAGTACTTTGGGTGGTCTTCTCAGATTACCGGCTGCCTTGAAAGGGTTTACAAGCAAATTTTGTTTAAAAAACAACTGACAAACTCACAGATTAAAACTATCCTTGTGTAGTCAGTGGCAGAAAAAGCCATCCTCTCTCAGCATCAGAAAATGAACCTTTTCTGCCACTGACAACGCACGTACAGTTATAATCTGTGAGTTGTGAGTGTCAGAAAAAACACATTTTCTGATGCTGAGAGAGGATGGCTTTTTCTGCCACTGACTACACAAGGATAGTTTTAATCTGTGAGTTTGTCAGTTGTTTTTTAAACAAAATTTGCTTGTAAACCCTTTCAAGGCAGCCGGTAATCTGAGAAGACCACCCATTCAAAAATTGTTTTATATCTTCCTACTGGTTTGCTCAACTAGTCAGGGCGTTAAATGTGTTGTCTATATGGTACTTTTAGTGCGTACTATGCGTTTCGTGTAATATTTTTATTGTGAGCTAGTTTAGGTTAATGTAAATACATGTGCTCTTGCATAGTTGGAATCACTGCCGTATACAAGATATACAAAGCTGTTATTGCGAATTTATATGACTCAATTACCAGTAAGTCAACCCATTTGTATTATTTCATCATCTGAATAAGTATTTCACATAATGTTTATTCCATTTTTTTTGCAAATTATAATTTTTTAAGTCCTTAAGACGACCGCAAACCGTTTGCGGCCCGCAAAGTGGTAAAATAGATTTTTATTTCTTGGAAAAAACGACTAAAGAGTTTTATGGATCTGGAGAAGATCATAATCATCTGGGTCATATACCGACGATATAACGAATCAATAAACTCGGTGGAAACCGGTGAACTTTTTGATATAGAAAATATAGATATGATTTTAGAAAACGAGACAAATTATATGTCGGATTGGGATGAGGAGGACAATATTCCATTATCATCATTGAAAAACAAGACACGAGATAATTTGGTTTACTGGACAAATGATGAAAGTTATGTTTCTCAGCAAAATGAATTCAAAGAAGATACTGGTCCAAACTTGATTATGCACAAAGCTGTACAGACATATTCTATCAATTGTTTCCCGAAGAACTTATAAAACATATTGTTTTCAAACGAATTTATATTATAACACATGGAGGATATTCTACATTCATACCAACCACCGAAGAAGAAATGAAAAAAATTCTAACAGTTAATTTGTTGATGGGAATAAAGCCTAGTTATTCGCTCCGTGCATAACCGCACTTAGCCACTCGTGTCCAAAAAGACAACTTCGTGTGTAGTAATAATGTATAAAAACAACAGGGAAATACAAAAAAATATTAATTTAATAAAATATACGATATTTGACAGCAAAAAAAAATAGGTTTTGTAATACGTCAATTCTGTAATAAAATACTACCGAGATAATAATTATAAATTAAATTCATAATGGATATGCGTTTCTCAAGCATGCGGAAAATGTAAACATATTTATGCACTGATTGATTTTATTAACAAGGACACTAGTGAATCGAAGATTTCTGATGAGCAAAATGTCAATATATTACAAAATACATGTCAATATAACTACACATGAAGTTCTTGAAAGTGTCACCTTTGGCGCTAGTGCTGTTGCGCTCGGAGCGAATAGGGACTACTGATCCTTTAGTGATAATTTCATTACTGATGTCATTTCAAGAGTTAGATTTGATTGGCTACTTTCAAATATTCATTTGAATGATAATTCTTGTCAACCTAAGAAAAAAATCGGCCAAGTGCGAGTTGTGACTAGGGTTTTCTACCCGGGTACCCGGATGCGGGTATTTGAAATTTTTAGTAGCCGGGTACTATTTCTTTGTCAGACCCGGGTACCAACTTTGATCAAAGAATTAATCAAAATTCTTGGAAAATTATTACTAAGTAGCACCTTAAACATAATATTAGCAAATTTTCACTACCAACAATTAAAATAACTCTAAAGAAGGCGTTGAGTTTTTTACAAAAATGCAGTGAACATGAGATTAGGTTTGGTTATGTCGCATGTTTTGTTTTTATTTCGTTGAGTAATTGAACGTCGTTGAGTAATTGAATTAAATATTATTAATATGAAATAAAAAATTGTATCTAGTGGATAACATATAAAATTTTACTGAACGATGGTTTACTTTTCGTAGGCAAAATGGATAGGCAAAATTTTAATAAATAAATACAGAATAAGAAATCAGTACAATGTTCAATATACCCAAAAATATTATCCTATAACGGCCTTTCAACAGGTGTTTTATTAAAACATTTAGATAAAGTAAATAAAATGAAGATCGAAAAACAGAACTTTCCGTGCGAAAAAGAAGTGCCATCGACATCGTCTTCTCAATCTGAATGAACAAAGTTCAAGCCTAGTTCCAAAAAGACCGCGAATAACATTTTTTTTTCGACTTTGTACTAAAATTTCCGAAATTTTTGCACGCTTGGTTGCACAAGACGGTATTTCCAATCGGGCCGTCACTCGTAGTAAATTCATCCGAGAAGCTTTTCATCATAAACAGCTAACTCTACCGAACAGCGAACGCAGGACAATGGAACAAGTTCCTAATTAGTTAATGAGAACAAGACTGTTCTGTTACTGATTGTACTATAAGTTAAGGAGACTTATTGACATACTTCACTCTTTCGTAATAAAATAAAACATTTTTATAAGAAAATTGTCTCTTTTTTGCAAAAATTGCAAATACCCGGATACCCGGGTATATGAAAAAATAATACCCGATACCCGGGTATTAAAAAAAGTCGGGTACGCGAAAACCCTAGTTGTGACTCGCGCACCGAGGGTTCCGTACAAACTTGTAAGTAAGGTATCTTTAGGAGAACATAACTGTATGCAACCCATATGCTTCTGGTGCCTGACAATACCACGCAACACATTAGTGTATTTTCATAAGTTTCTAATTGTAAATTGGCATTTTTCTTGTAAGTAAATTACATATTTACGGTTTTCAGATTTTTCCCTTTACATGTGCTGTAAGACACCGCTTCTTGCCAAATTTCATAATTCTAGGTCAACGGGAAGTACCCTATAGAGTATAAAAAGTTTTGATTCCCTTGTGAAATCGCAAAATATGCGACATAAACGGTCATATCTTTTGATCGCGTTGACTTACAAGTTTGATTTTTTCACAGTTGAAAGAGACCGCAGACCCGAGTATTTGATACCAATTTCAACTTGTTACCTCTACGCGTTCCTGAGAAAAATGGTATTGGCAGACAGACAGACGGACGAACGGACAGACAGACGGACAAAGACAAACAAACAAAGTGATTCTATAAGGGTTCCGTTTTCGGTACGGAACCCTAAAAATTAAGAAAATTTCGACAAACTATACAAAGTGCGACCGACCCCTTCTTATTAAACTTGAAGAGACTTTTCTTGCAGCACTCAAGCCTCATGAGTGTCAATCGGTTGATGAATCGATGATTCGATTCAAAGGGCGCAGTAGCCTGGGACAATACATGTCTAATGAGCCTGTGAAACGTGGGTATAAAAAAAACCTATTATTTTTGTTTTGCCCTATTGCGGTCAGGTGGTCTCATGAGATAACCGCGTCCTGCAGGATAACGTGAATAATTTTGTTTCATTACATTAGTTTTGTATGTTTTATTTGTTTATAATAAACCAGTAAGTATGCTCTATTCATTAATTTTCTAAACAAAAAATAATTATGCCCTCAAAGGGTTAAGACAAATTAGGGAAATAGGGCCTATCAAAACACCTGACAAACTCACAGATTAAAAATGCTGTCAGTGGCACAAAAAGTACTTTTCCTGCAACTTATAGCACCAGAAAAAGACTTTTTGCTATTGACCAGAAAAAATGTAGCTGTTTCTATGTTGATCTCTAAAGTTAACTTATTTTTTGACGTTTGAAGAAAAAAAGTTTGAAAATAACTAAATGTTACCTTACTTAGAACCGTTAAAATAGTTTGAAATAATAAATTAAATTGCTCACCTTCCATCCCAGGTTTTCGAAAAACGTGCACAGGCGGGACTGTCCGGTAGTTTTTCCACCACAAGGACCTAAAATAACAATAATTTTTTAATTTGCAAAAAGCACCTTGAGCAAAATCTACAAGCTAGAAACAAAAGTTGCAACCTTGTTCTTAAAATACGATTTTATAAATATCAAACCAGAACTATTCGGCGTGAGCCCCCATAACGGCAAAACAGAATGGGAACGGGTTGTTATAACAAAACACAGGGATTACCTTTTATAACATTGTATTAAATGACGTTATAGGAATAAAAATGTTCTTACCGCCTGTCAGCACGAGTTTGTAGACCCTTTTTTCTTGCGATTTCTCCATGATCAATGCGCATTAAACGATAAGAAGAAAACGTGTAAAATAAAATTGTTTTGGCCGAATTAAGTCAGACGTTACGAAATGAAAATAAAATTTTGTGTTCTATTGTGTGGAATACATTATATCAGAGGTATTTACTTGTTAAATTCATGGCGAACATTTTTGGCTTTCGCGAAGGCGAGATGATAACACGCGACGCAACGCGCGCGTGCAAACGTTCTGTTAGAAAAGAAACGAAATGTGTAATCGAAGTCCTTCTTAAATAGAAAATAGGGGGGGAACGTCAATGGTGGGGTTTCCACGGGAAACGCGTCGAGTTTATCATTTTTTGTGATTCTTATTAATTTATTTGTCGCGTAATTTCTTCTGTCTGTACTTTAAGTCGCTATACGGCTCGGGACTTTAATAAATATTGATTTTTTTGCGGAGTCACGTGCAGCCGTCCGTGATAAATTCTATGGCACAGAGGCGGAAACGAAATATTAAATTCGCGCCAAATATAAACATGTCGCAACCAAAATGATTTGAACGCATTTTTCCACATTTCATTTTATCGCTTCTATTTTTGAATCTGATTTGCCACTCTATTAGCCAAAATAAACAGCACCAAAAATGAAAATTATATTTCTTTTTTAACTTAATTTAATGTTCAAAATGCGCTCTATTATTATTAGATCTCCATTCTTTTTCACTAAAACAGGTAATACAGCTAGGATAACCATATTACCATACATTGTCAATGCTTAAAATGGTCAAATGTTGGTTTCGATAGAACATTGCTGCGAATTGGGGATGCTGGATGTTTCGTCCGTGACGAAATGACACAATGTCCGGTTACTTCTTTCCCTGCAGGAGAGAATGTGATTTTTTCAGCGGGTGGGTTATAGAGGCGGCATATGCAGACTTCCTCTTATTTTTTTATCCGTAGCTCTATAGCCCTATGTGGGTTCTGGCTGACTGCACAATGCGTCTCCAACCCTGTCGGTCCATCATCATCTGAGGGTCGTAGTCCAATCCCATGGTACGTAGGTCTCTGATTACGTTATCGCGCCATCTCATTCGCGGCCTTCCTAGCGGTCGTTTACTAGCGGGGTAGTTCTGCCAAGCCAATTATTGCCGTTCTTTCGTTCGGCAATCTTTGGACATGTCCCGCCCATCTCAATCTCATCCCTTTGATCACATAACAATATCGTGTTCCTTGTACAACTCAGTGAGTTCCCTATTCTAGTTCTGTGGACAAGATGGACTGGATCCAGCATCGGCCCAAACACTCTCCGGTGTACCTTCCGCTCGAAAACTCTCAATTTTCGTTCGCTATATTTTGTGAGTGTCCACGTTTCATAGCCATACATATAACCAGCGGTCGTATTATCGATTTGTAGATTCGTCTTTTGGCTCTTCTACTAATACGTTTGGATTTCAGTGTTATGTCCAAAGCATACATACATCTGTTACCACTCTGAATTCTGGCTTTAACCGCTTCTGTTATATCATTATCGGCCGTAATAACGGTCCTAGATATTTGAAGCTATTCACTCTCTCGAAATTAAAATATCCAATCGTCCCAATCGTCTCCAATCGTCAAATTCTGGCCTATACGATCTCTTTGAGCCTGCCTTGATACATGTATTTGGTCTTAGTTTCGTTTATGACTAATTCCATTTTAAGTGTTTCCTTTTCTATCTTGAAGAACTGTTCTTTGACTTTATGAACTGACCTGGCCATCACATCGATGTCATCCGCAATGGCAACACATCTCCACTTTAATATTTTCTTATGGCTTCCTCCAGCGCTATATTGAAGAGCAGTGGAGATAGTGCGTCTCCTTGTTTCAGCCCGTTGTTTATGTCAAATGCGCTTGAGACAGTGCTTCCAATTCTAGCTCTGCTTTTGTATCCATTTACACACATTTGGCTAAGTTTAATTAGCTCTTGCGGGATTGATAATTCTGTCATTGCCTGCAAAGTTCTACTCGCAAGACACTGTCGTAGGCTTGTTTAAAGCTGATAAATATATGATGCAACCTTTGATTAAACTCCCAGCATTTTTCCAGAATTTATCGAATAGTGAATATTTGGTCGACTGTAGACCTGTTTTTTCTAAAGCCGCACTGGTAGTCCCCCACGACGCCTTCCACTATAGGTTTTAGTTGCTGCATGATAATTATTGATAGTATCTTGTATGATGCATTTATCAATGAGATGCCCCTGTAATTGGCACACTTCATTTTATCCCCTTTCTTATGTATGGGGATTATAATACTTTCTTCCCAATTGTTCGGTATTTCTTCCTTTTTCCAGATTGTGGTAATTAGCTGGTGTATACCGATGCAGATCTTCACCTCCATATTTTATGCATTCCGTTGGTATGTTGTCTTTTCCAGGCGCTTTGCCGTTTTTCATCCTCATTATGACCTTTTGGACCTCCTCCAGGCTGGGGTCTTCTACAGGAAAATCTGCCGTGTGGTAAGCTTGTGCATTTTGGTTGTCGCCTACTTGAATATTGAGAAGTCCACTAAAGTAGTTATGCCATTCCGTTATAATTTCTTGCTCATTTGTAATTTGGTCCCATCATCATTCTTCAGGATGTTCCCTGTTCTTGGTCTGAATCCAGATTTTTCTTCATCCACCTTCCTATAGAATTCCTTTAGTTGATTGCCTCTGAAATTAATTTCCAATTCTTCTAGTATTTGTTGTTCATGTTTCCTTTTCTTTGTCCTTATTAGTAGTCTGGCTTCCCTTTTTATTTCACTGAAATATCTTCTGTTTGTCTCATGGGGCTCTTGTATTGTTAGCATTCTTTCTTGTTAACTTTTTCTCTCTGTTCTAATACCCTCCGACAGTCATCGTCGAACCAGTTCTTATGATTCTTCTTTTGTGTTGGACCCAGTATTTCCTTGGCAGCATTAGATATTGATCGCTCTATTGTACCCCAGATCTCAGTTACGTTCTCATCTTCATAGGTTTCTAGAAGGTTTTCCAATATTTGTTTTTGAAACTCGTTTTTTGTTTTTTCGTCATTTAGTTTACATACTTCCCACCTATTTCATCTTTCCGCTCTTTATTTTTGTGGTTAGAGATGCGCATTCTCACCTTTGCTCTAACTACGTTGTGGTCCGAGTCCGCATCTGCACCTCTCAAGCTCCGTACATCAAGGACGTTGCTTGCATGTTTCGCGTCTACTAAAATGTGGTCTATCTGATTCCTTGTGATACCATCATTTGATATCCAAGTCTGTTTGTGAATGTCCTTGTGTACAAACATTGTAGACTTGACTAGCAAGTTATTGCTAGCCGCTAGTTGGATGAGCCTCATACCACTGTCATTACTGGTGTTGTGTAAGCTCCGTATGCCTATGGTTGGTTTGTACATTCCAATCCAATCTTTGCATTGAAGTCCCCACAGAGTAGTATCATGTCTTGTTTAGGTATTTGCATAATTGCTGTTCCAGTTGGTCTGAGAAATCTTCTTTGGTGTCTTCATCCTTCTCCCCCGTAGGGGCATGAACTGATATGATAGAATAGTTGTACAATGGTCCCTTTAGTCGGATACCGCAAATGCGTTCACTTATTGGGTTGAAGCCTATTACGCTGTTAAAGATCCTCTCTGAAACTACAAACCCTGTTCCAAATTCATGTTTTCCGTTTTGGCTTCCGCTCTAGAAAATATGTGACTTGCTAATTCTAAGCTCCC
Source organism: Phosphuga atrata (assembly GCA_944588485.1). Lineage (NCBI taxonomy): Eukaryota > Metazoa > Arthropoda > Insecta > Coleoptera > Silphidae > Phosphuga > Phosphuga atrata. The sequence continues at coordinate 58,747,440 of OX155899.1, forward strand.
CACTGTCGAGACATCTAATTTCTTGGACTTCTGTGATGTCCATTCCTAATTTTTTCAGTTGTCTTACGGCGTGGGTGGATGCTCCCGTTCGGTGCCAGCTGAGAATATTCCACGTACCGATACTCATATTCCTTTTTCGATGCTTATATCGTTTTCCTGTGTGATCCGTCCCGTCCCGTGGCGCATTCGTAGTTTTCATAACTGTTTTTGTTTTCCGAAGCAGCGTAGTTAACCTTACGCTCAACCTATATTTTGGTTAGCGGGGGTTCGTGTCAGTTTGACATATGCAGACTTCCTCTGCTTGATGATATTGTCTTTTGACGCGTAGGAGCTGGTGAAAGTCATGCCAGGTGGTGCGAGTTATTACGTACGGTGTTTTTGATTTCCACCCTTCCATCCGTGTGTTTGGACCACTGTGCATGTCCAATCCAATGTCCATCGGTATGTCTGTCAACCGTAAACACCATATATTTCTCTTCTATTTCCTTCCTGTATGCGTCATTAGTTAAGAGTCCTTAGTTGGTACACCTTCGAAACCTTCTTGAATATTCTTCCCCATATCTTGCTCTTGGGTCTTGCTTTAATTTTATCTAGCTCTAGCAGTTGGTTGGATTTTAGAAATGGACTTATAGTTTTGAAGCAATAGGTTATCGCCACACAGGGTTTCATGTTAAATAATTTTGCTGTTGTAACTAAACTTCATCATTCAACCCATCTGAGTCCACTGCTGGACATTCCACTTGTTCTTCCACTTCCTTCTATCCTGTGCCAAGTTGATCCAATTTCCGGCTACGCTTCTAATATCCTCAGACCATCTTGTAGGAGGTCAGCCTCTGCTTCTTTTGGACACCCAGGTCCAATTCTCAATATTTTCTTTGTCCAACTGTCATCCGTGGTTCTTGGGAGATGCACTGCCAAGTTCCATTTTAAGTTGGTTATGCGTTATACTATGTCTGTAACTTCTGTTGTTTGTCTTAACCATTCATTCTTGCTGTCCTTCCTGGTCACTCCTCCCATCGATCGTTCCATTACCCTTTCAGCAATTCGTAGTTTATTCACTGTCGTCTCGGTTAACGTTTGAGTTTCGACTTCATAGGTTATAACAGGCAACACGCATTGATCGTTTTAAACATGTTGGATATTGACCTCCTAGTATGTGTCTTAATTTTTCAAAGGCCGCCCATCCTAAGCCGATCCTTCTGGTAATTTCGCATGTTTGATTATCTCTGCCAATTTTGATGGTTTGTTCAAGGTATTTGTATGCGTCAACTTCTTCAATTGTTGCATTGTCGATTTTTGTCATTATTACGATTTTTGTCATTGTCATTATTGTCCCGGCCCTCCAGGCTCGTCATAATTTTAGTTTTTAACATATTATTTTTAGCCGTACTTTTTCTGAGGCATGTTTGAGTTGTTCTAACATTTCTTTGGCATCTTCGTTATCATTAATTATCAAAATATAATCTGCGAATCTGGCTCCTGGAGGATGGTGAGGAAACTTTAACGGTGGGTTTAGAAAACCTCGGGAGATATTACAAACAGTGGCGACTATGCCCAAATCCAAGCAAAACCGAGGTATGTGCATTCCATCTTAATAACCGCCTTGCAAATAAAGACCTGAATGTCACATTCTGTGGTAAAAGAGTAAAACACAACAACCACCCCAAATACCTTGCCGTAACACTAGACCAGTCCCTAACATATAAAAGAAATTTGGAGATAACTGGACAAAAACTAAAAACCAGGAACAACATCATTAGAAAACTGGCTGGGACTACTTGGGGAGCAAAAGCAGAAACACTACGAACGGCAGCTCAATCACTTGTTCTTTCAACGGCAGAATACCCGTGTTGTACAAGAGTTCTCATACTAACAAAGACGATGTGCACCTCAATGATACCATGAAATTCATTTCAGGAACCCTAAAGTCCACTCCAGTATCTTGGCTCCACGAACTGACGAATTTAGCACCACCAGACCTGAGGAGACAACAAGCTACTGTCCGCAAATGTGACAAACTACACGAACCTAAACACCCTAGAAATCTGCCAATTCACATGATATTGAATAATGTTCCAGGCCGCCGTCTTAAGTCCCGAAAACCCATCTAGCAAGATGAGGTACTAACCCATCACGAACCATTTCATATCAGAGAAGCTTCTAACACCAAATGGACATCCAATCATGATTTCAAACATAATGACCATGAGGATCCTACGGTTCCTCTACCAGGAATGCAAATGTCTAGGAAAACATGGTGTGTCCTTAACCGCATCAGAACTGGCCACGCCAGATGCATGTTGTCCAAGTGGGAGCTCTCGGACACCCAGGAATGCGACTGTGGAACGCCAGATCAAACTGTAGCTCATATAGGTCACAAGTGTCCGATAAGATTTGAAGGGGAATGGAACGAGATACGGAATGCCACTCCTGCTGCCGTGAATTGGTTGACCTCCCAAGATATCGATTTATAACCCATAGCCTATATTTCAAATGTATTCGTATAATATATTTATCTTATCTGTTAGTCAATCTGTAGAAGTGATAGTTTTATACATATATATATATATATATATATATATATATATATATATATATATATATATATATATATATATATATATATACTTTATCTATATTTATAAGTGAATTTGTAGATCGCCATACGATAAATAAATCTGCGACTCGTAGATGATTGAGTCTTTCTCCTTGGATATTTATGTCCTTGTCGTCCCACTAGTGTCAATAGGCTATTCTCTATCGGCCTATAAGCTAGACTTAGGGCTCGTATATTCCCGAGAAATCCTGTGATTTGAGCTGCTTTTTAACTTTTTTCTTTAATGTGTTCAGAGAAGGTTAACTTCGTCTGGAGGGTTAGTCCTAGGTATTCATAACTATTGACGAATTCCAGCTGGTGCTATCCTATATTAACTTTGTAGCACTTTCGGAGCCCACCGCCTTTTCTAAATTTCATTGCTTTACTTTTCTCACAGTTTATAGCCAATTTGTATAGAAGGCACTATGTATTTAGATTGTTCAAGCTTGCCTGGGTTGCTGTTAGGTCCTTGGAGTATATGACCAGATTGTCAGCGTACATTAAGCAGCAAACCCCAGATACTATGATGTGGGTTGGTAGATCATGGACGTAGATCAGAAACAGGGTGGGGCTCAGTGTGGCACCCTGGAGTACCTCCTGGTTTTGGGGAACCGTTGTTGATAATTCCTTTGCGTTGCCGATAATTGTTTTTATAAAATGCGTGGCAAGGGTGTTACGTATAAGGTTGAATGTTTTCCCCTCGACACCTACTTTGATAATTTAATATTGGTAAAACCATAGTACATTATAGACAATCATATAAACTTAATAAAGCCGCAACACAGCCTGAATATATTCAATCTATCCGGAGCTCTATAATATTATTGAGTCTTTTTAGTCGAATGCCTTTTGGAAGTCTAGGAAGTATGCATAGGCATCAACTGACATATCACGACTTAACAAGACATAAGTGTCTTGGCTCAAAGAAGTTATGAATTAATTATACGTAGTTTAGCAAAGGCGAAATTCATAACTACTTCATAGCAATTTGTTTATGTTAAGAAAATATATAACAAAGATAAAATTAATCTCGACTTGGATAAAAATGAAATAGGATTTATTTCTTCAAGGGGATAAATAGTTTGGTATGTCCTTGCAATTATTTAAAAAATAATCGGTTTTATCAATGTTTATGCATATTGTATATAAAATAAAATACTATAAATAATTGAAATTTATAGCGTTTTGTATTTCTAGAACAATGAAAACCCAATAAATTTTAATTATGACTAAAATCATTAGTATTACTGGTTTATGCTAATCTGCAAAATCTATATTATTCAAGGGAATTACCCGTTACCCACGAATGTGAAAAAGCAACACGAACTTTAAGGGAGTTAAAAAATAGTAATAGGGAATATGCATGTTTTTTTTTTAAAATATTTTTAATTCACTGTATACACCGTTATAACATAGTCAAAAATATAAATACTGCTTAAAAATTCTGTAATTAGGTTTAAAAAAATGAGAAAAATTTTGAGCTGTTTAAACCCCGCCATTTTCGCGCGGTCTGTTGATGACGTCAATTACCACTGACAGTTCAGTCCATTGTTTACTACAGCTGTTTTCATTTTTAACTGACGTTTTTGTTCTAACCAAAAAACTGTAATGACATACAAATGTAAAAAATACGGTCTTTTTTATATGGTATGTCACTTTCGTTTTAACCAATGGTGTTGCGTTTTACAAATTTGAATTTCCCTCGCTTGATTTGCGCTTTTATTTGTTAATTTTACGTATTTAAAAAGATATTAATTACAAAAATAATGGTTTAGTTCAAATGTCCGGTCAATAAAGATTCGGAAAAAAAATATTTGAATTTGATGCATATTCCCTATTAAGATTTGCGACACAAATTTGTATGTTGCGCAATTAAAAAAAGTAGCGCACTTGAATATTTCTCAGCACGAGCATGAGTCAGCACGTTTATACAAGGTGGGCCATTGAAAACGAAACAGAGGGATTTTCGGATAGTTAAAGATGGTTTCTCAAAAAACGCTTGGACACGTCAATTTTGTTTATGAGGGGGACACCTTTTACAAGAAAATTTGTAGCCAAATCACTTAACCCCTTCGCGCTGGCACCGCAACCGCTAAAATTTTAAATGGCACGGTGGGGTAAGTTATACCTCATTTGAAAGCTCGTTTAGCCCTGAATGCGAAACGGCTAACATTTTCTAAATCTATCGATTAGATTATTTAATTTCAAGTTATGAAAATCCCTCTGTTTCGTTTTCAATGGCCCACCTAGTATATGATGGGTATAAATTTTAATTACTATTTTATAACAATATAAACTTTGAAGGCAATTAACTACATATAATTTTTTTTCTGATTATCAGGGCCGTAACTAGGCAAGAGCAATAGGGGCACCTGTCCACTACCCAAGCAGAAGGAGGCCCAAAAGGGTGCAGAAAATTCGTAATAAATTAAAAAAAAAACCGTGCGCCTTTCAACTGTATTTAGGGAATCTGTCCAAAAATGGTATATTATTTTAAGCAGAAAAGTCTTCTTCTTCTTCTTATTTTAGACAGCATCGCCTGTATTATCCTGACGCTTCTCATGTGACATAGACGTTCTGAGAGAAACTGTCTTTCCACCTTTTGGGAGGTCGGCCCGTTGTTCTTCTGCCTGTTGGTTTGCCGTTGACGATTTTCACAATTCTGTACTCATCCATTCTCGCGACATGTTCGTTCCACATTCTTCTTCGGTGTTTCGTTTTCGATCCCGAAGTATGTGTCTACTGACGGCTCTTAGCATTCGCATCTCCCTGAGAGAGATCTCATCTCTGTTCAGAGCGTGTCTGAGAGCGTGTTTGGTAATTGACGTGACTGCTCGGGATTTTGCCGCATACGTTAAGATGGGACGTATGCAAGCCTTGTAGATCCGAGTTTTGCTGGGTATTGATAGCATGTTGTTCTTCCATATAGCGTGGCGCAAGCATCTTGATATCTTTGCAACTTTGTTTGATTGGTGTTTAATGTCTTGTTGCAGGTTTCCAGAACTGGATAGTGGAATTCCTAGGAAATCGAATGACATCACTTGTTCACTAATTTCATCGTTGATTACAATCTTGCATCTCGTGGGTTCCTTGCTTGTCGTCATGCTCTTTGTTTTCTTGGTGGAGATTTTCATGTTTCAAGAATTTTTAACCACAGTGTCAGCCCTTCGAAATAAATAAAATTCCCCTTTGACATTTTTTTCGTCACTCTAAAGGTAACGGAGATATCTGGAGTGGCCATGTTAAATGGCCCACCCTGTATACATTGACTTATTCAAATAGAATTTAGTTATAAACTAATAGACCTTTTCATAGTTGAATTTTTTTTGTGAGCATGTGTCAATTTCCGCCATATTATACGTCAAAAACTGCCCGAACTTTTTGACGTATCACCAGTGAAAATAAAAAAATGTGCCCGAAACTTTCATATTCCCGCCTTTCAAACTTGGCGGTTGCACATGCGCTTAACTAACCGTAAAAAGGTCTATTATACTAAATCTGTTTACAAATTGAATAAATTTAAAAAATCTGGATGGTTAACTATTTTGTTTTAAATTCTTAATACAGTATAGAGGAAGTATTAAGATTTGGTTGTGAAATAATTAAAATAAAATGCGTTATTACTATAAATTAATGGATAAAAAAAGGTACCCCTAAAAGGATTTTCGTAACTAAACATATACTATCCAAAAATCGAATTAATAAATTTATTCAAGCCGTTTAATAAAATGCCTCGGAAGTCCCGCATTCAACAAACTCTCCTTGGAACATTCCACAATTTTTGGTTTATAATACAGTAAAGCTTCCCAACACATTTCACTCAATTTCGGTATGCACAACCAAGTTGAATGGATCAAATTGTTCCTCTTCACATCACCATTTATAAAAATGCCTCCAAATATATACATCTTGCCTTCAGGGGTAACTGCCGTCGAATGAAAATAAGTCGGGTATGGTAACGTACATGTGGTTATTACTGTCCATTGTAACGTTTGTAGATCTAATTTCCACAAATCATCGAAAACTTCGTCTCCGTCATAACCACCACTTATAAATACTTGAACTCTATTATTATTTTCTATTTGCACAGCCCCATGGCACCTTCTAGGTGCTGGTATACCAAAACTTTTACCTACAACATTAAAAATCATTAAACATAAATTAGAAAAAAAAAATAGAAAATAATGAAAGCTTGACATATTAAATAGCAACAAGCTTCAACCAGAAATTCAGGCTCAAGAAACATCTCAAAACCCAGAAGTTGTAGAAAGATTATGATTGAAGGGTCTGTAGAAGAAACAACTACACATCAAAAATTGTGAAAGAATGATCTGCAATGGAAAGATGTACTGGAACGAGAAGGAAATCTTTGATGTACAAATTACCCCCCGGGGAAGAGGCCATTAAGATCAACGGCATCCTTAGGGGTCGTCCATTAAGTACGTGATGTTTTTTAGCAACTTTTTAAGTTTCGCGCGTTCAACGAAAAAATAAATACAAGTGATATCTCACTAAATCAACCCCCGCCCCTCCACCTTGTGATATTTTCGTGATTCTTCACAAACCCGTATACTAGATGTACCACTGCAACTATTCCAACCATTAAGTCTCTAGAAAAAAAAATCCAGCTTTTTGGGATTTTTGGGATTCGGGACTCTGTGCGTCTGAGCTATAAGGTGGATGTTCAATTCACGCAAAGGCTAACAGCAGCCTTTGCAATTGCCGCCGTGTGAACCATTGCGCATTGTCTTGCAATAGCCGCACATCTCGATTAAGCTCTCCTCGTCGCTTTTAATTGCTTTAATTGCATGTCTATGTAGTAAGCTATTGTAATAAGTACCGTTTACAACAGTATTCCGTTCTTTAAAATCCATTAAAAGGATACCCTCACAATCCCAGAAGATTGTTGCCATGATTTTTTTTTTAATGGATTTTGACATCTTTGCCTTTCTTGGGGGATGCTTCGCACCTATAACGCCATTCTTTTGTGTGCGTCGAGCCGTTTCACGAGTAATTAGAGAAATGGGTACAAACAATGAGATCTACACCAGTGATAAGAGAAGTGAGTACAATATAAGGTGAGTAAAGTGAGTACAATATCTCAGGAGTGCTGTAGTGGTCAGGAGGAGAGTAATATAAGGTCTCAGTATTGAGTCACCACCAGTTATACATTCTATTCTATGTGGAAAGAGGAAAGATGGGGGACTGCAATGAGGAGGATCCATCTTTGATGTCTTTTCCAATACGAAAACTCCTAAAGGAATACCCAATCGAAAAGATAGATTTAAATGAGAAGTACACTAGTGATTAGAGAAGTGGGTACAAACAATGACGATTACACCAGAATAAGAGAACTGGGTACAATAATCTATAACGGTCACGGTATGGTATCCGTTACATTCACCACATTCGTTTAACAGCGGAATCTTCTACGTAGGAACTTTCACCGCTGAGCAGTTTCACCTCTACGAAGTTTCACCGTTCGACAATTTCACCGCATCTAATTCAAAAAATCTCTCTCTCTCCCTCTCTTTCACAATCCGAAGATTGGTTGGCAGCAATTCTTCTCCTCCACTCCTCTCTGTTCTCTGATAGTCTTTTCATTTTTTCATATGATTTTACTCCTATATCTCCTTGAATATGTTTCATGTATTGTAATATGGGTCTTCCTCTGCCTCTTTTGCCTTGTACCATTCCTTCCATAACATTGATTATAAAATCATTGTGCCTATACAGATGTCCTATTAACCAGTCTCTTCTCCTCATGATTGTTTTCAATAGGGCTCTTTTTTCAACAACTCTTCTAAGTTTTTCATTTGTCAGCCTTGCCGTCTACGAGATTTTTTGCATTCTCCTCCAACACCACTTTTCAAATGCTTCTAGTCTTCTCTTATAGCATGTGCCAAGTGTCCAAGTTTCTGAGCCGTACAATGCCACACTCCAGACATAGCATTTTATAAATGCTTTTTTGGTCTCTGCATTTAAGTTCCTTGATGTAATAAGCATCCGTTTGTTGTTGAAGGCTATTTTTGCTTGCGCAATTCTGCTTTTTATGTCTGGTGAATTATGTCTAGGTGAACGTATTAACTTGTATCAGTGGTACATTACCAAATACCAAATACATTACCAAACTTAACCCTAATGTCGGCTGTAAGTTGCTGGCGGTACCACACCATGATCTCTGTCTTCTGTGTGTTGATTTTCATGTTGTAATTTTCTCGTAGGATCTTATTCATTCCTGTTAACCCTTTTTGCATATTTTCTTCATTCTCTTCAATGATAGCTATGTCGTCAGCAAACTTTGTCATTTTAATTTCTACTCCATTTATCAATTCAAAAAATACTTAAACAAAAATATAGAAAAATTCGGGTGAAACTACAGTGAGCAACCTGGAAAAACCAAAATTATTAGCAGAAACCACATCCAAATAATCGTCGAAAACCAGATAATAGAAAACGTACACGAATACACCTACATAGGACACACCATTAAACTAAGAAATCGAAACCAATGGGCGGAAATTTCACGAAGTGTAGGATTAAACTGGGATGCACTCGGCAAGTTGGGGTTCATACTAAAAAACCCAAAGATCCCCGGAAATCTCAAGCTGAAGGTGTACCACTCATGCGCCATGCCCGTAACAACGTACGGTTTAGAAACCATGGCACTAACACAAAAATGTCTAAATAAACTCAAAACCCAGTGGGCTAGGGGACGAGCTATGCCAGGAGTTAGCCTGAGAGACTGGAGAGTTAGCATGAGAGAATAAAATAAAACCGGCCAAGTGCGAGTTGTGACTCGCGCACCGAGGGTTCCATACAAACTTGTAAGTAAGGTATCTTTAGGAGGACCTAACTGTATGCAACCCATATGCTTCTGGTGCCTGACAATACCACGTAACACATTAGTGTATTTTCATAAGTTTCTAATAGTAAATTCGCATTTTTCTTGTAATTAAACTACATATTTACGGTTTTCAGATTTTTCCCATGTTTTACATGTGCTGTAAGACACCGCTTCTTGCCAAATTTCATGATTCTAGGTCAACGGGAACTACCCTATAGGTTTTGATTCCCTTGTGAAATCGCAAAATATGCGACATAAACGGTCATATCTTTTGATCGCGTTGACTTACAAGTTTGATTTTTTCACAGCTGAAAGAGACCGGAGACCGGAGTATTTGATACAAATTTCAATTTGTTACCTCTACGCGTTCCTTAGAAAAATGGTCTTGACAGACAAACAGACAGACGGACAACAAAGTGGTCCTATAAGGGTTCCGTTTTCGGTACGGAACCCTAAAAACGACCGGCCGGCCATATGCCGAGGCAGGCTCCGATAGGTGGTTTAACAAAATTACGCACTGGCGCCCCCGGGAAGAGGGCATTAAAATCAACGGCACCCTTATTAATTATATACGATACGCTGACGATACGGTCGTATATGCCAGCAGCTATTGTCGAACATAGCACACAGTATGGTCTACACATAAACGTTGCCAAGACCAAGGTGGTTGTGTTCTCCTAGACACCAAGACGGACGGTCCTTCAAATTAACAACCAAGTCGTGGAAGTGCCGTCCGTTAAATACCTTGGAGCCCTCGTCGACGAGAACAGTGACCCTAAAATGAAAATCAGTTCAAGGATAGAGCAGGCCAGAAGGACATTCACTTCTATTAAGACCCTCTTCACTAGTAGAGACCTAAACCTACAACTCTGAATAGGTATATCTTCCCAGTGCTACTCTATGGCTCCGACAGCTGGACATTCGGCCAATTAATGGAGAGCTGCATTGATGTACTTGTATCGCCGTATACTGAGTATGTCCTGGGTAGACAGGATAACCAACGAGGAAGTATTGAGGAGAATAAGTAACGGTAAAGAGCTGATGACAACCGTCAAAGAACGAAAGCTCCAATACATCAGGCACGTTGTGAGGGGAGAGCTTTACGAGATCCTTCGACTCGTCATAGATGGTAAACGATCTGTGGGCAGACAGCAGAACTCGTGGCTAAAGGACCTGCGTTGATGGTTCGGACGAACATCTATAGAGATTTTCAGAAGTGCGGTTTCACGCATTATATCCAGTTGGATCGCCAACCTTCGATCGGAGACAGCGTCCTAAGAACAAGAAAGACCCCGGGAAATCAAAAGGAGCACAAGTAGATCCCAAAAACGATGGCGGGATGACATCAAAACAATCGCTGGTCGGGAGATGGGGATAAAACGGTGTGGAAAGAGTTGGAAGAGATCTTCATTTAGGATTCGATCGACCTATGCTAAAATAAGAAGAAACTGCTCAGCGGTGAAACTTCCTGCAGTAAAAATTCCTACGGTGAAGATTCTGCGGTGAAACGTATGCGGTGAAGTTGAAACTCATTGTTGAAACTCATAGTATAGAGTCACCACCAGTTACACATTTTATTTATTACAAGTGACAAGCACAATGTACCAACAAACAAGAAAAATATAATTCTTAATCTTCTAAGATTGTAATATGTTTATTAATTATAATCTTATCCAAGTCTAAAAGTCCAATTCAACTAGTGGTATACCATAATTTGTTTATATTATTTCCATGATCTAAAAAGCAACAGCCCTAATGGATTTGTTTTTTAAACTGAATTATTAAACACCAAAATAACACTTACATCCCTGGTGTGTAATATTCGATTACATAAATGTTAACTTATAATTCAGAAAGAGAAAGTTTTATAAATCAAGATATGATATAAGATTTAAATGCCAACTTCATTTTGACCGAAATGTGTTTTAAAGTCATAAGAACCACATTACTAAAAATAATCTTTATATAATCTTTACGTAATTTGTCTACAAATTATGAAAAAACGTAAATATAAATAATATTAAATCACTAAGTTTTTGCACTACACATTTCAACATTAACTATGGAAAGTTTCTGTAGACTCAATATTTAATTTATATTGAATTTCAAATTGATAATAAAATATAAACAAATATTTCCTTAACAAAATTAATAGTATATTAAAAGACGAGTTCAGTAAGCGCGATTTTACAGCACGCGTCCAAGTTTGGAAAAGGACGAGCGTAGCGAGCAGTTTTCTAATGGACGTGCTGAAAAACGCTGAAAAACGCCTTACGGACGAGTTTTTTTATAGTATTTTGTCTATTTTGGGCCCTTTTATGTCATTTCTAAATAAAAAATCGTCGATACATATTGATTGAATTGTATCGTATTCGGCGAGTCATAACCGCACGCTTATGAGTGCAGTTATGAGTCCATTACAGACGCAAAATAGAAAAAATATATGAAACTTTTATGATCACATTTTCCTATATGCTTAAGAATAAAGAAATTTTAAAACATTATTAATATGTTGATACTTACATTTAGGATCCGGTAATGTTTTAATTTCGGCCCACTCTCTCTTCTCTAAATTAAAGACGGGTAATTTATCAAAATCGAAAGCCATCTCGGCCGTCCCTCCACCGAGTATAAAAATATCCTTGCCATTGAAAGCGATCTCATGCCTGTATCTCCCTAATGGCTCATAATCATTTTGCCCTTGGCAAATGTAAACATTTTCCCAAACATGGGTATTCATATTTAATCTAAAAAATATTGATTATTAAAAAAATATTAGTGCATGAATTATGTGCAAATTTACACTTGATGCTTAAAAATGGGAATAGTATATTGTGCAACTAGGGCGGAAAGTTGTCAATTGCTCAAGAGAGCGAAATTGGGCTCATTCGCTCGAGAGGGCAATTGACAATACCGCACGAGTTGCAGATAATATTTCTTATTACTCATGCGAGGGGGCGTATTTTACAAGTTTGGGGTCCAGGGGCCATAAAAAAATAGAATCAAAAATAGACTTGGGCATGTGGAAGACTGAGGAATTCTTTATGATAATTCAAACATGTCCATTTGTGTATTTCTGCACTCAATGTTATTGTAAACTTCTTTTTCTCTATACTATGTAACTGAATACACAATATAAGATTTAAACAAAAAGAAGAATTTGCTTTTTCAATTGTCTTCGGTGGTGTGGATTCGTCATAAGAACTCTCATAAGTCTCCGGTATCACCATTTACACTCATTTTAAAACGTTTTCTTTAATTTGGATTTTGTAATGAAAAAGAAAATTCTGTCACGTTCACGTCACTTTTTTAATATTGAGGTTTTAATTATGTTTATTTTATTTATTCAATTGTTTTTTTAATGTAACTTCTTTTAAGCGATTTTTATTGCATATTTGCGTGCGTTACCCAAGTTATGTGTTAATACAGCCAAAAACAGCCATTTGTCGCACTAAAAAACGGGGGCCAAGATAGTACTTATCCCGCATGAGTTTCGCATGAAATTCTTAACACTATACAGGCAGTGAATTACAAAGAAGAACTTCGTCAAAAGAGGGCCCCCTTTTTTGAGTGATTATTAAAAATTTGTTTATAACAATAATTATAGTGAAAAATACAGAATAAGAAAAATATATAAGAATTTTAAGAGGAAAATCGGAAAGTTGCGAATTTTCTGGTTCGAAATACTGCAAAACACATATATTTTTCGAAGAATTTTTTGTTCCTCTGGTCAGGATCTAAATCTAAAATCCGACCATCAACAGTTCCCAAATAGTAATTTCCAACCTAGTGTCGCGATTCGCCGTCCAAAACGCCTGGGAAAAAGCGAAAAAAACTCTTCAGTTCGGCAAGGCTAGATCCTAGGCAAGATCCTAGCTTTAGTTTTACACTAAAGAAATTTCACAAAAGAAATACAGTAGCTGTAGTTTTCCAAAAAAAATAAAAAAAAAATAAGAATTTTCCAACAATTTCTTCAGTTTCCAATCGTTCATCAATCAATTTTTCCGAAAATCGAGGGGAAACTGTTCCAACAACTTTTTCAGTTTCCCGAAGTGTGGTCCATAATCCATATAACGATATTTCTGAAAATCTAGTAAAAACTTCACTTTCCTTAGTTTGGTCCAAAATCAAGGCAAAACTTCAAATTTTCCAATAACCTGTCCCAATGTTCCTCATGATCTGATCCAAACTGTAAGTATAGATTTTTCTGAAAATCTCCCAGTTCCTCATGCTCTGGATCAAAGCCCTAATGACATTTCTTCCGAAAATCGAGGAAATGTTCAAAATTTTCGACAAAACTAAAGATGGTTTTCCCTGCGAAAAATCAAAAACTTTTCTAAACAAAAATTTCTCAAAATCTCAGGCCACCATACCGATTTTTCATTTCCTTTTCTTCGAGAACGTGTCATACTTGGTAGAAAACTGACTCATTTCAAAGAAATTTGACATATGTCATAAACAAACTGAGTGATGTTTACCAATAATGACATATGTCAATTTTATACTTTTTCTTCTATTAAAACGTTTGATACTTGTTAGGTTAGGTTAGGTTGGGTTTTTAATAATATAATTTTATACTTTTTCTTCTATTAAAACGTTTGATACTTGTAAGATAATTGACGCATGTCAACGAAAATTGACATATGTCATAAACAAACTGTCAAATTGGTTTTTAAATTTGTGAAACTAGTGATATTTATCAATAATGACACGTCAATTTTATACTTCGTTTTGTTCTATTAAAATGTTTGAAACTTGTTAGAAAATTGACGCATGTCAACGAAAATTGACATATGTCATAAATAAACAAACAAATTGGTTTTTAAATTTTTGAAACTTTAGTGATATTTATCAATAATATTGAGTGATGTTTACCAATAATATGACATATGTCAATTTTATACTTCGTTTTGTCCTACTAAAACGTTTTATACTTATTAGAATATTGACGCATATCAAGGAAAATTGACATCTGTCAAAAACAAACTGTCAAACTGATTTTTAAATTTGTGAAACTTGAGTTATGTTTATCAATAATATCGATAATATTGAGTGATGTTCATCAATAATGACACATGTTAATTTTATACTTCGTTTTGTCCTACTAAAAAGTTTTATATTTGTTAGAAAATTGACACATGTCAAAGGAAATTAACATATGTCATAAACAAACTGTCAAATTGGTTTTTAAATTTGTGAAACTTGAGTGATGTTTATCAATAATATCATTAACATTCAATGATGTTTATTAATAATGACATATGTCAATTTTTTACTTCGTTTTGTTCTACTAAAACGTTTTATACTTGTTAGAAAATTGACGCATGTCATGTAAATTTGACATGTCATAAACAAACGGACAAAATTTGTTTTTAAATTTGTGAAACTTAAGTGATGTTTATCAATAATGACATATGTCAATTTTATACTTCGTTTTGTCCTACTAAAATGTTTTATATTTGTTAGAAAATTGACACGTCAAAGGAAATTGACATATGTCATAAACAAACTGTCAAATTAGTTTTTAAATTTGTGAAACTTGAGTGATGTTTATCAATAATATCATTAACATTCAATGATGTTTATCAATAATGAAATATGTCAATAATGTTTATCAATGATATATGTCAATAATATTTTATACTTCGTTTTGTCCTATTAAAACGTTTTATTCTTGTTAGAAAATTGATGCATGTCATGGAAATTTGACATATGTCATAAACAAATGGTCTAAATTTGTTTTTAAATTTGTGAAACTTGAGTGATGTTTATCAATAATCTGAGTGATGTTTATCCATAATGACAAATGTCAATTTTATACTTCGTTTTGTTGCTAATGATTTGACAAGTGACAAACAACAAATGACTTGACAAGTGACGTTTTGTCCTACTAAAACGTTTTATACTAAAATTGACGCATTTACGGTTTTTATTGAATATTTGCGCGAGATACCCAAGTTATCTGGTAATACAGCCAAAAACAGCCATTTGTCGCACTAAAAAACAGGCGCCAAGATAGTACTTATCCCACATGAGTAATAAAAAATTCTTAACAGTGGATTACAAAGAACTTCGTCAATGTGGTATCATAAAGCTGTGACTAGAGGGAAAATGTAATCTTCCAAACTATCATTAGAATGACAAATGGGGCAAGATACATTCTTAACCCTTAACCACCTGCCATACATCTCAGGTTTTTGAGAGACGTATGTCAGGTGGTTAGGTGTTAATAATCTTGGTACCATATTATGGACAATGAAAAGGGAGGAGTCAACCTTCGACAACTTTAGCACAAGCAATGATAAGGGCCAAGTTAGAGGAACCCCAAGAACAAGAAGAGGAAGACTAGAGGGACATAGTAAAGAAGTGGAAACGAATCATTAGCAGCAAGTAACAAAATTGGACACACAAAACGACTAAAATGTTTGATGAAGAATGTCAGGTGATAATCAATGAGAAAAATCAAGCAAGAGAAGAAAAACACGTGCGGCATAACTCGAATGCGTATGATGAAAAGAATGTACAGAACTCCTCCGCAATAAGCAGAGAAAGGCAAAAGAAGCAGAAATTAGGAAGCTGGAATCACTAGGTGATTGCAATGAGGCGCAAAATTCTTCAAAACTGAGAGTAATATCAGGAAGAGCTACCAGCCAAGAAGCACATAATGTACTAACGAAGAAGGAGCGGATACTGAAAAGATTGGCGCAGTACTTTTTTGCTTCAGAACCCTCATACGAAGAAGTCAAAACAGCAATTGCGTACCTGAAAAAAAAACGACGTGAGAAGATATTATATATAACTATGTATTATATATAACCTGAAGCCTAAAATAAGAAACGGATAAACTTGGACTGAAAGTGTATAGGTTTACAAAGGAGGTGTGTAGACAGGAGTGTATGCCGAAGGACTGGAATACCGCCATTATCATAAAAATATACAAGAAGGGAGATAGCAAAGAATGTAGCAACTACAGAGGTATTGCACTACTAAATGTGACCTACAAGATAGAATTGGTGAAACCATCCTACGTTATAAATAATCATACAAACTTAAAACAAACGGAACACAGCCTGAATATATAAATATATTCAGCCTTTCAATAATTGTTATAGAGCTCCAGAAAGGCTGAATATATTTATATATTCAGGCTGTGTTCTGTTTGTTTTAAGTTTGTATGATTATCTATAACGTAGGATGGTTTCACCAATTCTATCTTATCAGTTCAATCAATAACCTGCAATAAGTTCATGTCTCTCTCACAAAATGACAAAATTATAAACATCTAACCCTAAACACCAAATGGGTTTTCAAGTAAGTGGTTTACAAATTATTGTTCATGGAAGCAAAGCTGTGCTGATGAGAGATAAATCTCGAAACGCGTCCACAGATGGCTATCCACTAAAGATATCGGAAAGACATGATCTTAAAAACAATGTTATTTCTATGGTTTTTGTTGAGTGCAACGAAGGTGGACTGAAAGATGTAAAATAACTTTGTAAGATTAACTAAGATTTGTTTTGGTAGTCCTAAAAAAGTAAGGTAGTCCTAAGCTCTGGAAAGGCTGAATATATTTATATATTCAGGCTGTGTTCCGTTTGTTTTAAGTTTGTGTGACCTACAAGGTTTCCACCAATATATAAACAGCCAGAAAAAAACCCATATGCCAAGGAGATTCAGGAGAACTAGCAAGACCAGATCTTCTGTATATGCAATATATTTGAAAAGTACTGGGAGCATAGTATCGAGATGCAACAACTTTTCATAAACTTCAAACAAGTATATGACACCATATCAAGGATGAGGGGTGGTACAACCCTTGTACTGGTACCTTATCATAAAACTGTGAATAGGGGGGAAAAGCAATCTTCCAAACCTATCATTAGAAATGACAAATGGGGCAAGATACTTTCTGAACTATCATTGTAAAGGGGTGACACAACTGTTGTACCTCTCATACACCATCCTCTCAGTAATAGATAACTATCGGATGTTGTAAAACAACAACATCCAATGGATGAACATCACAAAATGTGGAAAATATAATAGGCCAAATGGCTTCCACATTGGAAGAGAGAGAAAATATATATAGAAATATGTGAGAGAACATGAAAATATAAATTTAGAATATCACCATTTCTAATAAATTTAAAGTAAACTATTTATATAAATTATTACCTATGTATATCACATGTGTAGGTGAAACCTGTTGTTCCCCCGACAGTATATAAGTAATCATTATGGTATACTAAAGCTTGTCCATATTGTGGCACCGGAAGTTGCCCAGTAGTTGAAATCTCACACATTTTACCCTTCGCATCAAGCAACGAGCATATATACAATTGGTTGCTGCACCGATGACCAAACGGAGAACCCGTACCCCCATAAACCTAAATAATTAAATTATAAATATGTTTTAATGATGTTTAAATATTAATTTAGAAGATAATTTTGTTCTGTTTGTTTTTGATTGTCGTTAAAGATCTTACACAAGCATATACCATCAAAAAATTTCCTTTGCGGACGACTGCATTGGAAGCTAACTCTTGCGGCAAACTTTCTCTGCTGCAGAAACGGCTCCATTGTTTGGAGGCAAAATTAAATCTCCACAATTCTTGAAATAAAGGGAAGGAGTGTACGGCGAACTCGTCTTCGTTTCTAGTGTCGCCATCCTGCTGGAGTAACGGGTTGTATCCTCCAAAGGAATATAAGTATTTGGTGTCACAAACTATCCTGTGTCCAGAACGTGGGAGGGGCTTGGTGGATATATTTGGCTCAACATTCTCGTAGTTGAAGGCTTTGAAATAGTACAGGTCGTTTTTCTTATAGTTATTGTTACCCATTATTGATTTGACCAAAGAAATTATCTTGAATATAATAAAGAATATTATGTTGAAGAACATTCATTATTTTTCTATTAACTCTCGCGCGAACAATTTGGGTTTAACATTCTATTTAATTTCAAGGTATTACTTTTCTTATTTGTCAATAAAACTATTACAACATATACACAAAAATTAGCATATGCGGTGTTGCTTCTGTTCTATAAATAAACCCATGTATAGGTCCTACACAAAATAAATCTCGCATTTTGTTTAAGATTAAGCTCAACCTACAGTTTAATTCAATGTATATACTTTTCTATTTATTTACGCTAAAATATCATTTTGAAATGTGGATTTAACTGTTTCCACATTTCGAAATGAAACTTTAGCGTTTGTTTCAAAGCGACACAAACCGATTTGCAACTATGTCTGCTCTATATGGTTCTATGACATAACAACGCATCCAAAACATAAAAGTGACATAACAACGAATATGAATTTGGTCTAGTTTTGAAACGACTAGGAATTAAAAAAAACAACTTTTATTATTGAAGATTCACATAGTAATTTCTCCCAATGTTAAACAAGGAATTCATTTAAAATTCTAGGAATTAGTAAATTTAGGCGGTATTTTGTTAGTCTAAAGTCACTAGATGGCGCATTGAAGTACGTCATTTTCAACCAACTAATTCAACATTTTCAACATTCGAACGTCGTTTGTTTTTGTAAAAATACTCATCTTCTCAACAAACTCCAAGTGCGAAATGTAAGTTTTTCCTAAAATATTAAATGAGTTTGCAAAAGCAATGTTAGAATTAGGTTTAATTCGCACTGGTTTATAAAAGTTTAACAGGAGCATAGGGTTAGAAAAAATTAACTTGGTGCTTTCGCTAAATAAATTGCTAACAATTTATAGAATTGCAATTATAATTTCTTAATTGATTTATGAAACATAACATTGGGATAAATTACTATGTGAATTTTCAATATTACAAGAAAATAATTAAGAAATTCCTACGTTCTAATTCACTCATGACTTAAATAAATAAATATAATTATAAGCACAATTTGGTTTCCTGCACTTTCATGCCACGAGTGACCATGTGTGTTGCTAAAAACACTATAACCTGATAAATATTAATGATAATGAACATTCATTATTATTAAATATTTATCGGGTTATAGTGTTTTTAGCAACCGACACCGTCCCCCGTTGTACGAAAGTGCAAGAAACCTAATTGTACTTACAATTATATTTATCTATTTTATAAGTCATGAGTGAAATAGAACGTAAGAATTTCTTAATTCTTTTCTTTATTTACGAAAATTTAAGTTTACAGTTTTTGAAATGTGGAAACTTAACACTTGTTAGGCTACTTTAATATCACCCAGGTGGTGTACTTGCCGATGTCATTAATAAACAACTTTATTCCCTTCTGTTTTTCATTGGTAAACATTTTGTTTGCAAGAGGAAAATCTTTTAGAAAAAGTAAGACTTTCAAAAAAAAAAAAATGAATTCAAAATTATCGCTTTGGTTAATTAAATATAGAATTCCCCGTTAGGTTAACCCGATTTGAGTACTACTACTATTCGTGTCCGGATCACAAAAGTTTGGCCTTCCAAAAGTTTGCGGCTCTGATGGTCTCGTCATTTGCTAAAATTAGGTCGTTCCCTGTGCACCTCTGTCCCATGTCCGTGCAGGTTAGCAGGTGTGGAGGATTCTGGATTTCTGCGCAGGAACACTGAGGGTTTTCGTCCTCTGGTAGCATTCCCCATTTTTGCAGGTTTTTCTGCACTTCGAGACTCCTGCGCGAAGTCTGTTGAGCGTTCTCCAGATTGCCTATGGGATGAAATGTCCCGGTGCCAGCTCCTCTTTTTGTTGGGTGATTGGGTCTTGGGCCTCCGAGCGCCATTTCTGGAGCCTTCTGGTTTCCTGAGAGACTTGCAAATGTGCTTTTCTGGCCAAAAAGCTGTGGCGGGATCGGAGTCTGGGTCTACCTGGTTGGTGGCCATAGAGCGGGTGCCTTGGGTCGGTCTCTTGTCGCCCCCTTTCTGCCTCAACGGCTACCTCTCTCCTGATGTGAGGCGGTGCTATCTCAGCGAGAGAGTATACCTGTTATTAGGCGGACTAGTTGATTCAAAGGGACGTCGATTTGCTTTGCGTGAGTGGATGCACACCATACTGGAGCGGCGTATTCGGCTGCAGAGAAGCTTAATGCTTAACTTAATTTTGCAGGCTGAGCTTCTCATGACCTACCAGTCAGTTTCTGAAGAAGGTTGGTTCTTGTTGCTACCTTTTTTCTGGTGTTGAGGCAGTGGCGCTTATATGTGAGAGCTCGATCTAGTGTTACCCCGAGGTATTTTGGAGTTGGGCAGTGTTCTAATTGTTTGACACACCACACTATATTCATCTGTCTCCTTGCCTCCCTGTTGCGAAGGTGGAAGGCGCACACTTGAGTTTTTGCTGAATTCTGTCGTAGGAGATTGTTCTCGTAGTAGGTGGCAAGGTCGTTCAGGGCATTTGTCGGTTTTCTCTCTACCTCATGGAAACTATTTCCTTGGGCTGCTAGCGCTGTGTCGTCAGCAAATATAATGTGCCTTATCTCCCACCGTATGGGTTGGTCGTTGGTATAGAAGTTGTACAGTAATGGGGCCAGTACACTGCCCCGCGGAAGTTCGTTCCTCTGCAGGCGCCATCTACTATTTTTCCCTAACAGGCTGACAAAGAAACGGCGATTTTGGAGGAAGGCTCCGACAATCGATGTGATGTGGAAATCATTTGTCATTTCATTCAGTTTGCATAGCAATTTTCCGTAGATGACCGTATCGTATGCGGCAAAAAGGCAATGAAAGTAGCCCCTGTGATCTTCTTCTCTTCAAAGCCATCCTCAATGTATTGAACAAGGTTTAGGACCTGTCCGCCACAAGATTTCTTCGGTCTAAAGCCAGCCTGTTCCGGTATTAGCTTCTCATCGATAGTTGCTGAGATTCTGTTCAGAATCATTCGCTCCATTAGCTTAAACGTCTGGCATAGGAGGGGGACTGGTCGGAAATTTTTAGGCTCATTTGGCTCTTTCCCAGACTTTAGGAGAGCAACGACCCTGGCTTGTCTCCATACTTTTGGTATCTTGAAGGTATTGATACACGTGTTGAACATTTTGAGCAGCCACTGAAGTGTTTCTGGGCCAAAGTTCTTAATCTGTTCTGCTCTGATATCTTCTAGACCCGCTACTTTGTTTGGTTTCATGACGGCAATTGCTTTAGTAAGTTCTTCGGTGCTAAATAGGGTTCGAAAAGAGGCGACTTCCTCTGCTATGTTTCGAGTTATCCTGGCTTTGTTATTTTTCCTCGGTGGTTTGCCGTTAAGGAGCAGCTGGGTGGCCACCTGGTCGGCGGTGACCTTGCTGAAGTTCAAAGGGGCACTAGTGGGGTCACCAATGAGATTTTTCAGTGTACGCCAGGCTCGCCTGCTATTTTGCTTCATGCCAAGCTCCTCCTTCAGCGTTATCCATTTTTCTCTTCTATCTTCGGCAATTGTAGCCATTAGCATTTCTCCGGCTGCGATGGTTTCCTCCGAGAAGGGGTCGTCTTGGTAATGTTGCCTATACTTATTCAGCAGCTCTCTGTCCGATGTCCTCATCCCTGGTACAAATCAGTCCTACATCCCCTCGGTATGAACTTTCTTGATATTTGCTTTACTGTGTCTACGAAATCTTTCTAGTTCTCCGGTGTCGGTGTAATTTATGCGAGAGCCCTGTCCAGTTCTGCCTTGTATTGGTCAAATTTCGCTTTTTTTTAAATTAAAACGTCTTTTGAAAGGTACAGCCTGGGATTTGACTAAAGCTTCGGCAAGGCATATAATTGGTCGGTGTAGTGACTTCAGTATGGGTTGGCTGACTAATATCCTGCATTGAGCTTCAATTTTCTTCGATACGAATATATTGTCGGGGTTTAATCCTCTTCTCGTCGGCCGCTGTCAAATGAGGCTGGTTGTTTTGGGTCGTGGATTATCGTCAGATTGTTAGTTTCTGCCCATTGTTCTAGAGCTTCGCCGTTATTGTCCGTCGCACTATTGCCCCAGCTGGTGCTATGGCAGTTAAAATCACCCATAACCACTCTTGTTTGCTGGTCTTTAAAGTTGCGTGGCTCTTCGAATATGAAATCTGCGTTGGGTGGTTTGTACACGGATGTTACAGAGAATCTGGGAGTTCCAATTGTCAGTACTTCGATGTCATTATTTTCCGACAATTCAGCGGATAGTACGTTTGCCCTTGAGTTGGCAAAAATTGCGCTACCGTAGCGATCGTGTGGTCTCTTGAGTATCAATTGCATGCCCTCTATCTTTGGGCGCCGTCTTGCTATTCCGCGATGTGTTTCCTGGACCAATAGTATGTCGCAGTTCATCTCACTGCACAGGTCACTAAGCAAAGTCTCCTTTTGGCTTGTTATTCCCTCGAGGTTAATCGAGATCGTTACCAGGTGTGGCTCTGATAAGAGCCATTGGTAATAATTTTTTATTTTCGCTGATCCGATGTTGGAAGGATTTGCCGTTGAGACAGTCATGTTCAACGTTTCAAGGGGACGCCCGATTGCTTTTATTACAATCTTCGTGGAGGCTCCTTCCCTGTGCCCCGATTTGAGTATCGGTGTGATATTAAGTCATTGGAATTGGATTAAAAATGGAAAATAATCTATTTCTTCCGCATTTTGACCATTTGAACGAAACAAACTGGACAATCGTGTTCAGCACTTACATTTCCTTCGGATAAACTGAGAAAAAGGCTCAAAAATTTTCCGATAAAATCTCAACAACAACAAAAATACATTTTTATCAGGGAAATAGTGCGTTTTCGGATTTTTAAATTATTTTCGACACACTGAAACTAGAAGACAAGACGAGCGAATTGATGTGTAAATTCTTTGAAAAGATAAAATTTTTTATTGCAAAATTCTGAATCCAAATATTCCAGAATTTCGACTTCATAACAAAAGTCTATATCAGTAGGGAAAGATGATATGTTCTAAACCCACCGCCACCACAGTCATGCGCATGCGCGATGACCTTTAACCCCTAACCTAACCTTGACCTTGACCCCTAACCTGACCCTGGACTTCCGGTTTCGACTTCCGGTTTCGACTTCCTGTTTCCGGTTTCGACTTCCGGTTTCCGGTTTTGACTTCCGGCCGCCATTTTCGGAACTTCCAGATGCGCGGGAAAATTCAAAAAATAGACGCGAGGCGGGGAAATTCAAAATTAGATCCTGTTGAGACAAATGAGGTGTGAAGTTGGTTGCATACATCAACGGGACTAAATACATGAGACTGGACAGACGAGGCTAGAGCCATGGGACTAAATACATGAGACTAGATGGACGAGGCTAGATACATGAGACTAGATACATGAAACTAGATACATGGAGCCAGACAGATGAAGCTAAATACTTGAGACTAGACAGACGGGGCTAGATACATGAGACTAGATAGACGGGGCTAGATACATGAGGCTAGACTAGACGGACTAGACTAAACCATTTTAAACCATTTGATGAGAAAAATGAAATCTGGTGTCAGAACGGCTCTAGCATGTGCCTTAAGCGAGATACCGCCCAACCGCCTACCCCACAGTTGATGACGTCATCCGCCGCGGCAGATATTGCTAAACTAATTACCTCGATAAATAATTACAGTTGACCTTTTCCCTCAATTTATATGTAATGGACAAGACTGGACAGACAAGACAGACAAGACTAGACGAGACTAGTTAGATGAAGCTAGACAGATGGGGGCTAAATACATGAGATTAGACAGACCAAGCTAAATACATGAAACTAGATTAGACTGAACTAAAATATATAAGGGATTGTTTAATTTAAATAAAATATATTTTCGATTGTTTTTCTTATAATTGTTAATAATGTTTATATTATTACTTTCATTTTGTTATCTACGTTTTATTTTGATTTACGGCTTGTTGATTAGACGCAACCCGATGTTTGTCAGTCATAACACCAGGCAAGAATAGAGGGACTAGACTAGACAGACTAGACAGACAAGCGGAGAAAATTCAAAATGAGTTGCGGATGGGTAGCGGACAATCCTGTATGCATGCATAATTGATTGCAAACATATTACGGATTGATTCAAATGAGATTATTGGTTTTAGGTCGGACAAGATCGGACAATACCGAACAAGGTCGAACAAGAACGGACAAGACTATACAGACCTTATATTTATCCGAATAATTTCCTATGAGTAAGCGAAATTTCTTATACTTGTCTGTGAACCAGATCGTATTAATGTTTTTCATTTATATAAATACCAAAGAGTTCAATTCTGGCATCCACTTTTCATCTACTTGCATCCACTTTTCATTTACTTGCATCCACTTTTCATCTACTTGCATCCACTTTTCATCACGCCAAACAGGGTGTGAGGTCTATGTGACCCCACGCTAAACAGGATGTGAGGTCTATGTGACCCCACGCCAAACAGGGTGTGAGGTCTATGTGACCCCACGCTAAACAGGGTGTGAGGTCTATGTAACCCCACGCTAAACTCCGTCCACTTTCCGTCCACCCCATCCACTTTCCGTCCCCTTTTCATTCTTTCAGCTTTAATCTCATTGGGTTAGTTGGGTTAGCATTTGGTTAGGTTAGCATTAGGTTAGGTTACGAAATATTAGGAATGAAGCGCACTTCATTGCCAACCCCCCCGTAACCTAACCTAATGCTAACCTAACCCAATGCTAACCCAACTAACCCAATGAGATTAAAGCTGAAAGAATGAAAAGGGGACGGAAAGTGGATGGGGTGGACGGAAAGTGGACGGAGTTTAGCGTGGGGTTACATAGACCTCACACCCTGTTTAGCGTGGGGTCACATATACCTCACACCCTGTTTGGCGTGGGGTCACATAGACCTCACACCCTGTTTAGCGTGGGGTCACATAGACCTCACACCCTGTTTAGCGTGGGGTCACATAGACCTCACACCCTGTTTGGCGTGGGGTCACATAGACCTCACACCCTGTTTAGCGTGGGGTCACATAGACCTCACACCCTGTTTGGCGTGATGAAAAGTGGATGCAAGTAGATGAAAAGTGGATGCAAGTAAATGAAAAGTGGATGCATGTAGATGAAAAGTGGATGCCAGAATTGAACTCTTTGGTATTTATATAAATGAAAAACATTAATACGATCTGGTTCACAGACAAGTATAAGAAATTTCGCTTACTCATAGGAAATTATTCGGATAAATATAAGGTCTGTATAGTCTTGTCCGTTCTTGTTCGACCTTGTTCGGTATTGTCCGATCTTGTCCGACCTAAAACCAATAATCTCATTTGAATCAATCCGTAATATGTTTGCAATCAATTATGCATGCATACAGGATTGTCCGCTACCCATCCGCAACTCATTTTGAATTTTCTCCGCTTGTCTGTCTGTCTAATCTAGTCTGTCTAGTCTAGTCCCTCTATTCTTGCCTGGTGTCATGACTGACAAACATCCGGTTGCGTCTAATCAACAAGCCGTAAATCAAAATAAAACGTAGATAACAAAATGAAAGTAATAATATAAACATTATTAACAATTATAAGAAAAACAATCGAAAATATATTTTATTTAAATTAAACAATCCCTTATATATTTTAGTTCAGTCTAATCTAGTTTCATGTATTTAGCTTGGTCTGTCTAATCTCATGTATTTAGCCCCCATCTGTCTAGCTTCATCTAACTAGTCTCGTCTAGTCTTGTCTGTCTAGTCTTGTCTGTCCAGTCTTGTCCATTACATATAAATTGAGGGAAAAGGTCAACTGTAATTATTTATTCGTAAATCAGCCAATCAGCATCGAGGTAATTAGTTTAGCAATATCTGCCGCGGCGGATGACGTCATCAACTGTGGGGTAGGCGGTCTGGCGGTATCTCGCTTAAGGCACATGCTAGAGCCGTTCTGACACCAGATTTCATTTTTCTCATCAAATGGTTTAAAATGTTTTAGTTTAGTCCGTCTAGTCTAGCCTCATGTATCTAGCCCCGTCTATCTAGTCTCATGTATCTAGCCCCGTCTGTCTAGTCTCATGTATCTAGCTCCATGTATCTAGTCTCATGTATTTAGTCCCGTCTATCTAGTCTCATGTATTTAGTCTCGTCTATCTAGCCCCATGTATCTAGCCCCATCTATCTAGTTTCATGTATTTAGCTTCGTCTGGCTAGTCTCATGTATCTAGCCCGTCTATCTAGTTTCATGTATTTAGTCTCATTGATATATGCAACCAAATACACATCTCATTTGCCTCCGCCAGCATCTAATTTCGAATTTTCCCGCCTCGCGTCTAATTTTTGAATTTTCCCGCGCATCTGGAAGTTCCGAAAATGGCGACCGGAAGTCGAAACCGGAAACCGGAAGTTGAAACCGGAAACAGGAAGTCAAAACCGGAAGTCGAAACCGGAAACCGGAAGTTCCTAGGTCAAGGTCAGGTTAGGGGTTAAGGTCAAGGTTAGGTTAGGGGGGTCATGGTCATCGCGCATGCGCATGATTGTGGTGGCAGTGGGTCATCGCGCATGCGCATGTCAGAGGTGGAGGTGGGTTTAGAACATAGGATCTTTCCTTACTTATATTAATGGACGAGGTTCAGTAAGCGTGATTTTAGAGCACGCGTCCAAGTTTGGAAAACGACGAGCGTAGCGAGGAGCTATGATTTCTAAAGGACAAGTGCTGAATGAACAAGTAACTGAAAGTGCTACTTTTTGTATTTTGCGCCCTCTTATGCCATTTCTAAATAAAAAATCGCCAATACATATTGAGAAAATTGTATCGCACTCGGAGAGCCATAACAGCACGCATATGACTGCTGTTATCAGGCGAGTTTTTAAGCTATTCAGCGGCTCGGTGCAAGTTTTTGGCGAGGCCCGCTCTCAGAGAAGAGAAACGTACATAGAAGAACCATCACCAAGAGTTCTGTTCGACAATTTTTTTGCACACATTGTGGCATAATGCTGCTAGTTCCGTAAACTCCAAAATCAGATGACGTTTTGAAGCGGTGTATGGCCACGCATTGTAAAGTAACAAAATTAACAAAAGGCATTTATTTTATCAGAGTGCGAATCCATTTGTGATACAGCTTGGAACTAGTCAAACACCTTAATGTTGAGTTGCTTATTACCTTGCCTCCTTACGGAAACACTTGCGTTCAAACGTTAAAATGCTCCCATAAAGATGGTTCTTCTATAGATGCCTCTCATCTTGGCCCCTTGAATCCGTAGTGGAGTGACCTAGCCAGTAAAGCTATTAAAAATACAGCAAATAATACAAAATTCACTGAAAATTTATTTTTCTTTTAAGTAAAAAAAAGTAAGCAAGTAGACAAAATCAACAAAGGTTTTAAAAGATGTTCATGTTCGAACGCCTCGCCTAACTTTAGCAGATATAATTTTTTTTTTAATATCCTCTAAATTTTGATTATTGAGAGTATCTATTGAAAATAATGCTAAATCAGAAGTTCTAACTTGAGTCATTGTGCTCCTTAGGTGTGTTTTTAGTCTACGCAATACACTAAAAGATCTCTCCGCACTTGCTATACCTATGGGCAGCGTTACAAACAATCGAAAAACTTATTCAACATTGGGGAAAATATCGTACATTTTCTGTTCAACTAAATATTCTAGACCAGTACACCTCTATCACAACAAGGGTTATCACGTAAAAAATATATATCCTGAAATTGCATCATTTCATCTATCAAAATAGGGGAAATAAATTTATATGTATTACTTAATAATGTACATGTATGATCTTGCACTGTTTTTCTTGAAGACTGGATTTAGAAAACCTGAAATAATTCTGTAACATCTTCCAGACCCTTAATTCTGTCAGACATTTCGTTTACCATTGCATCTATTACATTAGTTTTAAAATCGATTACAGGATCTACAACAGGAACGTTTCTGGTGCCTTCATCGTGAAATTTTTTAACTATTCTAATTCTTTTTCTTTTTAGATGCATGTGTTCTTTTCAATTTGCATGTGTTCAATTTTTTTGATGTAACATCGATAGTTTGCAGAACATCATTCCAAAAAAATTAAAATCATCAAATGTGAAGGTCTATAAAGCTGGCACCTCTTCAAAATTCAAATTTGATAAAACCAGAATTATGTGCTAATTATGTGCCGCAATCGCGATTTTTGTGTTCGAAGCCTTCAATGAAAGAATCAAACTTTACTAGTGGGGGTGCTAGCTTAACAGCCAAGGTAGCACTCACCCATCCGAAAAACTGGGATACCGATACCAAGTAAGCACTACAGTTACGTTCTATTTATGTGCTTTTCAAATACCCTGGAGCGAATTCGCTAACTCAACCCCTTGTGCAAGAAACTCACCCCGAATGGAATGAGCCATAAGAGGCGAAATCTATAATAATCGAGCAAACAAGTTTTTATTAAAACGCGATATTGTTGCAGTAATTATGTGTTCTCCAGATATGATATTCCCGATATTTGTACTCGCACCCTTGTGCGAAAAACTCACCCCGAACGGAATGAGCCATACGAGGCGAAATCTATAATAATCGAGCACACAAGTTTTAACCAACGCGATATTGTTGCAATGATTATGTGTTCTCCAGATATCATATTCGCGATTTTTGTGCCCGGGCCGTTGTACGAATAATTCACCCCGAACGGTATGAGTCGTAAGAGGTGCAATCTTTAATAATCGAGAACATAAATTTTAAATAACGTAGAATTATTTCAATAATTATGTGCTCTCCAGATATGCTATTCGCAATTTTTGTGCTCGCTCCCTTGTACGAAAAATTCACCCCGAACGGCGAGAGCCATAAGAGGTGAAATCTTTTATACTCGAGCACAGAACTTTAAACCGGCACGATATTGTTGCAACCATTATATGCTCTCCAGGTATGATATTCACGATTTGTGTCTTAGCACCCTTATACGAAAAACTCACACTGAACTGTGTTATGCTTAAGAGGGAGGTAAAATCTTTAATAATCAAGAACATATATTTTAAAAGACGCAAAATTCTTTCAATAATTTTGTGCCCTCCAGATATGTTATTTAAGATTTTTGTTCTCAAACACAAAATTCACCCCGAACTGCATGAGCCCTAAGAGGTGAAATATATAATAATCGAGCACACAAATTTTAACCAACGCGATATTGTTGCAATAACTATGTGTTCTCCAGATATGATATTCGCAATTTTTGTGCCATCACCCTTATCCGAAAAAATCACCCCGAACTGTATCAGCCTTAAGAGGTGAAATCTTTAATAATCGAGAACACAAATTTTAAATGACGCCAAATTGTTGCAATAATGATGTGCTCTACAGATATGCTATTTACGAATTTTGTTCTTAACCCCTTGTGCGATAAACTAACCCCGAACGGAATGAGCCATAAGGGGTGAAATCCATAATAATAGAGCACAGAAATTTTAACGGAATCGAAATTGTTGCAATAAGAATGTCCTATCCAGATATGATATTCGTGATTTTTCTGCTCGCACCCATATACGACAATTTCACCCCGAAATATAGAAGACATAAGAGGTGAAATCTTTAATAATCGAGCACACAAGTTTTAACCAACGCGATATTGTTGCAATAATTATGTGTTCTCCAGATATGATATTCGCGATTTTTGTGCTCACATCCTTGTACGAAAAATTCACCCCGAACTCTATTAGCCTTAAGAGGTAAAATCTTTAATAATCGAGGAAATTTTAAATAACGCAAAATTATTTCAATAATTATGTGCTCCAGATATGCTATTTACGATTTTTGTGCTCAAACCCTTGTGCGAGAAACTCACCCCGAAATATATGAGCCATCGGCACCATACATTTTCTACAACTACCAATCAAAAGACGAATGTTTGGAGAAGGGACAAGTCATTACACCGCGCTAGCACTCCGGAAAAACAAATCGTGGGTCGAGTATGACGATTTGAAAGAAGGAGGGAAACGAGGAAACTTAGACTTCAAGGTGGCACCACATCTCATTGCGTACACCATTTGATTATATATATATATATATATATATATATATATATATATATATATATATATATATATATATATTGTGATTTCTAAGGGTGTCAAATTTATCAACACAATTAGCATAATTGGCATTATTTAAGAAATAATATGTTTTTTATAACTATAAGTGGACTTACGCCACTTTCAAAATCAATGAAATAACGTTTTCAAAGCTTTAGAAGAATTTTAAGGAGTGCATAGGTATATTAAATTTGCCTTGAAATAATAATAAAAATCAACTTTTATTCTTTGTTAACTAATTTTTACATTTCAATTGATATTGTTTTATACTTTAAAATAACTATGGTGGTAAAAATAGTACTTACTTACTTAAGTACTTATATTTTTGGTTTGTAAGTGGTCTCGTTTGTTGTATAGTGGTGCTAACTTATTGTTATTGTGGTTATTATTAAAGTTTTTCGATCTTCCCCATTGCTGAGATAAATCCAATGTTCTGTAGGATGCACCATTATCCTCGTTCGTTGTAGTTTTGTAAAATAACTTATATGGACCGCTTTCCTAAAATGTAATCCAACATATTTTAGACCAATTTACTCTTTCACCATCAGTTTTTTCCAGCCTTTTAAAAATCGCGTTTGCCTTAGTTCAAATGCACCTACATTTTACTAGAGTTACAATGAACTTATTCTTCTGAAGTGTGAACCTGTGTAAGTTCTGTGAACCTCTGGATATGATGGTTTCATCCCAGA
Organism: Phosphuga atrata; assembly: GCA_944588485.1. Lineage (NCBI taxonomy): Eukaryota > Metazoa > Arthropoda > Insecta > Coleoptera > Silphidae > Phosphuga > Phosphuga atrata. The sequence goes on from OX155899.1 coordinate 58,778,472, forward strand.
CATGCATGTGAACAGTTCGGAGTGAATTTTTCGTACAGGGGTGCGAGTACAAAAATCGCGAATATCATATCTGAAGACCACATAATTATTGCAATAATTTAGCGTCATTTAAAATTCCTGTTCTCGATTATTAAAGATTTCACTTCTTAAGGCTAATATAGTTCGGGGTGCAATTTTCGTACAAACGTGCGAGCACAAAAAATACAAATAGCATATCTCGACAATCTACACCTGTGATTCGGTTAAAATTTCTTTGCTCTATTATTATCGATTTCACCTCTTATGGCTTATACTATTCGGGGTGAATTTTTCGTACAAGGGTGGGAGCACAAAAATCGCTAATAGCATACCTAGAGAGCAAATAATTATTGCAACTATTTCGCGCCAGTTAAAATTTATATTCTCGATTATTAAAGATTTCACTTCTTAAGGCTAATAGAATTGGGGTGAATTTCCCGTACAAGGGTACGAAGCATAATTTTGCGTAATTTAAAATTTCTGTTCTCGATTATTAAAGATTTTACCTCTTAAGGATAATAAAGTTCGGGGTGAATTTTTCGTACAAGGGCGATGGCACAAAAATTGCGAATATCATATCTGGAGAACACTTAATTATTGCAACAATATCGCGTTGGTTAAAACTTGTGTGCTCGATTGTTATAGATTTCACCTCTTAGGGCTCATGCAGTTCGGGGTGAATTATCTGAACAAGAGTTTGAGAACAAAAATCGTAAATAGCATATCTGGAGGGAGAGCACATAATAATTGAAACAATTTTGCGTCATTTAAAATTTACGTTCTCGTTTATTAAAAATTTCACTTCTTATGGCTCATATATTTCGGGGTGAATTTCTCGTACAAGGGTGCGAGCACAAAAATCGCGAATTATATATCTCTAGAACACATATTTATTGCAACAATATCGCGTCGATTAAAATTTTTGTGCGCCATTATTGTGCGCCACCTCTTAGGGCTCATGCAGTTTGGGGTGACGTTTCCGTACACGGGTTTGAAAACAAAATCGTAAATAACATATCTGGAGAGCACGTAATTGTTGAAACAATTTTGCGTCGTTTAAAATATATGTTCTCGATTATTAAAGATTTTACCTCTTAAGGCTAATAGAGTTCAGGGTGAGTTTTTCGTACAAGGGTGCGGAGACAAAAATCGCAAATATCATACCCGGAGAGCATATAATAGTTTACAATATAGCAACAATATCGTGTCGGTTTAAATTTATGTGCTCGAGTATAAAAGATTTCACCTCTTAGGCTCTCACCGTTCGGGGTGAATTTTTCGTACAAGGGCGCGAGCACCAAAAATCGCGAATAGCATATCTAGAGAGCACATAATTATTGCAACTATTTCGCACCGGTTAAAATTTCTTTTCTCCATTTTTAAAGATATCACGTCTTATGAATCATACCGTTCGGGGTGCATTTTTCGTAAAAGTGTGCGAGCATAAAAATCGCAAATGTCATATCTGGAGAACACATAATTATTGCAACAATATCGCGTTGGTTAAAACTTGTGTGCTCGATTATTTTAGATTTCACCTCTTATGGCTCATTCCGTTCGGGGTGAGTTTTTCGCACAAGGGTTTGAGCACAAAAATCGTAAATAGCATATCTGGAGAGCACATAATTATTGAAACAATTTTGCGTTATTTAAAAATTTGCGTTCTCGTTTATTAAAAATTTCACCTCTTATGGCTCAGATGTTTCGGGGTGAATTTCTCATACAAAGGTGCGAGCACAAAAATCGTGAATTATATATCTGGAGAACACATAATTATTGCAACAAAATCGCGGTTAAAATTTTTGTGCGCCATTTATAGATTTCACCTTTTAGGGCTAATGCAGTTCGGGGTGAATTTTTGTACAAATGTTTGAGAACAAACATCGTAAATAACATATCTGTAGAGCACATAATTATTGAAACAATTTTGCGCCATTTAAAATGTATGTTCTTAATTATTAAAGATTTTACCTCGTAAGGCTAATACAGTTCAGAGTAAGTTTTTCGTACAAGGGTGCGAAGGCAAAAATCTCGAATATCATATCTGGAGAGCATATAATAGTTGCAAAAATATCGTGTCGGTTTAAATTTCTGTGCTCGAGTATAAAAGATTTCACCTCTTATGGCTCTCACCGTTCGGGGTGAATTTTTCATACAAGGGCGCGAGCACAAAAATCGCGAATAGCATATCTAGAGAGCACATAATTATTGCTACAATATCGCGTTGGTTAAAACTTGTGTGCTCGATTATTATAGATTTCACCTCTTATGGCTCATTCCGTTCAGTGTGAGTTTTTCGCACAAGGGTTTCAGCACAAAAATCGTAAATAGCATATTTGGAGAGCACATAATTATTGAAATAATTTTGCGTTATTTAAAATTTCTGTTCTCGATTATTAAAGATTTTACCTCTTAAGGTTAATAGAGTTCGGGGTGAATTTTTCGTACAAGGTTGCGAGCACAAAAATCGGGAATATCATATCTGGAGAACACAATTATGTGAAGAATTATGTGGAGAACATAATTATTGCAATAATATCGCGTTGGTTAAAACTTGTTTGCTCGATTATTATAGATTTCGCCTCTTATGGCTCATTCCGTTCGGGGTGAGTTTCTCGCACAAGGGGTTGAGTTAGCGAATTCGCTCCAGGGTATTTGAAAAGCACATAAATAGCACATAATTGTAGTGCTTATTTGGTATCGGTATCCCAATTTTTCGGATGGGAGGGTGCTAGCTTGACTGTTAAGCTAGCACCCCCACTAGTAAAGTTTGATTCTTTCATTGAAGGCTTCGAACACAAAAAACGCGATTGCGGCACATAATTAGCACATAAAGAGCACATAATTCTGGTGTTATCAAATTTGAATTTTGAAGAGGAGATGGTGCCAGCTTTATAGGCCTAAATTTCACGACGAATTATTGAATCTTTCCGGACAATTTACACATCGACTTGTTCATCTTGCCGTGTAGTTTCTGCATGCCGTAAATGATTACGCTGGTTTTTACCGTTTTCGAAAAAATCGATAAAAACCGAATTTTTTTGGAAATTTTTTTCCTGTTTTTTTTTTTGGTTACACGAAGGAAATCGAAGTGCTGAAAACAGTATTCCAGTTTATTTCGTTCTAAAGTTACAAATAAACAAATTTTATAATTTGTTCGCTGTACACTATCACACATTTCCTACTGATTTGGCGCTGTCGTAACTTTTGACCCGCTCACCACAGAGACTTCTAGTCTTCGCCAATCGATTCAGCGTCCCAAAATTAGTCGGAGAACGTATACAATATTCCTTGGGAAGCTTTCAGTTAAGAAATACCATCGACTCGGGAAGTCTAGACCGCGGAAACGACGAAATGCGAGAAAATCGATTTTTTCAAAATCGTTATTTTTTTAGTCACAGCAAAATTTAAAAACATTACTGAAAGCATTTTTGCTGCTGATTACAGATATGCAAATTATATTTCGCTAGCTCTTTCGGTTCACTTTCTCCTGCAAAAATTTTAGAAATTTTTATGAAATTTCGCCGCTCTAGTGGAGATCTCGGAAAGTACTGAATTTACCGCGGATAATCTTAGTGTATCCATAGGAAAATGACCTTCTGAAAACGATGCCGCAATCCGTTTTTAATTATCTGCAACCGTTTCCGAGATATCTACTTAGCAAATCGAGAATCGGGTAAATTTCAGTTTGATATTTATGGACGAATTATTGAATATTTCCGGACAATTTATACATCGACTTGTTCGTCTTGTCGTGTAGTTTCTGTGTGCCCAAAATGATTTCGCTGCTCTTTACCGTTTTCGAAAAAATCGAAAAAACCGAAAAAGCATGTATTTTTCGAACGAAATGATGAAAATTTTTGACGAATTTTTTTTTGCAAATTTTTATCGTGATTTTTTTTTGGTTACACGAAGGAAATCGAAGTGCTGAAAACGGTTTTCCAGTTTATTTCGCTCTAAAGTTACAAATAAAAAAAAATTATATATTTTTTCTCTGTACACAATCACACATTTCCCACTGATTTGACGCTGTCATAACTTTTGAACCGCTCACAAGAGAGACGTTTCGTTTTCACCAATCGATTCAGCGTCCCAAAATTAGTCGGATAACGTATATAATATTCCCTGGGAAAAGCTTTCAGTTAAGAAATACCATCGACTCGGGAAGTCTAGACCGCGGAAACGACGAAATGCGAGAAAATCGTTTTTCTCAAAATCGTTATTTTTTGAGTCACATCAAAATTGAAAAACGTTTCTGAAAGCATTTTTGCTTCTGATTACAGATATACAAATTATATTTCGCTAGCTCTTTCGGTTCACTTTCGCCTGCAAAAATTTAAGAAATTTTTATGAAATTTCGCCGCTCTAGTGGAGATCTCGGAAAGTCGTGAATTTACCGCGGATAATCTTAGTGTATGAACAGGAAAATAACCTTCTGAAAACGATGCCGCAATCCGTTTTTGATTTTCTGCAACCGTTTTCGAAATATCTATTTAGCAAATCGAGAATCGGGTAATTTCCGTTTGAAATGTCTCGACGAATTATTGGATCTTTTCGTACAATTTGCACATCGACTTCTTTGTCTTGTCGTGTAGTTTCTGTGTGCCGAAAATGATTTCGCTGCTTTTTACCGTTCTCAAGAAAATTGAAATAAAGCTAAAAAGCATATTTTTTTCGAACGAAATGATGGATTTTTTTTTAAATTTTTTTGCAAATTTTTGTCGTGTTTTTTTTTTTGGTTACACGAAGGAAATCGAAGTGCTGAAAACGGTATTCCAGTTTATTTCGCTCTAAAGTTACAAATAAACAAATTTTATATTTTTTTTCGCTATACACAATCACACATTTCCTACTGATTTGACGCTGTCATAACTTTTGAACCGCTCACCACAGAGACTTCTAGTCTTCACCAATCGATTCAGCGTCCCAAAATTAGTCGGAGAACGTATATAATATTCCCTGGGAAGCTTTCAGTTAAGAAATACATACCATCGACTCTGGAAGTCTAGACCGCGGAAACGACGAAATGCGAGAAAATCGATTTTTTCAAAATCATTATTTTTTGAGTCACAGCAAAATTTAAAAACGTTTCTGAAAGCATTTTTGCTGCTGATTACAGATATGCAAATTATATTTCGCTGGCTCTTTCGGTTCACTTTCGCCTGCAAAAATTGAAGAAATTCTTATGAAATTTCGGCGCTCTAGTGGAGATCTTGGAAAGTCGTGAATTTACCGCGGACAATCTTAGTGTATCCATAGGAAAATGACCTTCTGAAAACGATACCGCAATCCATTTTTAATTATCTGCAACCGTTTCCGAGATATCTACTTAGCAAATCTAGAATCGGGTAAATTTGCGTTTGAAATGTCTCGACGAATTATTGAATCTTTTCGTACAATTTACACATCGACTTGTTCGTCTTATCGTGTAGTTTCTGTGTGCCGAAAATGATTTCGCTGCTTTTTACTGTTTAAAATTGAAAAAAGCGAAAAAGCACATTTTTTTCAAACGAAATGATGGAAAATTTTTATTGAAACATTTTTTGGAATCTTTTTTCGTGATTTTTTTTTGGTTGCCCGACGGAAATCGAAGTGCTGAAAATGGTTTTTCAGTTTATTTCGCTCTAAAGTTACAAATAAACAAGTTTTGTATATTTTTTTGCTGTGCAGCATCTCGCATTTCCGACTGATTTCACTCTGTCATAACTTTTGAACGGCTCATCACAGAGACTTAGCCATCACCAATCGATTCAGCGTCCCAAAATTAGTTTGAAAACGTATATAATATTCTCTAAGAAGCTTTCACTTAAGAAATATTATCTACACGGGGAGACGAGACCGCGGAAACGATGAAATGGGAGAAAATCGATTTTGGCAAAATCGTTATTTTTTTAGTTACAGCAAAATGTAAAATCGTTTCTGAAAGCATTTTTGCTGCTGATTACAGATATGCAAATTATATTTCGTTAGCTCTTTCCGTTCACTATCGCCCGCAAGAAGCCGTTAGCGGCTCCACGAGAATAGAAAGTTTGAGAAACACTGATTTATACAAAACGTAAAATGTTTATAAACTATGTCAATTTTTATTCTGAAGGCTATAAAATATCAGTTTTCCGACCAATTCTTATTTCTGGATATAATTTTAAAAATATTTTTTAGTAAGATTTGAAATTCTGTTTCATTAATACCTTCAGGTTGGTAATGACTGGAAGTTGCATAAATGTTTGGCGTTCTTGTTAACTAAAATGGCGTTGTGTTGTGCGAGTAAGTATTTAATTTTCACACAATTAACTAACAATTACAACCTAGAGCTGCATTAAATATTCCCAAAATTCATTTCCCGAACCAAGATTCAAACAACACACATCCTCTCCCACCGTTTTATTTCACCGGGAATTATAACCTCTTCAACCACAAACTGTTTCTGTAACTTCAAAATGTACATATCTTCTACACCAAGCTAATTTTGAGTTTAGTTTCAAATGAGGTTCCGGATCATCCAGTAGTTTCTCCCTCGTCTGGGGCTATATTCGAACGAAGGATTATCGAAAAATATATTTTGGAAAATGGTGTGGATCCCCTAACAGGCAAGGAATTGACTGTGGAAGAATTAATAGAAGTGAAAACACCTGCGATAGTGAAACCAAAACCTCCAAGTGCAACAAGTATACCAGCAACTTTGAAGTTGCTGCAAGATGAGTGGGATGCTGTTATGCTATATAGTTTTACACAACGACAGCAATTGCAAACTGCACGGCAAGAATTAAGTCATGCTTTATATCAACACGATGCTGCTTGCAGAGTTATAGCTAGACTTAACAAGGAAGTCACTGCTGCTAGAGAGGCATTAGCTACACTTAAACCACAAGCTGGTATTACAAATGTTCCACAACCAGTAAGTTTTTATAAATATTTTTAAATTAAAATTAATTTCTATTTCAATCAAATATCATTGGTTGAGTAGTTTAATATATTTATTTATAAAAATAAACATTGATGTACATTTAATGCTTGCTGATTAATCATAAGACAAACACAATGAATTCATTAAAACATTCATATAAATTGCCTGGACTTTTCTGTGGATTTAAAGGATTTATTTTTTAGGCGGTTGCTGCCGAAGCTGGTGGAATTGCAAACCAACCAACGGAACAAGCTGGTATGAGTGCTGAAGTAATCCAAAAACTTCAAGATAAGGCTACAGTTTTAACACAAGAGAGGAAGAGACGTGGCAGAACTGTTCCAGAAGATTTAGTTACACAAGAAATTCTGAGATCATTCAGGACCATAGCTTCACATCCTGTAGGTCTTTTAAGAGTTTTATTTTCTTGGTGTATCTCAAAAAAGCCTCTCCTTCCCATGGTGCTACAAACCTCTATTTAATAACGTCTCTTTAGTCTTTTTGTTGATTTTTGTCCATCTACCTATAAATTTTTATTTAGATTATCCAAACAAGATTTTCAAGACAAAAAGTTAATAAATTTAACTGCAATATGAAATAAAAAGATGTATTTATTATTTTTTTAGAGTCTTCATTCAGCTAGTGTGCCAGGTATTTTAGCTTTGGATATAAATCCTTCAGATACAAGTAAAATTTTAACTGGAGGAAATGATAAAAATGCCACTGTCTTCAATAAAGATACCGAACAGGTGGTATGTATTCTTAAAGGACATACAAAGAAAGTTTCGAAAGTTATATACCATCCGGATGAAGATTTGGTAATAACAGCATCACCTGATTCCACAATTCGTATTTGGAATGTTCCAACTTCTCAAACCACGTTGTTGCTGAGATCTCATGAAAGTGCTGTTACTGGTTTGTCCCTTCATCCTACTGGTGATTACATTCTTTCAACATCTGAGGATCAGCATTGGGCATTCTCAGATATCAGAACTGGAAGGTTATTAACTAAGGTGGCTGATCAGTCTAATGTTGCTTTAACAACTGCCCAGTTCCATCCTGATGGTCTTATCTTTGGCACTGGTACTGCTGATTCACAAGTTAAAATCTGGGATCTAAAGGAACAAAGTAATGTAGCAAACTTTACAGGTAAACTATTTGAAGGTTTTATTTGTTATTCATGATTTAATTAATGTTTTCTTGTATCAGGTCATTCAGGAGCTATTACATCGATTTCATTTTCTGAAAATGGTTATTATTTAGCTACTGCTGCAGATGATGCCTGTGTCAAACTGTGGGATTTGCGGAAACTTAAAAATTTCAAAACATTGCAGTTAGATGAAGGATATCAAATCAAAGATTTATGTTTCGACCAAAGTGGTACTTATTTGGCTGTGGCTGGAACAGATATAAGGTCCTTATTGCATTCTTATTTATAAATCTTGTATTTTTATTATATCATAGAACATTTTACTTTTTTTTTTAGATTGTATTTATGTAAGCAGTGGCAAGAATTGAAAGTATTTAATGATCATACTGCAGCAGCCACAGGAGTTAGGTTTGGAAAACATGCTCATTATATTGCATCAACTTCGATGGATCGCACATTAAAATTATATGGTCTTGAGTAAACGAATTATGGTTTATTTTAAATTATGACTGGTAATGTGGATTTATGTACAAAAAATAATGAATTAAACTTCCAGATTGCGCTAATCCCTTTTATACTAACTGTCTTTTGTAAGGAAAGAAGAAAAAGATTAATATAAATGTTAAAAATTTATTCAGATAAATCTGAGACTTAAACTAACATCTGTTTCATTCTTCTCAGCAGCAATAGTTTCTTGTGAAGAGAGTTGTCTTTTTATTTCAAAACTAATTATTCCAAAAGCCATTCCAGTGTTGAGACTCTCCACTCCATTGTTCAAAGGGATATTCAATCGAACTCCATTTAATTCCTTTGCTAGTTTATATGATTCTTCACTAATTCCTTCGGTTTCGCCCCCAATTATTAAAACTATTTCCTGGTCTTTTGGAAATCTTATACTATAATAGGGCAGGATTGGGACGTTTTGTATTAAGCTAATTATATTACTGCTATCACCAGAAACTAGATTATTATCAGCAATATATAATTGGTTATTTGTTGGTAAAATACTTTTTATTTCTGAAAAATCTTGTTTGTTGTGGATTCGAAGTCTAAAGTGGCTTCCAGCTGCACTTCGCGTTACTTTTGTGTCCCACAAATTTACACAACCTGTAATAAAATTATAAATTAAAATATTAAAAAAAAATGTTTCCACGTTATTGTAATTTAAATGAATCTAACACAAAATAACTTTTTTAAGTATAGAAAATTAATAACTTTTTCAAATCACACATGGTAGTAATTACCTTTAGTCAATACTAATCTTTGGCATCCCATAGCAGCTGCGCCCCTTAAAACTGCGCCCAAATTGCCAGGTTCTCTAATATTATCACAAATAATTGTGATGGGTAGGGGATTGTTTGGTTCATATTTACTTACATCTGGTGTTTTAAAAACTCCTAAAAACCAAATATATTTAACACAAAACAACGCGAAAATAATTCTGAAATATACCCATTAATCCAGGTGATGTAGTAAGATCTGACCACATTTGCATTTCTTTATAAGGCATCTTAAAAATTTGAGCCCCAATTTTAGGCAAATGTGGTTTCAAGTATTCTATTTCATCTTTCCTTGTAAATATCAAATATTTCAATTTGCATCCCGTTATTAAAGCTTCTTGTATAAGTCGTTTACCTTCAAGTAAAACCAAATCTTTTTTCAGTTTCTCCTTTTTTGATTTCAACATAGTCAACAAAGTGCCAACTCTGGAATCATTGTTCTTCATTTTTGTGTAAATGATGTTCCCTTCATTGTCTATAACAGTTTCCAGCATATCTGTTGGTTTCACCTTTGCAATTTTATGTTTCTGTTTGGAAATTCTTAATTCGTGTCTGTCTACTTCTTCTATATCTATTGGAGTTGTTTGAGCAACTGCTTCCTGCCTCCATTTGATTTTTAGTTCTTCTTTAAAGTTATCTTTGCTTTTCTAAAACGTAAATTATGAATAAAATAAATTGAGGTGTTCAATCTGGGGGCATGGGCTACTTTAGGCTTGGCCCTCAGGCAATGGGTGATATTTTTGTAAGTTGTTGAATCAAGAAAATTTAACCCTTATCGTTGATGAATATTTCAAAATTTGCTTCAGAGATTTTGGTTTTTGAAAATGTGGCAATTTTTGCAAATTATTTTGACGTTTTCGTCCAATTTTGACACAAAACAAAAGGATTTTGCAAGGTTTGTCCATTCAAAAAACCAAAATTTGCTTCGAATAGAAATTTTGGTTTTTTTAAATTTGGCAATTTTTGCAAATTATTTTGACATTTTCGTCCAATTTTGTCACAAAACAAAAGAATTTTGCAAGGTTTGTCCATTCAAAAAAACAAAATTTGCTTCGAATAGCTATTTTGGTTTTTGAAAATTTGGCAATATTAGGTTAATTATTTTAAAGTTTTCGTCCAATTCTTACACAAAACAAAAGAATTAGCAAGGCTTGTCCATTCAAATCAACAGAAAAACTAAATTTGCTTCAAATAGAGATTTTGGTTTGTAAAAATTTGACAATTTTTGCAAATTATTTTGAGGTTTTCGTCCAATTCTGACACAAAACTAAAGAATTTTGCAAGGCTTGTCCATTGAAATCAAACAAAAAAACAAAATTTGCTTCAAATAGAGATTTTGGTTTGTAAAAATTTGGCAAATTTTGCAAATTATTTTTAAGTTTTCGTCCAATTCTAACACAAAACTAAAGAATTTTGCAAGGCTTGTTCATTGAAATCAAACAAAAAAACAAAATTTGCTTCAAATAGAGATTTTGGTTTTTGAAAATTTGACAATTCTTGCAAATTATTTTGACGTTTTCGTCCAATTTTGACACACAGCAAAAGAATTTTGCAAGGTTTGTCCATTCAAATCGACAAAAAAACAAAATTTGCTTCAAATAGAGATTTTGATTTTTGAAAATTTGTCAATTTTTGCAAATTATTTTGACGTTTTCGTCCAATTCTGACACAAAACAAAGGAATTTGCACAACAAAATTTGCTTCGAATGAGATTTTGGTTTATGAAATTTTATCAATTTTTGCAAATTATTTTGAAGTATTCGTCTAATTCTGACACAAAACAAAAGGATTTTTTTTGCAAGGCTTGTCCATTCAAATCAACAAAGAAACAAAATTTGCTTCGAATAGAGATTTTGGTTTTTGAAAATGTGGCAATTTTTGCAAATTATTTTGACGTTTTCGTCCAATTCTGACACAAAACAAAAGAATTTTGCAACGTTTGTCCATTCAAATCAACAAAAAAAAACAAAATTTGCTTCGAATAGAGATTTTGGTTTTTGAAAATGTGGCAATTTTGGCAAATTATTTTGACGTTTTTTCGTCCAATTTTGACACTAAACAAAAGAATTTTGCAAGGTTTGTCAATTCAAATCAACAAAAAAACAAAATTTGCTTCGAATAGAGATTTTGGTTTTTGAAAATGTGACAATTTTTGCAAATTATTTTGACGATTTCGTCGAATTTTGACACTAAAGAAAAGAATTTTGCAAGGTTTGTCCATTCAAAATAAAAAAAAATAAAAAATTGCTTCAAATAGATTTTGTTTTTTTTTTAATTTGGCAATATTAGCAAATTATTTTGACGTTTTCATCCAATTTTGACACAGAACAAAAGAATATTGCAAGGTTTGTCCATTCAAATTAACAAAAAAAAAAACAAATTTTGCTTCAAATAGAGATTTTGATTTTTGAAAATTTGGCAATATTTGCCAATTATTTTGATTATTTTTCGTCCAATTTTGACATAAAACAAAAGAATTTTGCAAAGGTTGTCCACTCAAATCAACAAAAAATTTAATTTCGAATAGAGATTTTGGTTTTTGAAAATTTGTCAATATTTGCGAATTATTACAAACAATACAAAGTTATAGCACCCCTGCACCTTGTGCCTTATCGTTGGAAAGATGAATATTTCAAAATTTGCTTCAGAGATTTTGGTTTTTGAGATTTTATCAATTTTTGCAAATTATTTTGACGTTTTCGTCCAATTTTGACACAAAACAAAAGGATTTTGCAAGGTTTGTCCATTCAAAAAACCAAAATTTGCTTCGAATAGAAATTTTGGTTTTTTTAAATTTGGCAATTTTTGCAAATTATTTTGATATTTTCGCCCAATTTTGTCACAAAACAAAGGAATTTTGCAAGGTTTGTCCATTCAAAAAAACAAAATTTGCTTCGAATAGATATTTAGGTTTTTGAAAATTTGGCAATATTAGGTTAATTATTTTAAAGTTTTCGTCCAATTCTGACACAAAACAAAAGAATTAGCAAGGCTTGTCCATTCAAATCAACAGAAAAACAAAATTTGCTTCGAATAGAGATTTTGGTTTGTAAAAATTTGACAATTTTTGCAAATTATTTTGAAGTTTTCGTCCAATTCTGACACAAAACTAAAGAATTTTGCAAGGCTTGTCCATTGAAATCAAACAAAAAAACAAAATTTGCTTCAAATAGAGATTTTGGTTTGTAAAAATTTGGCAAATTTTGCAAATTATTTTTAAGTTTTCGTCCAATTCTGACACAAAACTAAAAAATTTTGCAAGGCTTGTTCATTGAAATCAAACAAAAAAACAAAATTTGCTTAAAATAGAGATTTTGGTTTTTGAAAATTTGACAATTCTTGCAAATTATTTTGACGTTTTCGTCCAATTTTGACACACAACAAAAGAATTTTGCACGGTTTGTCCATTCAAATCGACAAAAAAAAAAAAAATTTGCTTCAAATAGAGATTTTGATCTTTGAGAATTTGTCAATTTTTGCAAATTATTTTGACGTTTTCGTCCAATTCTGACACAAAACAAAGGAATTTGCACAACAAAATTTGCTTCGAATGAGATTTTGGTTTTTGAAATTTTATCAATTTTTGCAAATTATTTTGAAGTATTCGTCTAATTCTGACACAAAACAAAAGGATTTTTTTTGCAAGGCTTGTCCATTCAAATCAACAAAGAAACAAAATTTGCTTCGAATAGAGATTTTGGTTTTTGAAAATGTGGCAATTTTTGCAAATTATTTTGACGTTTTCGTCCAATTCTGACACAAAACAAAAGAATTTTGCAACGTTTGTCCATTCAAATCAACAAAAAAAAACAAAATTTGCTTCGAATAGAGATTTTGGTTTTTGAAAATGTGGCAATTTTTGCAAATTATTTTGACGTTTTCGTCCAATTTTGACACTAAACAAAAGAATTTTGCAAGGTTTGTCAATTCAAATCAACAAAAAAACAAAATTTGCTTCGAATAGAGATTTTGGTTTTTGAAAATGTGACAATTTTTGCAAATTATTTTGACGTTTTCGTCGAATTTTGAGGTTTGTCCATTCAAAATAAAAAAAAAATAAAAAATTGCTTCAAATAGATTTTGGTTTTTTTTAATTTGGCAATATATGCAAATTATTTTGACGTTTTCATCCAATTTTGACACAGAACAAAAGAATATTGCAAGGTTTGTCCATTCAAATTAACAAAAAAAAAACCAATTTTTCTTCGAATAGAGATTTTGACTTTTGAAAATTTGGCAATATTTGCCAATTATTTTGACTTTTTCGTCCAATTTTGACATAAAACAAAAGAATTTTGCAAAGGTTGTCCACTCAAATCAACAAAAAAACGAAATTTAATTTTGAATAGAGATTTTGGTTTTTGAAAATTTGTCAATATTTGCGAATTATTACAAACAATACAAAGTTATACTATTCCGCATGGGCTATAATGCAATGTTCAGAATATTGCAATCAAAAAGTTCAGTTCAAAAAATTAATTGGCAGAGAAAGGGTTAAAGTAAGGTCCTTAGATCCAAAATTATAAAGAGACTGTGTAGGGAAGCTGAAAAAGTTTAGCAAAGAAAACAAGGTTCAGACACATTAGTATAGAAGGCAATGAAGAAATTAACATGCCCCTTTGTAAATCACGAACCATTCTGATTTATCATTTTTTCCTTGTGATTTATTCAAGGTTTGATGGATGGACCATATTAAGTATTATCTTATTTTAATTATATGAAGAAATGTAAAGAAATATTATTCGATATTTACTGGATCACTAATTGAATCCATTTAAAAATTGAATTCACTCACTTGTGGGGCTTCAAATTCTTCATTCTCTTCTTGTAAGCGATTGACTGGTCTTCTAGGTGCCCACCTTGCATAGTGTCTTATTTTAACTTGGGGGGCAATGAATTTCTGCAGACAAGTTTTAATTAACTGAGACATATTTGGCTTATAGTTATTAACACATTTAAAAACAAACAAAAGTTAGGTTATATAAAACAACAAAATACCAACTTAAAATTTATTTTAAGATTCCTTATTAAAATACTCAGATGTATAAGGTTCTTCATGTAATTACAAATTAATTTGAAGGATTCTAATTTACATATCTTAATCTTAAAATTTGGAATTTGATTTATTATCATTTATCAAAATATCATTTATTTTGAATGAATTGGGCTTGTATGGATTTTCTTGTTTATTATTTAAACGTTGGTAAGGAACTGTCAGATCTCTTACACTTAAAAATGGCAGATGTGGAGGTAATACATTTGTCACGTGTGTTAAATTTTCGCAAATATTATGTAAAATTTAGCCTTAATTGAACCGGATTTTGTGTTTTAGCTATCCAAAGCACTGAAGGATTTGCCCTACAGAACTCAAACCACCAGCCTCAACGAACGCAAAGAGGTTATTGAAAGTGTCATCAATGTTCTCCAGAATCCAGGCTAGTTCATTAATTATTATGTTCAATATTCTAAAAACAAAAAAAAAGTTAATAGAAACCCTTGTTTTTATACAAGTTGTCAAAATGTTCAGCAATTCCAGGTTACAACATGTTGTGTAAATCTTATGCAAATGTTTAAAACTTTTAGGTATAAATGAAAACATCGTCAAAGGGATTTGTAAAATCACTCAAAGCATTCTGCCGAAATACAGAGATAGTTCCTCACAAACACTAATCAAAGATTTACTAACCGCCCTTGTTACACACCATCCAGAATGGACTGCACAAACTTTAGTACCAGTCCTTTTGGACATTGGAAATCAGCACAAGAATATCGTTGCTACGTAAGTGACATAACACTCTTATAACAATTCTTATTTATATAGTTAAAATAAATTGATTTCATTTCATATGTCTAAGTTGGTGGATGGGTTATATATGTAACAATAGACTTGAGAGGGTTACCCCTAGAATATTTTTGTGGGGGTGTATTATATTTAATTGTCATACTATGAATTAAACAAAAATTACTTATTGTTGTGCATCTCCTGGTATCTAATGTCAATAATAGCTCAACTCAAACTGCTGGGCTACATGTTTAGATTCTTAATGTATGACAAATTAATAATAAAAAAATATGTATGATTAATAGGGCAACCAAAAATTTGCAAATGCATATATTTTACCATTCTACTTATAAAAGAATGGACTAGCCAGAAATGTGTTTCTGACCAAACTATAAATTTTGAGCCCTATTCGTAAGGGCATATTTTTGTATATTTCACAAATAAGAGCATAAATTGCATATTCGCTATGATAAGACATATTTCGAAATAACTGCATATTTTTAGTGCATATTATGCTCAATTTAGTTAATACATTTATATTCATTGATCTGATTTTTGACGGAAATCTCAAGGCGAGTATTAAATACGGCAGCGCTAGACAAGGCAAATCATAGCACTATTGTAAGACTGATGATTCAATAAAAATTGTGGGTGAAAGTTTCAATCGAGATTCGATTTTACTCTTTATATCAGATACCGCTCCATACATGGAAAAAGCAGCTCAGGCCATACAAACCAAAAACTATTTAGCCCTGACACATCTGACTTGCCTTGCACAGGGACTTCATGAGTTCTAATAGCCAATGTAAAAAAGTATTTTTGAAATCACCGTCAAGGGTAATGATTTTTAATGATTTGGCACTTCCTCCACAAGCAATAACTACTAGATGGGGAACATGGATTAATGCCACAATGTACTATGCCACCAACTTCGAAATAATTGTGAAAGTGTTCAATGTAGGTACTGGACATAGAAGAGGCCACATCAATCAAAAGAGCTACTAATTTCAGAAGAGCTACTGATTTCAAAAGAGCTACTAAATGACGGTGAAATAAAATTTGATTTAATTTTCATTGCCTCAAATTATGGATCTTTAACGCATCAATAAATTCGTTTGAAAAGTCTGGGCTACTGCTTCCTAAACAGATTGAGGTAATAGAACATCTAATTAATGGCTTTAACGGTGAAGCAACTAACTTTGTGAAAAAACTTGTTATTTAAAAAAAAAATTTTTTGCGTCTATAACTTCAGTTGATGTGGAAGGAAGTTTTTCAATGTACAAAAATGTCCTACGATCAAACAGAAATAGATTTCTTAGAGAACTTAAATGAGATGTTTGTCATAAAAATTATTATTATTATTATTATTATTGTAATAAAAATTAAAAAATTTGCGATTTTTAAAAAATTTGAAATTTAAATTATTTTGAAGTTGTATTTTTCTTTTGTATTTATGTTTTCGTACCTAGAATTTATAATTTTTTCAGATATTTTATTTCAGATTTAAGAGCATATAGTTTTTGAAATGCAAATTTTTAATTTTATAGAGCATTTTTTTATTTTTATAGAGCATATTTTCATCTATGTAGAGCATATTTTCATTGTTATAGAGTATATTTTCATTTTTATAGAGCATATTTTCATCTCTATAGAGCATATTTTGTTATAGAGCTTATTTTCATTTTTATAGAGCATATTTTAAGCGCTTAAAGTACTTTTTTAAGAGCATATTTTTGTTTGCCCTAATGATTAATAAAGTAAAATAAGGTATTTTATAGGTTTGACAAAAGAAAATAAATCATAATAACATCAATATTTATTGTACAAAGTTGGTTAATTAATGGTTATCAATGATTGTGATGAAAATCCTTCTTTTGAGGGAATTGATCTCTTCCAGACCCATTCTCTCAGGTCTGTTCTTTCAGTCCCAATAAATGTTCCCACTCAGAGCCATAACCAGGCAGGCGCCCAGGGCCCAGACGAAAGGGGGCCCAAAAAGGTCCAGACAATTTGAAATAATTAAAAAAATGACGAAAACGACGAAAGGGGGCCCAAAAAGTCCAGACAATTTGAAATAATTTAAAAAAATGTGCGCCTTTCAGCAGTTTTGTAAATATATAGTAGTAGCTTTATTAATAAATTATTTTATTGATAAAATTTAGTGTAGGTGGGGTCCAGTTAGGGTTGCCAACTTTTTTTGAGAAAAATAACGTATCAAATTATTTGGATAGGAAAAAACAAAGTACAGTATAATTTTTATAATCCGGCGGTTTGTTAATCAGTAATCCGGCGCTCTGGGAAACACCGGCGTCGGATATAAACCTCGCGCGCAGCTGAAATAAAGTCAAAAAGGACACTCTTAAACTCTGAACACTTGATTCGCGATTCTCGCCAAACTAACTCTACTCCACAATCGTCTTAGTAATTATTCCAAGAGCTTTGGTGTTATGCTGACAAACCATGACATAGCTTGGCTTCAAGGCACAAGCGAAGAAAATATATCTTTTCTAATGAAGAAATCCTTAGCCTAATTTGTTCCACGGATGACGATGAAGCTAACGATGACTTGAATGTATGAATTCGGCGAACTGTAACAAACGGTGACGCGTTTAAAACATGTAAAATTGTTATTGTCTTGTTTTCATCCTGATAATCCGGATTTGTTTGATAATCCGGCGGTTGTCTGGTTCCATATGTGTCGGATTATCAAGATTTTACTGTAAATGGAAGAAAAAAATAGTATTTTTCAAATTAACTTTTTGCACATGCTAAGAATTTTTTTGTTAATAACTGTATTGACCATTTCCATTGATCTAATTTTCGATTCATAACCAAAGTACTTGCGACTTTGCAATAGGAACGGGAGTAAGACTAGAGATAAACTTATCTGCAATGTTGTTCAACCTACTGCTGGAGGCAGTAATCAGAGAGGTGAATGTAACAGGCACCCTAAAAACTAGAGCAGCGGAAGTGGGAGCATACGCTGACGATTGACGATATATACATCGCATCAAGAGGTAGGGAGCACCTAAAAGAAATAACAGCGAGACTTGAACAAAAATCTGAACCATGCGGACTGATAATAAACGAAAATAAGACAAAGTACCTGAGATGTGGTAGGGAGCAAGTGACAGATTTAAGACCGATTCAAGTAAATGGTAGAAACTACGAGGAAGTGATCGAGTTTACCTACCTAGGGGCTAAGTTAACTAGCCAAAATAAGATGAGTGAGGAAATCGCTCACAGAATTATGATAGGGAGGAAAGGATACTTTGCCAACAGGAAACTGCTAAGATCCAAACTACTGAGCAGAAAAGCTAAACTGAAAGTGTACAAAACACTAATCCGTCCAATAATCACTTATACGGGGGAAACATGGACACTATGCAAAAGTGGTGAGGAAGCTTTAAGAGAGTATGCGAAAGAAATATCATAAGAAAAAGATATGGAGGGATACAGGAAGAGGAATAATGGAGAATTAGAACCAACGCAGAAATAGATGGAATACTTGAGGGAAGAGACATTGTGAGGCATGTGAAGGCGCAAAGGCTAAGGTGGTTCGGGCACATCATGCGAATGAAGGACGACCGAACCCCAAAAGCTCTGACGTTATGGTTGCTTGCCGAAAAGAGATCGAGAGGCAGGCCACGAATACGATGGAGAGACGACGTTATTAAAGACTTGAAAGTACTCGAGGTGCGGCAATGGCCCCACACAGTACAGGACAGAAGGATATGGAGGGACGTTGTAAAGCAGGCCAAGGCCCATAGAGGGCTGTAGCGTCAAGAAAAAAAAAAAAACAAAGTACTTGCGCCAAATTAAGTAAAAGGGTAAACATAGAGACATTTTTTTTAAATCATTTTCTTTATTTTCTTATACAAGCAGTCACACAAAAATGACTGTATATCAAAACAATATTTTCTGTCACAAATCAAGTAGCCTATAGCAAGTTTTACTGTATTATGTACATTATGTGCATAACAGTTGCCTTTTATTAGATTTGAAGCTTCTTTGTGAATATATGTATACTATGAGTGGTGAATGCCAAAATTTGCATTGCAATTGTCTGCACTGAGTCCTGATGATTGATAGGTTGTATCAATCATCAGGACTGGATAGGTTGTATCAATGATAGGTTGTAAGAATCCATAGACTCCACCATAATAGCTTCAAACATGCCATTGGCAGATTCGTTAGAATTTTCGTAAAAATCTAGCAGTTTATTGTGGATCCCATTATTTCCTGAAGTATATTGGACCAAAGAGAATAATTTAATGTTGTTTTTATTTGTTGCATCTGTATGAAGACAGAAAAATAAATCTTCATCATTTATGACACTTCACAGAATTATTATTCATCCAGTATAGTTACAGCATTTCGTGCACCAGATGTTTTCTTTATTTAGTCTTGTATAGATAGATAGTTCAGTAATTACCCATATGAGTGTTTCGTTTTACACATCACAGTACAAATTGAAAATAAAGTATATTATCGCATTTACATTCACAATTTATTTCTATGCAAAAGTATAAAGTATATTTATCGAAAATAAAGTAGGATACGTTATTATAAAGTATGCTTGGCAACTGTAGGTCCAGTAGTGCCCAGGTCTTGCCCAGGGCCCCAAAAAGCTAGTTACCATGTTGTTCCCACCTCTCAAAATGTCTTATGTAACATTATCATTATTGTTTGGTGCGCCAGTAGGCGGTAGACCTATGAAAATGTCGTTTTTCAGATTTTCTACAGTGTGTAGTTTTCCAGTTCAATATTTATGGTCTGAAGGTTGTTGCCTAAATGATTTTTGAAGGAGATCAATGAGGGTGTGTTGGCAGTTTCCTTGAAGGTGTCACTAATATATTACTCATATGATACAGTATGAAACATCTTTCCTTGGAATGTTTCTTGCTGTGCCCTCTGAGTTGATTTCCATTGCTGCTGTGAAGAAAATAGAGTGGTACATTATAGTGGTCATACTGGCCATCCAGTATATTCCAATAGGATCAGGATAAGATCTGCTCTCTGATAGCGCTCTCACATGGATGACATACCTAGTTTGGTTCATTAAACCTTATAGGGAAAATCCCTTAGTTCAGGAGAGATTCTGGTGATTTATCACT
Organism: Phosphuga atrata; assembly: GCA_944588485.1. NCBI lineage: Eukaryota > Metazoa > Arthropoda > Insecta > Coleoptera > Silphidae > Phosphuga > Phosphuga atrata. The sequence continues at coordinate 58,798,720 of OX155899.1, forward strand.
TTTTCCAGTAGTACAATGTTTTAACAAAATTGGAGCTAACTGTAAACTCCAGCACTGACCTTATGTACAGGTGTTTTGTACAGGCGGTGTATAGTACCTGCTAGTGATAACGAAATGTAACGAATGCCAATTTTTAAGCATTCACGAATACAGATGCGAATATCTGCCGCCGATATTTGCCAATGCGAATATTCAGTTAAATTAATTTTGACGTTAGTGTGATGAGCGATTTGTTAAAATGAGTAAATCAGTCTCCAGTCTTCTACTAATATGGACTAATTCGCGAATGCGAATTAGTATGTTATGCAACAAGTGCGGTAAGTTGTCAATTGCCCACGAGAGCGAAATTGGGCGCACGAACGAAGTACGCTCATTCGCTCTCGAGGACAATTGACAACTTACCGCACTTGTTGCATAACATACTAATTCGCATTCGCGAATTTTTCGAAAATATTTCTTGTTACAGAGGCTGATAAAATTTTTTATTACACATGCGAGGGGACTTATCTTACAAGTTTCGGATCCAGGGGCCATCCAAAGAAAGCGGAATCATAAATGAAGAATTTGCTTTTTCAATTGTCTCTTTGGTGGTGTGCATTCATCCTAAGATCACTTATCAGTCTCCTGTATCACCATTTACACTCATTTTAAAATGTTTTCTTTAATTTTTATTTTGTAATGAAAAAAAAAATCACGTCACTTCACAAATAGTCACTTTCACGTCACTTTTTTTAATATTGAGGTTTTGATTGTGTTTATTCTATTTATTCAATTGTTTTTCTTAATGTAACCTACCAATTCTTATTGAATATTTCCGTGCGTTACCCAAGTTATGTGGTAATAATTGAATTGACAAAAACAGCCATTTGTCGCACTAAAAAACGGGCGCCAATATAGTACTTGAGTAATAAAAACGAATATTCGTTACATCACGTAAGCGATGTAAGTACCCACGAAGTACCACACGTACCACAGACTGGTACACGTACCACCGAGACCACAATTTCCGATTTTTTTGAAAGATTTGCACCTGTACCCGTATAAGATTCAATTAGTACCAGAATTGAATACATACATGATACAGCTCCCGTCGCACGCTTGCAGACTGGGGCAGCTAGAATCATCCTCGGCATCATCTTCAGTGAAAAAATCATCTTCAGCGACGAACCGCAGCTTTTGCTAAATGGATACTTAAATAAACACAACTGCCATATTTGGGGCCACACCCAACCACGGTAGATACTGAAGGCTCACTTGTATCCTGAGAAACTGATTCTTTGGTGCGGATTGTGAATGAGCGGCATCATTGGTCCGTACATCATTCGAAACCAAAGAGATCAGGCGGTGACTGTATAGAATCATGAAAGGAAACTTTTTGTGACCCGCAGGGCACGATATGAGCATAGACATGTGCTTCCAACAAGATAGAGCCGCGTGCCACACAGCGGGTGATATGCGTGTGTAATTGAATGAGAAGTTCTTGAGGCACGTTATTTCGAAAAGAGCTGACGTCGAGTGGCCAAGATCGTGCGATCTAACGACCTTAGACTTTTTTCTTTGGGCCTACGCTGTGGCCCTAAGTGGTTGGTGTTTGGTGTGCGCCAATAAACCAATAACTCTTTCCCAACGTGAAACAACGTTAATCGGACCATTGCGGAAAACCAGCTCGACACTCATCGAATGAAAGAAAGAAGAAAGTCTCCAACACTGCACGTGGAGGCCATTTGCAGCATGCAATTTTTAAAACATAATGGTATCGAATGCTGTTTATCATATCTCAGATGCAACTATACTTTCTTTAATTTCTAAGTTGACCCGCGCTTGTTGAAAGGGCCGTTACTTATATTAGGTTGATGCATAAATATTGCGACTTTATTATTGCGGCTTTCAACAAAATTATTATCTTAACGATTTCAAATTTATTTAATGATTATTCCGGAGCGTAGTCACTTCTTCAAGAAAAGCTTCCCATTTGCTTGGCAGACGGTGGATTCGATGGGCAAAGAAGGCACGGTTCTTGGTTGCAATCCACGCTTTGACATCGGTTAGCTACTCTTCTTAAGGTGCCGTACCTTCTGAGAGCTTAGGTTTCCTCTCGCGCATACTTGTGGAACGAATCATCCACTAATATACGGAACCTAACAGTTTATCGCCGGTTCCGAACGGCACTAGTTGAGAGGTTTAATAGGCAGAATTTCTCGTGGTAGTTTGTCCTTGCTTTCCACGAGGTGGCCACAGCATAGTTCCGTGAATTTTTTTTTCACGGTTTAGCCGGGGATTCAACCGGTCTCATGTATAGCTAGCAGATGCGTTCACCACTATACCAATATGACCATGGGTTACTAAGTCAACCAAACTGTCGAACATTTTCTTCGTTTACCAGTTTTTCAACGAACGAATGACGTGATAGTCTGTGGAGCTTCGGTCGGTGAATATGGCGTGACGAGATTCTTTACAAACGGTTTGCTCATTTCGTTGCAAGAAATCGGTAAAAATGTGGAGACGTTCGCCTTCGTTTTTGTTGGAGAGTTCCTGATGGAACCAATCGATCCAATTTCCACACCCTTCCGAACTTTTTAAGACGACGCACGATTGTGGTTTGGTGGACATTGATGTCGTGGGCTAGCATTCGTGTTGTTAAGCTTTCGTCCTTTTCCACTGCCGCTAGAAGGTTTTTTTCGTTGATTTCGACGGCCTGGCCGTCGAAATCCGATGGTTGTCCTCTACCTCCCTCATCTGCAATGTTCGTGTCGCGCATTTTGAACCATCTCTCGACTTGGCTTTTGGTGATTGTTCCCTCGCCGAAAAGTTCGTTGAGATTAGTATGATTTTCAACACGCATTTCTATTAACTACAACAAATTTACAAAAAGCTTACAAAGCACCAATTTTTGTAACGAAAAAAATACGCGAGAAAAGCCGCATAATTATGCATCAACCTATATTTTTTACATATGATCACACAATATAGGTCCTCATGTTATCTTTATTACTCATGTTATTAAAAACACAGAAAAGTTTCTATAGTTGAACAAATAGATTTTTTGGTTCACTTAGTTCCTGCAGATTGAACAATCCACTGCACTTAGTTAATCATTAGACCATAGTGATCTTTTAGTAAATTCTAGATCACATCGTTAATATTAAAAATGACAGGTGTGACAGAAGATACGAACCAAGCTGACTCATTTTATTTTCTCTTGTGATCACTTATACAGGGTGCGGCAACATAACTCCTTTTTTGAAAATAAAATAAAACTCATTTTAAATCACAATTTTTTCCTTTTCTTTTCTATAATGTAGGTACATACTAAAGTTTTGTTTTACATAGTTTAGAAAATTATGTCAGGTAGTTGATGCCCCCCACTGTCCATACACTGAGTAAGCCCAGTTCTGGCACTAGCCATGACCCTTATCAGCATATCAGCGGTTATGTTGGCAATCTCCGCCTGGACATTGGCCTTAGGTCTGGTAGGGTCCTTGGACGCTTGACATACACGCGGGATTTCAAATAACCCCACAAAAAGGAATTGTAAGTGGCCAAATCGGTTGAGCCGGCTGGCCACTCTAAATTATTGAGATGAAGCGCCCCGGGAATTGTTCCCTCAAAACAGCCTTTGATGCCCTTGAAGTGTGAGCCGTTGCACCGTCTTGTTGGAACCAAACGTCCCCTAAATCTAATTCATCAAATCGGCGAAACAATTCGTTCACTTAAACATGTTCACTTACCGGTCCGAATTCACTGTCGTTGTGACCTCATTTTCTTCAAAAATACCAGGGACCAACAATCGCAGCTGTGGAAATTGCACACCACACTGTGACTTTAGGTAAATGTAAAGGCTTTTGATGCAAATCTAGGGGATTGGTGTCGGCCCAGTAGCGCATGTATTGCTTGTTAACGTGTCCACTTAAGTAAAAATGGGCTTCATCACTGAAAAAACAATAGCGTCCTTAGGAACGTTTTCGAGAAGTGCGTCACATGCGTTTCTTCGATTTCGCGCTTCACCTGAGAGTTGCTACACAATCGCCAACCTGTAGGGATATGGTAATGACGATCATCGTGAAGAATTCGTCTCACTTAACGATCTGAATGTCCAAGAGAAAACGCATGTTTGCGCGCAAAATGCCATGGGAATTGCAAGATTGAAGCTCTCACTGCTTCAATGCCCTGCAGTGATCTGGTGCGCCAAGGAACACTACAGTTCTTTGTCTTGTCGCACTCCCGGTTTGTCGGAACGTAGTGACACATGTAACAATTGATTTCCGGTTCGGGACAGGAACCAACTGGACTCTATTGAAGCGATTTCGAAAGGCGCCATTTGTTGCGATCACAGAACAGATCAGGCGAAAGTAGGCCTCGACGGCAAACGCACGCTCTTCCATATATGTAGTACTGTCTATATTGCGTCTCTGGAAGCAAAAGTTCCGAAATCGAAACGAGATAGCAAGCATATTGCTGTACCGTAGTCTGACTGATGGCTGGGAAGCACAAAATTTCACACTTGACTCGACAAGATAATTGACGTCTGCCTAGTGCTTCGAGTTTTTCCGCATATATGGTTTCTTCTCGTTCTATGGCGTGTTAAATCCATATATCTAGTTTAATCATGTCGACAAGTTGTTACTTGTGTTTGTTGATCCAATCCCCGCACCCATTTGCAAATTAATAACAACTGTATATTTAATTGTCGGTTTTTTTCACGATTCCAGCAAAATGTGTGAAAAAGATGAGTAGGTATATTCATCAGAAATATACCAAGCTTTATTTAAGGGGCGAATAAGAGCGTTTTTTTTTTGTAGTCATTGATTATTACTTTTCACTGCCCATTTCATAGGAATGTGGTATAGACTACACCGTATTACATACTTATAACTGGACATTTAAGGGACGTACACCTCACGTTAAAGTTCACGTTTATATTTGCTGTCTAAATTTGCCGCATTTAACATGACAGCAGCGCAAGCGCAATGCTTATGTTTCACACTACGCTATAGCACTACTGCATGTTTTCTCTCCCTTCATCAGTGAACTCCCTGGCCATTCTTTTCCCATACTACACGCAATATAGATACTATATATGCGCTCCTCACCGTTCCAAAGCATGATGGCGACTGACCGGGCTGGACAACAAAACTTTAAAACCACGCCTTTCGAATGAGAGCACTGCCGCCCCGCTGCGACGGCTACAGACTGAATGGCGCGCATTTTAAAAAAGGGAGTTATGTTGCCGCACCCTGTATCAATATATAATGAATTTGTGATTATCATACACATAAATTCCAATTCTCTTATGTCTTTACAAACCAATACTTTTTAGCAAAAACATATCTAGATATCATTCAATTATTGAAACAATGTCTAGGTAACAGTTTTTTGACCAAAATATTATTTGGAGCAATATTTCGAAGGCTCTACCTTAACTGATTGTTGTACAAATACTAATTTAAAACACCCACATTTATTCCATTATACTTATCTAATCTTATCATTAAACAAATGTTACTACCATCATTCATTGAGCTTCACCATTTCTTTCAAATTCAATTTTCCTTAATGTCAACAACAATTTAAAATGTCAGTGTATTTTTTAATTTACGAAATATCTTCCGCACAAATCGCCGCATTATTTGATCTCTTTCATTTAATTTTCTCGTTCTTTCGTTTACACTTAATATCCGTTTTTGTTTGGTGCTGTCTTCACTTCATTATGGGTAAATAATGTTGCAGAAAACACACGGCTCAAAGTTGTTTGTACGCTCTGAAGTGGTCTTGTTTACTTCTAACAAACGGATGGAACAAGTCGCCAGATATTATGAAGACTAATCTTCCAACTTTGATCGAAGCTCAGATGTATTTGGTTTGTGGGATCGTTGCTTCCGGAAACGAAAAGAAAATAAATAAAGCGTTTGTTTTGGTGAATATATTAAGAGTATTATTTTTGGTTTATTTATTGAAGATATTTTTGGTTTTAGTTGAGCAATTCGTTAAGTGGAAAACCAGAATGCGAGAAGATTTATTTAGAGAATTTGAAGAAGTTCGAGCACAGCTATTTTGTTCCTGTATTTGGTGCAATGCTGTGCCAACATTTACACCAAAATAATGAGATTCTAAATGAATATATTGTAAGTAAAAAAATAAATTCATTGCTTTTAAGTAATGTTTTTTTTTTGTAGCCTGTATTTTTGGATGCATTTATAAAAACTCTTGTAACTGTAAAGACTAAACCACTAAATACATTAATTAAAGGTTGTTATCCTCTTTTGAAAGTGATCAATAATGAGCAGTTTAAGAGTTGCTTATTGCCAGCTTTGCAAAAGTCTATGTTACGAAGTCCTGAAGTGATTTTGGAATGTGTGGCTCTTGTAATTTCTGGAGTTAATTTGGATTTGAGTCCTTATGCTATGGATTTGGGAAAAAGTTTAATTGGTAATACAACGTTAATAAACTTTTTCTAATTCGTTAATATTAATATTTTTATAGCAAATTTGCATTCTAAGGATGATTTAGCACGGCAAGTTTCTGCAGATGCTTGTAAAAGATTGGCAAAACAGATCAGTGAATCTACGGCAATTGAAGCACTTTTAAAACAAACTTTTGCTGTATTCCATGGGTCTGATGGCAAACTCACAGTTGTAGAACATAAAATAAGTGTATTGGAGGTAACGAATTAGATTCTATAAGATTAACTTTTGTGTTTAATTTCTCTTATTGTGTAGGGTGCTGGTAATTTGAGTTTTAATTCAGTCAGCGACATCAGCCTCCAAAAGCTGACACTTACTGCTCTAGACCACTTTATCAAGGTGTTAGAAATTGAAGTGCATGATAAAACTTTGTGTTTTGCCCTTGAGATGCTATCGTTATGGACTGTTAAATTTAGTAATGAAGTGCCAAAGAAATATATTGATTGTATAAAGGTAATTTGTTTGTACATATTGTAGATTGTATTATAATCCATTTTTATAGAATGGTTTGGCCTTGAAAACTTCTACACCTTTAGTCCGTACTTCATACATTCAGTGTATGTTAACTACCTTCCAAGAAACCACAATAAATCAAGTGAATGTATTGGTGCCTGTTTTACTAAAAACTATTGAAAAAGCAGTGGCACAATCAACTCAACCTCAAGTTGTAACTGAAGGTCTCTCTGCTGCCTGTATGCTTCTGAAAGTTGCATCAGCACAATCAGAAAAAGAAAATAATTTGCAAAACTTATGGAACATTGTCTTAGATATGGATAAGCAACTATTTATTTCTGATAAGTTTTTGTCTATGGTAACAGATGAAGGTAAATTTATAAACAACAGCAGTTTTAACTCAAACTTCAATCCGTTTCTTTGAAGGTTTAATTATGGTCATGCAGTTGTGTGAAAAAGTGTTGGTGGAACACCCTGACAGGATTAATGGCAAAGCTGGTCCTTTGCATAAAGCTGTTCTAAGGTGTATAACCCATAATACTTACACTGTAAGAAGAAAGTGTTTGGAAATTTTGAGGAAAATGGTTGGAGGCTTAGGGGGAACTTCCTTGGCCCGAGCATTATTAAAAGAATTTTCTAAATTCTTAGATAATAACAAAATTCAGGTGCGTCTTATAAACCAAATTTATACCATTTCATAAATTAATAACATTTTAGAACAAAAACAATGACCCATCAGAAGCATTTGATGTATCTTCTCACATTGTTGTTGAATGTATAACAATATTCTGTTCAGCTTCTGGATTAAGTCCAGAAGATGTGCAATATTTAGCATTGGAAGCCTTAATACCTGCACACCATCCCTCAGTTCTTCAAATATCCTCAGATCTTTGGGTCAAAATATTAAGACATCTAAAATTGAAACCCAAAGACTTCACAATCCAACAAAAAAGTGTCATTGAAAAACTTTTATTGGATGAATACCTGGTTACAGAGAGTTATCAAAACGCGTTGTCTACTATTGTAAAACTAAATGGTCCCAGTTTTGTGCCAAAACTGGTTTCATCCGTCATAACAAGTTTAAGTGATGAAAAGATTTTGAAGATATCCAAAGATGAATATTTCACTTATTTAACTCCTGAAGGGGAGTTGTATGATAAGACTGTTATTCCAGGGTAAATTTCGATTATGTTGCTTTAAATTAAACTTTCTTACTTGTATGTAATCCTTAGGGATGATTCCAATAATACAATGAATATGAAGAGGGAGAGTAAAGTTTATAGTTTTAAAGAACAACAGGAGGAATTGCAACTGAGAAGGGAGTTAGAAGAAAAGAAAAGGAAAGAGGGCAAAATAAAAGCACCCCAATTCACCCCAAAACAATTGGAGGCTATTAAAAATCAAACCATTAAAGAACAAGCCATCCGAGATGAATTAAATAAGGTAGATTTTGCCCTATTATATCTCAATTTTTATATTTTACGTCTATAATGATGTCATTAAAGCACTCATATGGGTTCGTTAATGGCTCGCCGAGTGCGATACAATTTTCTCAATACGTATCGCCGAGTTTTTTATTTAAAAATAGCACGTAAGGGCGCAAAATTGAAAAAATAGTATAAAAAACTCGTTCGTAAGGCGTTTTTAAAATTCACGCTTATTGAACTCGTTCTTTAATTTACTATTATACAACATTTTCTTAATTTTTTTTTTTAGTTAAATTCAATTATTGATTCTTGTGTTTCAAAAATATTGGCAGCTGCAGAAGGAAATCCAAGAGAACTATCATTCCATTACAAAGATTTGATTCCTATTATATTAACTGATTGTAAATCTCCTCTAGCAGCGCCCAAGTTGACAACATTGTTCATTACTCTACGCAAAACAGTTTTTAATTTAGAATTGAACAGTCTTTCTGAACTCGTCGCAAATGTTACCCTTCGTTTGCACAAACCACAATGTGGTCTGGAAACTTGTTGGGAAGAAGAAAAGTTATCAAGTGCCATGATTAGAACTATTGGATTCATTCATGCCCAAACACTGAAGAAAAAGGATGAAGAATTGCCAGCTGATGTCCCACAAAACCATTTTTCTGCTCCAGGATTTGCGTACATGTTCCCAATGTTGCGAAAAGCGTTGCTATCTCCCGACGCTAGGAAATCCGATGAGTTGATACATGATGGTTTACAAATAATTTCAGAACATGCTCGATTACGAGGAAAGGACGATGAAATGTTTCATCCAAAATATCTCCCAAGAAAACAAATGTTTGAATTGCTAATTGAGTTAATAAGTTCAACAAAAGGTAGAATTCAGAATCAAGCAGAAGCAACCCTACTTCATGTTGCAGCCTCTGGTAGTGGAGAACAGTTTTGTTCAAATACTTCTTTGGAAGAGATTGGTGTGTTAATGGGAGCTTTGCAAAATCCTACGAGTGTGGTTCGCGATGCAGCCCTCAGGAGTTTAAATGCTGTCAAATCTTCAATTCCAACATTTGAAGAAAATTATGATGAAGCTTTGACAATCAGCAAACGAATTTGGATTAGCAAATTTGATATAGACGAGGCCAATAGGGGTTTAGCAAATAAATTATGGGAAGATGCAAATCTCAATTTCCCACCTAATTTGAGTGAGGAGTTGCTCCATGACATTGAACATCCAGTTGAATGTATTCAAGCATCAGCTGCTGAAGCATTAGCTGTGCTTTTGGAAAAGAGCCAGGACCAAGTACAATCAACTATTAATAAATTGATTAAATTGTATCAAGAGAGATTGATAATGATTCCATCAAAGCAGGATGAATTTGGAAGGGAAATTGAGAAGCCAATAGATACTTGGTCTCCAAGACGTGGGGTGGCTTTGGCTTTGACTCAACTTGGTCCATTATTAGACAGCAGTATGGTTGGCAGTTTGGTCGAGTTTTTCGTTTCTACTTCCTTGGGAGATAGAAAAGAACCAGTTAGGAAAGAAATGTTGAATGCTGCTTTAAAGGTTGTTGATCTTCAAGGAAAGGTAATTGATTCAAATATGTTAGTTAAATTTTTTTCAACATTTTCCCAATTTAATTAGGATACAGTATCTACTTTATTACCTATATTTGAAAATTTCTTGGACAAAGCCAAGAAGTCTGCCCATTATGATCACGTTAAACAAGCCGTTGTTATTTTGATGGGTTCATTAGCGCGTCATTTAGACAAAGACGATTCTAGGATCAAACCAATTGTGCAGAGACTGATTTCTGCATTGTCTACTCCTTCGCAACAAGTTCAAGAATCAGTTGCTAACTGCCTTCCATATTTGGTACCTTGTGTGAAAGAAGATGCGCCTGGATATGTTAATAAGTTGCTGCATCAGTTATTGAAAAGTGATAAGTATGGTGATAGGAAAGGAGCTGCGTATGGCTTAGCTGGTTTGGTGAAAGGAATGGGAATTTTAGCTTTGAAGCAGTTAGATATCATGACAAAGTTAACGGATGCTATTCAAGATAAAAAGAATTATAAACATAGAGAGGGTATTTATTTTAACAGAATGGATTTGGGATTTCTTTATTCGTAAATTTTTTTGCAGGGGCGTTATTTGCGTTTGAAATGTTGTTTCAAATGTTGGGGAAATTGTTTGAACCATACATTGTTCATGTTTTACCACATTTGCTTTTGTGCTTTGGAGACTCCAGCCAATACGTAAGAAATGCGACTGACGATACTGCAAAGGTTGTCATGAGCAAACTTTCTGGGCATGGAGTAAAATTAGTTTTACCCGCACTACTAGGTGCTCTTGAAGAAGATTCCTGGAGAACCAAAACTGGTAACTTTAGAAAGACTAGATTTTTTGTAGGAGTTATTTGAAATTTTTCTAATCTAGGTTCTGTTGAATTGTTGGGGGCTATGGCATATTGCGCCCCTAAACAACTTTCCTCCTGTTTACCTAGCATTGTACCTAAGTTAATTGAGGTGCTAAGTGACTCGCATATAAAAGTTCAAGAAGCTGGTGCAGAAGCTCTAAAAGTTATTGGATCTGTTATTAGAAATCCAGAGATTCAAGGTTATATTGTTATTAAACAATTAATTTTTTTATTTTCAAAATTATTTTTGTAGCAATTGTACCAGTATTATTAATGGCTCTCCAAGATCCATCCCACAAAACATCTGCTTGTCTTCAAACTTTATTAGATACACAATTTGTGCATTTCATCGATGCACCATCGTTGGCTCTCATTATGCCTGTGGTGCAGAGAGCTTTCATGGATAGATCCACTGAAACCCGTAAAATGTCGGCACAAATTATCGGCAATATGTATTCACTAACCGATCAGAAAGATCTTATGCCATATTTACCTACAATTATTCCTGGTTTGAAAACCTCATTATTGGATCCAGTGCCTGAAGTAACATTCTCTTGAAAAAAATTTGAAACGCTTTTTTAAACTTTTATTTATTAATTTAAGGTACGTAGCGTAAGTGCTAGAGCATTGGGCGCTATGGTTAGGGGAATGGGAGAGTCCAGCTTTGAAGACTTGTTACCATGGCTAATGCAAACTCTTACATCAGAAAGTAGTTCTGTGGATCGTTCTGGAGCCGCTCAAGGTCTTTCCGAAGTCGTTGGTGGTTTAGGCGTTGAGAAGCTACACAAACTTATGCCAGGTACATATAAAAGATTGTAATATATTTTTTCTTCACAGATTATTTGTTTCAGAAATCATTGCAACTGCAGAACGCACTGACATCGCTCCGCATGTCAAGGATGGTTATATCATGATGTTTATTTACATGCCTGTTGTTTTCCAAGCAGATTTTACCACTTACATTGGTCAAATTATTAATCCAATTTTAAAGGCTTTAGCTGATGAAAATGAGTATGTAAGGGACACAGCTTTGAAAGCAGGCCAGAGAATTGTTACATTATATGCAGACTCTGCAATTGTCTTATTGCTACCTGAATTGGAACATGGATTATTTGATGATAATTGGAGAATCAGATACAGGTAAAATATGCGTGTTTTCATATCAATCGTTTATTTAACTATTTTTTATTTCAGTTCTGTTCAACTTTTGGGAGATCTTCTGTACAGAATTTCTGGTGTAACTGGTAAGATGAGTACAGAAACGGCCAGCGAAGATGACAATTTCGGTACTGAGCAATCCCACCTTGCTATTATTAGTTCTTTGGGTGCTGAGCGACGTAATCGTGTACTGGCTGGACTGTACATGGGTCGTTCCGACGTTGCTTTAATGGTTAGACAAGCTGCCCTTCATGTCTGGAAGGTCGTTGTTACGAACACGCCTAGAACCCTGAGGGAAATTTTACCAACACTCTTCAGTTTATTGCTTGGGTGCCTAGCTAGCGACAGTTACGATAAGAGACAAGTAACGTTTATGATAAGTAGTTTCTTTGAATTTCTAATTGCGAAGTTTTAGGTTGCTGCTCGAACTTTAGGTGATTTAGTTAGGAAATTAGGTGAACGCGTATTGCCAGAAATTATACCTATATTAGAACGAGGTTTGCAATCAGATCAAGCTGATCAAAGGCAAGGTGTCTGTATTGGTTTGTCTGAGATTATGGCTTCTACATCAAGAGAAATGGTATTGACTTTTGTGAATTCTTTGGTTCCTACTGTAAGAAAGGCGCTTTGTGATCCACTACCAGAGGTTAGGGAAGCTGCTGCAAAGACATTTGATAGTTTACATTCAACTGTTGGAACCAAAGCTCTTGATGATATTCTACCATCTATGTTGCAACAACTGGTAACTACAAAATATTTTATTCCAAACATTGTTATTGTTTCATTATCTTTCTAGAACAACGATAATCCGGATATTGTTGAATGGACTTTGGATGGTTTACGTCAAGTTATGGCTATCAAATCCCGTGTGGTATTACCTTACCTTGTTCCACAATTAACTGCTCCTCCAGCGAATACCAAAGCTTTGTCTAGCTTGGCGTCTGTTGCTGGAGAAGCTTTAAATAAATATTTACCTAAGATTCTTCCAGCTTTACAAACGGCGTTAGCGTTATCCAAGGGCATGCAACACGAAACACAGGTTGAATAATTATTTTAATACAAAAATGACCATTTAATTGATTCTAATATTTGTAGGAATTGGAATATTGTCAAGCTGTTATTTTATCTGTTTCTGATGAAGCTGGAATACGTACTATTATCGATACATTATTAGAGAGTACCAGAAATGAATCTGCAGAACAGAGGAGGGCAGCTGCGACCTTGCTATGCGCTTTCTGCGCTAACTCAAGAGCACAGTACACTTCACATGTTCCACAATTATATAGAGGTTTGATTCATCTTTGCATTGATACAAATAAAGAGGTTCTACAAATGTCCTGGGAAGCTCTCAATGCTATTACAAAAGTAAAATATAATACTATGTTGGTTTTGTTTTTTTAATGATGTATTCTGCTTTAGTCTTTGGATGCTAAGCAACAATCTACTTATGTATCTGATGTACGGCAAGCTGTTCGTTTCGCAGTTTACGACATGAAGGGTTCTAACGATCTCTTGCCCGGATTCTGTTTGCCTAAAGGTATAGCGCCTATTTTGCCTATCTTCCGTGAGGCTATTCTGAATGGCGATGGTGATGAGAAAGAGGCAGCTGCCCAAGGGTTAGGGGAAGTGATTAAATTAACTAGTGCTCCCGCTCTTCAATCCAGCGTTGTATCCATTACTGGTCCCCTTATTAGGATATTGGGCGACAGATTTAATCCTAACGTAAAAACCGCTGTTTTGGAAACATTGGCCATTTTATTGGCAAAGGTAGATACATGATTGACGCTTGTTTTCAAACTGTTATATTCATTTTTCTAGGTGGGAGTTATGCTCAAACAGTTCTTACCACAGTTACAAACAACGTTTGTAAAAGCTATGAATGATCCAAATAGGACTGTTAGATTAAAGTCGGCTACTGCTTTAAGCTATCTTATCTTGATTCATCAAAGACCTGATCCACTCTTTACAGAGTTACACAATTCTATTAAAAATACTGATGATGTCTCTGTAAGGTAAAATAATGTCTTTTTTTGTATAAGAATATTGGCCAAGAAATATTTTATTGCAGAGAAACAACACTTCATGCTTTGCGAGGTATTATTACACCAGCTGGAGATAAAATGACTGAACTAATTAGGAAACAGATACATCAAACTTTAATAGGAATGTTAGGACATCAAGAAGATGTAACCAGAAGTTGCACTGCAGGTTGTTTGGGTGCTTTATGTAAATATTTATCACCTGATCAACTTGACACGACATTAAATGAACATATCTTAAGTGAGTTACGTGTATAAAAAGGGTAACAGTAGATGTGATTTTATTAAAAATTTAGATGATGAACAACATGCGGATTGGACTTTGAGACACGGCCGAGGTTTAGCATTGTCCGTTGCATTAAAGGAATCTCCGAATATATTATGGGATGACAAATACAAACCGAAATTGGAAAAAACACTTTTAAGCCAATTGTCAGCAGATAGGGTGCAAATTACCCTGACAGCTGTTCGATCTTGTGGTTACCTTTTACAATACCTTATGTTCAACGGAGAAATTCTCCCAATTAGTGTATTAGGTCCTTTTGTGAAGGTTTTTTTTTAACAAAAAGTTGTACATATGTTTTTTTTAATGTTTTTGTTTTTAGTCTATGAATAATAGTAATAACGATGTGAAGCAATTGCTTGCAAAGGTTTGTATCTATTTGGCGAGAAATGTACCTGCAGATAAAATATCGCCAGATCTATTGAAATTACTTTTGCCTATGTTGGTGAATGGAACTAAGGAAAAGAATAGTTACGTGAAGGCTAATTCAGAAATGGCATTAATTGCTGTTCTGCGATTAAAGGATGGTGATGATTTCAACCAGGTAATTAAAACTCATTTGCTCTTCTTAGGATTACACGTTCAGACATCAGCGACGTTCAACGGTCGAGCCGTATAAACTTATACGGCTCGACCGTTGAACGTCGTTGAGAAAACGACCGTTGAGAAAATAATTAAATTGCCAACGGGTATAACTAACTATACCCGTTGGCAATTTCATTATTTTCTCAACTTCCACAGTTCACTTAATTTCAATAAATTTATACAGTAAAGGACTCCTGAATTGTTCGTATAATTTAACACTGAGGCCCGGCATTTTATAAAATAAGAACACCTATGTTGCACTGTTATTTGTATGTAGGTACGTCAATATTTAGAGGTGGTTCAAAAAATGTCCCACCATAATAATGTTTAGATCAATGCCAAAACGGTTTAATGGGTTAAAAGGTGGGACACTTTTAATACTGTCGTGTGCCGCAAATGGTTAACATGCAACCAACCTATTCATGCAATTCAGATTAACATGGTATTTTTTTTTTAATGATCGATACGTAATGCTACATTGCAAACATTTAAAAACCGTTTCTTTTCGAAGTAACATAGATGGACATACGCATCGCTTTGATGTTTTGTTGCTCTTTGCTAGTGTTCCTGTTAGCGTTAATAGATCGTTGAAGGACGATGCCTCTCTTACAATCTATATTTGCGAAATCCATAAAAACTTTTAAAGATTTAATTTGAAACTATTAAATTAGATTATTGATGAATTTGAATATAGATTCACACTACTTACTCTTAACGGCAGTTAGAAAGATCTTCACAGAAATTATCGAAAACGAACATTTCTTCAAAATGCGTGGAAATAACTCATATGCTGAGATATTGATGAAAAAACGGAAATATGATGGCATGGATGTGCATGAAGACGATTGGCATGTGCAGAATATTCCGTTTATGGATACAAATGGGTTGATTATAAATATGTAATAATTGATTTGTTTTAGCATTGTTTGAATATATTGGATTTGGGTGCAAGGGAATCATTAGCGGATGTGGTGAGTAAAGTACTAAAAAAGATAATGAACCAGTCAGAGGGCAAGGAAGAGGAATTAGACGAAACGCTATTGACTTGATCATTCTGGTTAAAAAACGGAGTGATTTCAATGTGTACCCGTTTTTACCTTTTATTATGTGCGATCCTGTGTACCAGTTTTAAGAATTTCAGTTTGTTTTTTGGGAATAATTGCCTTGTCGATTTTTGTAATAGTTTTGATACTTTCAGCATTTCGTTGCTTTGCGCCGGTTTGATTTCTTATGTATTGTTGAACGTATTTCCCAAACCCAGTGTAATAAATGTTATAGAATTTAAATTTTGTTTGAAAATGACAAAAACTGATTTATAGAATTTATTTTTAATTTATTTCATTTATGTTTTTGTTTTATTTCATTTCATCAGAATCCTGTGATACTCTTTTTACAGCACGCTGGACTCCCGTATAACGCGCTTCGTAATACGCGATTTTTTTTTGTATAGTACTCGTACAACGCGATAAACTGTTCAGTATAAGATAAATTTAACAATTTCGCATACTTTCTGATTTCTGTTTAGGAAAAAAAAATGTATATGTTACCGCGAATGACGGAAATTGGAGAATATCGACTTTCTCCGGTGAATGTAAACACATACCAAATACGTCGGTGAAAGATCGAATATTTCATTACTTTGTTATACATTCGGACCCTCACCGGTGTATGTCGACAATCACAGATAAGCTCTGGTGTAGGTCCAAAATGGAGATACCGACAGAAGGGCAACTGGCTCTCTCCCGTCAAATCCTTTGTTCTGCTAGGAGTCAATCAGCTTTATCAGTCTTATGTTGCAAGAAATAAGATTTGAGTCACATGATTAAGTAATTTTTATTACCATTATTTTCGTTTCTCATTTAGAATGTACTGTGGGTTTAAATGATTGGTCACTCACTCTCAGAAGGAGCGGCGAAAAAGTTACGTCACCCTTGTGACGTTTTATAGCGACTGAATTACGGAGAAAAAAATATAAAACTCCGACATGTTCAACATTCACCACTAGTGCATGGTGAATGTCGATATTCCCCGGTGTAAGTCAGAAATAATGGTATTTAGCAAATATTTCGGACATACACCAAGCGACTATGTGGATGTTGACATTCACCGGTGAAAGTCGACATTCCCCAAATTTCGGTCTTTCACGGTAACATATACACTCACCTGTTGTTTATATATTAACAATGGAGCTGACACATAAAAAAGTAGCGGTTTATAAAAAAAGATATAAGAAAAAAATAGAAATACTTTTATTCAACTTCTTATAAAAATAAAAAGTACTTCACTATTTAACATTTATTCACCATCGGAAGTATCAACATATAAGTTTCAACGGCGCCGTCTTGTTAATATTGTTTGTACAGATTCATCGCTTGAATATTCCAGTTTCCTGTTGTTTGTTATCGTCATTTAATAACAGTTATTTATCCAGATCATTTTTCCATTGAAAATAGAGGCAATCATTCAATTTTCTTTTAAAATCCCTAAACCGCTCTATTGACTCCATTGATTTTTATAAAATTTGTCTCTAAGGTTTTGGCTATTTGTAACTATTTCTTTATATCTTCTAAACCCAATGATTGCTTTTCCTGTTCATTACTAGAATGGATTTCCCGTTTAACACGATTTCCTATTACACGGAACGTATCCTCGCATTGTACGGATACCTGGCGCCTACTGGGTGCGTTCACAAAGTTTAAAAAACAGAAAATTTATTAAAAATTTGTTTAACTAAAAACTAAAAATCTTCGAAATATGACCCGTGGGCATCAACACACCGCTGCCAGCATTTTTTTTCCATTGTTCATAGGCTCCCTGGAACTCATCGCACGGAAGACTTTTACCTCGTCGAAGCTGCCTGGACCGCTGAAACCGAATCGAATCGCTTCACATTCAGGTCCCTTCTGACTCAAAAATCAAGACGTCACGGAACTGAAAATTTATTAAACATTTTTTTACAGCATACTAAAATCGAAAAAATGAAATATGATCCTTGCGCATCAACACACCGCTGCCAGCATATTTTTTCCATTGTTCATAGGCTTCCTGGAACTCATGGTGCAGAAGGATTTGACCTCGTCGAAGCTACCTGGACCGCTGAAATCTTATCGAATCCCTTCCCTTTCAGGTCTCTTTTGATTCGGGGGAAGAAAAAGAAGTCGCGGTTGTATAGTGGCTGCTTAGACAAACTTGTTTTGTTTTACATCTATAGAGGGGCCATAGAACCGGCGTTGCTATACAGAGTATCAATATAGAACAACTCTTGCAAAACCAAGGAAAACTTGAAGCTACTAAGTATACAAAGCATAACCACTTTGAGAGCCGCACAAGCTTACCGTATTGTTTCTACAGAGGCAGCCTCTTTAATTTCCGGGCTTACCCCTAGATAGATTTAAGAGGACTTACCCCTAGATAGATTTAAGAGGACTTACCCCTAGATAGATATAAGAGTTAAGATCTAGGCTTTACCCTTAATATGCACTCTATGGAAATAACAACATTTAAACGTTAGAGGATTAAACTAAACTCCGAAGCTAATCGAAAAAAGAGTAAACTTACTATGGTCTACATTTTTTTTAAGAATGCAGTAACTAGAAACCTGATTTACACTATGACAAATATTTAATCTAGTTACAAAATTTGGCGCTAAATTCAAATATAGTTACTTTAATATAAAATAGGTAATTTATTAATGGTTTGATTGAATATCTATTAAATACACCAAATGGGAACAATAGTAATAAAATACAAACAAATAAATAGAGAAAAACGCAAAAAATCTAAATGGTACAAACAGATCAGATGACAATTGTGAATTGACATGACAGCCAGAGACAAGTATCTAAAGATGGCAGCATTGTCGTACGAAAAAATTATACCTGGGGTTAATTAATTTTTTTATCTTTAAATTTAAAATTAAATATTAAATTATATATAAAACATTATTGTATAATATAGTACTTATTAGCCGTAGTATAATTTAACGTTCTATTATATTTAGAAATTATTCGTAGTATTATATTCATTTTATTACATATAACCAAATTCTACGCCATTGACTGCAAATGTATGAGAAATGAGAGAGATGGAGAAGTAAATATCGTCGGTGTGAACTTCTCCTAGATTTAAGCCAATCGGAGAACAAGGTCAAATAAGCCTTAACTTCCCTGTACTGCATTCTTAAAAAAATGGACTATAGAACGTTGTTATCCATCGGAGCTTTGTGGATTTAACACATTGCAGTCCGTTGGCGGACTTATTAAAACTTTATTATTTAAAACTTTTACCGGAAGAAAACTGACTGAAGGACTTTCGATAGTTTCCAGTTCCATCATCGAATCGTTAGAAGAAAAGGAAATGGAAAATCGGTTTGGTTTCTTGGGATTTTGAGAAATGTTCGTTTAGAAAAGTTTTTGTCTCAAAATTTTTTATTTCGTCGAACATTTTGAGCTTTTGCTCGATTTTCGGGAAAACTGTTATTAGGATTTTACCCGATCCAGAGCATGAGGAACTGAAGACGTTTTGAAGAAACCCGATCCAGACCTTGAAGAAGAAGGTTTTCGGAAAAATCTATACTCACAGTTTGGAACAGACCATGAGGAACATTGAAAGCGGTTATTGGAAAATTTGAAGTTTTGCCTTTATTTTGGACCAAACTAAAGAATGCGAATTTTGGATTAGACCATGAGGAACATTGAAACCGATTATTTCAATATTTGAAGTTTCGCCTTGATTTTGGAACAAAGTAAGGAATGCGAAGTTTGGATTAGAGCATGAGAAACATTGAAACCGGTTATGGGAAAATTTGAAGTTTTGCCTTGCTTTTGGACCAAACTAAGGAATTGCGAAGTTTTTACTAGATTTTCAGAAATATCGTTATATGGATTATGTACCACACCTCAGGAAACTGAAAAAGTCGTTGGAACAGTTTCCCCTCGATTTTCTGAAAAATTGATGCATAGATTTTGGATGATGGGAAGAAATAGTCGGAAAATTTGAAATTCCTTTTTTGTAAAACTACAGCTAGGATCTTGGAACGAGCCATGTAGAACTTTAGAATTTTTCGAAAAATTTCACTTTTTCCAGGCGTTTTGGACAGCAAATCGCAAAACTAGGAAGGAGATTGGAACTAGGACTAGGAAGGAAGGAAATTAATGTTTGGGAACTGTTTGTGTTGGTGGTCGGATTTTAGATTTAGATCCTGACCAGAAGAACAAAAAATTCCTCGAAAAGACCCTCGAAAAATGTGCCATATGTTCTTTGCCTTTCTTTGCTCCTAGCAGTATCTTGAACCAGAAAATTTATAACTACGATTTTCCTTTTTTAAATTCTTTTATATCTTTATTGTTTGGTATTTTTCACTATAATAATTGTTATAAACAAATTTTTATTAATTCTTTAAAAAAAGGTTTTAAAAAAATTAAAAAAAGTTTTTTATTTCTGGCGACGTGCATCTTTGTAATACGTTGTCTGTATATTGTTAATTACCATCTAACATTGTCAAACATGCTGCCGATTCTATACAGATGGCTCCAAATACAGAGATGGAGCGGAAATATACCAGGCAAAAATTCGCTCTATTTTCCAAGCCGAGACGTGGAAGGCGGCTAAAGGCACCCAGAGTTAATATATTAATTATTTGGCACTGGGTGAAAGCGCACGCAAGAGTGATAGGAAATCAACACGTTAGGAAGTAACCTAGCGGATGAAGCAATACAGATGCCGATTTCTAAAACTTGCATTCCAAGAGAGGCAATTAAGAACATGATCTCAGCGTACATACTCAAAGAATGGTAGTTAAGATGGGTGGCCTATAAAACTGGTCTTTGGACTAAGAATTTCATACCAGACATAGACCATTGGACAAAAATGGCTTATACACCATCTCACCACACATTATTCGAAGGGCATGGTGCTTTCCAGGCCAATCTACACAGATTCGGCCACAGAATCACTTTTATGCACATGTGGACAAGTGGACTCGGCAGGTCACGTGCTGTACAATTGTCCCTTAACTGAACGTTGGAGTACTCAAGCCGAAACAAATATCAAGTTGCCGAAATAAAATTGGCAACAAATAAAGTCAGTGAATAAAGATCGCAAATGGTGGCAGATATTTGACAACAATGCGAAACAATAGACCTTTTTACAGTTAGTTAAGCGCATGCGCATCCGCCAAGTTTGAAAGGCACCTATTTACTTAAGTATTTACTTAACTATTTACTAAAGTTCGGGCACTTTTTGACGTATAACATGGCGGAAATTGACACATGCACACACAAAATTTCAACTATGAAAGGGTCTATTGTCAAGACTCGATCACGACCGAATAAATTAATAGGAAATTTTTTTGACTATTCTAACAACCAATCAAATTTTGTCTCATATGAAACAATTTCATCCAATCATGTCAACATTACACTGATATTTGCATTCAGTGCAATTATCAATCACTATGACAACACGATTGAGTTTGACAACTTTCAAATAAAATACTTTCCAAATAAATAAAACTTTCCAAATAAATTTCAGAATGTCACGTTTTGGCAATGCGAATTATAAATGTTCAAAGTATAAATGCGCTAATACAAAAAAAATCCCAGAAATACAACTTACAGTCACAAATATATTTGAGTATTATTTATGGAATTTTGCTGCGAACAAGAATATGAATTAAATGAACATGAAGCTTAGAAGAATTGGTGTTGATACTGAAAGATTGGGCGGTCAATATGAGATAGAAAGACGGGTTATGTTTCGTTGTGTTATAAATTTTTTGTCAAAAAAAATTCCGCCGAATATCCCTCGAGCATTGACAAATGCCTCATAATTTTATGTCAAATTTCTCAAGCTCGTTGCTTGGTAACAGCCCTCAGCCTTCGACTTCGGGCTGTTACCAAGGAACGAGCTTTCAATTGCCATAAAATTATCTCGTCTATTATCAATGTCCTATAGTTGACTTAAATCGAAGAGAAGTTCACAGCAGTTCCGACGATATTTACTTGTCCATCTCAACCTCTTTTCTCTCTTTCTATTCACATACATTTGCTGCTGTTAGTTGTCAATGGCTGCCGTGTCAATTCACAATTATCATCTGATCTGTTTGTATCATTTAGATTTTTTGCGTTTTTCTCCATTTATTTGTTTTTATTTTATTACTATTGTTGCCATTTGGAGTATTTAATCAATAATAATAAGATTCATTGAATATCTTGAACCATTAATAAATTACCAATTTTATATTCAAGTAACTATATTTGAATTTAGCGCCAAATCTTGTAACTAGATTTAACATTTGTCATAGTGTAAATCAGGTTTCTAGTTACTGCATTCTTAAAAAAATGGACTATAGGGATATTAATACTGAAAATTAAACGCAGAAATGGATAGTGAGTACACGACAGCATAGTATCTTACAGACGGAATTCTGGACACATAGGCCCTCACTTATGCTTTAAAATAAATAAGCTGTATGGTAGCTGCGGCAGTGTGTTAGCATTGTCGTGGATCTCGTCGTGAAGAACCCAATTGTCTTTGATCTCCGGGCGGACTCGAACAGTCACGCAGAACTTTATGTTTTAACCAGTAATAACGCTACTCCAAATGATGCTGTATTTTCGACTCTTCAAGTTTTCGACAGGAGTCACTGACACACAGTCACGTCACTAAGGATCTACTCACTCCAGCGTTTGAGAGACAACGGTCGCCTCCACTGCTTAACCCTGTCGCTGGAACCGATCTGCACATCCTCCCCTACTCAGGAAAAAAATCATGAAGATAAACTTGAAACTTGTTCATTCACAGCTTGCACCCTGTTTACTTTTTTCAGGACTCTTATTTTTAACAAAACGAACAATATAATAAAACTTATTTTCTTTTAAATGTATTTTTAATTATTGTAGTATTTTTTCTAGGCCTTAACATTAGAAGTATTAAAAAGTATAAGTATAAGTTCTTTCTGGTAGTTTCAATCAGCCTTTGTTGATCGGTTTTAACAGTACAACTCCAATTTAAAGTTGTTTAGCCATTAAGTTTTATGCTGACCCTTCAACACAGTCAGCATAAGTTGACGTTCCCGTTCTCCATTTGCTAAACGTCCTATTCCACTTGGCTTTTAGTATGCGCCACCCCGATATCGGATATTTCGCATTCATTCAGAGTGGCAAGCCCGGACGGTTACTGAAAACCGCCCTTCTTGATGCCTTCACGATTGTGAATCGAACCCGGGTCTCCCGCTTGTTAGGCGGGTATGTTGTCAACCACACTGTCGGGGAGGACGTACTTCATAAGCTAGTTGCTCGCCTATGTTAATGAGTCTTTTATTATCCAGCTCGTTCATTCTTAGTCAAAGTTATTCATAGCTTCTAGTTTTCATATTTCTACCAATATATTTACGTTTTAAATTTAAACATTCATACAGTTAATTCATATTGTTTATGTGTCATATTTCCAACTGTCTGAGTTCTGAAATATATTCTGATCGTAAAAATCAATACTTTTAGTATGTAATTTACGTTGTAAATAATAAATCGAATGGTTGATATAAGAAAGTATTGATGTTCTATATTAAAGAGAACAACTGCGCTGACTAAATATTTAATTTTACGAATATTAAGCCTTGGCCCATATCACGCCCTTTATCCAAATGCAAAATAGACATCAATTACTTTTCTAATACTGTTCTGGTAATTTTTTAACAATATTTGTTCACTATTTTGGAAAATAATTGTTAATAATAATTTAAAAACTCCATTTGTTGTTATCGTTTCTTGATAGTAATCGCAATTCTTCCATGTGTGACATTTTTAAATTTTTGAATAGTGTATCAAGAGCTTTAATATCTTTGGTATTACCGTTGTGAGTTTTAACATTTTTGTTTCCGGTGCTTTTCCTGGAATTTAATACTTCGGTTAGTTTTGGCCCGTACATATATTTTTCCATGTGCCCTTGTTCGGATGAAGGTTTCTTACACACGATTGGCTCTAACACGACGTATGTTTTTCTTCTTAATAACATTTTGTTGGTATCTATATCTACACTTTTGGATTTAACACTCAAAGTTTTTACAATATCTGCGTAACTTTTATTCTTCGGTTTTCGTTGCTGTATTTCACTACCACTAATTATTTTATTAATTTTCTTAGAAATTGGAGGTAAAATTGCTTTATCGTGTTTCAATTTTGAACGATTTTGGTTTTTCTTATCAGCTTCCAATCGGTGTGTCCAATTTGAATTGTGTGCTTTTAATTTTTTAGACATTTGCTATCTGAGTGTAGATAGCGTGTTGCCATTATATAAATACGTCGCAGACTAATATCTCACCACTGAAAAGCTAATAAAGCACTTATATAAAATTACACGCGATCTTACTGTATTTAATTTTTTATTACTTTCCAATATACCTGGACATATATATCTTGATTTCTATATTGCTGTATAAATATATAATATGTAAAATTACAATAGAAACTCATCAACATTTCATTAATTATTAATTTGCCAAACTTAGCAACAACGCAGTTCCCCTTTTAATCCAATAATCGGAATTTTCTAATCCGCTTTTTAAATCGACAGCTACTACAAAGGCTGGCCTTCCTTGGGTTCCAGCTCTTATTGGATAATAATAACAGGGACTTGCATATAAACCTACAAAGAGAATTACAATTACTTGTGGGAAACACTCGCTTAAACATTTAACCTTTCGTTTTCTTTTTCAACTGTTCAACTGGTTTGAAATGTATTAACGGCATCGGACAGACAAGTTGCATTGGTTGTGGTTCTATCAAACAAGACAACTTTTTGTCCCACCCAGCTCCTTCTAAATATAATCCTTTTACATAAACTCCAGTCTCTGGTTGTAATTGAATCATATATTCTTCGACGGGCATCACAATGAAATCCCATATTAAAGTATCTATAGGCACCTCCATCATTCTAGCAGCTGTCTAAAATAATCGAAAGGTCAATAATTACAATATTGCAGGTTTTGGTTGCTACTAACTTGTAGAACTGCTGTTAGGAAACCGGTTGGGAAAGTATAAGCAGCCAACCAGAAAAGTAAAGGTGGATGAGTAGTTTCAGCCCATCTAGTAAAGTGGTCAACTCTTTGTATTAGATCTCTAGTCCAGGAACCAAGTAATTTTAGAGATGCGTACGCTAAAATTAGTACAATCAATATACCAAGGTTTTGCTAATATGAATTATATATACTGGTTAACCAAGATGAAGGGACTCTGCCTTCGTAGAAGCAGATAAAAATTTCTTCTAATTCCGTTGACATAACGACTAAACCTTTTATACCTTTCTGTAGTTCTCCCAATGATGTTATAATATTGTTCAATAATACATTATATCTAAAAAAAAACATGTAATTTAAACATCTTTTTGTGGATTTAAATAGTTATAAGTTGCTGCAAAAATTATTGCGGTTTTTAAATGATAGTATTTATTGAACAAAATAAGCGAGCTGCTTGAAATGTGCTTGCATTGAAAGACTGCAAGCCTAGAGCGATTTTTCGCGACAGTTTTACAACCACGAAGAGTCCTAGGAATCTGCTGCTACTCCACTGCCTGCATCTATAGATATATAGAATAGACGATAGAAAGGTATTCCAGAAGAGGTTATAATAGAAACATATCAAAGGCTGGTTGATATATAAGCTGCGATTAGGTATTGTACTGAATGTATCTTGCTTGGTATGTAAAGTCCTAAGCAGGAGCTGGATCGTCTCTTTCTGTCTACACTTGTGTTTTACTGTCTTGATCTTACACAAGTCTATACTTGTATAAGATCAAGGCACCAAAATCCTCCCACTGGTCCTTGCAGTTTTTGACGTAGATGGCATGCCATTATTAGGGGAGGTTCTCGAAGTAGATTTTTACTGTAATGACTTTATCAGAGCCATGCACACGAGAACGGTGGCTTATTTTTCCATATTTGTGTTTCCGTTTTCCCCCGTGGGACCTATGACACCTTAACACCTATTAACACCTTGGTAGTCTGACACCTTAACTACTGGCCACCAGCGCCTTAATGGTATCTTGCTTACCTCAATAATACACTTCCTTTTCTATCTAATTTGGAGAACGAAATGTATTCCAGAAGTTTGGAAACAGGCAACAATTATTCCTCTTAGCGACAGTAGGAAACGTCTGTGCACACGTAATCAAGCTGCGATCAAACCTTTACCGTCGGGCAATTCATGGAAAAGCTCATGGAGATATCTCCTTTGATCGTTAACACAGTGGTTGATTGGCAGACCAGCAATATAGTATAGTTTGGATCACGATTTTTTTATTTGCGGACGATACTGCTTTCTTCTGCCGAAATGGATGAAGATGCCACAGATATCATCTACAGCATATACTTGGATGGAAAACGAATTGAGCAAGTCTGTGAATTAAATTATCTCAGCTCAATACTACAGGAGGAGAAAGAAACATCATCTGCAGCCGTCAACAGGAAGACTGGAAATACTGCTAATACCTTCGGTTTAATAATTTGGTGCCTGTGGAAAAAGGCAAACATCTCTGTGCACATCAAGACGTGTATATTTTGGGCTTTAGCCGTATCCTATTATATGGATCACAAATGTGAACTATGCTAAAAGCCGAAGCAAGGAAATTGTAAGTTTTCTAAATGCATTGCCTGAGACACATATCGTAAGCATCAGTATTAGACACCGTCTCCGGAACGAGGTCTGATCTAATGAATGAATCACAGTTGCTGTAGAGGCAGTGCTTAAAGTGTCAACAAATTCGCAATAAAAACCGCAATTGTTATTTGCACCAATCTAAATATTACGTAATACCTAGAAATTTCTTGTAACAATACTACATCCAACGGTGTTTTGTTAGAACCCATGAGTTTCTCGGTGGTTTCGTAGTCAATGGGAAGAGGAATTTTGGACAGCACATCCGCAGCAAGTTGTGAAACCTAACAAGATAAATTTTAACCTCTTATAAACACCAACAAGCTTTTTAACCTTCTCTTCCTGGCTTTCTTCTTCGGTGGAACCAGATTGCATTTGGAGAGACATTAACGTCTCAAACGTCGACCTTGCTTCGGATATCAACGAAGTTATATCAGCATTGGGATGTTGGCCAAAAGCTTCAGGTCTGTCCACATTCGGCAAGAGTGTGATATAATCTTGATATGATTGCAAAGACCCGTCACGAGGAATATAGTACGTGCCTAAAGAAGACAATCTGCAGCGTATGTGAAATATGTTTAAAAGTTATTAAATAGTTTATTTATATAATAAGAAAGAACCTGTATAGAGCTGAATTTAATGCATCGTCGCAGAAATAATGATTTATGTAAGTCGTTAAAACTCTTCTATCCCAATCATCAGTGACATGTCCGCCGTAGTTGACGCCAGCAATTAGATATTTCAAAGCATCCCAAGGCGTTACTTGATATTCATCCAGATAAATAGTCAAGAGATTTTCGGAAACCTAGAAGGAAGAGTTTCAAATTGTCCTTGACATATTGTTCTATACCTCAAAATCAGAATCGTTGAAGCTGTAAATGACGTTCCAACCTAATTCTTGGAACTTCTTTCTTTCCAATAGTATAGAGTGGAAGAAACATAGAGAAAACAACAGTTTCTTATACTTCTCCTTATTGTGACACATATTGAATTGCTCCTCAGTAACAATTTGATATAATCTTTTAAGATTCGCTTTCAGTCCCTAAAATATAATTATTCAATTACAGGAATTAAAACGTAAATGAGTTATTACTCTTGGGGGTTCTGTAGTCATTTTAATAGCTGCTTGTAGAATCGATATTGGAAAATCTGGATGTGGACTAGAACTTAACCATAATCTAAACTTTGGATTTACTTTGCCAGTTTGTAAAGTTTCAACAATCTTATCTAGTTTTGGCATCCAGCTAAGTGATAAATGGCAGTTAGCCAAAAATACCCAATTTCCTTCTTTAGCGCCTAATGCCAACATTCTATAAGGGATATTTAAACAAACATTAAATAATCATGATTTTAGTTGATAAGATACTTAGTAGCGATTGGCGCTTGACCTTGTCCCAAACTTAAAGCGTGGAATCTGCTAGACATTTTCGATACTTCGGCTAATTGCACGAGGGAATTAGTTGGATCCACGCCGGGGGATAAAACAAATATCAACGGGGTTTGTGGTATAGACTCTTGAAATACACCTTTGATGTCCAAAACAGGTGGTTCAACAAACCTTGCGCCAAGTTGATTAATAATAAATGTTGTAATGCAGAAAGACATCCGATCCTGTCGCAAAGAGCGCACGAATAGCATCTTTTGGAACTCACTACAAATGTCCTCCCATTCACCTAATAATACAATTTATTTAGATTCAGTAGTTTAGTAGATTTTTGTTATACCTAATAGTGGTTGCGTTTCTGGTTCAGTGTGTATATACCATATATTCCAATCTCTTGGAAACTGTTCAAAAGTTGTAACAACCCCGTGGAATCCTCCAACTTTATCTAATTCAGTAATATTATCCCAACTCGTATCATTTAACCAAGAGCAGGGATTATCCATTTGATTTTCTCTGTCTAAAACAACTCCTCCTCGTAGCAAGAAATTATATTCCGCTGATACTATTTTCCCTTGAGCTTCTAAGATTTTGATGCACATATGGAAAGAGAATAATAGTTTATGCCTTTCAAAAATGGCTCGACATGTATTTCTGTATACTGAATAGGTGTGATACTCATTTAGATTCTCGATTCTTTCCTCTAGTAATTGAGACTTTGGACTTTTGTCAATAGACTGTGTGAAAAGGAAAATGTAGGCATCCAGTGCGAATTGGTACATGGGGTCTATTTGTCCCATATCATTTAAAACAAAAAATAGTATGGAGGCCCTTTCAGCACACGCACGGTAACCCTTAAATGTTATTTTAAAAATATTATTATGAAAAATTGACAAAACTTACTTCTCGAGCAAAATCAATTTCTATTTCAGTAGTTTCAGAGATTTCCAAACTTTTCTGGACTGCCAATGAAGTCTGTTTTGAAATTTGAAGGGTATTAAATAGTTCGGCGTCTTCTAGTAAAGATCCGCGACTTTCATTTAATAATCTTAGCAATTCGTTTTCTAAATCTATTAAAGTTCTTTTTCCTGAAATATTTATAAAATTAGGAAAATATACTAAACAGTAATATTCAATGAAATACCTTTTGCGATTGTTGTTACCATTATATCTTTTTGTTCTTCCAGTTGCGGTCTTTCTTTTCTGACAATAATTCCCAGTAATTGAGCTTCTAGACCTTTTTGCTTAATAGCAAAATTGACAAGAGTGGTTTTAGTTGATATTTCTGGAGGATAGTGTGGGTTTGTAAGTTTGGTAGTGATGAAAAATCGGAAGTTGTCATCATAAGAAACCATTTTATCGTCTAATTTAATCATCTTCATTCCACCCTGTTTAACAACAGCTTTGTCCAGAATCGGATTTAACGATGGATCCAATACTTCGGCTATATTTTGTAAAAGTACCGGTTTGCCAAATCGAACAGCTTGTTCGACTATTTTCATAAAATCTGACATTCCAAAATCTATCACCTATTTTAACGTTTTACAAATTATTATACCGAGAAGTTGTACTATAATGAACAGTTAATAATACTTTTAAATCGCGAACTTCTTCCATTGCCTTTATCCACTTCGCTGCTTGACATTGAGGATCGATTACTAATGGCCATCTGGAACCGCGGACAACAATAATTCCATTTTCGGTGCTGAACTCATCTGATGGCAGACCTTGTATATTCCATTCTCTTATAGTTGTTGGATCTGCTAAAAATTGTATTATTTCGAAATGAGGATCAGATGGTATTTCTAACTCGACAATCTAAAGAAACCAAATGGTGTTATATACACAAAAAATATTCTTCAACAATCCTTATACCTCCTTCTTCCACTGTTCAACTAGAGTATCTCTATATTGGGAAACGAATGGTCCTAGATATGAAATAAACGCTGTTCCTAATAGACAATCTCCAGGGAAACACTCGTAGACTAAATCTAAGGTTGCGACAGTATTTTCCCAACGTACTTTTTCTCCAGATAAATTTTCAACAAGCATAGAAGCGCGTTCTAATTGAATTCTCAATCGTTCTGCTTTACGATTGAGTTCTTCTTTTTGTAACAATTTATCCTCATATTCAGCTTGTAATTTTTGCAGCATTAGATTTAATTCTTCCAGTTTTGCTTGGGCTTCTGCTAAAAGTCTCTGTTTTTCCGCTAATGAGGCCAAAGCGTCATCTAATTTAGCCTGTTTAGGAGCTACATATCTAAAAAATAGTTTATTAAAATCGGAATTGGAAAAATATTACGAAATTATTTACTTCCAAACTTTAGCATATTTTTCAATCGCAATGACCCACATGCAAAGAGATTTTGCTGCAAATGATACCACGCCTATCTTATCTGGCACAAACTCTTCATTTGTCGTATAAATGTTTATTTTCTTCAAAGTTTTCTCGCTGATATGATTTTTATCAAATTCCCTTAAATCATCCAGAAACTTTTGTTCGCCGAGTTGTCTTTTGGCTTCAGTCCACGTTGGTTCGACTTGTTTTAAGATCATCACTGCTTCCATAACCATTTCTACCTTTACAGGAGGCTTCGAATAAGATTTCATTTCACTGATATCTTTTTTATTTAGGGAATCCAGTGCTCGTATGGCTTCTTCAAGTGCGGGCATGGCTAGATCTAAATCGGCTTGGGCGACATCTGCTAACTTCTTGCAGACGATTTCTTCCTCGCCTATTTTTATGCTTGTAGCAGCCACTTGCTTCGCCTGCTCATCTGCTTCCTTCTGCTGTTGCACGATGATTACCATGTAATCATCGCATTGTTGTTGAAATTCATTTACTTTGATTTGAGCCTCTGCTAATTCTACGGACATCGTTTCTACTTTGCTACGACAGTCTTCAATTTTCCAAAGACCACTACGCAGTTTATTAGCTTGAGCTGCAGTTTCTTGTCGCTTCTTGTCCAACATCCTGTAAACAATAATTTTTCATAAGAAATTTTCACAAATAACACATAAAGACAATAATTAATAATGTAGTTTACTTTCCCGTAGAACACCCCTTACAAGGGGTACAAATAATTACTTAGTTATTTTTATTTATTGTATTTCGATCTACAAAGCACTTACTTCAATATATTTTTTTACTAAAATATTTTTTTTCCATCAGCCAATGTGGGTCCAGGTGGGTTGGCCCTTAAAACACTACGACTAATTGGCATATCGCATTTCGCCATATCGTTCCATTTATGCAAATAGTGCATGTGCATGTGCAAAAGCCTATGTGTAAGGTCTAGGATTCTGTTCGTGCCATGTTCTTCACGGTATGTGCCATGTTCTTCACAGGGATCTCTTTTGCTGTAATGCTAAGCTTATGTCTCCTCCGTGCATTTGCTTCGCAATGGAAGATTGTATGAGAGGCAGTTTCATGCTCTTCATACCATAGTCTCCATAATGGTTCGCCTTTCCAGATGCCCATTTTGTGTAGATGACTTCGTAGATGGCAGTGTCCTGTGAGTAGGTCTGCCACAATTGTAATCTGTTTCGTTGACAGTTGCAGGATTTCAGCTGTTAAAGGGACCGATTAATTTTCTAGCATTCTTTTCCTGTGTTTCTGACCATTGGTTAGTCGGAATTGCGTATGTTTCTACTTTTGTAGTCCATCTTTAGATTTTCAAGGGCACAGATCATGATGGCGAGTATTTCCGCTTAGATTGTCGTGGCATGTGATCCATACTGGTGGAACGTCTCACCTATAATCGAATCAGTGGCACTGTAGTGGTACTGCCGTAGTTATGCGGACCAAGTACTATCTCTCACAACCCATATCGAGTCTGATTTTGAGAGAAAGATAAAGATATCAGTTGCATTCATCGACTTGACTGCTGCCTATGATGTGGTTTGGAGAGAGAGACTTCTGTATAAACTTATTAAGGTGATCCTTTGTCGCAAGATAACAAAGCTCGTAAACAACGTGTTTTCCAATCGACTATTTCAAGTACATCTGAACCATGACATCAGCACTAGGAGAAAATTAAGCAACGTCTTTCGGCAAGGCTCAGTTCTCGCACTGCTCCTGTTTTACCTTTATATACATGATCTACCATAGATGGTGTCCAGAAAATTCGCATGGGCAGACGATATGCCGATTGCAGTGCAACGTAAAGAAATTGCATCAACCGAACACGCACTCAATACTGACCTTGAAACAATGTGGACCTACTTCAAGCAATGGCGCCTACGTCCAAGCATGCAGAAACGGAAGTATGCTGTTTCCACTTGTGCTCCAGGTTAACGAATGCGCAACCCTCGGTTAGGTTCAACGACACATTGCTGTTTCATAATCCAAACCCTAAGTATCTGGGGGCTACTCTGGACAGAGCACTAACATATAAAATGCATATGAATAAAACAGCTGGAAAGCTAAAAAACGAGAAATAACATTATTCAGAAACTCTCCGGCTCTTCCTGGGGCGTCTGTGCTTCTCCACTCTGAACAACGGCGCTTGGCTTGGTCTACTCGATAGCCGAATACTGTGCACCTGTGTGGATGAATAGCGCTCATGTCAGTAGAGTTGATGTCCAATTAAACAACACAATGCGCATAATCACTGGGACGATACGAGTGACGACCGCCCAGGCTACCGGTTCTAAGTAACATAGCGCTCCCTCCCACCTTCGCCGTTCAGCCTCTCTTACCCGTCAAACTGGAAAAATTCACAAGAATGCTTCCTGTTCATCAAGACATTCAGACACTAGCTCAACCACATCACGACTAAAATCACGAAGACCAACAGTACGTACAGCAGCACAATTGAGTGGAAGATCATTTGATCCTAAGGCTGACTGGACTGCCGAGTGGACAGCTCACCACCCTATCGGACTGATAACTGTTAACAACAAAACATCGTACCCAACTGGCTTCGATCTCCCGCTTAATCTATGGGTAAAGCTGAACTGCATCCGCTCAAACTGTGGAAGATGCGCAGACACAATGTATCGCTGGGGTCTTGCACAATCACCTACTTGAGACTTTGGTGAAGCATGGCAAACAATCCGACAAATCGTAACTGAATGCCCAGGTCGTGCATAGAATGGCCAACTGGACGACATAAACAACTTCCATCCAAACGCAGTTGACTGGCTGAGCAAGTTAGACGTTGATATATGACATTAATCAATTAATCTGCTATACATTTACCTATGTTCGTTTTCCTTGTAAATTCATACGATAAATAAATAAATAATGTGATCCAAGAGGCGCAGATAAACTGTACAACAGGGATGGTCAGTAGATTCCTGCTCCAATTCCTTTTTGGAGGTTTGTTTTGCCTTCCGTCTAACATAGTTGTTTTTTGAAGGGCCATTGAGTTCTCAATATTGAAGTTTGGCTCTGATATTACATTCGTTATCGTGAAGTGCCCTGACCTCGTCAGAGCCTCCCATGTACTATTACATTTGCTAAAGCCTCCCATCCTTGCCTCGTCACCCATGATAAAGATATCCTAGAGAGGAAGGCCTATCATAACCTCCAGAGCTGCAGTTGGGGCGGTTCTCAACGATCCTGTAATTGCTAAGCAGACCAATCTTTGAACATGAGTTTTCTTATGGACCGTTTTTGTTTAAGTCAGCCATACTATGGAGCCATATGTCAGAATGGGTCTAACTACCATAGTATACAACCAGTGTACCATTCTTGGTTTTAATCCCCATGATTTTTAAGTGTAGTTTTGATCATCATCAATGACACTTTTTATCATATTATTTGACACTTATTCATTTGATCATTTGACACTTATTGGTAGCTTTCTTAAGGTGATGATTCCAAGTCAATTTGTCATCCAAGGTTATACCTAGATACTTGACTTACTTCCTCACTTACCTTTAGCCTCGTTGTAGTAAATTGGGATCCATTTTCTCATTTTTCTGAATGTTGTTAGAGTGGATTTTAGGGGATTAACACGAAGGTTGCACCACCTATCTACCTGATTCAGTGCTTTTTGCATGAGCGCTGCAATTATTTTAGAAATTCCCTGTGATCATATCCTTGTAAAGGTAGTGTAATATTGTATTACGTAATGAGAGTTTTAAGAAGCATATTACGTACGAGCGGAACAGTAATTCCGCGAGTACATAATTGCCTTACAACTCGAATTATGTACTATACTTTATCTACGACCACACTAATTTGTTTCTGTTCAATAAGAAAAATATGTTTGATGTAACACCTTCGACCTTATTTAACTCGATAGAAATGAAAAGAAATACATTCATAATGATTAGATACCTTTTTATTTAGTATTTATTTGTAGTTTTCGTTAGATTTAAACGCGAAAAAAAAACCGGCCAAGTGCGAGTTGTGACTCGCGCACCGAGGGTTCCGTACAAACTTGTTAGTAAGGTATCTTTAGGAGGACCTAACTGTATGCAACCCATATGATTCTGGTGCCTGACAATACCACGCAACACAGTGTATTTTCATAAGTTTCTAATAGTAAATTCGCATTTTTCTTGAAATTAAACTACATATTTACGGTTTTCAGATTTTTCCCTTTACATGTGTTTGATTCCCTTGTGAAATCGCAAAATATGCGACATAAACGGTCAAATCTTCTGATCGCGTTG
Organism: Phosphuga atrata; assembly: GCA_944588485.1. Classification (NCBI taxonomy): domain Eukaryota; kingdom Metazoa; phylum Arthropoda; class Insecta; order Coleoptera; family Silphidae; genus Phosphuga; species Phosphuga atrata. Next base: position 58,833,199 of record OX155899.1, read on the forward strand.
ACCTACAAGTTTAATTTTTTCACAGCTGAAAGAGACCGCAGACCCGAGTATTTGATACAAATTTCAACTTGTTACCTCTACGCGTTCCTGAGAAAAATGGTCTTGACAGGCAGACAGACGGACGGACAGACAAACAGACGGACAACAAAGTGATCCTATAAGGGTTCCCTTTTCGGTACGGAACCCTAAAAACGAAATGAATGACAGCTTCTATGTGAATGATGTGAAATTTAATGATTGTTTATCATTAACATAGAGTACTATATTTAAAAATAGTATCAACGTGCAGCTCTCAACCAATCAACGAATCGTAAACCAAACAAGCAAGGGTGAATTATTACATAACATTAATCGCCGATTGTTACATATGTGTGTGGTATGGTGAATTTACATAGTCCACGAACTGTACAATAATGGGCATTTACAATTGTGGTCGTAGGCTATTAACAACTATGTCCCACAGGAGTGGATACACGTAGAAGATATAAGGATTACAAAGATTAAGGAAATGAAAGGAATAAAAGATTACTTACAATTTATAACCTGATACTAATTCAATATAATTGACCGGTGTTACATAACAATGGCGTTTTAATTGCATAGCCATTGTTTTAGCACATTTAGCAACAGAATCGTGAATTGTTGCGAAGATGGTAGCGACTGCGGCTCTTAAAACGTCTTGCGAAGATATTATCAAACTGGAACGTCTTTTTGGAAGATCCTGAAGTAGTAATCAGTATTATGTTATAAGTAACAAGTATTAATTTTTACAGTTTGTCCAGTTATTTTTTCAACGAAATTCACATCGGCAATGTACTTGTCAGCAACTTCTAGCAACGCCGATTTTGGCCATTCGCAAAACCAGTCTATCGTAGTGCAGTTGATCAGTGCCGGATATTGTCTCAGGCGATTTCTGAAAGCTTCTCCAATTGGACTCATGCATAAAATGATGTGCAAATGTGTCCGGACTCTTTCGATTAGAAAATTGTAATATGCCTCGTTCGTTTGTATAACACCCGCTTTATTCGCATGGAAATACAATTTACTTTTTACCTAAAACATAGTGAAAAAATGTAAAAAAAATCGAAAATTTTTAACAAAAATTACATCTTCGAATTCATCTGGTTTATACAGATTTGCAACTTCTCCACTACTTAACATATTATTAATAATTTCCAAGAAACTTTCGTCTGTGACTTGAGTGTCGTTGAAGAGAAAAGAAGTGCCTTTACCATCAACTCCAGCCATCATGAAAATCTTTTTCAGGTCTTCTCTAAAATCCATTACTTTGTAGGATCTTGTCACCGTAATTTGATATGTGCTGAGTTCACAAACGTATGCCCCTATTCTTGACACAGATTGTCGACCGCTACCCCCTATTCCAACCAACAACATGTGACCCCTTGGTTGAGAACAGACTCTTGCAATTCTACAAATATGATCTATGGCATATTTAAATAGAACTAAATCCATTCGGACAACGTTAGGGGTGACGTTGTATTCTTCCATTTGGACTTCTAGATGTTTACGAACGGCTGCTAAATCTTGAAAATCTTCATAAAGACTGAATGGATGTATAAAATCACCGAACATTGGAATTTCTCGATTTGGACATATCGAGTGCAATGTTAACTCAAAGTGTTTTCCAATTTGTTCGTTTAATGCATTCAAAAACCATTCACGATCTCTAAAAACAAAATAGATCTATTGTATAGACGTATTGCAAGGAAACGGAATATATTTACTTCTCATCAATTAATCTGTCATAAAAGACTCGTATACATTCATGAATCCACAATTTCAATACAAATTGCTTATTATTACCAATATCTTTGTGACATCTTAAGAGTCCTTGGAAAACTCTGGAAATATCTCGTAAATTGAACAGGTAATGAATTTTGGTGGGAGTGGGTAGCATTTTTGCTACAACATTTTGATAGAGGCATATTGTAGCTTCTGTGATATTTCTAGCAATTGATTTAATGTCGTCCATAAATTCTTGAGAATGTTGCAATATCATAGTTCCAAATATACGGGAAATGGTAGGATCGCCAGGAAACGACATATTGATGACATTAAACTTGCTCAAGAGACGTGGCGAAATAACATTTCTACCACCGCCTGGTGGTCCCATACTCGCCATAACCAACATATTCTAAACATTTAATATTAATACATTACTGCATACGTATCATAGCTATGCACAACAACTAAAATTTACTAAGCAATAATAGAGAACAAATTAAGAAGAGCAACTGTTAAAGAGGTGAAATGAAAAATAAGATATTAATTATATATTAGGTTTTAATTTGAGAACAAATACTAATCATAAATACAGAGAGAGGTTACAAAGAGGTTTTTGAGTGTACAGTTCACTTCACGTTATATATGCTTCTAACTCGTTCAAGTTTTCTTTCACACTTATTTACAATATATTACGCACGCGCATTTCAACGTTAGCTACTATACAGTATAACAGTGGTACTGCTATGCAAATGTACATATAACTCAATAGCAACAATGGACAATGCACAAAGCGGAGTTAGAAGAGGACTCTCAACCCAAGACCATATCTTCATAATAAGGATAATTATAGGAAACATACTAAAAACTACACATAGCATTTTTTCACCTGGAAAGAGCTTTTTACAGAATATCTAATACATATTCAATAAAAATCATTACATGTATATATTTCCTCCATTGTTTTGCACGATCGTACCAAAACCCATAGTCGATCCACTGCCTTAATAGTTCTAAAGGAGGTTGCGAACCATAAGTCTCTTTAGCGGGCATATTTAAGTCATCTAAGAATGTAATCATAAATTTTCCGCCTGGTGGAGCATACGAACTTTTCGTTCGTTTTTCTGTTCGACTTTCGATTGCGTCTTGCACGTTCACCGAAGAAGTCTGAATGAGATTACTGTCAATATAAAATATTAGCTTACTTATTTAACCACAAACTTGCGCCGACATATTTATGTTAAGAATGGTGTATTTTTCTTTGTCTACGGCGCTTAATACCGAGTGTGCTGTCGACGTTTTTCCAGTTCCGACGGGACCAGTTAGCAATATAGGATATTCTTTTGCCAATAACGCACTTACGATGAATTCGTAGCGTATTGTATCCACCGTGGGTACCAAAATCTTATAGAAAGGGAGACTGGAAACAAAATTACCACGCTCTATTCAAATATTATTTATATTAAACCTCACCCGTCTTCGTATCTCCAAGAAACATTAAGTTTCTCTTCCCAAGCCACGAAGCATTTGTTTTTTACATCTACGTAGTATTCGTAGATAGTATCTTTCAAAGGAAATACTACTTCTTTCTCTCTTATAAACGCATCCAGCTTTCTACGACCGTTTTCATCCACAGTAGCACATACAGACCATACCAAACTATAACAAATAGATCAATATATTTCTACAAAAGTTTTCACTATAAACAACTTTTTCATAGTTTATCAGACGCGATATCTGGAATTTAGCGACTATGTCATACACGACTATTTAATGAACTAGATGGATCCCTAACGGTTATCACTTTTCTACAGCACTTAAAATCAGCATTACACAACTTAACTACTTCCTCCATGTTTGTGTGTTAACATCAGATGCTTTGTTTTCTTTTTTCAAATTATTTTGCAAAACTTTGCCTCGAGATTGCTTTTGTTCCAATTCACCATTCATGAAACTGCTAAGAGCCACTATTTGTTTGTTAATCTTTTCTGGTAATTTACTATTTGTTTCTCTACATCTAAAGTTCGTTTTATATCGTCAAGTCTTTCTCTATTTCTAGATTTAATTTAGCCACTTGACTTTGGATCAATTTTTGTCGTTGTTTAATATCCGAGTCTATCCGTTATAGACTCGGATATTAAACAACGACAAAAATTGATCCAAAGTCAAGTAGCTATCGGTAAAATCTGACCGTTTCCTAGTTTTATTAATATGGTGAGCTGTTGCATCGCAGAGTTTCGTTTGTATAAATTGTAGTTCGTCAAACGACAATGACTCAATGTCGCAGTTAAGGATCTTTCTCTTCATCTATAATGACAGGTTCATTTTCCAATTTTTGAACGCTTCTTGTTAACGATGGCCTTTTCTTGCAGCCAAGTTTATCTTTTAAATCATCAATCGTTTGTTGATCCTGGTGCGATTGCCGTAACTCCTCTTCAAATCATTATTGCCCATGTATAAATGTTCTTCATGTGATGATTGTAATCTTTAGAAAGCCGTCATTATATTTATTATGTAGATTTTTAACGTCTCTATCATATTAAGACTTCAATCCTTTAATTGTGTCGATACTTTCACGTTTCTGTTTCTCGAGTTCATTCTCTAAATCTTTGAGCTTATCAGGATATTATTTTGAAATGGCGCACACTGGGACGGATTACGAATTTACAGCTACAAAAATAGAATTTTACAATGTCTCACAATCAAGCAAAACCACTTAAAATGTATTGTTAGATAACCCATCCATAATACTATAAACAAATAAATGCGAAAAACCAATTCCATTAGTTGTGGGAACGTGTTAAACATCGCTCTTGTCGCTTAGGTACCAAAAAGGAATTAGTTGCGCTGGATTTTTAATAAAGTAACTACGTATGTTTTGTGTTTGTGTTAAAAAATTTTGAACTTTTTAAATATGGAGAATATGTATTTCTTATGAACTTTTTAAATATGGAGAATATGTATACGTAACAAGTATGTATGTACATGTAATAATATCAAATTTGTAGTTTTAATCAATACGGTTAAAAAAAAAGTTTTGTTAATGGCTATCGTAAATTAATTTTTTTTTGTAATAAACTGCAATAAATTGATTTTTAAAAAAAGTTCCGCATAGTTCCGTTAAATTAAATATTTTGTAAAACAAAAAAAACATTGACGATTCTAAAAAAGCAAAAATCCCGTCCACATCGTTCCACCTTACTGAGAATTGCACTTTTTTTCCAGGTAGTCGTCGTGATAACCACCATTTGCAAGAGAGAACGTTGAATAGAAATGAACTATTTTTTGTATTAAGAGATGAAAGTTTTTACAAGTACGATATAGTCAGTGATGATGGAGAAGGTGCAAATAGTGATGCTCATTGATTTTGACGAAGATCGGTTGTGAATTTGTAAAAAAATGTTGCACATTTGTCATATAAAAATATATTTTTCCACTTAAATTTGCATTTTTTAATTAATCGTGTATATCGAATATAGACTAATTTTATATTAGAATCATCAGAATGTCATCGTAAGGTAATATGTGAGACAAAAAATTGAAATGAACTGGATTTTATTTTGGTCGCCGTAAATTCGTAATCCGTCCCAGTGTGCGGCGGTTGGTTTTATGCCGGTAGATTTCAATTCATATTCCGTCTCTTCAATTCGTTTCTTCAAAAGACTTATTTCGATGTCTTTCATCATGGACATACATCAATTATATCTTATACATATAAAATAAATAGCTGCGGTCCTAGAACAGACGCTTGTGGTAACCCCTAGTTCGTTGTACCAGTAAGTCCGTCCATTCATTATTAGAACGTACAATTTGTGATGAATTACTTAAATAGGATCGAAACCATTGTAAAGATCTTCCTCTTACCCCATATATTCATGTGAAACACGAATCCAAATAGTCATCTTATCGGGAGCAGAAACAAGCTGGTCCCTATGATCTCATACTCGACGGATATGGTCGATTGTTTGTAGGTAGGTGTTGTTGTAGGTGGTGACTTATCTACACCCCTAGTCCTCATTCGTTTAGAAATTTCAGTATCTGGTTGGGATTCAAGGATTGTAACTCCTCACTTCAAGCAGTGGGTCCCAAGGCATCCATCTTGCTTTTACGGATCATTGCTCTGCAGTTCTTGAGGGGATGTATAGGGGTTTCTTCTGTGGAGTTGCAGAATCTTCATTTGTTATCTTCCTCAAGACCTAAGCTTTTGTTTAGTTTGAGGCAAGCTTTGTTCTATTTTGGATAAAGGATCCCACCATTATTTTGGATTGCCTTACCTCTTGAAGTTCATTCCAGGTTTTTATCCAATCTTTCCTTGTTTCTTCATCAAAGGGTTTGTGGATACTCATACCACCGAAGGGTTCTGGACCTATAAAGGGATTACTGGATCCCTTATTTGCTAGGTTGTCGGCTTCTTCTCTCCTTCTAAACCAGTATGTCCTGGTACCCAGTAAAATGTTAATTTATTATCAAGCTTGTATGGCTTTTTCAGACATTCCCAGGTCAGCTTGAATCTAATGGTGTATGAGATAATAGCCTTGATTCCCCGACATGATAGCAATTCGTTTTTTGCAATAGTTTATTTGTGCACATCTTTGGGGGTGTAGTGTTAGTTCGTCTCCCCGTGGTGAGCCACCATGGATAGCGTTTGGATAGCGTAACAGCTGGCAACTAGATAATCCGAAGAATCTCCTGATTAGGTTCATCACAATGCTCGCAAACTTGAACCATGCGTCAAGGTTTGCATATCTTCATGAAGTCATGAACACAGCCCACGATGCAATTAGATTTGTATTTTTATCAATATTGTGATGAGCCAAACGATAAATAAATAGCAGCTGCTTGGGTAGGTTCACATGGATTCAAAGTATTTGGTACAAAGAAAAGTCCAAACACTACTGCACTTGTGCCTTCTTTCGTCTTTGAGCCATCTGTATACCAATTAATAGCACATTACTCAATGTGGTATGTTGAGAATTCATCACTACATCCGACTTAACAGTTTTTGTCGAAATGTTATTTCCATACCGTATCATCTTTTGGTACCTCCAGTCAGATTTTTGCTTCAAGGCTATTCAGGTCTCTATTCTTAATAATTTGATCTCTGCCTATTCTTTATTTGTTGAACCTTACAATGGACGATCTGATCTGGTGGTCCACTCCACGACAAGATGCAATGAAGTCAGACCTAGTAGCAGTTCTATTGCTGCGGTCAAGCTCTTGCTAAAGCTCTTCTTCATAGAGACCAACATGGTTCTGCTTCTCCATGCAACCGCTTCTTAAGTTCACTATTGCCTGTCTCACTATTATGGTGCAAATCCATCTTAGAAGTGTCCCCACACTACACGTTTTACCGCAAGAATTTGCACGATATTAGAGCGCGTCTGGCCTCAGCTACCACTTCTTCACCGTGTCTATTCCATAAAAGATTCAGATCCAAACAGATCTTTGCTTAGAGGCTATTTAGGTATCTATTCCTAATAATTTGACCTCTGCCTATTCTTTATTTGTTGAACCTTATTCAATGGACGATCTGGTGGCCCATTCAACGACAAGATGCAATGAAGTCAGACCCAGTAGCAGTTCTATTGTTGCGGTCGGGCATGACACGTGCCAATCTATGAATCCTCTCAAACTCCTCTTCATACAGACCAATTTGGTTCTGCTTCTACATGCAACCGCTCCGTAAGTTCGCTATAGCCTGTCTCACTATTATGGTGCAAATCCATCTTAGAAGTGAGGGTTACAACCACACGTTTTACCACAAGATTTTTGCATACCATCAGAGCGCGTTTGGCCTTACCTACCACTTTTTCAGCGTGTCTATTCGACAAGAGAATTGCTATCCAGAATTATACCTAGATTTGTTATCTCCTGTTTGTCACTCTACTGCCTTCCCATAAAATGTTATGAAAATGCATATGAATGATAACGATTAAAATATTTACCAGAAAAGAAACCAAATCTTGCACATATCTTCGAAAGTTTCTTCATTGTTACTATCAATTCCATTCTCCTTAATTGCATAAATTTCCAATAATTTGCATAGCGCTTGTACCAAGCTCAATTCAGAACAAACTACAGTCTCTTCGCAGTTCAATCTCTTGTAATCCAAAATTGTACTAAGATAGTAGATACAGTATCCTTTCATCTGCAAAAAGTAATATTAATACTAATACTAATAATCCAAAGGCTATCAACCATAAGGTTGTTCTGCCATGATTATTAAAAATGTGATTAGATATTTACCACAGTTATATAGTCTGGCCCTCTATTTTCCACTTTTTTTAGCCAAGAAGCAACATACGGATGCCAACCCCAATCCTTATAATCGTTGTAAACCATCCCACATCTACTTACTGTAGCTGGTGATGCAACAGTCAAGTCGCCAACTTCGAACAATAACGATACTTGCTCAGGCATTGTGATCCTATCACTGTTAATCAAAGTTAAGACTTTGTTGTCGTCCATCACGCTGTTCATATTTTCAATCCACACAGCATCTACTGGCCCATCGAATAAAATCCATTTTTCGTCCGGATTTTCATCTAAAATTGCAAACAATAGAAAGAAAACGTATGAATTGTACAAAACTATTCTTAATACCAGCACAGGTTATTCGCATAATGGAACTAATTACTCCATCCAGCCATTCATTGGTGCTGAGGTTATATTCTCCGTACAATTCTCCCAAATTTAAAGCTTTTGGATTTATAGGGAATTCGTGTACACAATTAAATCCAGCTTTTCCAGCCTTCTTTAGTCGACCCATACAACCTTTCAGAGCTTTCCATGTCGTTGATTTGGCAGTTCCAGTTTTGCCCAATATCATCACAGAATGCCGAGAGTTCTTAGTCTCGTACAATTGAATAACCTTGGTTATAGCTGTGACAATCGGCTATAAAAAGCAAAGTCAAAAACAGAATAACCCATAGTTTAACCGTACTTGTAAACCATATTCTTGAAGGTGTGCAGTAATTGCATTATTCATATCTTCGTAATCCACCGTTGGGATAGTAACTCCTGGAAAAATATCTGACATAATCCCATTAAATAAAGGAAGATCGTCAGCTGTTAGTTTGGCAATATTCATGTCTTTCATAGCCAAATAAACAATTTCTTCTTCGGGCAAATGTGGCAGCTGTCTGCGCTTCCTTCCCGCGTATCGAAGCAGTGCTACCATTGACCTTAATCCAAAATCATAATGGTCTTGTTTGCTTAATTGCCGCATAGATAATTGATAGAGTGTATAGACCTGTGAAAGGGAATTTAGAGGATTTGAGCGATTGTTTATAATTACTTACTTTTTTCGCCAAGTTTCGAGCGTTTTGAAAACCATCGCTGAACAAAGTGTTTTCTGCTATTATATTACTGTCTGGAACCATCATAGATATTGGTCTAAACATCGATTTTAAATTATCAGGCAGTTCAGTTCTTCCTGCATATCCAGGATTCATTGTAATAAATATACCACAGGTCAGTTTCAAATTGATCTCAAGACCTATAATGTAACTAAATGTAGTTTATAATTTTTTTTTATTTCTATTGTTACCTTCAAATACGAATGTTTTTACTTTCTGGGAAATAGCTGCCAGGATGCACATGATTTGTTGCGCGACGACGGACAGCACTTCGATGTTGATCCTATTGAATTCGTCGAAACATCCCCAGGCACCGGTTTGCGCGAGTCCCGAGAAACATTTCCCCATGCTTTTGTAATCCAAACCTTCCGAGCAATTGTTCACTATGACCCACATGCCCATGGCCTTGCCCAAATCTTTCACAGTTTCCGTTTTCCCCGTACCAGCAGGACCTTTAGGACTACCACCTCGGAATAAATGCAGAGCAGTCGTCAACGTTATATAACATCTATAATAATAATATAAATTTAATTTGTTTATATATTAATTTTGATATGTAGAGGATGAGCGAGACGTCTTAGCTCTATTACAAGAAAAATGATAGGGGGAAATGGGATTGAGTAAGGTCCATTTAGAAGTTGGCCTCGTAGTCTACAAAGTTTGAGCGGTAATTAAAAATCTGGAGGCCCCGGGTTCGATCCCGGGAGCGAGTGTCGGCCGTATTTGCACCAAATGACGTATGTGTAATTAATTAACGTCAATTTAAATACCTAGGTTTCTGAGCCTCTTAAATGAAAAATGTGGGTAAATAGTTCACTTAGTCGCAGTGTTTGAAGGGTAGTTACTAACCCGGTATCCACATTGAACCAAACTTAAAAAAGGTCGATTTTAAGCCGAATGTGCAAATCTTTCCATATTTGAAGAATGAATAAATGATCGTCATCGAATTTTGTTTTTGCAGAAACAGACCTATATGTTGGCATATTTAAGAAGAGCTATTTTTCTGAACAAGTATGAGCTCTACAGCTGGTAAGCAGCCAGACATAATAAGGGCAATCGAAGCAGGCCGTTTAAGATGGATTGACCACGTTGAAAGAATGTACGAGGCAGCGTAATCAAAGAAAATCAGCAAGCAAAAGCCAACAGGAAGACACAACATTGGCCGGCCCAAAGCCGAAGCTAAATTCGAAGAGGATCTAAGATCACTGAAGGCAATCCAGTGGAAAGCCAAGGCGCGTAATAGGAATGAATGGAGATAACTGCTTGCAGCCAAGACCCACGAAGGCTTGTGTAGCCACAGCCGATGAAGAATTTTTCTATAAACAAGTTTATAAATAAAAAAAATTGCTTCTCTATCTTCTCTTTTCAAAATTAAAAAAAAAACGCGCATATTTTCACCGGTGTGTGTATAGAGGGGTATGATGTTGTTGGACATTAACCTCATCGATTTAGTTTTCCTTAGGTTTACTCGTAGCCCGACATACTTAGCCTCCAACGATAGTGCTTCCAGTTTTGATTGCGCATCTTCGAATATGTGTGCGAGAAAACATATATCATCTGCATAGTCCAAATCCTCTAAGCGACCCCAGTATATGCCTCGTTTTACGCGGTTTGTTCTTGTTAGTACGGTGTCAAGAACAATTGTGAACATATTGAATAAGAGGATGCACACCTGCTTAACGCAGGACTTAATGTGTATTAGGCTGCTGATCATGGTGCCATGTGATACTCTACAGGAACTATCTTGGTAGTGTGTCTCGGTTACTCGTATAAGTTCTTCCGGACGCCACCTTCTATCAGGGTGCCCCATATGATTGCTTGGTGTAGCGTATCGAAGGCTCTCTCAAAATCGACGAATACGAGTTAGAGTGGCGAGTTGAATTCGTGTCTCTTCAACGATTATACGCAACGTGTTTATTTGGTCGGCACATGAGCGTCTCGGTCAGAAACCGGCTTGTTCCTGTCTTACAAGTGGGCCCTGTCAACTCGTCATCACCGATTTGGCCCAAATTTACAGTATATGTAGGACTATAAATGAAAGTGACGCAAGCGGGAGATGGCCAAGCCAGATGGCCAAGCGTTAAAAAAATAACTCATTTTTTACGCCGACCGGTAAGTTACAGACAACTCATAAGCCCGCTATGTTAGCATAAATTTCAATGGCCAACCTGCTACTGGCAACCTTGACAGAGAATATACGAATGTGAATATTTTATTATGTGTGGCGTTAAAAAGAGTTTTTCGATTAACCTAGACGAATAGTAATTTACCTGTTTGATCTGTATTGATAACAAATTCCTTATCGTAATTTGGGATGAGAGCCCGAGCCTGGACTCGAAAGTTCTCTGCCGCAGATTGGGTTTCCTCGATAGTGGTAGTCTCTCTTTCCGAGACTTTGGTGACTTTCCTCTGACGAATCCTATGCCTTTCTTTGAATTCTTGGGCCCACTGCTCCTAGGCTTAGAACTCGAAATCTGCAAATTGACTGGCAGCCGCAAGTGCCCATTGTTGCAGGTTTCTCGTGGTTACTTGTTGGCAACTTTTCTGCCCTTCTACGAAGCGATCATACATCCAGGTATCAATGGTGTTGCATTTATCCTTCCGGGTTCCACCGCTTTTAATGTGTTCCCTTTACTTTAATGTCTTCCCAGATTTTCAAATCTCGCATATACTTCAAGCGATGTGCTCCTTTCGATTGAAGACTCTTTAAATTCCACTTTGGATGTGCTTTTGCAGATTAACCACCATTATTTTGTAATCGAGTGGAACGTAATCTGCATCAACTTTAAATTTTTTTTTCATCCGGTTCGCAGTCAGACTCTGCTTCTGAAGAAACGACTTCTTCATTTTCACCTCCTTCATCGTATTCTTCGGAAGAAATCAATTCATCGACGCACAGCAAGGAATGCTCTGACAAAACGTCCAGTATTTTCTCGCGTATTTTGTCTGCAAGTTGCATGTGTTGTTCGGTTATTACTGCAGCACTCTCTGATGTGAGCAGATTGTCTTCGGCCAAAAGATGTAACAAATAATCCAGCGCCGTTTTTAACATTTGTTTCGACGATTCGCTGTGGAGATTATCAGCGCACATCACATCTTCTTCTTGTTCTACCGATGTTCCAGGCCCATTAATATTTTCACTATCAGTATTCGACATTTTCGAAAGCTAGATTCTTCTCACAATATTCAAGATACTCGGTCAAGAGCTAGCAAACGACTAACTCATAACGACATTTTGCCAACTTCCCCCCCTCTGCCTTCCATTGTCAGCTTTCCTATTAACCATTAAAGTCATTTTAAAAATTGTAAATAAAAAAAAAGCGTCCCCACGGGGAATCGAACCAGCGATCCTCGTACTATGAACCCGAGCTCTTACCGCTGCGCTGACCGGCCATTGAAATTTATGCTAACATAACGGGCTTATGAGTTGTCGGTAACTTACTGGTCCGCGTAAAAAGTGAGTTATTTTTTTAACGCTTGGCCATCTGGCTCCCCGCTTGCGTCACTTTCATTTATAGTCAAGCCCTACATATACTTTAAATTTGGGCCAAATCGTTGATGACGAGTTGACAGGGCCCCCTTGTTAGTTTTGGTTCTAGTACGTTGGATTAGAGTTCATGGTTTATTGTTGCAATTACTTTAGTAATGATATTAAGCAGAGTGATCCTTCAATTTTGCATTCTTTGAGATCGCTCTTTTTAGGCAATTTGATAATTAGACCTTCGGTCCATTCGTGCGGAAGGCTTTGGCAGCCCATACAGCTTGAACTAAAGGTGATATTAGTTCAATTATAGTCTTGCTACATGCTTTCAAAACTTCGGGTCGGTTGTTGACTCGACATGCAGCTTTACTGCTTTTTATTCTGCTAATCGCTGCTTTGACCTCGTGGGATGCCAGGGTGTGGCTTTTTATGTTTAGCATCCTTGCGGGTCTGGTGGGCTGCTGTATGGTTAGTTGATTTGTGCAATGCTGTCTTCATATTATTCCTCACATCTGCGTAATTGATCTGCGGGGCTGTAAGTGGCATTTTATTACTCATGCGATAAGTGCTATCATGGCGCCCATTTTTTAGTGCAACAAATTGCTGTTTGTCAATTCAATTATTACCACATGACTTAAACGCAATTATTCAATAAAAATCGCTATGTTACATTAAAAAAACAATTGAATAAATAAAATAAACACAATCAAAACCTCAATATTAAAAAAATGACGTGAAAGTGACAGATTTTGTTTTCATTACGAAATAAAAATTAAAGAAAACGTTTTAAAATGATTGTAAATTCTAAGGTGATACCGGAGACTGATGAGAGTTCTTATGACGAATCCACGCCACCGGAGACAAATGAAAAAGCAAATTCTTTGTTCTATTTTTTTTGGATGGCCCCTGGATCCCAAACTTGTAAGATACGTCCCCTCGCATGAGTAATAAAAAATATTATCTGAAACTCGTGCGGTAACGTCAATTGCCCACGAGAGCGAAATTAGGGAGAGCGAATTATTTACGAGAGCGAATGAGCGCACTCACTTCGTTCGTGCGCTCATTCGCTCTCGTGGGCAATTGACAACTTACCGCCCTAGTTGCACAATATACTATTCCGGTTTTGGAGGTTAAATTTGGAGGGTCCTGTCTCCCAGCCGTTTTGAAATTCTGCAGAGTTCGCGAGCTTAGTTGTTCTCTGCGGCAGTTTGTGCGACTTGTGTGTTTATCCATCTACGCTTGTCCCTCTTTTAGTATTTTTCTTTTGAGTGTTTAACGCCCATTGAAGTTTTCCAGTTCAGTTTTGGCATTGTTAAGTTCAGTCACTTATTTCCTTTAGTGGATTTTATCCCACGTGTCCTCTGATAGTTAGTCTTTTGATTTGTTTTTCTTCTTGCCAAGGAGGTTTTCATAGGTTTTTACGATTATTGTTTTTAATTTGTTCCATTTAGCTTCAATTGAATCCAGTTCGTCATATTTGCTGTTTCAGATTTCTTCTTCAAAAGTTTTTCGCGTATTGGTGTCCAATGGTGTTCAATCGATGGATGTTGAATTTTACTCTAAATTTTTGTGATATTGTTATTTGTCATCATTCTCAGCTTCATTTCTGGGATAACAAGCTGGTGATCGCTGGCCACATCAGCTCCTCTGTACGCTCTGACGTTCAGCGGTGAGCTTTTTGAACCAAATGGACCACATGGTTATTCATATATGTGGTTGTGGTCTAATGTGGTCTATTTGGTTCTTTATTAGTTCATTTGGAGATGTCTTTTTATGTACGTGTCTGTTAGAAAAGTATCCGACCTTTAGCCGGTAAAAAAAAACTGACATACCTGGAGCGTTGGAAAAATAATTTGGGGAATAGCCAGAAGTCGCAGGGGTCATATCAGGAGAGTAAGGAGCCTGTCGAACCAGAGGAGTCTGGCTTTTCGCCAAAAAAATGTGAACCAAGTGCGAATAATGTGCTGGAGCATTGTCATGATGGAGTCGCCAATTTCCTGATGACCACAACTCCAGTCGCTTGCGCCGCACACCATCACGTAGGCGACGTAGGACATGCCTATAGTACTCTTTGGTGATTTTTACTTGCATTGAAAAACCGACGAGAGCACTAAACAATACGTCACTCGAACACTGCTCGAACAAAAAATTCACGCATGCGCACGAAGGTCGGCTCATGCAAGCGCGCTTGATTCAAATCCATCAGGTTTTCAAAATAAAAAATAAGGTCGGATACTTTTCTAATAGACCACGTATTATTTTGTGAGGGAACATCGTTCCCCCAATGACCAGTCTGTGGCAAAGTTTTACGTGTGAGGCGAAGTTCCAGGTATTCAGGTGTATATAGTAGTATAGATAGATATAGATAGTATAGATAGATAGCTTATACTAGTACAAATAATTTAGGTCAGCTCAGTATACCAAGTATTATCTTGTGAGTAATATGAAGTCTAATATTAAGATAGACAGTAAGATTAGAAAATTGTTACGAGGGCCGGACAGAATTAAGTTATTTACAAAAAATAATTTAAATTACTGGCTGCGACAGCCATTAGTACACGGCTGATGAACGGCAGGGCATTAGCGAAAGTATGAGGCTGCCGTCAGTCGTCATCCATTTGTCGTAGCAGCCAGACGGATTTTGTGTTCCGAAACTGTAATAGTTATTTACATTAGAGTGCGGAAACATTTCCATTTCCTCCAGCAAATGGGGAACTCGCCCTTCGGGCTCGTTCCCCAAACGAGCTGTTGCATTGTAAAATCATTTCCGCACGAAATTAGTATAAGATTTTTTGGCCGACAATTATTATTTAAGAAACAAATAGATTTAGATTAATTACAATATTGGAAATTATTTAATTTTTGAATGTTGGTACTATAAAACTTTGACATTTTTACTAATTCAAATTTATTAGGTTATGGTTATGTCATTTTTCCAAATGTCAGACGCACAGTAAAATTTAAAAAATCACTCTTATTTTCTACATTATCGTGACAAATGTGGAGTAAAGTAGCGTTTTTTTAATTAGATTTTATTGTCTTATACTTAATTTATTTTGTAAGTGTCCATGAAAGGCTAAAATTTACTGGTCACTTTACCGCATCGTAGCCGTACTTTGCAACATTGTACGTAAAAATCTAGTTTCGCTGGACGTATGTACGATGTCAAAGCTAGCTTTACAATTCAGGAGGCCAAAAAGAATTTTTTACGTCGATTGGATGCTATTACTCTACATCGAGTTTCGTTCACCGTATACATAATGCCATAATATATTTTTTAATACTCATGCGTGCGAAGTACTTCCTGACGCACGTTTTTTAATACGAGAAATGCCATTTTGCATTGTCTTTCCACATAACCTGGGTAACACACGCAAATATTCAATATCGCTAGGTTACATTAAAAAAAAACAATTAAATAAAAATAAAATGAACACAATCAACACCTCGATATTAAAAAAGTGACGTGAGCTGTCACAATTTTTTTCATTACAAAATAATAATAAAAATTAAAGAAAACGTTTTAAAATGAGTGTAAATTCTATGGTGATACCGGAGACTGAGGAGAGATGACGAATCCACACCACCGGAGACAATTGAGAAAGCTAATTCTTCATTTTTTATTCCATTTTTTTGGATGGCCCCTGGATCCCAAACTTGTAAGATATATCCCCTCGCATGAGTAATAAGTATATTACAACGTGAGATGAAAGGCGTTTTTTGGTGAGAAAAACGTTTTTCTGAAGAGTGAGTTTGCTCACGAGCGTCAGCGAGTTAGCAATCACACCGAACAAAAAAAAAACGCATTCATCTCGAGTAGTAAATGCATTTTTTTCTATTGATTTCGGTGGCAGAATCCATAATGCGACTAAAATAAATCCAATTCGAAGCGAACTGTCAGAACTGTCAATACAAATTTAATTGTAGGTTTGGTCGTTTCCTTGGTAACATATTGCCTTTTCATAGAAGAATCATACTTTTCAAGTCAAATGTCCTAATTTTATTTCGGTTTTGAATAATAGTTTCAGGCTCGTTTTAGGTTTGTACATTAAATATTCCATTGAAATTGAAGTAGTTAATAAGGAAGTCCATGCAAATTTGGTTAGTTTAGTGTTTTAATCGAGAAAATCATAAATTTAAAATGCTCATTTTCGTCTCTAGATGTGAAAATATTTTCATCCCTAGAATGAAAAAATTTCACTTTCATGTAGGGTAAGCCGTGGAATAATTACCATTTTCACCAATATCAGTAGAAAAAAATATTGTTTGTAACACGGGCGGAAAGTTGTCAATTGCCCTCTCGAGCGAATGTGCGCACTTTCGTCCAATTTCGCTCTCGCGTGAAATTGACAACTTTCCGCCCTAGTTACAAAATACACTATATTTATCGTAATATATTTTTATACCAAGCTAAATAAAACATACCTATCTGTAAGTGGAGTTATCACTAGCCTTCCCGAATTCCCATTGTATTCATACCCATAAAGAAAATGAGTATTAGTTTGTCTGATAACGCAATCATCTATTTCTCTATCCCAATAGAATCGTAGTTGAGAGAACCATTCAAAAGCCCCTGTATCCATGCAATCTAAATCGAAAGCCAGTAAATACATTGCTTATTTCAGCTCAAAAACACTTACTAGCTTTGTACATTCTGTCTATAACGTCCCTACTGTGAATCTCAATTGTGACCAGGGAATTGGTTTTGAGACGTTGGAGTTTCGGCAATTCCCTCCTACTCAATTCAGAGAGTTTCATCAAAATCCTATTCTGTTTCTTTCGTAAACGCTTCAAAGGCTTCTTGCTTTCAGTTAATTTGCAATGCACCAAAGCTCTGGTACAATCGGTTGTCCATTGCATCTAAATTAAATTCGTCACTATTCATTGAATGTCTTGTTTAAAAATCACTTACTTGACTGCAGGCGTTACATAATTGACCGCAATAGGTCATTAACCATTTATCGCGTTTACTTAGCATTTTCCTTAGGGCTGCTCTACAAGGCTTAAATTCTGTTTTCAGCGTTAATCGCATCATAGATTCTACGTCGCTTAGCCAACATTCAACTTGTCCATCGAGAATTAAAGTCTTTGGAAACTCCATGTATTCGCCATCTTCGGAAAACATACCAAGAGATTCATTTTTGGATGTCATATTATTCTAAAAAATAGGTATTAGTCTTTTGACTGCCTTGTCTTCTCGGAAGGAACCGGCGCGATATTTACATGCCTTCCATATATATATTGATAGACTTGTGAGCCTTTCCTATACAAAGCTATAATAATTAAGTTTTATATACAATTACCTTTTGTAATTTTAATTTGTTCAAATTGTCAAAGAGTTTCTTGAAATGAGGTTGAACGGCTTCTGGTTTCTTGGCATTTCCCAATATTTCTAACATATCGTCGTTGGAAATGAAATAGAATCTCGGGAAGACGTGTCGTTTGGTTTCTAAGTAGAGCTCAAGTGCTCTTTGAATTAATTCTAGTCGATCGTTCATTTTATTAAATCTGTTCAACAATTGGGGAATCGGCAGGAAAGTGACAGCTTTCATAGCATTTTTTGCTGCATTCATTTTTGTCGACAATTCCCTCCATTCTTCAGTTAATGCATCAAACTCTAAAGTTTCTTTCGGCATTTGTTTTCTAATATCGTCTCCGCTAAAAATATTCTACAAAAGCGCATCAATTGCATAAAGTCAATATATTTTATAAATCATACTTCTAGATAAAGCCATTGTCTTTGAACATTTAAACCTAATTCTAAAGATTCCATTATATATGACAAAGTTCTTTCCCATAAATCAACCTCCTTTGCGAAGGGTTCCACAAATCTGGTACTCTTCATTGTAGACAGTTGCATCATGTTATCTTCCAAAGTTTGAAAGCAATCGTCAACGGATTTAATCCTAAAAATTGATAATAATTGAAGAATTTAATTAAGTAATTTAGATTATACCTAAATAATCCTTTATATGCTGCCATCTCTATGGTAACAGTTTTCCAAGTCTCGGCAATTAGTTTGATTCCCTTTTCTATTTGCAATTCCATTGTAGCAGCATTTGAAATCTCATTAATTTCCTCGCTATAATCAATCATTCTCATGGCTAATATGGCTTCCAAATTGAACTCTGGTGAATTTTGATCGAAATCTTCGTACATTGCCGCCCGAACGCGATCCCAATGACGAGGTCTCATCGCCGAATTTTTCAGATCTGCTATTAAAGGCAACGTTCTTCTAAACGCGTCGACTCTTTGCCGCGTATGTTCTACAATGGTCCACCTAACACAATAATTATTAATTAATTTTAGCATTCGATATAACATATTAATAACCCTTTTTCTTTTAATTCTCGGGATAGTTTAGTGAGTTTTCTGAAAAGAGTTTGTGCTGTGTCTTCCATCTCTTCTGTTTGAATAAGCCAAAATTCGCCACATTTATATTTGTTCCAAGCGTTGTCCCATTCTTGAGTCAAATTCCATACTAATTCTAACGTCGCAAGTTCCTTAAATTAAACCAATTGGAATATTGTGGATATATTATAACATCTTATTTTTACCTTTTCTAACAATGTAAGTTCTTGAGATTCCATTAAGCTCAATTCGAATATTGCAAGATTGTTGCGTACTTGCGACTCGCGTCTTCTTAGTTTATTTATTTCTTCTCTAACATTCTTCAAATATGCCAACGCATCAGACACCTCAACTTCATGTCCGAATGGTCCTAGGGTCAGAAACTTTTCCAATAAAATTGCTCCATCGCGTTTTACTTCTTCAGCTTCTTCTAGTAGATTATTACGGAAGTCATTCTAGGACGTTTAAAGGATAGGATAAACGGATTAGATACTTGTAATGATTGTTAAGGTGAATAAAAATGAATGTAATTTAGAAGTTTATTAGTATTTAACTATTCTGGATCAAATATAACATAATATTTAGGATCAAAGACTACCTTAGTGAAATCGATCATTTTATCGGCCTCCTCCAACGTAGTTAGATATTCTTCCCAAACTGCAGGTATGTTTTTCATTCGCTTTCTGAGATCGTCTGGGATTTCAACTTTATACTTATCCAATACTTCCGTTTGGTCTATAATGCATTCAAACGCCTGTTCTTCGATAGGTGCCTCACTTATTAATCTATTATACAATTCTATCGATTCTGCCATCTCCTTTAGGTTGGTAGGGACAACCATTACACTAGAAAAACAATTTGAGATCAAAGCGAAAGTAATGTGATGAGTAGGTACTTCAGAGAATTCTCCTTTGTATAATCGTAAACTCGATTGACCATTTCATTGGTTATTTTAAAGAGCAACTTGGTTAGTCTGTTTTGCCATTCAATGCAATGATCTATTATAGCTCGTTTTAAATTTGTACAGTCTACTACCAAGAAATAGTCGATGGTTACGTTTTCAATAATTTGTACGTTATTCGCAAGTTCTGTATATCGGCCAATATTTGCATCAAATTGACTTGCGTTAGGCTTTTCCTTTTCGTAGCGGTTAATAAACTTTTCTTTGTTCACTTCCCATAGATCTTTAAACGGTAACCACGTCTTCATATATTTACCCATACTCTCTATATTTAATGTGACCTCTAAATAAATATAAATATTATGATTATTAAAGAACATTTTACTTCTATTTTTACCTTCGTCGAGTTGTTCTTGCAAATCAATGCAGTCTCCATCTTCGGCAATCATTTTAGAAAAACTTATAATGCGGTCGGTAGTAATATGGAATTTTTCCGATATCCTCGGTAATGCTTCTAAGTTCTCTGTTATTGATGGAAGTATGTTG
Source organism: Phosphuga atrata (assembly GCA_944588485.1). Lineage (NCBI taxonomy): Eukaryota > Metazoa > Arthropoda > Insecta > Coleoptera > Silphidae > Phosphuga > Phosphuga atrata. The sequence continues at coordinate 58,853,579 of OX155899.1, forward strand.
GAAATGTGATAAGCAATGCATTTCAATGTTGGTATAAATTTTATCTAAATGCCAATTTACAAAATTTAATCTTTTAATCAATCATTTCCATTTATTAATAATAAATGCTTTTATATGAAAATGCAGTGACAGAGAATACAAACGTTTTAGTTAATCACTGTGAATAAGCGACTCACAAAGTGGTATTTACGCAAATTACACGGCCATAAATCGATTTTTTAAAATTTGTTTCAGGTGAAAGACTAGATAGACTAAACAGACAAGACTAGACAGACTAAACGGACAAGATGAACTAGACGAAGTAGACAGATTAGACCAGGGGTGGGTAAATCTTTTGGCTGTCGGGCCACGTTGTGGATGATTATTAGACCGCGGGCCGCATTACCAATTTTTATATTTTAATAGTTATGACTAAAAGGCACCATGCGATTGGTGCCGGTCCGGTCCCGATCAGACTGTTGGTTATTCCAGGAGAGGGATCCCCGCAAATTAGGTGAAAAAAAAAACACCGCGTTTTTCGATTTTTGTGTTCAAATTGACCCAGAGCGGGAATAGGATGCCGCAGGTCCGAGTTTGGACATGCGTCGAGACCCCCAAATGCGATCGAGCGGTGCGTCGTTGCTATCGCCTTATAGACCCTTTCCTTCTCTATTTAGAAACCGCTACCGCGACGCCCTGCTCTTTAATTTAGCGAATCACGGAGGATTCTCGCGTACGTCTGCAAAACATGTTTTTTCGGGCGACCCGGCGCCATCCGGCGCGCAATCGCAATTAAACTCCAAAACAAACTAAAAGGCACTATGCCAAATCGATTGGTGCCGGTCCGCTCCCGGTCCGACTGTTGGGTATCCCAGGAGAGGGATCCCCGCAAATTAGGTGAAAAAAATACCGCGTTTTTTCCGATTTTTGTGTTAAAATTGACCCAGAACGGGAACAGGATGCCGGGGGTACCAGATTCTTCCACCGCCCGTTGCGGGTAAACATCTCGCATCGAACGAACCAGTTTGGAGACACGGCGCTCTTCAATCAAGAGAACGGCGTCCACAACAGTGATGGAAAAAAACGATTTTTTTTCGCGTACATTTTCCGCTGCACCGGGTGAACCGACGGTCGCGTACTTTACCGCATGACGCCAACAAACTTGAAATCGACGCGGCAAGAGGACGCAGTAAAAAAATCGAGCCGCGGACAAAAATTGCTCCTCAAAGGCGCTAGAAACGATCTCCTGTTTTTGGCACCTGAGGACACTTGCGAGCGGCAGACGGACACGGCTCGAAGGCCAGTTCAGTTTTACAACAGAAAATGACAATTTCCCTTTTCGACGCGCAAGAGGAACGGAGTTGTTGAAGAAAAAGTGAAAAATTTAAAATGCACCTACAGCCGCCCCCCGGCGGGGGCGGAGCTTTATAAAGCTTGTCTAAAAAAACCTAATTTTTTGTTCAATTCACCGGAAAAAAAATCAAGACGTAAACTACATTTTTACACAATTTTTCTTAATTTAAAAAAAATCTTGATTTTTTTACCCCTTTTGAGTTCAGGGAAGGCGCCTTACTCGATTAGTATATTTCAATAATACATGATACAGTAAAAATCAGGCCTGGTAAGCATAATAAGCATATCATACGCATACTTTTTAGATTTTTTTTATGTTGGAATACAATGTAAGTGAGATATCATACACTGTGATACTATATACATGGTGCGGCAGCCAAATCTGCCTTTTTGAAATATCTGTAAGAATTAATTTTGGCTCGGGGCGAGTTAGTAACATTGCCTTTGCATTTCTGCCTTCATAGCGTTTCAGTAGCCATGGAGCAGTGGTCGAAGGAAGAACGGTCGTACGCCGCAAAAGCATTTTATCAAAACTGTAGTTATGCAAATGAGCAAGGTCGTTTCCGGACTCATTTCCAGATTAAGCGTAATCGGCCCGTGCCCTCTGTTAACTCAATAAAGTTATGGGTAAAAAAATTTGAAAACATCGGTGAAACGAGAAACAGAATAGTGCGAGATTAGTGCGTGAAACTCTCGTGAATATTGAACGCGTAAGAATCGCTGTAACAAGAAGCCAACGGAGGTCAGCGCGTCGACATATTTCCTGCGCTAGGAAATTTAAATAGGACTGTTATTGAAGGATATTGATTTTTTCAACCCCACCAGAATTATTGGAGTGATAAAAAACCTCCAGAACTCCATTAAAAACCTCTACATTCGGTCATGGTATCAGTTTGATGCGCAATGTCTACAACGGGAATCATAGGCCCAAGCTAGGGAGCGCTACTCGGAAATGTTACGAACATTCTTCATTCCTCGCGTTCGTCAACATGGAGTGAATGATAACACCTTATTTCAACAATATGGAGCCATAAGCCACACGGGCCGTGTGAGCATGAATCTCTGCAATGAGGTTTTCCCAAATCGGGTGATATCGCGGAAAGGAGCGATTCCTTGGCCTAAAGTGTTATCTAGTGTTACCTTTAGGTGTTACCTAAAGAGCAAAGAAAACCAAAAAAAAAAGTTTTACAAGAACGACTTGTTCTCTTGAAGAACTGAAGGCTAGAATCGCTCAGGAAATCGAAAGAATCCCTCATCAGATGCTTCGTGATATAATGACCAATTTTAGACATTTTAACCTGCAAGAATGCATCGATCGAGATGTACGACACCTTAATATTATTATTTTTAACAAATAATTTTTAACAAATTATTAATGTCTCTTAAATACTTTTTAACGTAGATTAACATCATTTCAATAAAATTTTAAAAAATGCAACCTTTCTTACAGTTATTTCAAAAATGCAGGTTTGACTGCCGCACTCTGTATAATAGATAAATTTGTAATTGCTTTCTCAGTGAAGTAATATTTTGGCAGAACACGATCACAAAACCATCTTATCTTTTTGTTTCTATTATTATACGTAGATATTTGATACGTAGATATTATATACGTTTATTTTTTGCAGATATACGTAGTTTTTAATTAAAGAAATTTATAAAATGTTCCGCGGGCCGCATAAAATGTCGACGCGGGCCATATGCGGCCACGTGAACCGCCATTTGCCCAGGCCTGAACTAGACTGACAAGATGGACTAGACGGACTAGACAGACTAGACAGACAAGATTAGAGGAACCAGACTAGAGGGACAATACTAGAGAATCAAGACTAGAGAGACAAGACTAGAGAGACAAAACTAGAGAGGCAAGACTAGACAGACAAGACTTTTTTAAAAGTGGTTTCAGGGGAAGCTCTCACTAAACCACCCATTTCACTGTGGCTTTTGGCTATGCGCCAGCCTGGTATTGCATATTTCGCATTCATTCAGGTAGGGCAACTCGGACGGTTCGTGAAAACCGCCCTAGTTGTTGCCTTCCCGACCAGGTATCGAACCTGGGTCTCCCGCATTGCCAGGCGGGTATGTTGTCAACTACACTACAGAGGAGGATAGACAGACAAGACTAGACAGACAAGACTGGACAGACAAGGCTAGACAGAGGAGGTTAGGCAGACAAGGTTAGACAGTCGAGACTACGCAGACAAGACTAGGCAGACAAGACTAGGCACACAAGACTAGGCAGACAAGACTAGGCATACAAGACTAGGCAGACAAGACTAAGCAGACAAGACTACGCAGACTAGTTGGGTTCGCAGGTGACGCCGCAGTGGTGGTGACTGGAAAAGAAATAAGCACACTGGAACTGGCCAATAACAGAAGCCTGCGACGGGCAAGTAATTGGTTAAAAGAACAGGGTCTAACAATGGCAGTTCATAAAACAGATTCTGGAAGGTTCTGTATCCTCGTTCTGGAATGTCATAATATCCCCTTATCGAAACCCTTGAGGTACTTTGGAGTCTAACTCGACAGAGATCCACCATGTAGCCAAAACAGCGAAAAATGCAGCGTCTACAGTGGCAGCTTTAGTTTACAAGGGGGGCCTGTCAACTCGTCATCACCGATTTGGCCCAAAATTACAGTATATGTAGGGCTTGACTATAAATGAAAGTGACGCAAGCGGGAGGGCCAGATGGCCAAGCGTTAAAAAAATAACTCATTTTTTACGCCGACCGGTAAGATACCGACAACTCGTAAGCCCGCTATGTTAGCATAAATTTCAATGGCCGGTCAGCGCAGCGGTAAGAGCTAGGCTTCATAGTACGAGGATCGCTGGTTCGATTCCCCGTGGCGACGCTTTTTTTTTTATTTACAATTTTTAAAATGACTTTCTTTTATTTTTATTATTATTTATTATTGTTTAACTTTTTAATTGTAATTATTAATTTGTCAATTTATATATTTTATTAGTATTAATATTTATTATTTGTTTCTTTATAACTTCAACGGTTAATTCTTAAAATTGCTTTCTTTTATTATTACTATTATTGTTATTATTCTTTATTTTATTTTTACGATACTTGCGGCACAAATGAACCGTAGTTACCATTCATAATGTAGTATTCTTACTTATAATTTTATAAAGGTATTTCCAGAGGTATTGTAATTAAAGCGTACACGAGGAATTGGTAAATTAGGTATTAATAAATTAGATATTTTTATTATTGTACAGGTGAATCACATGAGCTGGGGTGATATTTATCGTAAAAACAAAGTCATTTTAAAAATTGTAAATAAAAAAAAGGCGTCCCCACGTGGAATGGAACCAGCGATCCTCGTATGAACCCGAGCTCTTACCGCTGCGCTTACCGGCCACTGAAATCTATGCTAACATAGCGGGCTTATGAGTTGTCGGTAACTTACCGGTGGACGTAAAAAATGCCATCTGGTCCTCTCGCTTGCGTCACTTTAATCTATAGTCAAGCGCTACATATACTGTAAATTTGGGCCAAATCGGCGATGACGAGTTGACAGGGCCCCCTTGTTAGTACACTCAGAAATTCTATATGCGGCAGAAATGTGGGCCGACGAAACGAAAAAGTTAGGAACAAAAAAACTATTTGCTGATGTGCAGAGAAGAAGTGCCCTAAAGTCCGCCACTGGCAGTCAGTTAAACCGATCAGTTGAACTGATTCAGTTGAACAAAAAAATTATCGTGTGTGAAATCTTAAGGTAAAATTTTTAACTGACGGCAACCCACGGATTTTCCGGGCGCACCATAAATCCGCTGGCTTCAGTTCGTTTTCATCACGCCAAACCGGCCGCGCATGCGCGTAATCTGTCGTAGTTTCAGGACGTGCAATAGCTGAAGAATTGAAAAATAGCTTAAAATATGTAGATTCGTCCATTCTCAAATAGTTACGTCAGTCAAAGTAATTCTCTTTTGTAACCATTCTTTCGTCCAATTTTTTTTTTGGGTTTTCTATTGATTAAATGGCAACAAGCAGGCAGCTGTAGTCATATGTAGAATATCCTCTTCAGAATCCGAATCTATTTTTTTACTTACGCGGTGAAAAATTGGTTAGGCAGATATAGTACGCGACCCCAACAATCGAGAAATGAAGGCCGGTTTGAAGCCAGTGAGTGGGGAAATCGTTTGACCTCTGTTTTAACTGATCAGATAAAAACGTCAATTCAACTGATCAGTTTAACTGATCGTGACTGGCTGGCTTAAGAGTAATTTCCGCCTACAAAACGGTTTCAGAGGCCGCGGCGCTGGTACTTGCAAGCACCCAATAGACTTACTGATTCGCTAGCAACAAGAAGTCGAAGAGCTGCAACAGCACAGAATGAAAAAAGGACGTGGAGAATGAGAGGGCGGCCGCCAGCGAGGGAGCACGCCAGAGACTCATGGGCCGATGGCAAACGAGACAATTAAGCAAGACAAGATGAGCAACACTGGAGGAGGTTGGACGCACAGCCTTATCCCTAAGTGTTTGTTCACGTTGGAACGCGTGCGCGATGGCGGGTGCGGGCGCGGTAGACGTTGCGAGTTCGTGTTGACATTGGCCGCCAAGCGTTTGCGCGGGTGTGACCTGTTGTCAGGTTAGGTTAGGTTAGTATACTAACCTGAGTTTAAGTTTTGGTTAGTATACTAAACTGAACAGCACTAATAAACTCTTCTGTATTGAAAGACATGATGAAAACATGCTATCGTTTCTAGCGATAAGTTCGTACTGGTTGAACTTACAGACGTCGCGAATGAATCGCGCGTTCCGCCGCTAGTTCGACGTGAACACACACAAACATCTCACGCGTTTGATATTGCGGCGAGCGCGCCGCGCGCGCCAGCCGTTAGCTTGCTCGCTACTTAGCAGGGCCCGATCTAGCTATTTAGCCGCTCCGGGCAAAACTAATATTCGCCGCCCTTTACACCACCGTCGCCCTGGTGTTTACCACATAAGTTATGAGCTTGCTATTCCAAAGAAATGTGATATTGCTGGAATTGTATAATACTCACCGATGTTAGTCTACGGGGGCTTCTGAACAAGCATACAAAAGTTCATGAGAGTATCTATGTATAAGTATGTTTATAAGGATATATGTATGTCTGTTAAAGAATTTCTCAAAAACTACTGAATGGATTAAAATATTTTTTTAACGACATAATAGTATCTTTCAATTTCATCATCATCATCATCAACCTGTTTCGATTTAGTGCTGGGTATAGGCCTCTTTTCCTTTGTGCCTAGGTATGACCCTTTAACTTACCCTTTAACAACGTTTTTTTTTATTACTCATGCGGGATAAGTACTATTTTACGCACGTTTTTTCGGGCGATAAATGGCTCTTTATTCATTTGCGTGCGACAAATATGAATAAAAGCATGCAAATTGTCATTGTCATGGAGACCAATTAAATAAGTTAAAAAGATTAGGAACAAACTGTTATAATATTTAAGTTAAGGTTCATACGTTACGTATAAAAAAACACAAGAAATGATTTGTTTTTAAATTTAATGCAAGTAAAAATATCACATTATTACGTAACGATACAAAACGAATCAGTCATTATTAAAAATAATCAAATTAGGTAAATAAAACATTTTTCCTGTAAATATTAAACTCGTAATTAAAATAATTTTCTTCGCACTTTTTGCTCCGCAAAATCTTTAATAATTTCTTATAAATTTATACTGTCGCAAATCTAGTGTTTTCTCGAAATCATAGCCAATCCAGACAATCTATTCTGTGTCATGGTAGATCGCAGATAATTTTTTATTATTTTTAATTTGAAAAAGCTTCTTTCACCACTTGCAACTGTAACTGGTAAAGTTAAAAGAATGCTGAGCGCAATACTGATATTTGGACCAAATCTTAAATCTGTTATGAATTACTGTTTAAAAACATACAAAGAACTGATAACTCCTCTGAAAGGTTTATTGCATTCACATCACATGAGTTGTCGTGGGTTAATATAGTCTCCAGGTTCTTACAATGCTCTAACAATTCATATTTTGAAAGTTCTCTTAAGGCATATATGTTATTTAATAAAGCAAAATATTTACTATGCTCAGTAATCTGGGAAAACCTTAACTCAAAGGAGTTTATAGCTGTATCTATATATACATATATATATATATATATATATATATATATATATATATATATATATATATATATATATAAGGAAAAGAAAACATATATATTTTTGGCACAGTACTAAAAAAATGTGTAGCTTCCAGTGAGGACTTTGCCATGTCGTTTACCACTAAGTTTAAAGAATGACTACTACAAGGAACATAAAATGCCCGTGGATTGATGTTTTTTATCCTGGCTTGGACGCCACTTTAAATACCTTTCATATTAGATCCATTATCATACCCTTGCCGTCCTATGTTTTCTAAAGACAATACAAGTGCTGATAATTGTTCTAGGATAATTTCTGTTAGTGCCAGAAAAAAACCTGTAGATTTTTCGATTGGTATAAATCCTTTCCAAAAAACTTTCATTTATTACAATTTCTGACGTTCTTGGATTGTCTTCGGTTTGATTAATAGAAATATACCTAATTATGAGGGTCATCTGCTCAGTTTTGCTAGCGTCCGGGGTACAATCTAAGATAATAGAACAATATTTCGATTTACTGATAGATTCCAGAATGTGTTTTTTTATGCTGTTTGAAATTGTATCAATAAATTCATTTTGAATAGTTTTACTTAAGTAGATTGCTTTTCTCTCCTCTTTCTTCAAAACTCTGCGTACATGTTCCTGCATAACAGGATCAAATTCGGCTAACAACTCTACTAATTTTAAAAAATTACCGTTGTTATGTTGATATAGATTTTCAGAAGTACCTTGAAAAGCCAAGCAGTTTTTGGCTAACATTTTGATGATTGAAGCAATACGTAACAAAACTCCATTCCAGTGTTCTATTTCTGATTTAATTATTCTTTGTGACTCGGCATCTATCGTATGAGATAATTTCAGCCTACGTGAAAGTTCGACCCATAATTTTACAGCTTCTACATGGTTTCGTGACGTCTCATGAGATTTAAGCATATCGCCTACATGCTTCCAATTTTTGTAGCCAGCTTCAGATAGACCGGAAGTTGTATTAAATATTTTGCAGCAAAAACAATATACCGAATTTTTTGCCTTAGAATATACAAGCCAATCTCTCAAAATTTCTTCACCGTTGTTAAGCTTTCTCTTATAATATCTCAAAGTAAACCTTCGACCATTGTTATCCCGTGGAAATTCAAATTCATACAGTGGGTCAGAAAAACCTCTAGTTACCAAATATATTCTTTCTGCATCTGTTAACCTAACGGGCCACCAGACATCTAAAAATGATTTTGATCCTGCAGAAACACTTGTAGTTGCAATAGCACCATCAGCTACAATAGCGCTTGACCCAGAAGTAGAAGCATCAGGTTCACAGATTATATTGGGATCGGGCGTATGTTCACCATGTGATTTAAACGAAGCCGTAGCTCGTACATCGGTTTCTCGTATGGGTGACGTTGGTTTGTTAAGCTCACTTTTCTTTAAAAAGGACTCTAAAGCCCCTGCTTGCTTTTGCCACTCTGCATCTTTTTCGTAAGCCATTCTGTTCCGTAAACAATAAAAATATTAATTAAATTTAAATAGGTATGTAATAACTAGAGTTTCTGAATATCCGCACTTTTTCAAAACCGCGGTTTTCTGTTTTTGAAAATTAAAAACCGCGGTTTCGGTTTCGGGTTCGGTTTTTAGGAACTTTATGTAGTAGTACTTGTAGTATTAACTATTGTCCGTAGAATATAGGTAGTAGTATATTTAAACGAGATCTTTGTTTTGTACAAAAGTTGTCACTTAAGGAAAATGTTCTTTCGGAGTAGGTTATTTTTGTTCTCTCAGAAGTTCTTTTATATTTAGCCTCTTTAACTCCTTTTTCATTGAATTAGGATATCGATTTGTTTGCATATAAGTATTTTTGTTTAATTGTTCTTGAATAGCATTTTGTACTTCGTCTTGCAAGGAATAGTTTGGATTGGTCACTTCTTCTAATTCTTCTGAATTTATCGTACATTCACCTTCGACTTCAACGAAGTTGAATTGGAATTGGAATATTATTTTGACTTTGTTGTCTGGATAAAGTCATACATTAAAACATACTTTCTTGGAACTTTCGAAGGATCTAGTAATAGCATCTAGCCAATTCTGTTAATGTCAGATTTTCACGGGTCTTCAAACGTCCTATGATATTTTTCATTGAAGCTTTGCTTATATGCTATTATACCTTGTGCCATAACTATGTTAGAATCATTGCTGCTTAATGTTGTTACTGCTACGCTTACTGGAGATAAAGTTTCATAATAAATCAAAAATATACATTTTCAATTAAATGCACTGAATTTAAATCTATTAGAATCTGTAATATTACGACTTTTAGAAAAATTAATTTTTCTTATACTGGTTTAATAGAAGACCACCTTCCTTGTCTTGATGTCCATTGCTAATTCAATTTCCTTTTCAAAAAGAGCTTTTCGTATCGTTGTAGGAAACTGATTTTATCGGAGATAAACAAAAATAATTTACAAGTTTTCTTACCATTTGTAAATTACTTTAAATTTCAGCATCTTCTTTGATGTAATACTCATTATCCATATCTTCTTCGTGCGATTCTTCAGTAAATAAATCTTCACTTCTACAGCTGTTTTCTACTTGAGATGATTTATTGTAAAAAGTGTCGCACACAGTGAGATGAATTGTATGGTTAATGCAAATTTGTTGTTCAGCAGGACAATCTGTACCATTTTTTAATTACCCGGCCATCGTCATGTGTAGTATCTTACTCAATAATAATCCCACGGCCATAAACTCAAATCATATAAAACTCAATCAAACTTTGAGGTTTTTGCGACCAGAAATTGAAAACCGCGTTGAAATCGCTCGATAACTAATACCGCGACGGCCCGTCAAAGTTAGATCTAACGAGGATTGGTTGCATTTGTTTTTTTCGAAATTTCGCAGCTCCCGCAACAAATTTGACGTTTTGTTAGAGCAAAATATGGCCACAAATCTTTGTCAGCGGCGCCGCGACGACACCGCAAAGTTCAATTTCCTAATGCGGCTACTGGTTTTTCCGCCGTTGTTTTCGTAATTTTCAAGCTAGAAAACAAGACAGTTAGTCAGGAAGCGGTAGTGAAAACCGCGTTGGAAAGTCTTTGACAGCGGCGTCGCGACGTCGCCGCAAAGTTAACCTTGCTAATCTGGGTCAAATTTCGGGAAATCGCGGTGGTTTTTCCTCTGCAGTTCTCGCAATTTAGCAGACAGCGAAGCAAATTTGATGTTTTGGTGAAGGGAAAGCTTGTAGTAAAGCGCGACTAAAAACGGCGTTGCGAAATTTTTGACAACGGCGTCGCGACGTCACCGCGAACTTCAACTTTCTAATCCAAATCAACCACAATATCATTTCTGAAACCGATTCTAAAATGAATGAAAATTTTTTTCAACACTATTACGATGTTATTTACAAAACAAGTTCCTGAAAAATTCGCAGAAAGCCTAAATTGCAATAAAAATTGTTTTCTCCATGAATATTAATGTTTAAGTATCTTCGGCGTCCAAAGTAGTCCACTCTTCTAACTTACTACTATTTTTTTGTCCATTTGCTTTTAATTCTTAAAACTTTAAAATCATTTCTTTCTTTCTTTGTATTCCTTTTGAATTAAGGTCATAACACCTCAAGAACATTTTGGCATTCTATTGCTTTCCGAATAAATACAGATTTTGAAATTGGTCGAACACATATATTTCGATGGTTGCCATTTTTGAAACAAAAGATTACAAAATTGAAATTTGAAAGAGCACTAATTCAATGTATTTTATTTTTATTTATCTTTGAATAAAACCGAAAATCGCGGTTTTTATGACGGTTATGCGGTTTCGGTTTTGGCACAGAAAACCGCGGTTTAGCGGTTCGGATATATTCGAACCAGAAACCATAGTAATAACCTTACTAATATTATAAATCCGAAAGTAATTATGTTTGTATGTTACGTTTTTTCGCTTAAATCGTTGAATTAATTTTGATAAATTTTGCTATATAGAAATAAATTGGACTTTCAAAACGGAAATAGGCTACTTTTTACCGCAGAAAAGTTATTCATTTCTTGCGGACAATGTTAAATTAAAACCATTGTTGAGATGATTTTAATCGGTGATTTAAATCGCGATTAAAATCAAGTGATTTTTTTTTATAAATCGTTGATTTAAATCAATACCTTTTTTAACAACAAAATCAACCAAAAAATGTCAAGTGACTTCCCTATTATTTTTTGTAAGTAGCATAAAAATTTAAATTCAGTTGAAATTGTAACCGAAATTAGTTTTACTAGTACAATTACAGTAGGTTAAATTTCAAATTAAAAAAAAATTAAAGGTAGTTAAATTTCAATTATAATTACAACTTATAAATAATTATCAGATTCCCAGCAAATTTGAAATTTTTATTTTCACAAAAAAATGAGTTTTTTTTAAATTCCATTAAAAATTACCATATAAATTGAAATTCTATTTAAATTGACACTCTGAATAAGTACATTAAAGACTTGTAAGAGTCTCCAGGCGCCAAAAATCGTAGGGTGATGACAAAAAATAATTATGTAACCAGTAAGAACGTAAATAGTAAAATATGTTAAGTGACTGCGACTACAGCAATACCCAAACGGTTTTTGTCAATTTTAAGTCGTAGATTTTTTCAAATTTTTCATTGTTGATTTTATGTTTGAATGTGACTAATATTGATAATTTTAGAAGAACTGAAAGAAATTTTAGAAGAATATAGTGAAAATATAATTAAAATAAACAATGAGGTTTTTTTTAATAATAATAACCGACTTCCAAATGAAGAAAGATTCAAAAACTTGTAAATGAATCAAAAAAATCTGATTTAAATCAAATAAATCCGATTACTTTGATTTTTTTTAAATCATGATTTTTATCAACCCTGATTAAAACTACTTTCTAGCTTAAAATTACGTATTTTATTACGTACTACAGAATTACTTTATAAAATTACTTAGTAAATTCACACGAATCACACGCGCACTTCAATATTTATTGTTAATTGTCTGATTAATCTACCACCAATATTCACACCACTTTTAAATTTAAAATACAACTTGTAGACTTGAGATATATTTCTTGAGTGATTTCTTAAGTGTCGCTGTGTCGCAATTAGTAACTTTTTTTATGGCTTCCGCTAGACTATTTACAAAAATGGCACGTTCAGTAATTCGGCGCTCTGGGAAAACTATTTTGTATAATATTTTGAAATATATATAATAACTATAATATTTTTTTATATATCTAATTATTTTGTATAATATTTTTTCAGTTATTTTTATTTAATACTATGTGTTCTTAGTATGTACCTACTTATGTACATATTTTTTATATGTAGAGGTATATATTTTATTATTTCTGAATGTTTGGACTTGTGCAACTCGGCGTCCTCAATTTTGCCGCCCCTCATTTTTGCCGCTCTGGGCATTTGCCCGGCTGGCCCCCCCTCAGATCGGGCCCTGCTACTTAGACCGCACGTGCGTGTAGGTTAACAACTTACACAGGCACTCACTAGCCATGTGTGCTTCAATGCATGTCCCGTTTTTTGAACCGCCTGAGATCGGTTCAAAAAAAGGGACACAAGGGGTACCTCTTGCGGCCACATCCCGGACGACGCAAAGCACACCATCTTCATGTGTCCAGAATCAGAGAATGACAGAACACGACTCGAGGAGACATTAGGCGGTAGAAGATTGGAAGAACAGAACGTCATGGAAGTTATGCTAGAAAGTCAGCACAACTGGGATGCGGTGCAAGCTTACATCACTGGAATCATGAAAGGAAAAGAGCAAATGGAAGGCGTACATAGTAGCAAGGAACGTAGCATGGACGGTTAGATATGTGACGAAAGGACGAAAAATAGTTATGCGATTACAGAGCTCATGCGACAGAAGATGAAAAAGAGATGAGGAAAGGACAACAAGAAGAAGGAAGTAAATAGATCAAATCCCCACCACCCACCTGAAGTAAAGCTCACGCAATTCCGGTCGGGCTGAAGTAAAGAAGCAGAGGAGGGGAAAGGAGGGCTTTTATAAGTGGGTATGCTGAGCACGAACAACTCAACCAGAGAGCCCCACACAACACGAAGGCCCCGGTGTGCACAAATGCATTTTTATTACTTATGTGGGATAAGTACTATCTTGACGCCCGTTTTTTAGTGCGACAGGTGGTTGTTTTTGTCAATTCAATTATTACCACATAACTTGGGTAACGCACGCAAATATTCAATAAAAATCGCTAAGTTACATTAAGAAAAACAATTGAATAAATAAAATAAACACAATCAAAACGTCAATATTAAAAAAAATGACGTGAAAGTGACAGACATTTTTTTTAATTACAAAATAAAAATTAAAGAAAAACTAAGTGCAAATGGTGATACCGGAGACTGATGACAGTTCTTCTGACAAATCCGCATCACCGCACCGGAGACAATAGGGAAATGCATATAAATACTGCTTAAAAATGCTTTAATTAAATTTAAAAAAATATTTAAAATTGAGAAAAATTTTGAGCTGTTTAAACGCCGCCATTTTTGCGCGGTCTGTTGATGACGTTATTTTCCAGTGACAGTTCAGTCCATTGTTTTCTACAGCTGTTCTCATTTTTATCTTGACGTTTTTGACGTTTATTTTCTAACCAAAAGACTGCAATGGCATACAAATGTAAAAAATACGGACTACGGAAAATATACGTTTATATGGTATGTTACGTTACTTTCGTTATAACCAATGGTGTTGCGTTTTACAGTTTTGAATTTCCCTCTCTTAATTTGCTTAATAATTTTCTAATTAATTAATCTTTTAATTTCTCTTTTATTTTTTAATTTTAAGTATTTTAATTTTAAGAATATATAAAAGAAATGGAACAGTTTTACGATGATAAGTAAAACAATGAACCTCCTAAGAAAAGAAGAGGTTAACATTATACTATAGTCCATTTTTTTTAAGAATGCAGTACAGGGAAAATAGGGCTTGTTTGACCTTGTTCTCTGATTGGCTTTAATCGAGGAGAAGTTCACACCGACGATATTTACTTCTCCATCTCAACCTCTTTTCTCTCTTCCTTTTCAGCAATTATTTGTCAATGGCTGCCGTGTCACTTATCATCTGATTATCATATACACAATTATCATCTGATCTGTTTGCATCATATAGATTTTTTGCGTTTTTCTCCATTTATTTGTTTGTATTTTATTACTACTGTTGCCATTTGGTGTATTTCATCAATAATAAAAAGATATTCAATGCAACCATTAGTAAATTACCAATTTTATATTCAAGTAACTATATTTGAATTTAGCGCCATATTTTGTAACTAGATTGAACATTTTTCATAGTGTAAATCAGGTTTCTAGTTACTGCATTCTTAAAAGAAATGGACTATAGGAGATTTTAATGCTATGGCTGGTCAAGGTAAAACTGAAAATTTAACAGGAGAGCATGGCCTTGGGATACGTAAAGAAAGAGGTGAACGAATTCTGCCAGAAAAAAGAATAATGTATAATGAATACCTGCTTTAAATTACCGCCTAGAAGAATATATACGTGGAAAGGTCCGGCAGATGGAATAGTAGGCCGACTAGTCAGAAACCAGATTGATTATATTAAAGTTAATAAAAGATTTAAAAATTCTATAAAATCAGCCAAAACATATCCTAGGGCAGATATACCAACCGATCATAATCTCCTGCTGGCAACAGTAAAAGTCAGACTGAAAAAAAATGAAACAAGGAAAAGAGAAATTAGGAAAGACTTCAAAACAGTAAATGCAGAACCAACAAAGTCACTATAATAACAGAGATAAACAATCAAAGAAAAGACGTGAAAATTAGAGACACAACAACGTCGGAAGAAAATTGGGAAAACATTAAAACAATTCTAAAGAGTACTATCGACAACTGCGCTAATGTGATCGCCAACGTCCTGAGAGGATAAGGCACATCGAGAAGAAAAATAGATTAATTACAAAAATAATGGTTTCGTTCAAATGTCCGGTCAATAAAGATTCGGAAAAAAATATTTGTACCAAATTTAAATTTCATGCATATTCCCTATTGAAAAAGCAAATTCTTCATTTTTTATTCTATTTTTTGTATGGTCCCTGGATCCCAAACTTGTAAGATACGTCCCCTCGCATGAGTAATAAAAGATATTATTTGCAACATGGGCGGTATTGTCAATTGCCCTCTCTAGCGAATGAACGACTTTAACGCATATATTGACAACTTATCGCATATTGACAACTTATCGCACTTGTTGCACAATTTACTATTCCCCTCCTCTCGAAATAAAAAGACAAAAGTAAACAGGCCTTATAGTATTAACCGTTATTCTACCGTTATTCTACCTCCGCTCTAAATGTACGGATTTGTTCTCGGCATTCTTTAAAATGCTGTTCCTTTATGTTCCTTTTATAAGTATTCTTATTAATCGGTTTTATGCAAGTTTTTCGAATAATTTATAATAATTTTAAGAGTATGGTGACTGGATATGGTGACCGAAATTATTGAAAAAAACTCCAGTAATATTGAATTCATTTGACTGATATAAAAATCGACGCGAGGGAAGCCGTGGGCTCTAGCTGGTTAATAGTACGAGGAATTGAAGTAAAAACCGAAATACTAAAAAAGATTACGTTAGGACGAGGTTTAATACGTTACATCTTCTATCTGTTTTCAACTACTTTCCAGTGCATTTAAACATAGTTCGATTTTTTGGCATTTACCTCACATTTCGTAAAAAAACGAAATAGAATTTTTGGCACTTAACTCGGTTTTCACTTTTCAACTCCTCATAATTTGAAATATTACCTTATTGTTAATTAAATTAGCTTCGATTTTTAAAATGGGATTAGGACCGGTTACACCGTCTCCATGCAGAGCCTCAAACATAGTTTGTAACGAATTCTTAATGGTAATTCTAAGAGCTTCCTCCATTAACAAATCAAATTTTATTATATACTTTATCCATTGGTCAGCCATCTACAAAATACATACATCAATTAAAAACATGTCAAAAATTTTTAATTACAGTCAAACTATAATACCGAGCCAAACTCGGTTATACCGATTATTATAGGGCAACAAACTTTTTTGTTTTAAAGTCATCACACATTTTGGCTATTTTTTATGGGAATGGCGATTGCCATTATTAAGCTATAACATCTTTTTTTGAATGCCCGAAGACGTAAATGGGTTAAGTTAGGTCTTGGAATGAATACAAATGACTAGAAAGAAGGCCGAATTTAAAAAAAAATTCACTCGTTCAAAATTTATAGCTCCGTCCCGAGACTTTTGACCTGTATAGCGAGTAACGTTTATAACGAGCAAATTTCATGCGTCACATGGTTCTCGTTATAACCGAGTTTGGTCGAATTATATAAATTATATGCATTATAAAGTTACCACTGTTATGTATTGTTCGAATCCTTCATAAACTACAATTAGATAGCGTATAATTTGTTGGTAATAGTCGACAAACTTGTTGATGGTAGAGTCTCTGAAGTTGTTCATGGAATTCACCAACTCGTTCAACTCATAGGAATATCCATAAGATATATGAATTATTGGACTGTCGCAAATCTTCTCGCATATGGACACAATTTCCAAGTTACACGTTTTATAATCGTTAACAAAATCTTGCAGCTGAAACAATGTTATTACCAAAGTTATTCAAAGATAATATTTCGTGGAATACTTCGGCGGTGCACGTGCTACATTCTGAAATGTAAGCATCTCCTAAATCATTGTTCCACGTAAGTTTTGATAATCCAGGACTAATTTTCTTCTCAACGTTTTGGATTAATTGTCTGAATAACATTCTTTCTTCGTCTGAGAGAGACGACACAAGTTTATTATAATCTTTAACTACTTGAACCACATTTTCAAACATGAAATGCATGTATTTCATACGCGAGTATAATCCTGTACAATTTGAGGGAACGTCGTATTTCATTATTTGGAAAACACGAATTTCTCCCAAAATATTTAACACGTTTCTGAAAATTCATGAATGAAATTGAATTTTTAACATAAATTTCAAAATACTTGTCTGCGTTGCATTCTAATAGTCCCGGTCTTGAAGCACTTCTGCACATCAGGGGTTTATCCAGCCGTTTTATTACTTCATCTCCGATGCTTTCCATGAATTGCCTGTACAAGTTTAAGACTGTTTCGTCGATTGATGCAATTAAAGTTTCATATTGATTGAAAATTTCCTCGGCCATGCTGCACGGTGACATCCAATGCGCGTCGTCTAAACATTTCTTCAATACTTCAAGTCGGTTTTTCTTTAAACTAGCTTGGACTGCTCTGCCGGAATAATAAGGCATATTTACTGGAAATTCAGCTTTTTCGTCGATCAAATCTGCTTTAACATCTTGTATTTCATGTTGGAATAATTGATACACCTAGAATTCAGACAATCAGTGACAAGTAACTAAGTATACGTGGTAATGTTTACGTAAAACGTTTTTCTGTCGAAAAGGGATTTTAACGATGATCTCTTTGAATAGTTATAAAACGCAGCTAGAGTTTCTACTCCTTCATCTACCGTAGGAACCTGATCGAAAACACTATTTACTAAATTTTCAATAACGATCTCAATATCTTTCATTCTATTCCTAAACTTCAGTATTTCGTCGTACCATTGAGAGGATTGAACATCCAATATTATTGATTTTATCTGAAAAAATAATGTATAAGTTCCTAAATAAGATTTAGAAGCAGCATAAAAATTATCACTATTTTTTAATGAGTTTAAAACAGATAAGGTTAGGTGGTTAAGGCTGGACAGATATGACAGGCAGGACTAGATAGTCAAGACTAGGTAAACAACCATCTGACGTGCTGTTGTTATATCGAATCTTTAGCGTAGCCCCAAGCTAAAGATCTCACACTCTCTTTAGCGTGTGGCTACGTAGACCTCACACCCTCTTTAGCGTGAGGTTACATCTACCTTACACTAGCTTTAGCGTGGGGCTACACAGACCTCACACCCTCTTTAGCGTGGGGCTACATAGACCTCACACCCAATTTAGCTTGGGGTAATAATGTACTGCTCAAAAATTGCTCAAACATCTGATAGACGCTCTATTTAATTCTTTTAATTGGCACATATGGTACTTTTATAGTGCCCATAATAATTAACAACAACTACCAAAGCCAAAGTGTACAACGAATTTAAATTAATTGTTAATGTCAACTTTTGTACATAAAGTATTAACTTAATAACGAGTATGTGCTCCCATTGCACGAATAACGACATTACACCGTCTTGGCATGCTTCGTAAAAGTCTTCTTGTGGCATAGCATTCCATTCTTCATTAAGAGCCGCCGTTAACTGCTGGATGATCTGAGGAGGTTGCGTGCGACCACGAACACGTCTGTCGAGAATATCCCAAACGTGATCTATGGGTTTTAAATTAGGACGTATCGCAGGCCACACCATTGTTTGAATTTCCAGTTTTTGTAAGAAGTCTAAAGTGATTCGCGCAGTATGTGGTCTTGCGTTATCCTGCATTAACAAAAAAAGTGGACTTATTCCATATGCAACAGGAGGGACAATATGTTCTCCTAACACAATGTCAAGATAGAGATTAGCGTTAAGATTTCTTGGAATTACAAATCGATACTAATCCCACCCCAAACCATAACTGAACCACCTCAAAATCTTTTTGAAGTCAGTAGCAGCTGCGTATCGTTCTCCAGTGCGTCTGTAAACACGTATTCGACCATCGCAACGAGTAATACGGAACCTTAATCCATCCATGAAGAGCGCAAACTTCCATTGTCGAAGTTGCGACATGTTCATGAGCAAAATTCATCCTTGCTATTCTGTGGCGTTGTGTCAAATTAGATTCCCTCAACCTATCCCTAATTGTCTGGTCTGATACAGTGACTCTATGCGTCGTCCTGAGGGAAATTAAGAGGTCTTTCGCCATAGAAACTCTATTGCGAAGACTCGAAATCAGTAAAAATCGGACTTGCGCCCTTGCCCACTGCTCCTGATATATTGACCTGTATCCAAGTACGTTCATAAACGCTGAATAACAGAGAGGCTTACGTTGGAGTTTATTGAAACTTGTCGAAGGTTTTGCCATTCTCAATAGATCTTTTTACGCTTAGTAAAGCGCATGCGCGTCTGACATATTTGAAAGGCGGGAATATGAAAGTTTCGGGCACATTTTGTTAATTTCTCTGGTTATAGGTCAAAAAGTGCCCGAAAAACATGGCGAAAATTGACGTAAGCGCACAAAAAAAAATCAGCTATGAAAAGATCTATTAATGTAATAGCACGAACAACTTCCACTTCGCCTCATTTTCAATTAACTTAAGTCAAACTGTCAGTAACAAACATTTTCTCCTGCTTATTGATCAGAACAAAGTTTTCATAGCTCTTTGAATCAAATTTGCGATACATTACTTCACTTTATATTTGGTAGTTGTTGTTAATACAATCTATAAGATCTACAAGTTTTTGAAAGTGCTTTCCGAACAGTCAGACTATGCACGTTTTACTTTAACAATGTAAACGCTTTCAGAAAGCGCTTTCACCGTCTGACTACACCGCTTTTAGACCGGGAGGACCATAATAAAGGCCGATTCTCATATACGCGACACTATCTACGCGACGTTGCACAATGAACTGTCGCGAATTATCACGTCGCTGCTAGGTATTCTCATATATGCGACACGCTGCTAAGCGATTATTTGCTGCAATTGTCAAATCTGTAGTTTCTCTACATTTCAGGTTGTTGTATTTTCAAAATGTCATGTTCGTCAAGTTCCGATGATGGTTTTTTCGTCTTAGCCATGTGTTATGAAAATGAGAAATTAAAAGGAAAGAAAAGGAAAAGAAAATATTGGGTGCATCGGATCTTAAGAACAAAACTAGTAGAAGGAGAATTCCAAACTCTCTTCAAACACTTACAAGAATCTGTACTTACGAGTCTCATCTAATTTTAAAGAAATTTCTTTTCAAATTAGATCTACTAACCTGTGTTGATTACTGTAATTTTTATTTTGTAAGTCATGCAGTTTAACATAATCAGCCACAAGAGCGATCAATTTCTCTGCTTTTTCGTCGTTTATTCCATTCATTTTCAAAAACACGCCGTTTTTGACACAATCCGTCATTCGAATCACAAACAAACTTTCCAAACGTCATGCGATGCGCGGCAAAACGTAAAAGAATGCTCACGAAATAATCCCAGCGACAGCGCACTGAATTCCGACTTTTAGCAACGGTCGCGTAGCCATAGTGAGAACGTGCCTATTGAAAACAATGTAATCATTATTTGACAGGCGATTTCGTGTAACGTCGCATTGCTGTGGTCGCGTATATGAGAATCGGCCTTAAAGCAACACCAAATATGATTTCCAAATAAGATCTTTTATCAACTTTTTGAAAACTCGTTTCAAACGTTGGTTTCTATATTTCTTGACATATGTTTTATGAATGATGTATATCTTTTAAGATTTTAAAATTTCTTAAATCCATCTAGTGGACCGGCCGGTAAGACAAGAGGAAGCTTCATCCGCCTTTGTCCAACATAATAACACCGGTCATTGGATGGACTTCAGAAAAGTTTAAAAGCCATAGCAATGATCAGCCAACAAATTGCATAGGGAAGCTACAGGTTTTTCAAATTAAATTCACCATTTTGCAAATTGAATTCATCCTTTTGCAAATTAAATTCTGCCTTTTGCAAAAAATTCACCCTTTTGTAATTCAAATTCACACTTTTGCAAATTGAATTTGAACTTTGGCATATCAAGTACTTTTACAAATATATTCAGCAGTCTACAATCAACTCAAATATTTTCTGCGACTATCTTAAGGAGGCCCTAGATCAGTGGTGGCGAACCTATGCGACGCGTGTCAGAGCTGATACGTAGGAAAATTGTATTGGCACGCGAACTATTTCTAACACGTGCCTTCTAAACTTCTTAAACTTCCGATTCTCATATACGCGACACTCAGCTACGCGACGTCACGCGACATCGCCTGTCAAATAACGATTACATTGTTTTAAAATGGCACGTTCTCACTATGGCTACGCGACAGCTACGTGACATTTAAAACAATGTAATCATTATTTTACAGGTAATGTCGCATGACGTCGCGTAGCAGAGTGTCGCGTATATGAGAATCGACCTTAAACCTTCTACTTTTCTAAAAGAAATTTTTAAGTTTCGCAATCTACTTTTGTGCAACATCAAAGGAGTAAAATATAAGACGTGTTCTATTCAAGCTAATACGGTAACTGATTTTCACTATCAGAAATGTTCATTCATTGTAACAGTTACCTGGCAGGTCAGCATTTCAAAATGTGAAAATTAATGGTTGACGCTTGAGCTAAGCCTAGACGGTGGTTGATAGAAAGTTTGAATGACTCAAGCATTTGTCTCAAACGTTTGACCGTCCACCGTGTTGAATTCGTGTTGTACACCGTTGTTAGAAGCGTAACCTTCCGAACCGAAAACTCGATTGTGACTGAATTTTAATAAAAAAGATTAAAGGTTTGATTGAAGCGCGCGTCAATCAATTGACTGAACCGTTTGACCAAGCTGCTTGACCGTCTAGGGCCTACATTAAGGAGTTACTTGTTTTAGTTGAAAGACGATAATCTGGACGGAGTTTGGTTGATTTTGGACAATACGAGTATCCACTAGAATACCGTGATTTTGTTGGTCAGTCAGTCAAGTTGGTCAGTCAAGGGACCAATACTGTAAGTGTCCCTATCGAAGAAGTCTGTTCCAAAATCAAGTTTAATGTTTAACCGGAGTAACCGGAGGCCGGAAACTTTTAAATCTGTAAAACTTAAATTTTATATATTTATTTATGAATTGCACTTGAAAGCATTTTTTCTCTGAATGAATATTAATAATTGTTATGTTACTTGAAAGGGAGGGCGAGGGTTTGCAAAAGCGTGAATTTAATTTGAAAAATTTGAAAAAAAAACGTTTACTCTCTACAGCTTTACTCTTTACAGCATCCCTCGGCGAAGCGACTAATCATGAGCCTTTAAAATTGAATGTGACTAATGTAAAATGTAATTTACGTACAGCTTGTAAATCGTTTAAGCTCTCCATAAACATTTCTTCGACTTTCTCGCACCAGTTTTCAAACTCGAAAGCTCTGGTTCCCGAGAACTTGGGCTTCGGGATGTCTTCGGTTTCATCGAACCGGCCGAAATTGATCATGGACTCACATATTTCCGTCATATCATTGCATCGTTGAATGAACGAGGTCATGTGGTTGAATATCGGCGGATGTTCCAATTTCCAGGGCTTTTCGCTAAATTCAGTATGAGCTTCTGATACCTAAAATAGTATATTTTGTAACTAGGGCGATAGGTTGTCAATTGGATACGAGAGCGAAATTGGGCGCACGAACGAAATGAGTGCGCACATTCGCTCGAGAAGGCAATTGACAATACCGCCCGTGTTGCAAACTATATTTTTTATTACTCATGCTACGGGATTTATCTTACAAGTTTGGGATACTGGTGCCATCCAAAAAAAATGTAGAATAAAAAATGAAGAATTTGCTTTTTCAATTGTCTTCGGTGGTGTGGATTCGTATTCGGAAGTCTCCGGTATCATCATAGAATTTACACTCATTTTAAAACGTTTTCTTTAATTTTTATTATTATTTTGTAATATTTTGTAATATTAATTCTGTCACTTTCACGTCACTTTTTAAATATTGAGGTCTTGATTGTGTATATTTTATTTATTTATGTTTTTAGGGTTCCGTACCGAAAACGGAACCCTTATAGGATCACTTTGTTGTCCGTCTGTCTGTCTCTCTGTCTGTCTGTCTGTCTGTCTGTCTGTCTGTCTGTCTGTCTGTCTGTCTGTCTGTCTGTCTGTCTGTCTGTCTGTCTGTCTGTCTGTCTGTCCGTCTGTCTGTCTGTCAAGACCTTTTTCTCAGGAACGCGTAGAGGTAACAAGTTGAAATTTGTATCAAATACTCGAGTCTGCGGTCTCTTTCAGCTGTGAAAAAATCAAACTTGTAAGTCAACGCGATCAAAAGATATGACCGTTTATGTCGCATATTTTGCGATTTCACGAGGGAATCAAAACCTATAGGGTACTTCCCGTTGACTTAGAATCATGAAATTTGGCAAGAAGCGGTGTCTTACAGCACATGTCTGAAATGAACATTGAAAAAACATGGGAAAAATCTGAAAACCGTAAATATGTAGTTTAATTACAAGAAAAATGCGAATTTACTATTTGAAACTTATGAAAATTCACTAATGTTGTCGTAGTGGTATTGTCAGGCTACAGAAGCATATGGGTTGCATACAGTTAGGTCCTATTCTATGTTTATTCTGAATTTTCTTTTTTTATATTCGTTATGCATTTCATCACGTACGCTTTATATACATAATATATACAGGGTATATATTATGTCTAAATTTTGCTTTTTTATAACCGACATGCGACATACTCAAGTCCCGTAACATCCTGTATATATTATATTTCGTCTAATTTTTCTTTATAATCTACATAATATGTTGATAATCTACATAATAATACTATACTATACAAGTTTGTACGGAACCCTCGGTGCGCGAGTCACAACTCGCACTTGGCCGGTTTTTTTTTAATGTAACCTAGCGATATCGAATATTTGCGTAATACAACTAAAAGTGGTAATTGTCGTACAAAAAAACGTGCGCCAAAATAGTACTTTTAATGCATGAGTAATAAAAAATATATTTAAATTGTATACTTTTTGGGGTGTTTCAACAAGAGCGCAACAGTTATTTTTAATAATAATTTAATTGAAAACTGCTAACAATATTTTTATATCAATATAAAATTGCAATATGTAAATATATTGCAATTAATTATGGAACGTAATATTTGCCACGACTCAAACAACATTTTTGTTAATCTAATCTAAGGTCTCTATAAATCATGGGGCTATTTTTATCAACGATATAAAGATACAAATATCACAAATGGAAATAAAAACGTAGAGGAAAATGGAAACATAATATAAAGGCACTCAACCTTAAGCATATCTTAAACCTCATATAGTTGGAAAGAACAATGAATGGAAGACAGACCACATATTAGAACTGATGGGATGTATGTTCAAAAATGTTCAAAAGTTGTTCAAAAATGTTCAAAAATGTTCAAAAATGTTCAAAAATGTTCAAAAGAATGTTCAAAAAATCAAGACAAAAGCAGTCAAATATAAAATAATTCACAGAAAAAATAGAGACGAAATATGAAAAGCAAAACACGAACGGCTAAAGACAAAGTGCGAGGAAATAGAGAAACTGCATGAACCCTAAGATACATTCAACACTCATAAAAGAATTAATTAAATAACTGGGAGATACAAGAAAAGGCACCATCCGACTATGAGGGATGGAAATGGCTACCTCATCATAAATATCGAAGACAAGATATCATGGAAGATTGGAAAGAACATATCCAACATTTTTTCGATGAACAACAACAGGACGACTACGTACCGGTGGAAGCACACAGTGGGCTGGATATCACTAACGATAAAATAAGAACCTCCATAAAGAAACAGTAATCAGGTCGAGCCACAGGACCGGACGCACTGTTGAAATTAATCAGCGACGATAATATTGAAGCACTAATCGATCTACTTAACAGCTTATATAACACAGGGGATATACCAACAGAATGGCTAACTTCAACATTCATATCGATCCCAATCCTAAAAAATGTGAGAATCACAGGACCAGCAGCCATATGAACCACACTCTAAAACTACCGCTCAGAATAATCCATTCCAGAATCTATGAGAAATTAGATCGCGATATAGGCGAGATACAATTCGGGTTCAGAAACGCGTTTGGGCTCGAAAAATGCATTATTTGGCTTCAAGGTCATCACACAACGATGTCTCGACGTAAAGAAAGAAGCGTGTTATCGTGTACCATCATAACACGTGTTTCATCGACTAGATGAAGGCATTCGATAAAGTAAGACATTGAGAACTGATTAAAATGCTGAAAAAGGCATTGATGATCGAAATAGGCGCACAATAGAAAATCTGTATTTCTTCCAAACAGCCACCATAACAGTAAAAGGAGAACCCTCTGAGAAAATCGAAATTAGGAGCAGTACGACGTGGGTGTGTTTTGTCCATGGGTACGCTTTTGTGCATGGGTGTGTTAGAAATCAGATCAAGGAAATCAGATCAAGGATAGAACAGGCCAGAAGGACATTCATCTCCATGAAGAACCTCTTTACCAGTAGAGACCTAAACCTACAGCTCCGCATACGCATATTGCGCTGTTATATCTTCCCACTGCTACTCTATGGCTCCGAGAGCTGGACATTGCCAATCAATGGAGAGCCGCATTGACGCTTTCGAGATGTACTTGTATCGCCGAATATTGCGTATATCCTGGGTAGACAGGATAACCAACGAGGAAGTGTTAAGGAGAATATGTAAAGGGAAAGAACTGCTGACAACCATCAAAGAACGAAAGCTCCAATACATCGGACACGTTATGAGAGGTGAGCGGTACGAGTTCCTCCGACTCCTCATCGAAGGAAAGATCGAGTGCAAGCGATCTATGGGCAGACGGCAGAACTCATGGCTAAAGGATCTGCGTCGATGGTTCGGACGGACATCAATAGAGATTTTCAGAGGTGCGGTTTTACGCACCATTATAGCCAGTAGGATCGCCAATCTTCGTTAGGGAGACGACGTCCTAAGAAGAAGAAGAAGGGTTTTGTCCTCTTTACTGTTCAATATCTACTCAGATTCAATCATGAAAGACGCCCTAAATGAGGAAGAAGCCAGAATTATAATTAATAAAAAATAATAAAAGGAAAACCAATCTTTCACCAACATAATCTAACATAACATCACTAACATAAAATACGCAGACGTTACAGTCCTCATAGAGATAATAGATAACCTAGCAGATCTTCGGAGAATGATGCAAATAGTGAATGGGGCCAGTCAGCATTACGGACGTTTATATGTGAAGTTTATGTTAATATCGAAATCACAAAACGCAATACCACCACTAATAGCAGGAGAAGCATAGGCAGACGGAGAATGGCATGGCTTAGAAACCCGCGCGAGTGGTCCGAATGCACATCCGTTGAATTGTTTAGGAGCTGTCATATACAAGACGAGGATAATATTGTTGATCGCCAACCTCCGTAAAGAGAAGGCACAATAAGATAAAGAAGAATTAGCTATAACCTAAATTTAAAATTGTTATTTTCGTTTTGTTAATTTTCGCCGTTATCGAGTTTTTGGAATTAATAATTTTCTTACATCGCACCCTACATCGTAAAATGCTTATTTAAGACATATATTTCGAGTCATAAAGTGTCGGATTCAAGTAAAAAATATCAATTGCCTTCTTCGAGTTACCGAGTTTTTCGATTTCAGTTTATAATCTGATAGTATCAAACCTTTCTACTATTAAAAAAAAAACTTGTACTTTTTCTTGAAACACCCTATATAGTGAAAAAAGCTTATTTAATATTTACCAATGAATAGATTTTCATGTATTTCTTGCAGCACGCGATGCAAGTTTGGAACGTGTCAATTGCTTGCCTGCTGCGTTTATGTTTGAAGACGACATTCAAATCTATGAAATCAATACATCTTAGAATAATCTGAGTTGTAAGAGCTTTGCATAAGTGCGTCATTCGGTGTTCGGTATTGTAATATTTGCTATTTAACCAAATGTAGCGAAATAGCGTTAAGATGTATGGAATTTTGTTTGGCATTTCAGTAGGATCTAAAGTCTGGAGCTCCTCGCAAGCCTCTCGTATAATTTGAAGATACTCTATGTTGGACTTAGCTTCGGTTAATTTCCCATTGATTTCATCTGCAATCGATTGAAACTGTTTTACATACAGAGATTGAACAGTCGTGAGTATTTCCGTAGTGTGTATCAAATTTGGATTATTCAGCTGATGCTCGAGTCCTGTCAAATTTTCATCTACAAAATATTCTCAAATTAAAGATTGAATAACATTAAAAATGTATTATTGTTACATCGTAAAGTCCACAAATCAAGTTCATCTAAAGGCGTTATCATAGTATCTTTATTAATTGTGTCGTGGTCTTGCAGAATTGCTCTAATTTGATGCGTCCAATACACAACAACGGCTTCCAACCGCTTAATCAATTCCTTGTCTTTTGACGCATCTTCCACTGAAATATGTAAAGCTTCTCTCGGAATATATATAACGGTCAATCCCAACATTTTATAATAGGTATCAGTTAACTTCGCCAAAAATGTATGAACGTTATTACAAAAATCACTTTTAACATCTAAAATGTATTCAATTAATTCATCACGATTTCAAAATTTCGGTGAAAATACTATCTGGCCAAGTTTTCGAATTGAAAAAAGTCGGAGAATATATGTTCTGAACGATATCCAAAATCGTTCCCTCTATGCTGTTGCCGCAATTACCAAACGTAATTTGATCGTGAAACGACTCAACTTGAAAGAATTCGTTAGGTTCTCGTATATAGTACATGAGGTCCTCGAATGGGAAGCTGGGGTATTCCATGCTCGCAATCAAGGTATCCCCATAAAAATAAATGCACAATATGATTTGCTTATGGTCGAGGATATATTCCTTGATGACACCTTCGTTCTCCTCGTTCCAATCAGTCTCGCGTAAATCATATAACATTGTCATACTTTTGAAGAATCCTATCAACTTCTCCAATTCCTCATCGGTGTATTCCGGTTTAATACTCGCCACTTCGTCTATAGATTCCTCTTTAACTTCAACAGCTGAAATTCAGAAAAATAAATTGATTTTAAAACAAGTTGGATTAACCCGACTAGGAATATCAATTCGGGCCTAATTCTAACCTTGTACCGTCCTAATTTGGAAAAAAAAGAGCATGCCGAAAAAATTCGAAAACTAGATTGTTATGACGAAAGTCAAGAGAACAGCCTAACTTTGTCATTTATTTGGAATTTTCAAACAACACCTAATAACAATGACCAAAGGCTTTTCGAAGTTAGGCATGAAAAATTCGGTTATTATTAGGAAAGTCTGTAGCATGGACTAACTTAGATATATCTTCGGCATATCCTGGGGTTGTTACATCCGAGTCTGGATCGTTGGGCAATCGTAAAGTTCTGCCCAAAGGTATAAATTTTTGGCCAATTTGATTTATTTTTTCAATTTGGCCAACTATCGACCGCAAAGAACTTTTTGGATTTTCTTCTTTTATCCTCCCAGAACCACCTCATGCATACGCTTCTTTTATTTATCTCCTCATCTGAAAAGATTCTCCTCATTGTTGGTTTCTTCTGAAATGATTTTATAACGTCTACTGTCTTTCTAAACTCTCTTCCGTTATGGGCCATCTGTAGTGTGATTTCAACTTCTGCCGCATCCCTTTTCACCTCATCTACCCATTTAGATGTGCCTTTAACCCCATGATGTAGTGGAAGATCCTTTTGGTCAGTCTGCAATCATCCATTCTTAGTAGGTGTCCGTAGAACTTCAACCTCCGCTTCCTCATTGTGTCCTTGATTATCTCAGTGTATTGTAGAGTTCTTCGTTTTCTCATGCTTGTAGGATAATTCCCGTTTGTTGTACTTGTTCTCCGTTAGCTTGTAGACCAGGTCTAGTTTTTTGGATATTCCTTTATTTGCCTCCTTATCTGGTCCATGGGTTGGATCCATTCCCCCAAGTATTTAAACTTCTCTGTTCTCTTTATTTTCCCATGATTTACCTCTACATGGAGGTAAATTATGGGAAGATAAAGAGAACAGAGAAGTTTAAATACCTGGGCAAATAGACCTCTTGCGACTTGCAAATAAAGACTCTCTCACTTTGGTGCTTGAACTCCATATATTCTGCCTTTTCATAGGAGATTTGAAGGCCCATTTTTACTGCGATTTCATGAAGACACTCAGGCATCTTTCGAGCGTCTTCTCGGTTATTGCCTATGATACCAAGGTCATCGGCAAAAGCTAAACATTTGATTTCCAGGTTTTTTCTTTCGCTCCCAAGGCTCTTATTCTTTCAAAATTCAGGGTCTCTTCCCAGGTTTTCATTATTTTTTTGAGTCCTGTCTTAATTTCAAACGGAAGAATTTGATTTTCGAGATGGTATTTGAAGAATGACTTTTTCGCAGAATGCTTTTTAGATTGAATATCTGTTTGGCGCATGATCTTCCATTTCGGAAAACAGCTTGGTATTCTCCAATGACGTGATCAGCCTGTTCTTCCACTCTGCTCAACTGAACGTTAGATAGTATCTTTTAAGCTTTTGGAAGTAGAAAGATCCCCCTGTAATTATTTGGGTCCGTTTGATTACCTTTCTTATGAAGTGGATGTATGAGCGCACATTTCCAGTAATTTGGGATCTGTCCCGTTTTCCATATTTCTTCTATAAAGTGGTGGATTCTTCTTGCAGCTATCTCTCTTCCGATCTTCTACATTTCTGCCACAATGCCAACTTCCCCTGGTTATCTTGTTATCCTTGAGCTCTTTGATTATCAGTTTTATCTCATCTAGACTTTGTGGTTTGGAATCTGGGTTCTCGTGGATTTGGTTCTTGGTGTCCAGTCTTTCTAGAGGTTCTTCGCAGTTTAACAGCACTTTAAAATAGTTCGCCAAGAACTCGCAATTTTCTTTGTTATTATAGTAACTATGCTACCATCTATGCGCTTAAAGCAAAGAGTTGGTGGTTACCACCCTTGTAGCTCCTCTTTGAAGGCTCGATAAAACTCCCTAGAGTTATTCCTTATAAATTCTTCTTCCAGTTTTTCCACCCAAGATGTCATATCTTCTCTTTTGAGCTCTTATGACCTTGCCAGCTTCTTTTCTTTCATTCCTTAAGTCTTTTCATTTTTCATCGGTTTTATTGGAATACCACCTCTTCCATGAATTTAACCTCTTCAAAGTGCTTCATCACACATTTTTTATTCCACAACCTGTGTTTCCTTTTTTTTGGGGGGGTTTCCCAAACCTTTAGATGCTTTGAAGGATTCTCTGATCTCATCCCAACTTTTCATCTCCATATCAGACAGGTTTTCAAGGTATTTATCTTTGTTTTGCTTCAGAGTCTCAGTATTGATTCTGGGCTTCTTGCTTATTGGCTTGGGTCTGTTTGGCTAAAATTTTGCTTTGATTTCTGTGAGGTAATGGTCTGGTTCAATGTTGGCACTTTAACGTTCAGGATTTCCTTGTGGCTCCGGATTGTTATTGCGACATGATCGATCTGGAACTCCCCTAGCATCGAGTTTGGAGAGACCCAAGTCTTCTTTTTCTTTGGTAATGCCTTGAAGTATGTTGATATTAGATTCAAGTTGAATTGTCTACAAAATCCGATGAGTCGTTTGTCATTCCTATTTGTTCTTCTATGTGCTGGATAGTTCCCCACAATTGCTTTATATTTCTTTTCTCTGCCCACATGAGCATTGAAGTCTCCAAGCAAGATTTTTACATGGTGTGGAGGAACTTTGGAAGTTGCATCCTCAAGAGTTTCCCAGAAGTAGTCCACCTTTTCAGGGTGTTTCTTGTTATCTTCATTTATCGGGGCATGCGTATTGATAAGGGTATAAGCTTTATTTCCAGATCGAATGGAGAGAAGATAGATCCTCTCTGATGGGGAGGTGAAATTGATCATCGATTCAATTATTGTGCTTTTGACTACAAACCCTGTCCCTAGGATCGTTATGTTGGCATTATTTTTTATCGCAGGTTTTCCTTTGTATATTCTGAACCCTTCTGAATCAAATGGGTTCTCGTCCAGATATCTGGTTTCTTGTAGTGCCAGTATAGAGATGTTCGTGTGCTCTAAAACGTTGACCAGTTGCTTTAATTTTCCAGCTTTTACAAGTGTATTGATTTAGCGTCCCAAACATATGTTTTCGCTTGACTCGTACCTTCTGCGTTGGAGTCCTGGGAAGCTCCTACTCTTCCCTATATGATGTTCCAGGTTCTCCAGAATCCAAAGGCTCGGGTGCGCCGCTAATACTACTCCTGGACTAGTCCTGGAGTACGGCCGGCGCGAGTGGTGTAGAGGTGACGCTCGTAGCCTCATGTTAGAGCGCTAACTAACAATTATAGAGGGACCGAGTTCTATCCCCAGTGCCGGTCGCATTTGTACCAGAAGACAAATTTGAAAAATATTAATTAGCACAATTTACAATAACAACTAGGTTTCTGGGCCTATAAGTGTATGTGAATGCAAAATACAATAGGCCACAAGTAGGCAGCAGTGTTTGAAGGGTTTTTCCACATCGGACCAAACTTTTAAAAAAGAAAGTCCTGGAGTAGTTTCTGCCGAAATTGTTTCCATCATGCCTTAAGATGAAGGTAATTGAGAGGGTGAGCATAGCTCACTCCTGAGAGTTAAAACAGAGGTTGTAAGCCCCAGAGTTTAGTTAAGACCGCCCCTAACCTGGAGTACATACGCCTTTTGCAGCCGCCCCTAACCTGGAGAAACGACACGCTGGATTTCAGTGGAGTTTCCTCCAGTTATTGGAAAATTTGATTATCAATTAGCAAAATTTTTTTAATGCAAAATCCCATATACATTGAAATAATGACAATATTGACATTTAATTTACCAATTTACTAAGTAATTCAGATTAATATAATACCTTTTTGCTGTTGATCAGAAAACAAGGAATCCACCTCCTCCACTTCATCGTCATCAAACAACATCTTAATTCGCGAATGAAATCTAGCTTAAACTTTAAGTTTACTGCAAATATTTCTGCACGAACTTTTTATTCGAGTTTGTTGAATCAATTAAATCAACTTCCATAACAACGCGTTGGACGTCTGTGTTACAACTTCAATTTATTATACAGTCATTTACAATTTTACATGAACTTCTTCATTTACAAGCTATCTAGAAAGTGTCGGTTTCGGTTGGCCTTATGTTTCACGATCATCAACATCATCCAAATATGTTTGGGGCTTTTGATGACGGTGTGGTCCATATACATATGTCTGTCGGTTTCGAAGCATCTGTATTCGGAAAAGGCGGAAATCACGTTTGTATTCACCGTCACCGGTATGTACGGCACGCACGTCATCTTCCAATACTTGATGGGGTTCAAAATTTGTGAACAATGTTTTGTCAAGGCTCATAAGTAAGAAATCTAGGTCTCATTATTATATTAAATTATTTGTGAAGCGTTTAAATAGACCTTGTTACGGTTTGTTAAGCGCATGCGCATCCGCCATGTTTAAAAGGCGGGAATATGAAAGTTTCGGGCACATTTTGTTATTTTCACTGGTTATACGTAAAAAAGTGCCCAAAAAACATGGCGGAAATTGACACATGCGCACAAAAAAAAATCAGCTATGAAAAGGTCTATTAAAACCACCATTCAAGATATATAACTAGTGTCTTTCAACTAACACGCGTTAACATTGACATTTAACTTTGTTTCGGTTTTGAATCGCTGTGTTGTTATTCAGTTTCCCCTATTTAAACGCTTCAACAACGCACACAAATTGTGATGCGCACTCCGTAATGTTTACGGTCGTTTAAAGAAGACGACGATTGAACGATTGATGAAGAGATTTGAGGAGAACGGGTCGGTTTGTGATCGAGTAAAGCTTATACGTGATCGACCCAGGCGTTCGACCGAAAACATTGCTGCTGTCGCGGAAAGTGTGCGTGAAGACCGAAATCTGTCCATTTTTCGTCGTTCACAATAACTTGGTCTTACTGAAACCACAACTTGCCGAATTTTTATTGTATAAGATTTAATTGGCACAGGAATTAAAGTCACGAAACCACGGCTCCCGCCGCATATTTGCTGATTAGACTTTGGAGCTGCTGAAGAAGGATCCTTATTTTGGCGAAAAAATCGTCTTCAGCGACGAAGCGCATTTTTGGCTAAATAAATACGATTCAGCCGACAAATAGCTTAAATCAGCGATTTAAAATATCAGGCAAATAAATAGGCATCCCTTGATTAATGCGAAATTTATAATGGATTTCTGAATTAGCAATATGTTTCTTATTCAGTTTTGCAAATATAATCAAATTTCTTCTTACTTTTAATTAGGAAAAGTACCAAGAGATATTTATGTTTTTGGTTGGCCATTGGTTGTAACACCATACTAAACATTTCGATTCTGGCGTGCATGGCCGTGAAAATATCGAAACATATAGTGCGTTCGATTCGGCATTCTATGGAGAAAGGCATGAGGAGTTACTTAAGGGATCCTATTTGGAAGCACACCATAGACAGATGGCAGTTCAATCTACAGTGTTGCGGCATCAATGATTACAAGGATTGGTACGAAATTTCATGGCTCGACAAGTATCACATCGATGTTCAAAATCCTCTAGTAGAAAGGTATTTTCGCATATGAATTTTGAACAAATAATATCCTTGTAATTGCAGGTTCCTTCTTTCTAAAGATCATTTACATTTGCCCGTTGTTCCATGGAGCTGCTGC
This sequence comes from Phosphuga atrata, assembly GCA_944588485.1. Classification (NCBI taxonomy): domain Eukaryota; kingdom Metazoa; phylum Arthropoda; class Insecta; order Coleoptera; family Silphidae; genus Phosphuga; species Phosphuga atrata. Next base: position 58,887,465 of record OX155899.1, read on the forward strand.
GACGTAAATTTTCCCATGCAATGTTTCCACGATCCTTTGCAACAAATCCAATTCGCACATCTTTGGAAGGAACAACCTGAATTTTTAGACGGAACTATAACTCAAAAAGGTTGTTTGGAAATGCTACGACAACCCATTGAAGCTTCTTTAATTGGTCTAATGCTAGTAGCCTTCATACTTATAATCAACCAAGTATACTATAATTTATATACATTAATAGTCTGGTGTAATTACAAACTAATTTTGATTTAGATTGCAATAATAATTATATCTAGGTTCCTCTATACTTCCTGTAGAAACGCTGTGGTTTTGAGGGATATAAAAGCTTCTTCTCCCGGATGGTTATTTGGTCGAGATTGTTTCTCAGCTGTTAAAGGACGCACCGTTTCCGAAGTCATGCTGGTTAATTAGTGCAATAATCTGTCATGAATTTTAATCAAATTTTGCGAATTTTATTCAGAGTTTAGACAAAAAGAATAAGAAAAATGAAGATGCAAGTCCTGCTGTTCAACCTAGAGTTTCCAGTTTAGAAACGAAAACTAAATACGATTCAGCCAGACCTAGCGCAAGAGATCCCATATCTAGCGACGACGAAGATGCCTTAATGCTTAAATAATAATTAATATTATAATTAGCCTGATTGTTTCATTTAACACAATCCTGTAGGAATGGGATCCTAGAGGAAGAATAATGTCTTCATCTAGGATACATTCTTCAGATGTGTAGCGAGTTGTAGAATACTTCAGATCGTAAAGGGGTGAAGGTGTCATCATCATCATCACTGGTGTAACAGCTCGTTGTGCCTTGGCGTCCCCTAGAAGACGTGGCTCAATCCCGTGACACATTTCGAACGAAAACGCCTGCGGGCTTGGTTGACTTCATCCTCCCACCGAAGTTTTCGGTTTCCCTGGCGTTCTTCGCCCTTCAGGTTGGCCACTTAATAGTCGTCTCTGTACTCACACCTGGCTTATTATGTTCAAGTGTCCAGCCCATCTTAATCGTCCTATGTATTATGTTGGGTACTGGGTACAGGTCGTATAGCTCATGCTTGTAACGGATGCGCCATATGCCTATTGCTTGGACTGCCCCATAGATCCTTCTTAGAACTTCTTTTCGAAAATGCGTAGATCCTTATATTTTTTGCTCATTGTCCAAGTTTCCGATGATGGGTAGGAGTAGGATTTTGTATGTTAGAACCTTGGTTTTGCGGCTTGATCGCAGGTGTCTGTATACCATAATAGCACTTGTTGGCAGCTACGAGTCAACTTATCTCAATACTGCGGTCATTTTTGACATTTATTTGGGATCCCAGAATCGACCTTCTCAAAGGAGTGCACGCCTATGGTTAGAGCTCTGATCTCTGGTACTATATTTGGGGTCCTTGCTGCATGTAAAGTACTGAGACTAAAGTATTGAGTTTTACTGACGTTAATCTTTAATCACATCCTATTCGCCGCACTATCGAATTTGGTAAATGTTTCCTTCATTTCGGTTAGTGATATCCCGAAGATATCTATGTCATCGAACTACTCGACCAGTTGATTATAAATAAGGAAGATGTTGCCCCTGATTTCTACCCCCTTTTTTCGAGTGCTATATTAAACAGCAAACAGGAGAGCGCATCGCCTTGGCGTAAGCCATTATCAGTTATAAATGGTGTGGATATGTCATTTTGCTCAATGGTACCCTTTTCGGATAGTTGGTGTAGTACCTTTATCTGCTACTCCAATCCTTATTCTTTCATGATCTGCATAATTTGAAGAAGATTGTAAACATTGCAGTCTCCAAAAACCAACAGTAATCTTCAAGATGAATTTTATTTTTACAAATCATGTTGCACGGTTTTTTAATATGGTTGATGGTTTCTTCTGCACTGTATCTGCATTTGAAATTTTCCTTCAACCATCAGCAATCCCAATGGAATTCTAAACTTGATACTTCAATCCAAGACAAGCTTCCATTCTTCTGGTTGATAGTACCCATTCTGCTTATCTATGGACAGATTTGCAAATCCCCTTTTTGCTAGTATGTGTCCTGGTACACAGTATCGTTACTTTGTTATCTGATTCATCAATCAGCCTTCGGGGTCCACTGCTGGGCATAGGCTTCCCTCATGGCTTTCCATTATTGTCTGTCTCGACCTACCTGAATCCAGTTGGTTTCAATCCTTTTTAGGTCGTCAGCGTGTAGGTGGTCTTCCCCTGTTTCGCTTATCAGCGGGTGGTCTCCATTACAACAATCTTTTCGTCCACCTGTCGTCCGTCATTCTGGCCACGTCATCGGACCAATTCCACTTTGATGTCTCTATTCTTTTGATAATATCTGTCACCCCGGTCCGCTCTGTTGTACGCCCTGATTCGTAACGTGGTCTCTTAAACCTAAACCTAGCATTGATCTCTCCATTTTTAGTTGTGCTACGTTATCTGATTACTTTACTAGGATTTCGATATCATCTAAAACCTTCAATGCTGCTATATAACAACTTTTCTTTACCACTCAATACAGATAATTTTCTCAATTTAAGTCTTTTCAATCTGCTTCCTTATAGAGATTAACGAGATTTTGACTGCTTTTCCACAAAATTGCTCCAAGATTAATAGTTTGACTATCAGAACGAGCATCCGCCCGAGTTACTACTCGTGTTCCATATGTTAGGTACTTATCTTGTACTCCCAAAACTACATTTTGTTCATAACATATTGCGTTAAAATACTGATGAATTATATATTTTTATAAATTGTATATTTTGAAGGAGAAAACTTTAAAAAGCAGCAATATTTTCAAAAAAATTTATTAAACCGTTTATTTCTTAAATGTTTTTATGTTAATTAAATTAATATTTGAAAAAATTTTGGTTTAAATTGTGGAAGAAATGTGTAAATTCTTTAGTTCCTTAGGATATAAAAGACGCAAAGTAGAAGTGGCATATATTTAAATCTTACGATATAAACAAAAAAAAACAAGTTCTCATATTATTAAAGTATTTAAAACCAATCATAAGGGTTATAATATACTTAAGTAATACAATAAATAAAATTCTCATACAAAATAGTGCCAAAAAATAAAAATGTACACATTATTTCCAATGGTTTTTAATACTAATATTTAGCTAGACACTATTTTACACAATATTAAATGAAATTTTGAGTACAACAATTACATGACCCTTAATTAAAGATTACTAACTACGAGATTATTCATGTATTTAATAACGATGCGATGCTCGCTCTCTCAGGTTGTTAGTTCAGAAATGTATGTGTACAAATGCATACTTTGCTCAACCTAACGCTAAAAAATTAAACAGAAATATTTCAATTACTTTACTTATAATTTTGAAATTATTTTGGCATTACCTGCAATACCAGTAATGGCTTCTGAAGCAGAATATTTAACATCAATATCCATATCAACATTTAACTTGTCCAATACAGGTTTAACTTGAGGTTGGATGACAGCTTGATCTAATTGTGGAGCTATTTTCTGTAGCGTTTTAGCTACATTAAACCTCACATTTGCCACTTTATCATTAGCCATGCCCAGAACTGTTGGTAGTAACAATCGTGTTGTAATATCACTACCACATGCCTCTGCTAGTACGTTGATACAGAACAAACATGTCATCCTATATAAGTAATTTTGATCTCTATACATGGCTAAAACTTTCGGTATGATAGTTTTTTCTGCCCATTCTGCTCCAAACTGATCTACAAGTTTCCTTAAATTCATTGTTGCTGCCTCTCTGATTGCGAAAACATGGTCCATAAGCCATGTCATGCAGAGAGCATTTAATTTTTCATCAAAGAATTCTTGCCCCAATTGGCCTGCCAATAAGGGCATGTACTCAATAATTGCGGATCGAACACGCCACTTCGAGTCTTCGGCAAGTTCCACAATGGCAGGCAAAAGTGACTGAGATAATTGTTGGATGCCAATAACTTCATTTACACAATCCAAATTCGATATGATGTTTAGACGTACTTCTGGGCACTCATCTTTTAATTGCGAGAGGAATAATGGTAATAAATGCTCGATTGTATTGTGTCGTCCCAAAATAGGACTCAGGCCCATTATTACAGAGGCAAGGGCAGATTTAACGTGCTGGTTGGGGTCAGCAACAAGTTCCTTAACACAAGGAAGAATGTTGGTCATAATGGTGGTTTCTTGATGGGCCTTGTCTAAATTCTGGCAGAAATCTTTCACTTTATTCGCTGCTGCTGCTCTCACTTCCGCTTCAGTATCTTTCAGCAAATTTTGGAAGGCCGGCACAAGATCAGTCCATGTTATTTCTGGACCAACAGCTTTTTGTAAATCTGTGAATTTATCAGCCACCATATAACGTACTCTCCATGAAGTATCTCCTATTTAGAAAAAATGTTTTAGATAACGAAGCAAATTGATTAAATTTTAATCGGAAATTTACATACCTGTGCATTGTTTAAGAGTTTGCATGACAAGTTGTTCAACATCTTCCTGCGCTAAAAGGGTGGCAATGTTGACACAAGCTTCTACAGCTAGAAGCCTTACAGAATCCTAATACAAAAATAGAAAATATATAAACCAATATATCAGAGAATGAAAAATATGTATAATGGAACCTTAATTGTCGATTATAATTTGTTCTAATTAAAACACTAATCCCAATGGCAATCAATAAGTGAGATTTCAGTTACATATGTGATTTCGCAAATTCCGTCATTTCATGAAATACCTAGGCACTTCCAGAAACGTCGACATTTAGTGAAAAATATTAAAATCTCATTTTCCACCTAGATAGTTCATGTAATGACCACTCGGTGCCGGCATCTCGTACTTAAAGCCGAGTTTCACAATCAGACGCACAATACAGTTTGATTCATCTTGTAAGGCCAAACGTGTTGTGGGACGCTCCGTAATAAAGAGTAATTATTTAATTTACAACAAAATGGAACGAATAACTGCAAACAAAGAATTCTTTTTGAAAAATATTATGAAAAACAGCCCTAAGGGGACGACAAAATGGAACGAATAACTGCAAACAAAGAATTCTTTTTGGGTCTTCCATTAATCACGTGATGTAACGTGATTTTGTAGCAACTTTTTACGACCCCCCTCTCCCGGTGATACGTGGTGTGGTTTTAGGTTAAGCCCAAGGCATTACACGAAGAATCAAACTACATAGCGCGTCTGATTGTGATAATAATATTTTAATAATAATATTTATATAATAATAATTGTGGTAATAACTCGGCTATAAGCTTGAGATGCCGGTGCTGAGTGGTCATTTCATGAACTACCTAGGCGGCATGATATAGTCATAATGGCCAGAGGGAAGTTTGAGGGAACGCTCTGTGAAATCGTTCAGAGAGGCCTCAAAGTAACTAGATGGTGTCAAACAGTGGGACTGAGACTCAACCCGAGCAAAACCACGGTGATACCATTTACTAGAAGGAGTCCCTTTATAGGTCCGGAACCCTTTTGCAGCATGAGTGTGAACACCATCCACAAAAGTTTAGATGAAGAAATGAGAGAACAATGGATGAAAACCTGGAAAGAACTTCCAGGGTTAAGGCAGGCCAAAGTGATGCTGGGATCTTTTAACCAGAAAAGAACAAAAGCTTGCCTGAAACTAGAGCTTAGAATTCTGACAGGACACTGCAGACTTAGAAAACACCTCAAGGCCCTAGGCCTAGAGGAGGATGACGGATGCAGATTGTGTGGTTCAGCAGAGGAAACCCCCATACATCTGCTCAAAGACTGAGGAGCACTGCTCTGCAAGAGACAGAAATATCTCGAGGCTCATTGCCTGAACACAGAGGAGTTGCAGTCCTTGAATCCCACCCAGATCCTGAAATTCCTAAAGGAATCAGGATTAGAGGAGGCGCTCTAAATGGGTAAGTACACCAAAGCTTAGAGGAAGAGGGTGGGGTACAATAGATCTATAAAGGTCGCAGTACAAGTCGTCACCACCATATCTACAATCTAGGCGGGAAATGCAATTTTAATATTTTTCACTAAACGCCGACGTTTCAGGTGCCTAGAGATATTTCATGAAATGACGGATTTTGCGAAAAGACATATATAACTGAAATCTCACTGATTTTGCAAAAACTACGACATATACATATTGCAAGAAATACAACATTTTGAAGTAAATTCATAATGTTAGTTTGTATTTGATTCTTACCTGTTCATCTTGAGCTAAATTGACAAACATTGGAATTAAATCAGATTTCAGGTACTGCAATTCAACAACTTGCGCCAACTCTCCCAGTTTTGAGGCCGCTGCACGACGCACCATAGGTGTATCATCTTGACAAAGAGATCTGAAGTGCGAGAGTAAATCTGTTTTCATTGACTGCTGAACTCTTGGATAACAAACCTTCAAAAAAAATTATAAATATCTCATTATAATGACAGAAAGCATTAGATTAGGCTTACAGCAAATAATCCGCATGCTGATGTTCTAGAAGTGAACCAATCACCAGCAGCTAATCTCACCACGAGTGGTACAAAATGGGATTCGAGATCTCCAGGATTGTGCTGTGAGGCAACAGCTCTTAAAGATTCGACAGCCTTATCTCTAACGACTGTTTCCTCAACAGTGGCGAGACTTTCTAATGGGGGTAGCAGCCAATAGGCATGCTCTGGGCCTCCAACCAAAGTTGTAAAGTTGCCGAGTTGCTCGGCCAAAGCCAATAAGACCTCATCTTCGTCGTAGATAGTCTCCGTTAGGAATGGTATCAGTTCAGATCTTGTGCGTTCCACTCCTAATGCTAGAGCTATTGTTGAGAGTTTTTTAATGGAGTTTAAACGGAGCTGAAAAAAGAATTCCAAGATTCAAATAAATAATTAATTTAATGAAGGAGGAAAACTATTGTGTGTTTGGGTTATTTTCAGTCTAAGGATGTTCTGCTTGTTAAATTTTGTTGGATCTTACCATACACATTGTAGTGAATGTTGATGCAAACTTTGGGTTATGTTTAATTTCAATTTTGAAATGTAACAGAAAATGGTGGTTTGTTTATATGCCCTGCTCAATTGTTTTTATTCATTTTTTTCCTGTGATATAATAATGGGCAACTTTAATTTTGTTTAATGCCCAGGATTGACATTTTATAAGACAAATTTTATAAGACAAACATTAATAAACTGCTTTTACATAGAAATAGTTATATTAGGGGCCGTCCATTAATCACGTGATGTTTTTTAGCAACTTTTTAAGCCCCCCTCCCCCCCGCGATACGTGGTGAGGTTTTAGGTTAAGCCAACCACCCCCCCCCCTTCCCAAAATCACGTGTATTTTTTGGTACCCCCTTTTCGAGCCGCACGTGATTAATGGACGATCCCTTAGCAAATGCTCTACTGATTTATTTGATTCTTCAGGAAGTAATTTCAGGAAGTAGTTTTTTGCTTGGTTGAAATGAAAAAAATGGACAGAACTTGGTGCTGTGTTTACAGAATTGTGAGAAAAAGAAAAAATGTACGAAAACCATTAATACTATACAAAAATAAATTTAAGTTAATTTACTAATTCAATACTTTACTGCTCAATAACAAATTGATGATTACTTATGTTTAATTATAAACACAGTAACTTTAGAACAGAAACTAAGAACTGATCATTTTGACTTGGCAAGGTAGGAAGAAGGTAACTCCACCATTGCCTGGTCCCAAGTCCAGGTTGAGAAAGGAGGAGGGTTCGATGGTAGGCTCAACAACAAGCCGATCGGTAAAACAATTCCTGTATCTCAATGCACTGGCCAGAAGAAGAAGAAGGAAGAAAGAAAGGAAGAAAAAGTGCAGAAACCCAGACCCTGCAATAACGCGGGATTAATGCTAGGAAGATGATGATGGTACGAATAAGGTATTCAAAAAATGTTGGTTGATTCACTGTTAAAAGTGAACAACCCCAGTTGTACCACTATTTCCATGGATTAACATGAAGCTAATGGTTATACAACTCTTCTTAGGTCAGAGCAGAAACCTTACACTAACGTAAAGATGGAACATTAAGAAAGCCAACTGGAACGAATTTCAAACCTCAATCCAATATACCAAAAACAATACGAACAATCCAATTGACGAAATAACGACCTTCGCACACGCCATTATCGAAGCCGCAAATATATTCATACCCAAGACATCGGCTCATCAATTCAAGAGACCTGTGCCTTGGTGGAACGAAACATTTGACAGAATACGCATTTGCCAACTACTGACTAAATGGCCTAATCAGGATATAATACAATACAATACATCCTTCTGCAATCCAGAAATAAATTCGCAATAGCTTGAGTTGGCTACTCAAGAAGTGCTCTCAACACTCTCTTGCCAAAACATCCTTTGATCTGAATCATTCAAAAAGCCCTAAATGCAAATAAATATATAGGATCTGATGTAATTTGTATCTAGTTCCCTGGGAACAATAGATAATGAGAAAGCTGATGCACTTGCCAAACAAGAAAGCCTAATGCAAAGCACAGAAACAAAATAACCCTCGACCCAAGATTTAACCAAATATGCCAAACAAATGCTACTTAAAGCCTGAGAAACTGATAACAAACTTCAACTATTACTATTTTAGACAATTTTAGACCACTCGAGAAGACATGAGACCACTCACTAATCATCACTAATCATTCACTCACTGATTCCTTCTCAAAAATTGGCACATTCTGATTAGGAACTTTGTTTTGAAATTATCTGTGTATTATATCATCGTATGTTCATCAGGTCCTGTACTATAGTCCATTTTTTAAGAATGCAGTAACTAGAAACCTGATATACACTATGATAAATGTTCAATCTAGTTTAAAAATTTGGCGCTAAATTCAAATATATTTACTTGAATATAAAATTGGTAATTTATTAATGGTTTCATTGAATATCTTATTATTATTGATTAAATACTCCAAATGGCAAGCAACAATAGTAATGAAATACAAACAAATAAATGGAGAAAAACGCAAAAAATCTAAATGATACAAACAGATCAGATGATAATTGTGAATTGACACGGCAGCCATTGACAGTAACAGCTGCAAATGTATGTGATGGCCTAACTTGTCTTGTAAGAAAGAGAGAGAGAAGAGGTGAGATGGAGAAGTAAATATAGTCAGTGTGAACTTCTCCTCGATTTAAGCCAATCAGAGAACAATATCAAAAAAGCCCTATCTTCCCTGTACTGCATTCTTAAAAAAAAATGGACTATAGTCTGTTTTAGAGATGAGCATGGGACGAGTTTCTCGTTACAAATCCCATCCCGCGATACGGATCCATGTTACTGTCCCATCCCATCACATTTTCGTCCCATGAAAGAGCCATGGAAAGACTAATTTTGGGAATTTCCTGAGAGACCACAAAACAAATACATGGATAAGGGAAAAAACCAAAGTCTTCGAGATAATAAAAATAATTGGTTCCTTAAAATGGCAATGGGCAGGACACGTGGCCGGACATCCAGAAAACTGGAGCGGGTATATCACCAGATGAAGACCTTGGGAAGAGAGGAGGTGTGTTGGAAGACCCCAACAAAGATGGTACGACAATATAAAGAAGGTCGCAGGCTTAAATTGGTATTGAGTTGCGCAAAACCGAAGCCAAATTTGAAAGAGGCCCCTATAGAAACCCAAAGAATAGAAAACGGCTAAAAAAAAAATCATCCCATTTTACAAAAAATCACACCATACAGCAGACTCTGTTTTCGGTTCAGACTTTCGTAACGATAATTCGTTCAAATTTAATTTTTCTGTAATTTCTTTATCTGACAGTGAGTAATTCTTTTTCGTCGCAAACGGATCGTAAGACGTTTCAGGAACTACATCGTATCACAGAAATCTCCTGGGCTGGACATATTATGGAAAATGTGCGTATTGGCACGATAAGCAATTAATTATGCACGAACTAGATTTACTAGATTATCAAAATCGTCCCACTCCGTTCCATGCAAAATAGTCGCCCCATCCCATCCCATGCGACATTCATACCACTCATTAAATCTGATGGGACGATGGGATGGGTCAATGGGATCCCATGCTAATTTCTAGTCTGTTAGGGTGTCTTTCGTTAGTCTTTCTTTGTATTCTGAAATTTCTGCGAATGTTTGTAAATCTACTCAATCAATCTGGATATCTGCATGCTGAGGAGGATTGGTGGATTGAGTAGCTAATCCTCCGAGGCAGCCAGTCCCAAACCCGGGTAAAAGAGGAGGGTCAGTAACCCGCTCCTGGAAAAATAAAAACACTACGAAACCCTTAACAACGCCTCTGATGAGGCATAACCTAAAACTACATCAGCAAATGGACAAGGAATTTTTTTTCGGAACCTGGGATGTACGAACGCTCAATAGCCCAGGAGGACAATGAGCGCTTGTAGAAGAAATCAACAAATACGACCTAGCAATTACAGCCGTCCAAGAGACCAGATGGATAGGCGAAGGTATCAGAGACTACAAATCATATACGATATGTTATAGTGAAAAAACAGATGGGAACAAAGAACTGGGAGTAGCATTCATCATAAACAAAGCTATGAAACCATCAATCATTGACTTTCAACATGTCAATGAAAGAATATATAAACTACGAATCCACACACGTCACACGAATGCAAAGATTATCAATCTACATTGCCCCACGGAGGAGCAAGATGATGACACAAAGATATGTTTTTATCATGAGCTAGAAAGATTTTGTGGCTCTTATCTATCTAGCGACGTTAAAATTATTTTAGGGGATATGAACGCCAAAATCGGAACACAAATAGAGTATAGAGGATCAAGTGGAAAGCATAGTCTGCAAGAATGGAGAGCTGTTAATAGACTTCGCAACAGGCAGGAACATGGTAATCAGCTCAACTCTGTTTCCACATCGAAACATGCACAAAGGCAACATGGAGCTCCCCAGATGGCTACACAAAAATCAAATTGTCCATGTTTTAATTAACAGACCTTGGGCCACAAATATACTAGACGTAAGAACACAAAGAGGTGCCGGTTGTGGCTCAGACCACTCACTAGTAGGGGTAAATAGTACAGTTGTTGGTCAGTAGGTAGTGATTGGTCATAATTTGAAAACTATATAACTATAAGACAATCTTTTGGTGACATAATTGTTTATTAACAGAAGAAAATTCTATATTCTTTTCTGTATTGGATACAACCCATAACTTTGTTATAACTTAAAGCTTCATGTGTGTATTTAATTAATAAGATGAGCAGTCCGAGATTTACGTCATTTTAGACAGAAATGTACAAAAAGTAACCTTACTATTTCTAGATATTTTCATGATTTAATAATGATTTTTGTGCTGATTTTTGGTATTTGTAAATGAATACAGGTTTAAATTATCGAAATAAAAAGTTTTTTGATAAAAATAAAGTACTGACTGTGAAAAATATGATAAGACAATAAATATCGCACGATAAACAGTTTTTATAGTGATAGGTCATCCGACCAATTAGCATTTTTAGAGCAACTATGTGACAGTTATTCCTAGAGTGTTTAACCTACAAATAAGAGGACAAGAAAAATATTCAGTACACAATTTTAAGGCAACTAAAAATCTAAATGAAAAATCTATTTTACTTGAATTTATTTATGTATTTGTTATTGTAGTTAGTGAAAATACTAATTTATTTATTTCTAGGTTAAACACACTAGTGTTAATATACATAAAATGACAAACGTAAGAAAAGGTACAATCTTAAAACAATCGGAACACAGCCTGAATATATAAATATATCCAACCTTTCCGGAGCTTTATAACAATTAATAAGTCTTTTTAGGACTACCAAAACAAATCTTGTGTGAAATATGCCAGTTATTTACCAGTTTTATAAAAAAATATAGGGATAATCAAATTGAAGATGCTATTAATGCAGTTTAAAATGGTATGTCACAATGCACAGCTTCAAAAAAGTATAGTATTCCCAAACCAACAATTCAATTTAGAATTAGTGATACATTCATCAAATCTACTACAGGTCCGTATCCTGTATTAGTATGCAATGCAGAAGAGGACCTACTACGTTGGATAATTGATTGTCAATGGAGAGGATTTCCTAGAAGAAAGATTAGGACCATCTAATACAAGCTATTGTCAAAGAGTTTTTGGATCAAAGTAAAATAAAAATCCTTTTTGTAGCAATGTACTAGGAAATGGGTGGTATAAAGCCTTTCTTGAAAGGAATCTGATTCTTATTGAAAGATTTTCAGAAAGAGCAACTAAAGCCAGCTCTTGTGTAAGTGAGAGTAATATTAAAAAATAGTTGAGTGAAATATATGATTATTTATCAAAAATTAAATATTTAAACATATTAAAAGATCCGACTCTTGTTTCCAATGGTGATGAAACTTATTTTATGGTATGTCCAAAAATGAAAAACATAATAGCCCCTCGTGGGGCACAAAATGTTTATGAAATTGATCACGGCAATTTCAAACTTAATGGAAAGACATCTTAAAAACAATGTTATATTTATGGTTTTTGTAGAGTGTCACGAAGGTGGACTGAAAGCTATTAAATAACTGACAAATTTCACATGAGATTTGTTTTGTTAGTCCTACAAAGACTCGGTAATTGTTATATAGCTCCGGAAAGGTTGAATATATTTATATATTCAGGCTGTGTTCCGATTGTTTTAAGTTTGTATGATTATCTATAACGTAGGATGGTTTTACCAATTCGAAAAAAAAAAATAAAAAGAAAAGGATAAACAAAAAGAAAAACAGAAAACTTTAGAAAAAAAAAAACTGGCGGAAAAAAATCATAGAGTTGATTGAGGATCAAGAAAATATTGGTGGCAATTATATGAATAATCATAACATTAATTATAAATTTATGTTTAAATTGTTTTTTTTAACAATAATTAAATATTTTTCTTTTATTAGATCACTGGAGTGTTCATCACTGGAGTGATCACTAGTTCATAATAGTTTTTCATATTTTCAAATTACTTTTATTTATTATAAAGCGTTGACTAATTACTGTAAATCCACTAGACAATCACTACATTCTTATGATCTATAACTATGTTTTTAGATGAATCAAATATTTATCTTCTTAATTTCTATAAAATTTTAAATTTTTGATTGGAATTATTATTTAAATAGAAAAGTGACGTTTTTATAATTACTAGCACTATAATAATTCGTAAATTCATTTTATACAAGCATGCAATTTATTGTTTTCATTGTTCGATTTCTAAAATGACCGATCACTGTACTGTTTACCCCTACGCATTAACCTTTATCGTACTGATTTTCTGATCGATAGTAAACTTATTTTACGTATTTTAAATGTTACACCTGTGGGGAGAGACAACTCGCTAATAAATGTACAACTCGCAGCATACACGGATGATATTGACAACAAAACGAGCCACAGAGGAAGCTTATACAGCACTAAAATCAGCAGCCCAAACAATTGGCCTCCAAATCAACATCGACAAAACAAAGATGCTAGTGCAAAGTAGAACGGGTACACCAAGAATACTAACACAAGACAACTTGGAACAAGTGTACGACTTCAAGTATCTGGGCACAAACATCAATGTCAAAGGCCTGGAAGACGCGGAAATTAGAGCCAGAGTGATGATGACAAATAAAGTGTATTTCTCATTCGCGAATGTACTCAAGTCCAATGTGACCCAGAGACACAAAAATTAAGGTGTACAAAACAAACATCCGACCAATACTCAAGTATGGCTGCGAAGTGTGGATCCTCACCAAAAAGAACGAAGCAAAAATCGGCGCGTGCAAGAGAAAAATATTAAGAAAGATCCTAGGACCAGTACGGTAAAATGAAGAAAATAGGAGGCGATACAACAAGAAAGTATATTAGGCCCTTAAAGACCAACCAGTGTCGATATACGTGAAACTGGTAAAATGCCAAAAGATGCCAGATGGTAAAATGCCCAAAAGAATCCAGAACGGCCGAATGGAGGGGAAGAGGCCGATACGAAGACCAAGAAAAAGATGGGAAGGATGAAGTAGACCAGGATGGCAGACGAATCCTTAAACTAGGAAGATGGGATGAAGTAGCCCGGGAAAGAGAGGAATGGAGGAAGCTATGGGAGGCCAAGGCTCAAATTGGGCTGTAGCGCCAAAAGAAGAAGAAGAATCTGGATATCTGTCCTTCATGTAAGTAATCAATTTTAATATATCACTCTCTATTCAACGCCATTCCATACCATACCATAAGACATTTGTTTTCTGTCTCTCTGAAGAGTTAATAGGTTGGTCTTGGCAGCTCTACACAAACCCAGTGCCACATAAACTAAAACTGGCCGAGTTATGTTTTTCTATAATGAAATTTTGTTTTCTTTTGATAATTTACTTGTTTTGTTCATTAGGGAGCAGATGCATGTTAGTGTGGAAAAAGCTCTGTTGATGGTGTTCTCTATGTGTGTCTTGTAAAAAAGTTGTGTCTAGATATGAGGCATTGCGAATACAAAGGGTGAACTCAACATTGAGTCATTTTTTTTTTCACGGATGGGATCAGAACCTTCACGAGAATCCGCAGGTATAGGTTTCATGTTGAGTTCGTCAAAAGTTCATCAAAATCGACATCAGTCTTTGTTGAGTTCGCCCTTTATCCGCATTGGATAAAACAAAATTTCAAATGCATTTTTCTTGAAACCACCATTTGTTGAGTTCACCCTTCGTATTCACAATGCCTGATATACACTCAGATATTTAACCACCTTCTTAGGGGGTACTGGATGTGTGTCAATTGTTGCTGAATAAATTAATTTAGAGTTGCTGTATTTTTGTGTGTAAGCAATTCTTTTACATGTTTTTCCAAAGTCCAAAGATTTGTCATGTTGAATTTATTGGTTCAGTGCTTTTGCTTTTTTAGCTCAGTGGTATGTATGTACTTGATCCACATTGCAGATGAATGGTATGTGAAAGAAAGTTTGAGAACTGCTGCTGTAGAATATATTTCTAAATAAATATTCTAGAAAATATACTTTTTGTATAATTTCAACAAAAATAAAATACTTTCCTATTGACAATATTAGCATGACAAATGTTCATTCTATTTTATAATTCTACACATTTTTTTCTATGGAAAATTTTTATTTAACAAAACATGCATTTTTCCCATTCAAGATAATAAACAGTGTGTAATTGATATTGGGATTCCATTGGTTGTTTCAAATTGGTTTTGAGATATTTAATCAAAGGTTGTTGAACGGTGTGTTGAATTAGGCCTATGATACACGAATGTGATGTCACTTGTTAAAGAGCCCATAGTCCTAAGGGTTGAAGTAATTGTTTTATGTGGGGCGTAACCGATACGGAAAAAGAGAAACATAAAAAAATCGTCAGATTTCGAGTGTTGTCTTACCTGGACGTCCTCATTTTTGAGTTCGTCGATTAATACGGCGATCGGATATAAAGAATCGTCGCCTGCCGAATCGCTGGCTGCCATTATAGAATGGAGTAATACAATTATAACTACCGCTTCGTCGTGTTTCCGTAAATACTTCACTACACTGGAAAAAGAGATTAACTGAAATAACGGCGCCGGCTGTTCCTCTAACGCATCCGCTCAAACGTTTTAATCACAGAAAACTTACAAAATTTACAAAAAAAACGTTGTCAAAATGCAGAACCTTTTCAATATTTTTTTCACACAAAATCGTTAGTTCCAAAATCCATGTCAGGCGGCGCTACTATGCAAAAGACACTGCTCTAGGCGTTAAACAGTGTTACCAATTATATAATATTTATCTCACATCTTACAATATATACAGCTCCATATATGTAGTGGTTCTATGACATAACAACGCGTCGAAAACATCACAGTGCCAAACAACACGCTACAAAAACCTCACATCCTAAAATATGTGATGATAATGATTAGGATGTGATATTTTCAAGTGGTATTATGGACGTGTATTTTGTCGGTAACAACTTTTGACCG
This sequence comes from Phosphuga atrata, assembly GCA_944588485.1. Classification (NCBI taxonomy): domain Eukaryota; kingdom Metazoa; phylum Arthropoda; class Insecta; order Coleoptera; family Silphidae; genus Phosphuga; species Phosphuga atrata. The sequence continues at coordinate 58,903,374 of OX155899.1, forward strand.
GATGTCATCTTTTCGTACTCCGTTGTCGTGTCGCTGTGATATTTTCGATGCGTTGTTTAGACCCGCGTTATTATGTCATAGAACGAAAAATATAACATTGGTATAATATCACATCTTATTCATTATAATCACCATATATTTTAGGATATGATACTTTCGCCCGTATGTTTTCACCGCGTTGTTTAGTCGCGCACTGTTTTATCAGTCACTGAAATTCATTTCAGTCAAGGATTTCACTGAAACTGAACTGCAACGGCACTGACACTGAACGCATATGCACTGGCACTGCACGGACGAGTCTGTCTATTTGCAGCTTTATCTTCAAAATAAAGTTTATATTAGGAAATATATTTTCTACATATTGTTTATTGGCATAAGATCAGATATAAAGTATTTGTTATTTATTGCTTTGATGGTCAGTATACTATGAGATGAAATTTAATAAATATTCAAAATATATCATAGATTTATACGGTTTATTTATATTGCTTCAAAATAAATAAATAATTATATTTTGGAGCATAAATTTGTGTTGGTACTAGTGAAACTTAAATGTCATTTATCAGTGTTTATCCCCTAAAAGGAACACAATACTCATATTACTTTATTAAATCCAATCAGAATAATAAAGTAAGTACAGTGGCAATAAGATGATTCTCACGTGACGTACATTTGTGCATCAATACTTTCAGCAATGTCAGACACTGAATTAACACCTCCTCCTCCACCAAGCATAAGAGGCTCAGTGGGGGCCTCCGAAGGCGATTGGACCTGTGCAGATTGCGGAAACGTTAATTTCGCCCGAAGGAATGCGTGCAATAGATGTAGTAAAAACAGAGTCCCTGCCTATCAAAAAAAGAAAAAATTGGGCCAAGAAATCGGAAAACAAGCCGCTGAAAAGAGTCGAGGACTGTTTAGTGCTGATGATTGGCAGTGTAATAAATGTGGAAACGTAAACTGGGCCCGTAGGCAACAATGTAATGTTTGCAATGCTCCGAAATTCGGAGAAGTTGAAGAAAGAACAGGCTTTGGAGGTGGATATAATGATAGAGGTGTTGTAGAGTACAAAGAGAGAGAAGATTCTGATGATGAGTATGACGAATTTGGTAGGAGAAAAAAGAAACGAGGTGAAAATGGTTATAAAAGTCCTCGAGAAGAACCCCCGAAAGACAAAATAGAACGAGCAGAAGAAGAGGAGGAAGATGAAGAAGAAGACGAAGATGACGGAGATTTATCAAAATATGATTTAAGTGATTGGGGTGATGTTAGTAATAATAAAAGTAGATCCAATTCACGTTCCCCCTCACGATCTAGATCTCCAATCAGAAAGAATTAAGAGGTACAATTCAAATGAAATTTTGTAAATAAGCTTCCTGAAAAATTAAAAATAAGCTTACATTTGTACTTAGGAATACAAAAGTAATTGGGATAAATTGATTTCTAATACATATCGTATTTTAAAAGAAAGAGAAGGAAAGTATTGCTTCATTTGTAGTGACTTAGATATTTTAAACCAAATTTTTAATATCCTATGAAGGAATACAAATACAAAGTTTCTAAAATAAAAGTTAAATATTGTGACTTTAACTTTTAAGTGTATTATATATCTCAAATAGGTGTTAAAGAAAATTGATTTTATTGTTTTGACTATTGTAATTAAGAGTCTTGTTGAGTTGTAAAAGTAATATTGCACCTGGAAACTGCAAAGAAAATAAATATTATATTGATAGGGAGTATAACATGATGAAAATTTTTACTAAATTTTATTATGAATAATTTTACTGTTTTCTTTTTTCTTACAGAATTTCTTTTTTAAATTATAATATTTGAACGTTATTGCATGTTTGTCATTTGAATAAATATATTTATTATTAATTAAAACTTGATTAATGAAAATGCCGATATATTTTCAGTCAACCAAGAGCAAACATAATTGCAACCCAGAGAAAAGCATACTTATTTATTTAATTTTTGTCACCCCATTTAATCTACAATCTGTTCAGAGACATTAAACAGATATTATAAAACAACGTATATAATATACACCATGGGCGTAGCCAATGGGGTGGTTTGGGGGTTCAACCACCCCCCCGAAATATGCAAAATATAACTTAAAAAATATAACATATATTGAAATAAGGAGGGACGAATAGAGACGACTCTCTTCAAGAGAGCATGGCAGATGTGGAGTTTAGTAACCCTTGTGTGTCAGTTTTAGAAAGTAAATTGGTGCATCTCTGTTATTGTATTTTCTAAAAGTCCCCCCACGCCCCCGAAACTAAACTCTGGCTACGCCTATGAAATACACTGCTGAGCATAAAACTAGGGTCACTTTTGAAGTTTTTAGGGTTCTGTACCGAAAACGGAACCCTTATAGGATCACTTTCTTGTCCGTCTGTCTGTCTGTCTGTCCGTCCGTCCGTCTGTCTGTCAAGACAATTTTTCTCAGGAACGCGTAGAGGTAACAAGTTGAAATTTGTATCAAATACTCGGGTCTGCGGTCTCTTTCAGCTGTGAAAAAATCAAACTTGAAAGACAACGCGATCAAAACATATGACCGTTTATGTCGCATATTTTGCGATTTCAAAAGGGAATCAAAACCTATAGGGTACTTCCCGTTGATCTAGAATCATGAAATTTGGCAAGAAGCGGTGTCTTACAGCACATGTAAAGGGAAAAATCTGAAAACCGTAAATATGTAGTTTAATTACAAGAAAAATGCGAATTTACTATTAGAAACTTATGAAAATACACTAATGGGTTGCGTGGTATTGTCAGGCACCAGAAGCATATGGGTTGCATCCAGTTAGGTCCTCCTAAAGATACCTTACTTACAAGTTTGTACGGAACCCTCGGTGCGCGAGTCACAACTCGCACTTGGCCGGTTTTTTGTTTTTTACGTGTTTTTTCGATTGAAACAGTTTACTGATTGCATGAATAAAAAAAAGTTTATTGGAAGTAATGAAAATGAACAATTTTCATTTGATATGCTAAGTAATGAAAATGAACAAGTTTACTTTGATATGCTTTTGTTGAAACAAAAGAAAGTTTAAGTACTTCAGTAGCGAGTATTCCCTCCTCTAATAGTGATAGCAGCTTGAAAATGTCGAGGCATGCTCAAATATTGGATCACATTCTGAGGAAGATTGTCCCATTCCTGCACCAGTATGTCGCGAAGCACTCTAGAATTTCTGGGGGCTGGCACATGTCTCCGTAAACGTTTTTCAGTCTCATCCCAAACATGCTCAATAGATAAACTGACCACATTTTCATTGAGACAAAGCGAAACAAATGGGAATTATAATTTAGTTATGAAAGCAGACCAATAATTCAAAAAAATATATTTTATCTACTCACCCACCAAAATGAACACTTTAATATATTATTGTATGTGAAGGATACCATTATTATAATCGTGTGTAAAAGTAACCAAATCGTGCGAAAAAATCCAATGTAAATCAAATGGAGTTTCATTATTAAATGATTTCTGTTTGTTGTTACTATGGCAACAACTTGCGTCACTAAACAAAAAACATAGACGTTTTGAAATTAAACAAAAAACATAGACGCGTTGAAAATAAATTTTCTAACGCGCACTCATTGCGATTACTTAAAACTCGCACCTCATGCATAAAAGCCCTAGTTCACAAACTTGTATCATAAATTTCTATTATTGTATACATTCATATACTTGACTAAAAATATACAAAAATGTATTTATTATTATTAATTATTGGTAACTATAAAAATATTTGTAAAAAACAATAATTTGAAAATTATGATTTTTAATTAATTTAAATTTTTTATTTAAAAGAAAAATTTTCTTTTCTTTCACGGTCAAATTTTTGATCCGAGAGAATACTCGGATCATTTATTAAAATGTAGTGAAATATCTCACATGAATTGGTCAAATTATTTTTTTCCCCTGAATATAAATTTTAAAGTTTAATGTGCAAATACGTTTTTTCAGTTGTCCATATTTTATTGATACTAGAAAAAACACTTTTTGTTGCTGCATTTGTTCCTGGAAGGGAGAGCGCGTATTCTACCATTTTCAATATTTTGATAAGCTTAATGAAGTCCGAACACAGCCTGAATATATAAATATATTCAACCTTTCCGCTTTTTTCCTTTCAGCTCTATAACAGTAATGAGTCTTCTTTATACCTTCGTGGCACTCAACAAACACCAGAAAAATTACATTGTTTTTTAAGATCATGTCTTTCCGATACCTTAAGTGGAGATCCATCTGTAGAAGCGTATCGAGATTTATTTCTCATCAGTACTGCTTTGCTTTTATGAACAACAATTTGTAAACCAGTAATTTGTTGTTCATAAAAGCAAAGCTGTACTGAATGAGAGATAAATTAAACCATTAAACGACCGGATTTTCTGAAAAAATAGAAATTTTTTAAAATAACTGCTTGGAACATCTTGAAGAATGGACAGTTCAATTGGAGGATATTAAAAAATTTCATTGAGTAACACTAAAAAAAGGAGATTTTATGGGAATATGTAAAAAATCTTATTTTATATATTACAGTACATTTAAAATAAGTAGCAGATATTTTCTAAAGAGCGGGACATTTTTAAAAATCGGAGGGACGCGGGACTGTCTTCCAAAATGCGGGACTATCCCGCCAAAATCGGGACGTGTGGTCACTTTATCAATAGACCTTTTCATAGTTGATTTTTTTTTGTGCGCATGCCTCAATTTTCCATTTTTGCCTTACATATAACATGTTCAACTGGGCGCATACGTTAGTACATTTTCCGAACGGAAAAAAAACCTGGCGTTCGTTTCGGAAACAAACCGTGCTTTCGGGTCACAGAGAACGAAAAATCCCGAACGCAGCGCTCGCATACATTTTTGATAATCCGCCGCACACGAACGGAAATTTCCGTTCGGAACTTTTCTTCCGCGTCCAAACATAACCTCATGCACGTATTTTAATTTTCTCTTTTATGCCATTGTGATGTTCATCAAAGGATTTCATTGACATCCTATAAAATTTGATGAACTCTTGAGTGTGCTCGCAATTTTGCTCTTTTCAGATAGAATTGACTCTCTTGTATTATTTTGGTGTTTAGTGGGTGTACCCCATATCGACGTTTCCTGTTTTTCTTACTTAGCGCCACTAAAAGTGCAATAGAAATTAATTCGTCGTCGTCCATCTTAAACGTGCTTTCACGAAAGCGTCTCTCTACCTACTGGCAGTGTAAATTCCTAATACAAAAAATTGAACGTTGCGCTAATCTCATGGAATTCCGAATCAGGAATCCGGATCAGGAAATCGAATCCGGAAACCGTGCGTATGTGACAAGCCTAAAATTGCCCAAACTTTTTGACGTATAACTATATCCGAGCCCGAAACATTCATATTCTCGCCTTTCAAACTTAGCGGATGCGCATGCGCTTAACTAACCGTAAAAGGGTCTATTGGATTTAAATCTGGACTGCGAGCTGTCCAAACAAATCGCGTGATTGGACACTCGTCAAGATACTCAGTAACAATCCGAGCAGTGTGGGGCCGTGCGTTATCAAGCATACACGTTGCGTCGTCTCCAAGAATAACCACGAACGGTAAAACATGGTCCATGGTCCTCTAGAACCTCTGTCAAATACCTATGCGCACCAATTGTCGATTTATCACGACATAGTCCCATTCCCGACAAAGACTAGCTCCGTTCGAATGTCAAAAGATCTATCTCCTCATGCCATAACTGATCCACCAAATGGAAGTCGTTCGGCAATACACGCTTGAGCATATCTCTCGCCTTGTCGCCATACTCTTACACGTCTATCTGAGCCCGTAAGACAGAATCGCGATTCATCGGAAAACAATACGCGACTCCAATCCGCTATCTCCTATAATTTTGACTCTCTACTCGGAATACATCTTCAGAGAAGCCCTGCAAGATATTGATGCTGGAATCCTGCTAAATAGAAAACGATTGAATACCATAATGTATGCAGATTATTCCTTTATTTTTACAGACAACCTAGTTAGTTTTCCTTAGTAGTTTCTTTACAACTCCTAATGGACAGTGTTACATCATACAGTCGACAATATGGTTTGGAAATAAACACCAACTAGATAAATTTAATGATAATCAGTAAAGACCAAAACATCCGCGGTATTTTAATGGTAGACGGAAAAAGTCAACAAATACACATACTTGGGCACGAACATAAATGATAACTGGGACCATTCTGTAGAGATCAGAACTCGTATTGAAAAAGCCAGAACGGCATTTATCAAGATGAAGAAAGTCTTTACCAACCACAACTTACAGCTGTAAACGAAAATTCGACTACTGCGATGCTACGTGTTTTCGACCCTTTTTTATGGGTTCGAATCGTGGAGCTTACGGAGGCCTCCTCCAAAAAACTTGAGGCATTTGAAATGTGGCTGTACCGAGGAATCCAACGAATACCTTAGACAGAGAATAACCAATACGGAGGTGCTGAGAAGGACGGGAAAGGAAAAAGAAGTCCTGAATACAGTTAAGCCTCGAAAGCTACAATATCTGTGACATGTAATGCGTAACGAGAGCCGATATGTCCTTTTGCAGAAGATCCTCCAAGGCAAGGTACATGGAGCTAGAGGAGTGGACAGAAGAAGAATATCGTGGTTGAAAAATTTAAGAACGTGGTTCAACCAGTCAGCTTTTCCGCGCTGCTGTTAACTAAGTTCGAATAGCCAACATGATAGCTAACATCCGGAACGGATAGGCACTCTTAGAAGAAGAATCCGCTATTGCCCAAGCCATGTGTTCTCGTGCAAAATTCAACCTCGCAACCCGGTGTTCACGGAAAAGCGGCGGCCTAGTAGCTCCAGTTCCGGGAGCCAGGGCGTAGCTGGCGGTTATACACCAGACCAGACAAGTGGCCCCCTTGGAAACACAATTAAATTATTTAAATTTAACTTCGGAACTTCGGAACTACTTGAAGACAAGTTGCGCTACTTGAACGCTACTTGAATGCTACTTCTTCAAGTAGCATTTAAACCCTCCTCTAAGTTGTCCAACATATTGTTTAATGCCAAAAACAAAATCGATCCATTAAAAAATCCGGCGTATACGAAATTCACTGTTCCCAATGCAATAGCGTGTACATAGGGCAGACAGGACGAAGTTTTTCAACACGGTTTTCAGAACATTCTCGCGCTTTTCGTCTGAAAAAAGACACTAGTTCTTTTTCAAATCATTGTCTCGAATGCAATCATAAATTCCCAGAAATAGATAATCTAAAAATCTTGCATAATTGCAACAAAGGCCCGAAACTAAATCTCCTAGAGTCTTTAGAAATTTTCAAAAAAACCCGTAATCCCTCGGTTAATCTCTTAAACGAGCAAACTGACCTAATCTTTTCCCAACTTTTTAATCTCACCCAATCTCAAACAGATAAGTCTTCATCTTCGGACAAACAACGCCCCCCCCCACCCCACCAAAACTATAAGGGTATATATTCAACCTCATCAATTTGTTAAGTCACTTGAAAATGACCGTCAAACGTCGAAACTCGAGTCGTGATATGTGTAGAAATATATATAACTGTGAATAATAAGTTATATAACATTTTTACATACTATAAGTGTGGTAAAAAACAAAGTGAATTATTCAATTCAATGTATTCCATAACATGATGAATATGTTACGGTAAAAGTACAAAATCGGCAAATGTGAACATTTACCGGTATATGTACACATCTACCTCTAACAATTGCCAACAACATAATGCACATATGCACATTTGCCGGAAATAATTGGTAAATGTAAGTTGAACTCACATTTACCAACCAAGAAGGTAAATGTGTACATATACCGGTAAATGTTCACATTTACCTAACTATGCACTTTTACCGTAACAAATATATTATAGATTGAGACACAAATCCAGTTTTATTCTGTGTTAAGCATATGTCCAGTTATCGTTCTCGGGTTGATATGTACTTCTAAATTGGTTGCAATTTTATGCCTTTCCATTTCCCATCGACAACAGTCTTAGATTTTAAGGCTCACGGTATCGGTCTCCCCGCAGTATATGCACTGGTCGTCTGCCGTTCTGCCAATTTGATGCAGGTAGTCCTTGGAGCAGCCGTGGCCGGACAATACTTGGGTGAGATGGTAGCTATTTTCCCCATGTTCTCTGTTTATCCAGGGTTCAAGTTCAGGGTTAAGAAATCTTGTCCACTCTCCTTTAATGCCTTGCTGCCACTTTTGCTGCCATTCTTCAATTAGCTGTTTTCTGGCCGATATTTTTTATTTTAAGTTTGTTGCGACCTGTCAGCTGCAGTTTTCTTTACTCTTACACCAGCTAGTTAATTGGCGGGATACCCGCGATGGTCATGGCTGCCTCACTTGATATGGTACGGTAACCGCTATAGATTTGTAGTGCCATTTTTTTTTGCACTGCAAGGAGCTTTTGAGTATTGCTCTGTTTTCCCAGTGCTCTGGCCCATATAGGTGCTCCGTACATGATTGTGGCCTGTACTGCGTAGCTGAGCAGTCTCTGGGACCTCCAATGTTGGGCATTAGTTGCTGCATTGCTGCCATTGTCCCTCACCCCTTTTGCTGCAGCTTCTCCTATGTGCGGTGTGAAAAATAGTACCTTGTTTTTTACTATGCCCAGGTATTTTATTTGATGCTTTGGGATTAAAATCAGTTTTTCAATTTTAAATTTTATTGTTTGGACCTATTTTTGTCCTATGAGAAGGACCGCCTCAGTTTTTTCTGGCGCTAGATTGAGGCTTTTAGATGTCATCCATATAATGATTTGCTCTATCGCGTGGTTTGCCATCTGCATCAATACTTCTTCTGTTCTGGCTGTTACCACTAGAGCCAGGTCGTCTCCAAAGCCAAACACTGTCGCCTCCAATGGCAGTCTTAATCTCAGCACATCGTCATATATCACATTCCACAAGGTTGGGCCCATTGTCGATCCTTGTGGAACACCGCTGCTGATGCTCTCTTCCGTTTTCTGAGCCCCTTTAAGGATTATCTTTCGCCAATGTAGCTCCTCACCATGCGTATAAATTTTGCGCCATACGCATGGTGTGACAAGGTTACCCATTTCGCCAAGGTAGCTCGTCACCATGCGTAATAGATACGGGGATATACCTCTTGATGTAAGCCTTTCATGATCTGTTTTCAGCTAGCGCTGTTAAATTCGTTTCTAACATCGAAGGTTAGCACACAGTTTCCTTGTTCTTTGCGTGCCAGACTTCGCCTTTTCGGCAATCTTTATGACAGATCTTAGCGCGTCAATTGTGGATTTTCCATGCCCAGTCTCAAGTTCGCCTTTTATTCTGCTTAGTAGAAGTTGCTCTAAGAGTCCAGTAACTCACTTATGTTTACATTTTTCACTTCTTGCAGATGATTTAGATTTTGTTTTAGATTTTCATAACTTTCAATAAACTTTGAACAACAGCCGAAAAACACGTAAAAAAGTGACCCTAGTTTTATGCTCGGCAGTGTATATGCATAACACAAGAGGTATGGCAAAGGAGAACTAACCGAGAAATACGTATAAGTTCTATTTAACGAACCAAATATAATCGCAGTAGTCAAAGGACAGAGACTTGGATGGTTAGGTCACATCATGAGGATGAAGGTAGATAGAGTACCAATTTTTTTTTTAAGGGGTTACATGGGTTTACTCGGAGGAAGAAAGGTCTATTTTCAACAATTTTTTTTTATATAAAAAACAAAATATTTTATTCAAACTTTTTATTGTCATAAAGATTTATATTTGAAAAGGAATTTCTGAAATTTTCAAAGGAAAATATTCTAAACTCCGCCATTGTGACTCATTTCCCGCAACCCCTCCGAAAAAGGTGCTTCCGCGTTGACAGTAGAACTCATGACAGGATCATCTCAAGTGAAAAAAAAATTCGCCTTTTAGTTAAGACCATAAACTAAAACTTGGACGAAGGAAAAAAAAAGTGAAAATTGGAATTTTGGCAGACTTTTTTACAAAAAAAATTTTGGTAAAATTTGCTCAACATTTTTTTTTTTTTTAATAGTTGCGATTGAAAAAACAATCCTTCGTCCAAGTCCTGGTGAATTGTATCTCGAAGACCTGTGTAAGATTTCATCAAGATCGGTTGAATAGTTTTCGAGAACTTTTGACAACCGTCTTTGAGAACACAGTTTCGAGAAAAACGCGTTTAAAGTTTTGATTAACAATAAAACTGGAATTTTTTTTATTATTTATTATATAAATTATTATATTGAATCGTCGATTCCTGGGCCATAAAGTAAAGAACCTGCAGCAGCTGCAATGTCCAGGGCATCATTTTGCTCCTGTCTATGACGAATCTTGGCTTCGCGAGTCTCGCTCACTGATTTTTTTTCAGCTGCGCACACACGGTTTTCATCTGAAATTCGGGCATATTCGTCGGAATTTCGGCCAAGTTTTCAATCAATACCGTGCATAAATAATAATAAAGCTGATGTTCCTTCATTAAAAGTGCAAGCAGCGACCAATGTAGCAAAATTAACGATCTTTGAACCAGCAGGAAGTATTTTTGGGGTAACCTTCCAGATTAACTGGTCAAGCTTTCATTATTATTTTGTGTGATACTATCAACACACCGCTCCAGAAGGTCATCTTTACTGAGATCTTCATAGATAGGTTTAATTGCAGTCAAAACATCATTTGGTAATGGAGTATAATCATGTTTGAATGATGAAAGAGTGTTCGTAGCTGATGCTCGCTGCCAAGCGCACCAGGAGTCTGGACCTTTCGGGCAATTTCCGTTCTGAGGATTTTTGTCTGTAGAGCTGTAGTGATAATACGTAGCCCATATAGCGTCTTTCATTCGAAGTTCTCGAAACTTTAGGCATTTTTTAATAAATTTTACAACAGACAATTTAGATAAACTCAATATAAACCTCGTGATTCAAGAAGTAATCACCAACTGAAGTATTTCCAACTAGTTGCCCTTAGAAAGTGAAAGCAATGTACAATAAAGACAGACAAACAATAGACGAGCAGCGGCTTCGATATACCTGCGGCGCGCTGAGCCTATCTGACTTTGAGCACGCACCTTCCCAGGGTTGTATCTCCAAAACTTTTATTCGGATCGACTTATATACTTATAAATTTTGGATTATATTCTCGAGATGTTGTAGAAATTAATAAGACAATAAAAAAAAAAGATATTTTGAAACTGTGAAACCTAAACGTAACTTGTAACTTCTTAAAGGGGCATAGATGGAAAAAAGAGGAGAGGCAGACCGAAAGCAAGATGGAAAGATGAAGTAATCAGGGACGCAGAATATAGCAATACCACAAACTGGAGAGAAAAGACAAGATGTAGAAAAATCTGGAAGAAAGCCAGAAACCAAGCCATGGGTCTATAGGGTCTATGGTGCTGAGCTATATAACCCTTCCATAGATTGGGCATATCTCTTGTTGTAGCGTGAAAATAACGGGCACTGACTTATTTTCATTAGCCTTCATTCGCCTTTAACCATTCTTGATGATGATGTTGTGTTGCTGTTGTGTGGTAAATGCAATAAAATACATGTTGGTTAGCTCTGTGGTGCTCTCCACTGACAAATTCTCACTTTGGTGTAGATTTATTATTTACAGTTGATTGTCTATGGTTAATATGTCTATTGGTCAATTTGCTTGAGTCTTTGCACATGAATTTCGGTTGTTAATGGCATTGTTACTTCATTTGGATGTATTCTTAGTCTTTAACTACCTAGCACTGAATTGGTTAATCACACCTTTGACTCTTGGCATTTTTTATCATCATTCGGTATTATTTTGTTATTGACGTACCATGTCGAATATCTTTATGAGGACTTTGAACTGCAATCTCTGGATAATTGGTATAACTGGCTGAGCCCCATAGCTGGATCTTATAGGTCCATATTGGTTTGATGATTGCCTTGTATAATAGGGGCTTGTTGTGAGCAGTTAGCTGCGATGTTCGTCCTATTAACCAGTGCATCTAGGCATTTTTTTTCTTGACTTTATCTGACTTGCATCCCTTTAAACACTATATGCCTATTGTATTCCCCCACATTGCTTCCTTCAAGCAAATAGATCCAGAGCGTGTTTTAGATCCAGAAGTTTACGTGTCTTCTGATTCGGCGGAAGTCCCTCAGCTGTGATATTGAGTTTTATTCTCCTGCGCGCGATTGCTTCGCAGTGGAAGATGATATGAGAGGAACTTTCGTCCTCTTCGTTGCAGGGTCTGCATAATGGATTATCTGTCCAGATGCCCATATTCTGCGTACCCGCTTAGTGCGTAGTATGCCGTTGAGAGACCTACTACAGTCGCAATCTGTTTCCCAGATAATTGCAAGATTTCAGCTGTTGGCCACTTGTGCGGGCCCATTTTAATTGGTTATTGGTCCACTTTGATATTACTTTATGGACCATGGTTTTGGTGTTGTAGGACTTCTCCCTTGCAGTCGGGTGCGTCCTCTTTTTCAAATGCATCCACCAACCTTTCAGCACTCAAGGGCACATTCTAGAAAGCCGGTCGGGCGGCGGGTATTTTATTCTTTTCAAGAAGTCCTCCTCTGATACATTGGATTTTAGGAAAATGTCGTTTTGAAAGTCCAAAATTTCTAGCTATAGTTTTTCTGTCCTTACTTGAATAAGTTCTGCAATAAATGCTGCTATTTTGGTTACGTTTACTTGCGGCGGGCACACGTAAAACACTCGGTGGGCTCCACGGTGCCCGCGAGCATAGTGTTCGGGGGACCACTGCTCTAAAGGCACTCACGCAAACGTAACATTGTGCCAGACGTTTTAGATTCTGAATGCACTCCAAAAGAATCGTAGATTTTATTCTATGACATGTTAGGGTGTTTATCGCAGCTTGAGTGTCCGTAAAAATATATATGTTTCTACTTTTGTAGTCCATGGGCGTAGCCAGGGGCGCTATTTGAAGAAATTTTGGAAATATAAGAACCACAAATTACTCCGAAAAGTCAAAATTTTTACAACCTAAAACCGTATTGTTAATATTTTGAAAAATAAGACAGCCACAGATCAATGAAGATGAGGTTGAGATTTTACAAAATTAACATTTGTAGACCCTCACTAGTTTCTTTACTGTGTGACCATTTGGAGGAATTTTGGAAATCTAAAAACCATAAATTTCTCCAAAAAGTCGAAATTTTGAAAATCTGAAACCGTTTTGTTAATATTTTGAAAAATAAGGCAGCGCCAGATCAATGAAGATGAGGTTGAGATTTTGCAAAATCAACATTTGTAGACTCTCACTAGTTTCTTTACTGTGTGATAATTTGGAGGAATTTTGGAAATCTAACAACCACAAATTTCTCCAAAAAGTCCCGTTTTGTTAGTATATTGAAAAATAAGGCAGCGCCAGGTTAATGAAGATGAGGTTGAGATTTTTCAAAATTAAGATTCCTAGACTCTCACTAGTTTCTTTGCTGTGTGCCCATTTGGAGAAATTTTGGAAATCTAAAAACCATAAATTTCTCCAAAAAGTCAAAATTTTGCAAATCTGAAACCATTTTGTTAATATTTTGAAAAATAAAGCAGCGCCAGATCAATGAAGATGAGGTTGAGATTTTACAAAATTAACATTTGTAGACTCACTATTTTCTTTACTGTGTGACCATTTGGAGGAATTTTGGAAATCTAAATACCACAAATTTCTACAAAAAGTCCAAATTTTGAAAATCTGAAACCGTTTTGTAAATGTTTTGAAAAATAAAGCAGCGCCAGATCAATGAAGATTAGGTTGAGATTTTACAAAATTAACATTTCTAGACTCTCACAAGTTTCTTTCCTGTGTGACCATTTGGAGGAACTTTGGAAATCTAAAAACCACAAATTTCTCCAAAAAGTCGAAATTTTGAAAATCTGAAACCATTTGGTTAATATTTTGAAAAATAAAGCAGCGCCAGATCAATGAAGATGAGGTTGAGATTTTACAAAATTAACATTTATAGACTCTCACTAGTTTCTTTACTGTGTGACCATTTGGAGGAACTTTGGAAATCTAAAAACCACAAATTTCTCCAAAAAGTCGAAATTTTGAAAATCTGAAACCATTTGGTTAATATTTTGAAAAATAAAGCAGCGCCAGATCAATGAAGATGAGGTTGAGATTTTACAAAATTAACATTTGTAGACTCTCACTAGTTTCTTTACTGCGTGACCATTTGGAGGAACTTTGGAAATCTAAAAACCACAAATTTCTCCAAAAAGTCGAAATTTTGAAAATCTGAAACCATTGGGTTAATATTTTGAAAAATAAAGCAGCGTCAGATCAATGAAGATGAGGTTGACATTTTTCAAAATTAACATTTGTAGACTCTCACTAGTTTCTTTACTGTGTGACTATTTGGAGGAATTTAGGAAATCTAAAAACCACAAATTTCTCTAAAAAGTCCAAATTTTAAAAATCTGAAACCGTTTTGTTAATATTTTGAAAAATAAGGCAGCGCCAGATCAATGAAGATGAGGTTGAGATTTTACAAAATTAACATTTGTAGACTCTCACTAGTTTCTTTACTGTGTGACCATTTGGAGGAATTTTTGAAATCTAAAAACCATAAATTTCTCCAAAAAGACTAAATTTTGAAAATCTGAAACCGTTTGTTACTATTCTTAAAAATAAAACAACGACAGATCAATTAAGATGAGGTTGAGCTCTAAAACATAGGTCTGCACAAAAATAGGCGCACAAAAAGTAGGTGGAATTTTAGGGTGCGTCTTATGCACCAGAAAATACGGTATTTATAGTAAGTTGATTAAACTAAATAGACATTTAAATAGATATTATATTTCATTAGACAGATTAATCATGATGTCTGTTATAAATATAAGAATATGACTTGTTAGCATTCTCAAATACCTAATAGCTGTGATCTCAGTAGATTAAGTAAAGTTTATTATGTTAGATTTAATTGCATTGAACCGGCCGGATCCGCACGGATCCGGCCGGATCGGTGGAAATTTGGCCGGATCCGGGCGGATTGTAAATGACCGGATTTCAATCCCTAAACGCATGCTAAGATTGTCTTAATATTTTACAACTGCATTAATTAGTTTACTAAACAATTGTAACAAACTTTATTTATATTATCTAACAAACTAGTATTAACCAAACAAACATGAACCTTAATTTTAAGACCTTGTGAGATTAAATCTCAAATTATAGACAAAATAGACAACCCAGGCTAAAATTGCCTTGGTATTTCTAAATTACTTTAATTCGTCTACTAAACAATTTAGACAACCTTAACTTAATTGGTCTAATAAGTTATTGATAGATAAACTTAAAACTT
Organism: Phosphuga atrata; assembly: GCA_944588485.1. Taxonomy (NCBI): domain Eukaryota; kingdom Metazoa; phylum Arthropoda; class Insecta; order Coleoptera; family Silphidae; genus Phosphuga; species Phosphuga atrata. The sequence continues at coordinate 58,918,668 of OX155899.1, forward strand.
AATTTTTAGATCTTGTTACACAAATTCTCAAATTTAAGACAAACTCGATACCAGCAAGGACGATACCAGCAAGTAGTATAGACAGACAAAAATACGTTGATAGAACTACCCAGACCACGCGACGCGAAGTGGAGCAGAGTAGAGTGACAATATTGCACCAACAAAATAGACAGGCAAAACAATACAGAACCAGACAGACTGGATAGATCGATAAACAGACTAAAGAAAGTTTAGTTTCTCATATATTCATTTACAAAATACGTTGTTGGAGATACGTAGGATCGAACATATTATATGCTCAAATCTATACTAATATTAAATACTAATTCAATCTTGTAATAATTAAAAAATAAAACTTAAAACCCTATTATCCTAATTAATTATCGTTAGTTTTTCTATATTTATATAATTCTATTAATACTATCTGAATAATAAGGTTCAGCAATCCTTTCTAAATACGTAAATGAAATAATCAACGAAATAGCGAATTAAATTAGCCTTGAGTAAAATTCTAGACGAAATATTTCTTATACAAGGTACTTCATCTGTAAGGAAAGTATGAGAAGATGCTCATGCTCCCCACTATCTAGCAAAACGGTTTTAAAAATAATTAGTTGTAAGAGGTAATTTCGTCTATGTATATTGATGGTGTGCAGTTAGTTGTCAAACGAGTGTTCGTTTAGTTGAAATAATGTGTAAAAATACTGAGGGTTTCGATTAAAAGTGACAAGAGTCTTGAAGTCGACGCGTCGCGGTGCCAATTCTAAAATTAAAAGATATAGCCAGGAAGGGGGAAAACGTGGGCAAGAAGCATGTCCAGACTTTGCAGTTTTAGTGCTCTTTAGTGACGTGCACGTTCCCCCGATTTAATAAAAAATATAATATCAAACGGTACGTAATTAAAAGCTTGGTAATTAATTACATAATAATTGCGATAGAAAGTAGAAATATGGAAAAAAAGATATTTTTAGATTAAGGTTTTTTTCTGGTTGAAGTTTGTTGGAGTTTCATGGAACGGCATCGAAATAAATAGAAATGATTTGAATAGTTCGGTGGAAATAGAAATTTTTGTGGTGATTTTTTTGGACGCATTACAGTATATATATATATTTCGTGTATTTTAAAAATAATTCGGCGGGCCAATGCACAGTTAAGTGGGCGGATGGATGGTTTTATATTTTTGTACACCCTATAAGAGATTACATAAATATACATGTAAGATTTATATTTACAGCGTGTTCGAGTCGTGTTTTAAGATATTAATGAATTTTTAATACTCAATATTAAATGTTTATAGATGTTTATAGTAAAATAGATAAGTTTCTATGATTTTCTATAACGTAGGATGGTTTCACCAATTCTATCTTATCAGTTCAACCAATAACCTGCTAAGTTCATGTCAGCCTCACAAAATGCCAAAATTATAAACATCTAACCCTAAACACCACATGGGTTTTCGAGTGAGTGGTTTACAAATTATTGTTCATGGAAGCAAAGCTGTGTTGATGAGAGATAAATCTCGAAACGCGTCCACAGATGGCTATCCACTCAAGGTATCGGAAAGACGTGATCTTAAAAACAATGTTATTTTTATGGTTTTTGGTGAGTGCCACGAAGGTAGACTGAAAGCTGTAAAATAAAATAACAAATTTCATGTGAGATTTGTTTTGGTAGTCCTAAAAAGACTCAATAATTGTTATAGAGCTCCGGATAGGTTGAATATATTTATATTTTCAGGCTTTGTTCCGTTTGGTTTAAGTTTAAAGGTTTATATTTTTTTCTAACGTTCTGAAGAATTTCTTATACAGCGTGTTCCATTTTTTTATTGTGTTTTGCCCACGGTTGGAAAAAAATGGCTGAGTCTAGGATATTTTCGAAATTATAAGCTTTGTGTGTTTTAACTGTTTTGTTAACGTTTATTGCTAATTTTGCAAGCTGAATTTAATGATGAAAACTAGGAGCTGATACGACAGACGTTATTGTTGCTAAAATGCATCGAAATTGCAATTTAGCACAATGACTCTTGTCTTCAAAATATCATAAGTGAAAATTGGACATTCCATTCTATTATTTGCTTCACCTGACGGGTTTCTGAATACGATGGAAAACATCCTCAAAGTTGTGAACTACATAGAATCAAATTCCATCTTCTTCTTAGGGTGCCTTCTCTCTACGGAGGTTGGAAGTTTTAAGTAGTTAAAAATTCGATTAATAAATCGATTGAGGTTTTTCAGGCAGCATATTCGTCTTCTTCCTATTGATCTTTTCCCGTTTGTTTTGTTTTCCCCTGTATTATCAGCCTCAATATTTCATATTTTTGGCCTCGCATAATGTGTCCTAGGTACTCTAGTTTTCTTTTCTGGATTGGGAACGTTCTGTTTCTTTTCCCATTCGGTTTAATACTTCTATATTCGTTATCTCAAATTCCATACATTGCATATTTGTTGCATTCCTATGTGAAACTATGGATTCTGATTTTAAGGGTTTACAGCTATATTTAGGTAAGCGACGTCTCTTGAAAGTACATGTCCTTCCGTTCGTTGTTGACGCGATGTGTCTGGTGATGTTGCTGAGACTCGCCTTCCATTCCCTCTCCATTTGTTCTTTTCCCATCGTGATTCCGGTTATGTAAGCTTGTACTGCATCCCAGATAGGCTCACTTTGTAACATAATTTCCATGAGGTTCTGCTCTTCTAGTTTTGTACCGCCTAATGTCTCCGCGAGTCAAGTTCTTTCATTTTCTGATTCTGTACATATGAAGATAGTGTGTTGTGGGTCGTCTGGGATATGACCGCAGTAGAAGCACTCCGCAGTGTCCCTTTTTTTAAACCGTTCGAGGTATGCGTTGAAGCACCCATGACCAGTAAGCGCCAGTGTAAGATGGTAACTCATATGTCCGTGTGACCTTTTGTACCATGCTGTTACGTTAGGGATAAGGCGGGGTGTGTCCATCATCCACTAGTGTTGGTATCCCATCTTGTATGCCATGGGTTCATGAGTCTCTTACGTACTATATCCTTGGCGGCCGCCCTCTCATGCTTTACTTCGTTTTTCGCTCTGTGTTGTTTGCAGCTCTTCCTAAACTTCTTGTTTCTCGCGAATCAGAAGTATATTGGGGCGTGTTTGCAAGTACCAGCGCCGCGGACTACGAAACCGTTCTGTAGGCAGAAATTACTCTTTTCAGAAGGACATTTCTTCTCTGTACTCCTGTAAGTTGTTTTCTCGCTCCTACCTTTTTCGTTACGTCCGCCCATATTTCCGCCGCGTTGAGAATTTTTGAATGTACCACATTGTTGAGAAGTTTCCGTTTCAAATCCTTCGGCCCTCCAATGAACGCCCATGGAAATGAAACTAAAAACAGGAACACCTTAAGAAGAAGTCAGAAGTATGGAAGACCGTTGAAAACTTCTCTGTTTCATTTTCCGACTGTTGTTCATCAGATGGTAAACCAATTTCCTTGTGGGGTTATCATTCTGTTCGCAACATATGACAGTACACACCAGCTTTTTAAAAGAAAAATTGTTAGCATTTTGGATCTCTCTTTGGAGCCGATATCCTCGATTAGCTATTACATTCATTAAAAGTCTCTTGTCCTTAGGATCAACGTATCTTTACGATCTAGCCTTTCAACGCCTATGGAAATGATATTAAAAACAGGAATGATTGCAGATAGTAGATGAGCAGTTTGTTTATCTAATTTGCAGCCACATTTTGACATAATTTCATTTCATGTGGACTCATATACACGCATCTCTCGATTTACACGATAGTTACGTTCCTGGATAAATGATCTACCAAGGCAGATTTCTCTCGTTTTCTCGCTGTTTTGAAACATAAAAATACGACTTTTGGGGTTTTTAGAGTCATTTAGGTAACATGTAATCTTAAAAAAAAACGTGCAAAACGAAACCGTGTGAAACCGTAATTCGAGGGACGGGTGTATTTAATTTCGTTACGGTTTTTATTGGTTCTTCCGGGATTCTCCTTGTCATTGTGCCGTGAGATAAAAATATTTGGCAGGCACTGGTCTAGTATGACAAATGAAGTAAATTGAATTGCTGAACCTAACCAACGCAGAAGTTCTTAGGAGGGCAAAGAAAGACAAATAGATTATCACAACAATCAAGCGAAGAAAACTAGCAAAACGCTGGGCATATAGTGAGAGGATAGAACTGTCATTCCTTCAAATCGGAAAAATTTAAGGAACATGAAGCGTAGGAAGACGAGGGATCTCTTGGTAACGCAACTTAAGAGATTGGTTGAAGTGCAACTCGAACCAATTATTTAGACCAGCAGTCGCAAGAAGAAGAAGTATGAAAACTTCTCTGTGTCATTTTCCATCTGCTTTTCAACAGTTGCATGTGGGTCATCAATAGGGTTGCCACCCCAGACCTGGGTCTCGCCCGGAGACGATAACTAAAAAAAATGAATTACGAATTCAAAAAAATTGTCGACAGCTCATGTCAAAATTAAGTTTTATGCATAATGCTGCCTTTACCAATCCTGTTAGGGTTGTCTGTCCAAGTATTTCCCATAATCGAAAAAAATCGTACCACATATGCATTACTTGTAAGTTTTGGTAGTTCAGTGAAAATACCAGAGGAAAATATATTTATCCATTTTTTATCAGTTGGCCAAATCGATCACATAATTTATCGGCATCTAATTCTACATTTACGTATTTTGCAGCATCTAAAAAATCTTGGTATTTGAAATTTTCGTTCTTAAGATTAATTACTGAAAAATATTTGAATGGGCTGTTTACAAAATTATAAAATTTTTCCAGGTAATCAATTTCGTTTCTGTACACCTTTTTCGCTACAGACACAAATTTTATTTTTCATAGGTACTTAGTAAATCTAAACTTGTATTCACTTTACTACTGAAAAATTGATCTTCAATCTGTTTCATTTTCTGATTCATAAGTCCCATAAAATGATGCACATAGTCTCGAATCTCATATTCACTATCCATCACGAATTTCCAAATGATTTTGTGCGTATCTTCTTCGCCCAGTTGTACAAAATGAAGTTTTATCGCTGACAAGGCATTAACAATTCTTTCTAAAACTTTATGTACAGATAGCAATTTTGTGTCATGTGGCGAATAATATCGTCATATTCCAATTCCAAAAAATCAAAGCAATCTTTTAGTTCCTTAATTCTTTTAGAGCTAATAGAAAATTCAGCATATATTTTTAATGCCAAGGTTTCAACATAGAGACACAATGCCTTACATGCGTGTATAACTGCATTATGAAGTACATGCCAGTTACAATTATTTTTAAAAATTTTCGGATTAAGGTCCTATCCTATCCTCTTTGAGCAGCCAGTACTGCGCCAATTTGTAGACGTTGGGTCGTTGGAATGCCGACCGCGTTAGCTATTTCGTATACGGTACACGAGATACACGCGACACTGCATTTAACCCTTTCGCTTCTATGGACTGCTATAGCAGTTCAACTGATTTGACACACAGGTGCTATGGACTGTTATAGTGGTCCAATTGATTTGGCGGCCAGATGCTATGGACTGCTATAGCAGTCTACCGAGTTCATGAATTCAGTGTGGCTTTTTTAAACATAACAAAGAGATTAATAAATATGTACACTCTCATTGGAGCTTTACATTACCCTGATTGAAAGATTCGGGACTCACTCCTGCACCTGAGATTGATTTATTTTTTAATCTACAAAAAACAAGATTTAATTCGAATAAAGAATTTGGTTTTTAAAAATTTGGAAATATTTGCGTTATTTTGAGGTTTTCGTCCAATTTTGACATAAAACAAAAGAATTTCGCTAAGTTTGTCCACTCAAATCATCAAAAAAAGAAGATTTGATTCGAATAAAGATTTTGTTTTTTGAAAATTTGGCAATATTTCCAAATTATTTTGACGTTTTCGTCCAATTTTGACACAAAACAAAAGAATTTTGCAAGGTTTGTCCACTCAAATCAAGAAAAAAAAAATTGCTTCAAATAGAGATTTTGGTTTTTGAAAATTTGGCCATATTTTCAAATTATTTTAAGGTTTTCGTCCAATTTTGACACACAACAAAAGAATTTTACAAGGTTTGTCCACTCAAATCAAGAAAAAAAAAAATTGCTTCAAATAGAGATTTTGGTTTTTGAAAATTTGGCCATTTTTTCAAATTATTTTGAGGTTTTCGTCCAATTTTGACACAAAACAAAAGAATTTTGCAAGGTTTGTCCACTCAAATCAAGAAAAAAAAAAATTTGCTTCAAATAGAGATTTTGGTTTTTGAAAATTTGGCAATATTTCCAAATTATTTTGACGTTTTCGTCCAATTTTGACACAAAACAAAAGAATTTTGCAAGGTTTGTCCACTCAAATCAAGAAAAAAAAAATTGCTTCAAATAGAGATTTTGGTTTTTGAAAATTTGGCCATATTTTCAAATTATTTTGAGGTTTTCGTCCAATTTTGACACAAAACAAAAGAATTTTACAAGGTTTGTCCACTCAAATCAACAATAAAACAAGATTTGATTCGAATAAAAATTTTGGTTTTTGAAAATTTGGCGATATTTGCAAATTATTTTGATGTTTTCGTTCAATTTTGACACAAAACCAAAGAATTTTGCATGGTTTGTCCATTCAATTTAACAAAAAAACAAATTTTGCTTCTAATAGAGATTTTCGTTTTTCAAAATTTGATATTATTTGCAAATTATTGCAACTAATACAAAGTACTAAAAGTATTCAGCACGGGCTATAATGTAATGTTCAGCATATTGAGCACACATCAGTTCAAAAAAGTAATTCGCAGCGAAAGGGTTAATTTTGTGCATATTCAAATTTACTTACGCTATCCGGAGAAATAATAGTTAAACCCGGAGCCCTGAGATAACTCACTGAAACCCGGAGTCAGGCAACCCTAGTCATCAACCATCAATTGAAAGAAAGTAGATGAGTTTTGTATAAACCGTCTGAAATAGGAGACGGCACCGTAAGAAGAAGAAGAAGTCAGAAGTATGGAAGACCGTTGAAAACTTCTCTGTATGATTTTCCATCTGTTTCCATCAGAAAGCAGGAGGAAGAAACGTTACGCCATCTACATCTACGAGGTTCTGAAGTTTATCCCGACACCGGCATTTCCAGCAAGGCCATGAGCATCAAGAACAGTTTCGTTAACGACATCTTCGAGCGCATCGCCGCCGAGGCATCCAGGCTGGCACACTACATTAAAAGATTAACGATCACCACGTATATTGTTGCTCGCTAAGCACGCTGTCAGCGAAGGCACGAAAGCGGTCACTAAGTAGGTACATTAGTTCGAAGTAAACGATGGACGTTTACTGGCACTAAACAATTATAGTCCAGACCAACAACAACAAAATTCGGAAAGGTTGAATATATTTATATATTCAAGCTGAGTGCCGCTTTAATAAGTTGGTATGATTATATCTAAAATTAGTTTAGTTTCAACCCTATATTTAGTTTCAACCCTATATACAATTATTTAATTAATTATTTATTTTCATTTGGACTAGGATATACGCATCTCTCGATTTACACGGTAGATACGTTCCTGGATAAATCGAGAAATTATCTACCTAAGTGGATTTCTTTCTTTTTCTCGTTGTTCGGAAACATAAAAATATGACTTTGGCGTTTGCGTTTTTTGGAAGAGTCACTTAGGTAACTTTAAATCTCGTTTAAAAAAAAAAAACGTGAAAAACGAAACCGTGTGCAACCGTAAATCGAGGGATGTGTTTTTTTGTTGAGTCTTCCGCGATTCTCCTTGTCGTTGTGCCGTGAGGTAAAATAATTTGGCAGACACTGGTCTAGTATGACGAATGCAGTAAATTGAATTACTGGAAATGATTTTTGAGTTTGAGTAAAATTTCAAATAACCACAGTATTGGCGATGTATCTTTGTTGAGGGATTTACGCTGATTTGAAACCTTTATAGCAGATTTTTTTAGAATAAACAATTTTTCGTAGAATAAGCAGACTTTTTAGGAATAATGTTACTGAGGTGTTTCCAAAATAATTGAAACAGACTGTACATGCGAATGCACAAACGCATGGTGATTTATCTTTGTCACAAACACATGGTGATTTACGCTGTTTTGAAATCTTTCAAAATTAATTTTATGGAAGATTTTTTGTATTTTGAATGACGTTATTGGAGCTGATAACTTATTAAAGCGGAACATAGGTTAAATATATAAATATATTCAACCTTTCCGTAGCTCTATAATATTATTAAGTCTTTTTAAGACTATAAAACAAATCTCATGTTGAAACATAACATACATTTGTCTGTTATTTACTAACACTCAGTCCACTTAAATGAGTGTATTTATATATCTCTGAAGCTATGTTCAGCTATAATAAGTTGGTATGATTGCATCCATAATTAGTTTAGTTTCACCCCTATATTCATTTAATGGAGTTGTTTCCAAAATAAACGTAACATCCTGTATATACGGAAGCATAAACAAATGAAACGTTAAATTTGTGTTTGAGATTTTTCCAAACAAAATCTTTTGGGAATTTTCCCCGACAAATTTGTGTTTCAAATTTTTCTAAACAAAGTCTTTTGGGAATATTCCTGGATCAATTTGTTTCCAGCCGGTAACTTTATTATTTTTTATTACTCATTCGTTAAAAGTTCTATCTTGGCACATGTTTTTTAGTGGGAGAAATGCCATTTTTTGTTGTATTACCAAATAACTTGGGTAACGCACGCAAATATTCAATATCGCTAAGTTATGTTAAAAAAAAACAATTAAATAAATAAAATAAACACAATCAAGACCTCAATATTAAAAAAGTGACGTGAAGTGAATTTTTTTTCATTATAAAATAAAAATTAAAATGAAAGAAATTTTTTTTAAATGAATGTAAATTCTATGGTGATACCGGAGAATGATGAGAGTTCTTATGACGAATCCACACCACCGGAGACAATTGAAAATGCAATTCAAAAACTTAATTTTTCATTCTTTTTTTTTGGAGGGCCCCTGGATCCCATACTTGTAAGATACGTCCCCTCGCATGAGTAATAAAAATTATTATTGCCAACGCGGGCGGTATTTTCAATTGCCCTCTCGAGCGAATGTGCGCACTCACTTCGTTCGTGCGCCTAATTTCGCTCCCGTGACCAATTGACAACTTACCGCCCTAGTTGCAAAATATACTATTTTTTGTGTGACCAATATTCCATCTGGTTTTCTTTTCCAGTAACTTCATAATTTTCTTTGTAAGTCCAATACCCCACCTGGTTTACTTCAGAGTAAATTTGGAACCTTTCGTAACTAACTTTATTTAAGATTTTTTTGGAAAAAGCAGATTTTTTGGATTGAAGTTATTGGAGGTGTTTCCAAAATAAACGTAACACACTGTATATACGAAAGCACAAACAAATGAAACGTTATATTCGTGTTTGAGATTTTCCCCAACAAAATCTTTTGGGAATATTCCTGGACAAATTTGTTTCCGTTACAATTTTCTTTGTGTGTCCAATATTCCATCTGGTTTTCTTCCGAGTAATTCGCTTTGAAGTTCTCTGTGGCGTTTCTATATTTGTTTAGGTGAATTTAAATTTTCATCACGTTTATTTTTAAATCGCAACACTAAAAATGCGATAATAAAAAATGTGAAAATAGGTGTTGCATCGATGTGCATGTGTTGCAGGCCGTTGCATTTCTGGTGGAGGAGCCTGTGTTTTATTTTTAGATTTTTATCTAGATGCAAACACACGAAAATATAAAACACATCACTTGGTGGTATTATAAACATTCTGTTTATTTATAGACGTTTCTTATGGGCGTTTCATATAAAAAAGCGTTCTTTTTAGAGAGATTTCTTTTAAATGAATAATTTGAAGAACTTTATTTTGATTTTTTTTGTAATACAAGAATAAAAATTGACACGGAATACTTTTTATAATTCCATTTAAATAGTCTGAAATCGGAAAATCTAGTTAATGCGTTTCTTAAGGTATATTTTTTAATGTTGAGTCTATAGTGAAGTCATTAAAGCACTAATATGGGTTCATTAATGGATAGCCGAGTGCGATACAATTTTCTCAATATGTATCGGCGAATTTTTTATTTAGAAATGGCATAAAAGGTCGCAAAACAGAAAAAAAGTATACAAAACTCGTTCATAAGGCATTTTTCGTCCATTAGAAGTCCATTACGATGATAAGATGTCCATTAGAACATCTAAACCATGTCCATCTAAACATTGACGCGTGCTGAAAACCACGCTTATTGAACTCGTTCTTTAATATACTATTAAAGCATCCTTAATAAACGCATTTAATAACTTGTTAATTAATTTTTTAATTGTTAAAGAATATTCATTTTTGAATTAAATTAATATTTAAATATTAATTGGAAGACTGGCCATTATAATCCTATAATATTATTATTATATGATTATGATCGTATAACGTGGAAGACTGGGCATGGTAATCCTATAATCGCTAAACGAGTCCTTTTGTTCTTTGCTTTATGTGTGTACGTGGGTATGCGTACATACAAGTGTACACATATACACATATTTCTACATATTTTGAAGCATCTGTTTTTGTATGCATATTTATGAAGAACAATAAATTAAATAAATAAATATAAACAACTAGAAATAGTTAATTTATATTTATTTGTAATGTATTTATCTTTTCTATTTGAGAGAAAAATGGCGCAATAGCCTTGACTTTTAACGCGATTTTGAAGAACAAACGATCATAAAATGATCGAAAACCGCAATTAACAACAGCAAATATGTGCATTGCAAATTCCTTTTTTTTATTGGTTTCTTAAATCGTAAATACTGTGCGATTTATGTGTTTTAAAATTGTGCCGTCTATAGCTGCCAGTGAAGTATTAATCCTTTAAAAATAACCGTGCAATAGAATACGCCGTGCATTAGAAAAATCTATTTTTTGCGCTGATTCATCCGGCGAAAATACTGGAATATCCTGCCAATAGAATCCATAATATGATTCATAATAATCATTCACAATTGATATAACCAATCAGATTACACGGAATGAAGATTCAGAAAAATGGTAATTAGAGTAGACAAGATAGACAAGACTAGGCAGATAGACAATACCAGACTAAGCTAATAGATGAGACTAAACAGACAATTTTACACAAAAAATACTAAACATATAAGACTAGACAAATTATGACTCTACAATCAAGACTAGACGGACAAGTCTATAAAAGTGGTTCGGGGGAAGCTCTCACTAAACCCTCTAATCCACTTTAGCGTTTAGTATGTGCCACCCCGATACCGCACATTTTGAATTGAGTCAGAGTTGGCAGTCCGGACAGTTAGTGAAAAATTAGTTGTCACCTCCCCGACCAGGATTCGAACCCGCATCTCCCGCATTGAAAGGCGGGTATGTTGAGACAGACTAGAGAAACAATACTAGACAGACAAAATTAGCCTGTTAAGACTTAATTCTAACAAGCATTGTTGAGAGATTGAATTAATGTCTGTTGTAGGAGTATGGCAGTGCAGCCGAGAATTGGTAGAGTCGCATAAAATACGCGTAAACTAGTGGAAACATTTCTAGCAATAGAATAATGATTATTTTAAACTGGACGCGTAAATGCAGTTCAAAGAACCTCCAGTCGTGATTTAAATAAAACGCGATATCGAAATGTTTTTACAACCAGCACGTTTTGGTGTGTCCCAGATATTACTTACAAACCCACCGAAATATAAGTTCTACAAATAAAAGTTTTCTTAAAAAAGTATATTTTTGGGGATAAAACGAATTTACAATAATTAATCTAGCAAATTTTATATTTAGAATAGTTTTGAAAATGTGCTGAAAAGCGCTTTAAAATGTAACGAAAGGCAAATTTATTTTATCGCAGAGTATGTTTTACATACAAATCTAAAATATTATATTAATCGTTATTGCTTTGTTTTTTAAGCCTGTATAATTCAAAAGCGATTTAACGTATTCCCATCGGTATAATACAAGTGTATAAATCTACCGTTTTAAGCTCTTGTATAAAACTTGCTCGGGTTGTGGACTCAGAACACAACTATATTTCTAATTCAAGCTTCATAATCTAATTTAGTCTAAGCATTTAGTAGCGTAGTTTATGTAGTTAAAACTAGTTTAGTTTATATTTGCCAAATTTAGTTTCAAGTTTGTAAATACAGCTTATAGACAAAAAAAGACTGTCAGGAATAGATGCTTAAGACTAAGCAGGCAAGACTAGACGAACAAGGCTAGACGGATGAAACTAGATGGACAAGATTAGACTCTAACTTTTACTTTATTAGTCCTTGAGATGTATACACAGAAATACACAGATATAACAGAAATTTACAAATTTGACGTTTTGGCGATAAATTCAGATATGTCATAATAACTATCCTCCAATAAGAAGAACTTCAGGTTCTTTCTGAATATTTTATATGATGTTTTATTTCTTATTTCTTCTGGTAACTTGGCGCACAAGACTAGACAGACAAGACTAGATAGACAAGACTAGACAGACAAGACTAGACAGACAAGACTAGACAGGCAAGACTAGACAGACAAGACTCACCAAATCCCCTATTCCACCTTGGCTTTTAGTATGCGCCACCCCGGTATCGCATATATTGCATTCATTCAGGGTGGGCAGCCCGGACGGTTAATGAAAACCGCCCTAGTTGTCGCCTCCCCGACCAGGATTCGAACTCGGGTCTCCCGCATTGAAAGGCGGGTATGTTGTCAACTACACCACCGAGGAGGACAGACAGACAAGACTAGACAGGCAAGACTAGACAGACAAGACTAGACAAACAAGACTTAGACTCATTCTAAGGGTCATGTAACCGAAAAGATTGTTCTCAATTATCTTGTAAAAATAATTGGGCTAGAAAAAAAAAATTCGCCGTAGAACAAATTATTCCAGAAGTAATATCAGTTGATTATAAAAGCTGCAAAGTGGAAGTCGATTTTAGCTTAAAGATCAATATTATGATGGAGCCTTCTGGCCTGAAGGTATTTTATATGAACGAAAAAACGAAAAAAGTTGCAAAATATTCAGTAAATATTCAGGGATAGATTTCCCCATCACAACGTACTTCAGAAATCGAAAGCAAGGGATACTTTTAAATTAAGGAGACAGAAAATCTATAGAAAATTATCGGCCTATAAGTATAATTTCTTCCTTCGCTAAAATTTTTGAGAAAATCATCGCAACTAGAACACTATAAATAGTCATTCTTTAATAAATACAATATTCTTTGCGATACTCAACATGGATTCAGAATAGGAAGAAGCATCGAAACAGCGTGTTTCTGTTTCTTAAAAAACGTTATAAAGAGCTTGGACGCACAAGACCCGTGTGGAATTTTTATTGATCTGTCCAAGGCATATGACACCGTGGATCATAACATACTGCTCAACAAACTCGAGAAATATGGTGTAAGAGGAATTGCTCTCGCATTATTTAGGAATTACCTAACGGACAGAACTCGGCACTAAAATACACTCAGATGCAAAAATAATCTGTTCATTGCGTCATTTTTTAATTTTGAAGTTAAACTTTTAGTGTTTTACAATCAAAGAGACCACCAGGATGTAGAAAAAACAGAATATGGTACTTATCAGTTTACTTAATGAACATTAATAAGCGAGAATAAAATTTAAAGATATGCTTCTTCACTACCCATTCGACATCAGGCACAGAGGATCAAGGTGGTTTTTGGGTTGACTTGTTTGTTTTCGATAGGGCTTCACACGAGAACGATATTTTTCTCGTCTCGTCTCGTCTCGTAAAAGCGACACGAGAACGAGACGAGACCGCATGTGGTCTCACTCTCGCGAGGGCGAGAACGTATGTGGTCTCGCTCTCGCGAGAGCGAGAACGTATGTGGTCTCGCTCTCGCGAGAGCGGGAGCGCATGTGGTCTCGTTCTCGCGAGACACGAGAGTCTCGTTTCTGGTCCCGGTCATACTTCTTCTTCAAACTTTGATTCTAATACGGGCAGCCGTAATATTTTCTTGCATAAATTTGAACTGCAGGCTCGGGCAAGTTACATTTAATTATATAACAATTAAAAGAGTAGATTTCGTAATATGAAACAGATGTCGTAGACAATTTCAAATTATGTTCGTTTTTATTATTAATTTTAAATCGTCAACAAAATAGAAGGTTTATATAAACAGACATTTGTGGTGAGTTATCGCTACATTTTCATGTGGATGGAACAAAGCGAAATTAGAAGATATTAATAGTAAACAAATAAAAAATGTATGTAAAGAGAGAGTGATTAGTATACAATAAAATTAATGATTACTTCATAAGTTCTAGCAAGAACTATATTTCGCGAGATTAGACGAGACGAGACAAACGGTAACGAGAGCGAGACGAGACAAACGGTTACGAGACCGAGAGCGAGACGAGACTAATGGTTCCTAGAGCGAGAGCGAGACTGAGAAGAGAGTAATTTTTTACACAACAAACGAGAGCGACACGAGATTTTTGAAACTCTCGCCCTATTTCGTCTCGTGTGAAGCCCTAGTTTTCGATTAATTTGTCATTCTCAGGGCAGTTTGGTGTATTGATTATGGTTATAAGTGCTGAAGATGGTGCAAAAGCCGTTGCTCTTGTGGCAGATGGAAGAAGCCTGCGGTATATATCCAGATTTCTTCATGTCAGTCTTTCTACCTTCCAAAGAGCACTTGAGCGGTTTAGGGAGACCGGCGGAAATACTCAGAGGTCGAGATCTCGCAGGAAACGAAAAACGACTGCTATCGATGACCGTTTTATCGTTCGTACTACTCTACGGAATCGTCATGTGACTTCAGTGGAGACCAGAAACCAACTCCGTGAGGTTCGTGGTACAACTGTGTCTGTGTGGACAGTTCGCCGAAGGTTGCAAGAAGCTGGCTTGTAGATTGTAGATATGGTGGTGACGACTTGTACTGCGACCTTTATAGATCTATTGTACCCCACCCTCCTCCTCCAAGTGTTGGTGTACTTACCCATTTAGAGCGCCTCCTCTAATCCTGATTCCTTTAGGAACCTCAGGATCTGGGTGGGATTCAAGGCCTGCAGCTCCTCTGTGTTCAAGCAGTGAGCCCCAAGGTACATCTGTCTCTTGCGGAGTAATGCTCCGCAGTCTTTGAACAGATGTATGGGGGTTTCCTCTGCTGAGCCACAGAATCTGCATCCATCATCCTCCTCTAGGCCTAGGGCCTTGAGATGTTTCCTAAGTCTGCAGTGTCCCGTCAGGGCTCCTGTCAGAATTCTGAGCTTGTTCCTGCTTAGTTTCAGGCAAGCTTTTGTTCTCTTCTGGTTAAAAGATCCCAGCATCACTTTGGATTGCCTTAGCCCTGGAAGTTCTTTCCAGGTTTTCATCCATTTTCATCTTATTTCTTCATCTAAACTTTTGCGGATGGTGTTCACGCTCATACCGCAAAAGGATTCCGGACCTATAAAGGGGCTACTGGATCCCTTGTTTGCTAGGTGATCGGCTTCTTCGTTTCCGTCTATACCAGTGTGTCCTGGTACCCAGTATAGCGTTACTTTATTATCCCTGCCAAGCTTGTTCAGCTTCCCCACACAGTCCCATACCAGTTTGGATCTGATTGTGTATGAGCTAATGGCCTTGATGGCTGCTTGGCTATCTGACAGGATAGCAATTCGTTTTTTTGCGGTAATTCCTGTCGAGTTTAAACTGTGCACATCTTTCGATTGCGTGTACCTCTGCTTGGAAGATACTTGGGGATGTTCCCATGGATTCGAAGTATCTGGTACGAGGTCCAAACACTCCTGCACCAGTGCTTTCCTTTGTCTTCGAACCATCTGTATACCACTTGATGGCATTTTGCTCTATGTGGTATGCTGAGGATTCGTCGCTCCAATCGGCTTTACTACTACACATTGCTGTGTAGTTTTTCTCGAAGTGGTATTTGCATTCCATTTCGTCTTTTGGTACTTCCAGCCAGGGGATCTTGGCAGCGAGGTTGTTTCGGTCTCTGCTCCCGATTATTTGACCTCTGCCCATTCCTTCCTTGCTGAACCTTACGATCGCCGATCTGGCGGCGCTCTCCACCACAAGTTGCAGCGGAGTCAGATCCAGCAGCAGCTCCAATGCTGCTGTCGGACACGACCCCATCGCCCCCGTGATGCAGACACACGCCAGTCTTTGAATTTTCTCAAGCTGTTTTCTCATAGAGGCCAGCTTGATTCTACATCCCCAAGCAACTGCCCCATAAGTGATTGCAGGTCTCACTATCATGGTGTACATCCATCGCAGGATAGTGGGGTTACAACCCCACGTTTTTCCTGCCAGATTTCTGCACACCATTAGGGCGTGTTTGGCTTTACCTACCACTGCCTCAGCGTGTCTATTCCATAGGAGGACTATCTAGTGTGATACCCAGATACCTTATCTCCTGTTGGTATTCTACTGCCTTCCCATCTATGAGTATGGGATGTAGGCAGTTTAGTTTTCTCCTTCTAGTAAATGGTATCACCGTGGTTTTGCTCGGGTTGAGTCTCAATCCCACTGTTTGACACCATCTACTAGTTACTTTGAGGCCTCTCTGAACAATTTCACAGAGCGTTCTCTCAAATTTTCCTCTGGCCACCATGACTATGTCATCGGCGTAACCTTGACATTTGATGTCTAGGTGGTTTAGCCTAACCAGTAGTTCATCAACTACCAGGCTCCACATTAGCGGTGATAGTACACCTCCCTGTGGGCACCCTCGAGTTGTGGAGATTTTAATGTTATCTCTTCCCACTTGTGTCTCCGCCATTCTAGTTCTCAGCATTTCTCCCATCCACTTTGAGATAGTGCTGTCGATACTCCTTCTCTCGAGGGCCGCCTTGACAGCCTCGTGTGAGGTGTTGTCAAAAGCTCCCTCTATATCCAAGAAGGCACATATCGCTACTTCCGTTGTCTCTAGTGCTGCTTCTATTTCATTTGTCAGCTGATACAGGGCGGTTTCTGTGGAATTCCCAGCTCTGTAAGCATGCTGACTCTTGTGTAGTGGTGTACCTACCAGCACTATAGTCCTAAGGTAATTATCAATCACCTTCTCCATTGTCTTTAACATAAAAGATGTTAGACTAATGGGTCTAAATGACTTCGGTTGAGTGGTGTCTTTCTTTCCCACCTTCGGTATAAATACCACCTTAGCCCTTCTCCATAGCTCCGGTATATATCCGAGCGCTAAACTACTTCTAAAAATATTTAGAAGATACGGCATTAGTTCTCTCTCTCCCTTTTGTAGGAAGGCAGGGACTAGTCCGTCCACACCTGGGGCCTTAAAAGGCTGGAAAGTGCCGTTAGCCCATCTGATTCGGTTTTCCGTACAGATGAACGCTGCCCTCTTCCAGTCGGCCCGACTTGGTTTCCGTGGTTGCGTTAAGCCCTCGGTCTCCCTGTATCTTCTACATCCCGGAAAATGGGTATCCAGTAGGAGGAGAGCTCTTTGCTCTTCATCCTCCGTGAAGGTCCCATCCGGTTTCTTGAGAGTGGTTGTCATTTCCACTCTATCCTTCGCTAGTGCTTTGTGCAGTCTAGCTGCCACCGGCGTGGATTCTATGTTTTCACAGAAGGTCCTAAAGTTTTCCCTTTTTGCCCTTCTGATCTCTTTATTGTAGGTGGTAAGCACCTCGGAGTATTCTAGCCAATTTCCGTATTGCTTGGCTTTGTTTAAAAGCCTACGTACTTTTGCTCTTAATGTAGACAAATTTTTGTTCCACCATTTTTCGTCCTTATGCTCCTTCACGGTTTTTACCGGGCAGCTGGATTCAAATGCCGTGGTGATTGCTACATTTATTTCTCCTACAGCCTGCTCCAGCACGGTGTAGTGTTTGATACTACCCCGCACTGTCACCTGCTCTAGGTTTTCTTTTAGTTGGGAACTAAACATAGGCCACACAGTTTGTCTGGGGTTTCGAATGGGGGTGTTTTCCTCACTCGCTCCTTCCAGCTCAAACTCTATGATCCTATGATCTGACATTGAGGGTTAACTTGAAACCCTCCACTTTTTAATTAGTTTACTTACGTTAGCGCTACCTACCGTAATATCTCCAGTACCTCATTTCTGGCCTTAGTGACAAAAGTTGGTGTGTTCCCGACGTTATACACAATTAAGTTCTCTTTAATGAGGTATTCTAAAGGGTACTCACCTCTCTTATTAGTGTCCGTGCTGCCCCATATCTCGCTGTGGGCGTTCGCGTCACATCCCAAGATGAGTGGCAGCCTTCTCCTAATACAGTGCTCGACCAGCCTTTGTACCTCCATGGGTGGTATGTTATTACCATCGCCAGGGAAGTATGCTGATGCGATCACTACTTCGCGGTGGAGGCCCTCGCTCTTGATGAGGACCTGTATCGGAACTAAGTCCCGCGTTAAGAATTCTGAAAGACATAAGTAATTAATGTCCTTCCTTACCATAATGCAAGTTCTAGGGGAAGCCTCACGGCTGTCCCATACCAACTTACATTCCCTGTTGCTGAGGCCTCTGATGTTACCTCCGTAGGTCCAGGGTTCTTGCAGTAGCGCTAGCCCTAGGTGTTGTTTGGTGAACATCTTAGCCATCACAGCCGAGGCTGCCCTGGCATGGTGGATGTTCACCTGGGCTACTTTGGTGCGCCTGCTGGTCATTCTTGGTTTGTGACAGGAGGCGGCAGTCCTCCTCTGTTTCCACCAGAACAACATCTACCTCTTCCTCTATAGACATAGCTGGACTGCTCATGTCTACGAGTGTGAGGCCGAGGTCGTCTTCCCGGTAATCCGGGTTGACTTCCTCGTTCACGGCCTTGGCCATTAAAGGTTCAGCAGAGGGAGCTGCCGCCACCGCTATTCCTTCTACCCCGGAAGTGGGTTGTTGTTGCTGTCATAACTTCCGAGGGAGGGGCCGCTGTGGCTGCCGCTACCTCTCCATCCGCTTTTTGTGTGGCGTCGTTCTTCCGCCCATGGACTTTGATCCGCCCGAACCTAAAGTAGAGGCTATGGTTGGCCTCCGCTATAGCTCCAGCGGACTCTTCGTCAATTCCCACCGTTAGGAGTTGACCCCCACTTTCCACCCGGCACCCAAGGACCTTCCATTCGGAAATGTTAAGTCCTTTGTTTTGGGCCCTGAGGTAGTTGATGGAGGCCTCCGGGGTTAGGTCCCCGCTCCTAGGTAGGAACATGGTGATGACGTGTGGCTTGGGGATATCATCACCCAATTTCGCCACCAGAGCCCCCCCTTCCCAATGTCTTAGGATGGGCGCTCTTGTCATCAGCCATTTTTCCTTCTGTTCGTTCGCACAGTCGACAATGACTAGTCCTGGTTTGAAGTGTATTCCTTCAAAGTGTATCTCATGAGACCAGTCTACGACTGTCTCCTTCATAATTGCTTGCTCAAGAGCAGGCATGTCCTTCTTACTCAGGGGATTCCTTGGGTAGTCTCTGGACATAACACCAACCCTCGCCACCTTGACGGCGGTGGCGTAGCTGGTGCTCGGCCCAGAAGTCTTGGGAGGGCAGCTGGGGTAGCTGAGCACTCCCATTGCCCCACTTTGGATGTTCCCCTTCTGTCTTTTAGCTGCCTTGTCTTGGGGCGTGATAGAATCAGCCCCTCTTTTGGCAGCTCCTTGTGTTTGTGGTGTAGTTTCCACCTTTTTCTGTAGCTCTCTTCTCTGCTTCCTCGGGCTGTAGCCCGTTTGCTAAGAAGCGCAGATACCATCTCACCCCGGCTCCGCTGAGGCCCTTTCTCAGTGGGTCATCGAGTCCGCCTGGACTACCTAGGGCTGGTAAGGGATGTGCCCATCTCGTCTTGTTCTTACCTGCCTTGGCCTTTGTCTCCTCTTGCTTAGTCGCGGGCTTGGTGGGAGTAATGGTGTTACCGGTCACCTTGCCCTGACTTTTAGAAGCCGTTTTGGGAGCGGGTCTCCCTTGGCTTGCTGGCTTGGTGGTAGTAACGGTGTTACTGACCATCTTGCCCTTGCTTTTTGGCGACAGTCTGGGAGTTGGTCTCTCTCGACTGATGCGCTCACTCGGATCGTGGGGCTCTTGCTCTATCTGATCCGCCAATGAAGCTGGCTTAAAATCTTGTAAACCAGCAACTGGACCAAAATTACTCCCACGTCATCGAGTAGCCAGACTCTAATTTTCTCGCGAACATTTAAATTGGACATTGGCACAATAGTGAACTGTACTATTTACTTACGAGTCTAGATTCTGCCTACATTCGCCAGATGGAAGAGAACGAGTATAGAGACGAACGGGAGAACGATTTGAGGAGTGCACCTTTAAGACCCGGCTTAGCCATGGTGGATATTCCCTGATGGTATGGGCAGAAATATCAATGAATGCCTGCACCGAATTGGTTGTCATTGATGGAGGATCGCTGACTGCACAGCCTCATTTGCTCCATTTATCGGCAATGGTTTCATTCTGATTCAGGATAACGCGACACCGCATTCTGCGAGGTGCGTCACAGAATACTTGGAATAAGAAAATTCAACTGGCCTGCATGTACCTCAGATGGAAATCCTATAGAACATGTTTGGGACATGCTGGGCAGGCGTGTTAGAGGACGTGCAGTTGCACCGACCGCAATAGACGAGCTTCGTGTGGCACTTCAGGAAGAATGACAGATTATTCCACAAAATGATATTCGAGAGCTCATTAGTGACATGAGCAGCCGTATGCAGGCAATAGTTAGTGCTCGAGGAGGCAATTCGAAATACTGAAATCTTATTCAACTAACATTTTCATTATTAATCTCTGTTAAGTTTACTTTGCAGAAATGCATTTTCTTTCGTGTATACGTACATTATCGTTTTCGCTTACTAATGTTCATTAAATAGACTGATAAGTACCATATGTTGCTTTTTCTACATCCTGATGGTCTATTTGATTGTAAAACGCTAAAACTTATATTCTAAGTACTAACAACTTCAAAATTAAAAAATGACCCGGTTTTTTTGCATCTGACAATGAGTGTATATAGCAGTGCAGAAGGCTCTATCAAATCTACACCATTAACTATAAAAGTGGGTATACCACAAGGTAGCATATTAGGACCGCTTCTATTTACAATTTATCTAAATGATCTCCCGATGGCATTAAATTATTCTACGGATTTAATAAATTTTGCTGATGATACGACATAGTTGGTAGTTGGTAAAATGATGAACGCATTAACAATGCAAATACAGCTTTTCAATTAGCTAAGATATGGTTTCATATGAATAAACTGATAATCAACGAGAGACAAACTTGATCATATTCAGAACTAAAAGATCTACTCGAACCAAATGATAAACCGACTAAAATTTACCAGAACCAAGTGATAAACCGAACCAACCATAGGTGATGATAGCTTAAATGTTAGTAGAAGTGTAACACTCCTAGGAATAGAGTTAGACTTGTACTTATGTTGGGAGACCTATGTACAAAATCTGTCGTCAAAACTAAATACAGCTACATATACTCTACGTGTCTTACAAAAACATATCAGCACAGAAGTATTAAAAATGGTCTACTATTCCAACTTTTACTCACATCTGCAGTTTGGAATTATTTTATGGGGATATGGGTAAAATTGCTCCGAAATTTTCAGATTGCAAAAGCAGGCAATACGGATTATTTTCTATATGGTGTTTTATTTCTTATATCTTCTGGTAACTTGACGGAGAAGACTAGACAGACACGACTAGACAGACAAGACTAAACAGAGAAGACTAGACAGACAAGACTAGACAGACAAGGCTAGACAGACAAGACTAGACAGACAAGACTAGACAGACAAACTAGACTAGACAGACAAGACTTATATTTTGGGTCATTTCACACTTTGCAAGCGATCAATTTATTGTTTTTTCTCTAGTAGCATCGGACCTCAGACAGACAAGGCTAGACAGACAAAACGAGCCTTATAAAGTTGGTTTTGTTTATTTTATATGAAATGTGGATATGTTTTTTTACTGCTAATCTTCAGCGAATATGTTAGTAAAATAAATTCTACCTCAACAAATATAATCAATACAGGGAATCCTGCAAATCCTATAATATATTCGTATTTCGCATTTAACAGGGATTGTGGCGCTTGTGTTCTATATTTTTGATACGATCCGGCAAATTGATGGATGGCCCTGGCAACTGTTTAAATAATCCCGGAGCTCATTTAAACGACTATCTGTGCACCCGTGCATAAATATCGCAGATTTCGAAACAATATAGATTCAAGTAATTACAAATCGGTTACACAATTTACGACCAAATTACAGCTTATAACTGCTCATTCCATATACATTATTAGAGATTATACACAATTACTGATTACATTTATTATCCAACATATAATATGGTTTGGTCTTCTCTGGTCTTGTCTTGGCTGGTCTTGTCTTCTCTGTTGTTATCTGGCTTAGCCTCTTTTTTTTCTGCTTTTATTTTGTCTAGTATAGTTTTGTCTGGAATCTATTCATCTTTTCAATGTTAAAGATTATAAAATACATTTTAGGTAGATTGGATGGAGGAAACAAAACGTATTTTGATCGTCTGCGAGTGTGTACGGTAAAATTAAGGTCGAGGCTATTTATAAGCGTGATTTTCGAAATAGAATTTTCTATTTATCATTATTAGCCTCCAGACTGAACTTGTGTGCATGCTTATTTTACTAAGAAAAAAACCTAATCTTGAAATATATGAATTATACATAATTGGTGCTAATTAATAAGCCCGTGTTTTAATAAAAGCAACGGAGTAGACAAATGTATTGCTAACATTTCATTGTTTATAGATCAAGCGGTCTTTCTGCTCATTATTTCAATAGACTAAGTAATAGTATATTACGTGAAAAGAGTAAGAAGCATATTACGTACTAGCGGAATAGTTACGCAAGACCCGCGTA
Source organism: Phosphuga atrata (assembly GCA_944588485.1). Lineage (NCBI taxonomy): Eukaryota > Metazoa > Arthropoda > Insecta > Coleoptera > Silphidae > Phosphuga > Phosphuga atrata. Next base: position 58,941,531 of record OX155899.1, read on the forward strand.
GCGGGGAGGGCGTAATTCCGCTAGAACGTAATTTCCTTACAACTCGAATTATGTACTATACTTTATCTATGACCACACTAATTTGTTTCTGTTTAATAAGAAAAATATGTTTGATGTAACACTTTCGACCTTATTTAACTTGATAGTAATGAAAAGAAATACATTCACAATGGTTACATACCTTTTAATTTAGTACTTGTTTGTAGTTTTCGTTAGATTTAAACGTGAAAAAAACGAAATGAATGACAGCTTCTATGTGAATGATGTGACGTTTAATGATTGTTTGGAAATCACGAAGTATTATATTTAAAAATAGTATCAACGTGCAGCTCTCAACCAATCAACGAATCGTAAACCAAACGTTCATGAGGGATTTTGAATTATTACATAACATTAATCGCGGATTGTTACATATGTGTGTGGTATGATGTATTTACATAGTCCACGAACTGTACAATAATGGGGGCATTAGATAAAATTTGATTTACAAATTGCAGATATAATAATAATACTATTTAGACTTTATTTAAAATATGCAGGATTAAGGCGAAGTCTAGCAGATGCTATTCTACTTAGATATCGATTTATTTCGGCCAGATAATTGCACTTTTGTATAAAATTAAATTTGTTGGATATAAATTTGGATCGTGAACCTACACGCGTTTTATTTAAATGATTTAGATTAATTATGTGAGGCTAAGTGATATTTTCGCTGTTAAAAGCAAAAGTTTTGAATGAGCCAAGCGTTGTGAAACTTGGAAAAATATTATATCAACGAGCGAAAATATCCCCAGCGCTAAAAATACGTGCAAGTTTGTAACTGCAAATAACTGCATGTCGATGTTAGGATAGGTTAAGTGCCAAACTGCAGATAATCTTTTCCCACGAATGTTTTCGAAGTTTATTCTAAATGGATATCAAATTTGAAATAAGCCGAGCGTTAATTTAATTTATGAGTAATATATTTAATAGAATTTGTTGCAAATATAAGTGTTTCATGTCAAACATAAATTTTAGTTATTGCAACAATTTTTGTTTCAAAACACGAATGGATTATTTTTAGCAGTTTGCAATAAGATTTGAATGTTTCATGATTTTTAAGAATTCAGAATTGATTGTTAAAGATAGGCTCGTTCCAACAATAATCAAAACCATAGAACTTATACTTAGCAATAGGAATACCGTATAACTTACGTATACCGAAACTGTGTCCAACATCTGTGCGACATGGAAAGATATAACATTTCTTTTGTTCGCTATGCGCATGCCCCAAATCAAATGAACATTTATTTTTTAACCATAAATATGGCTGAACTTTAATTTTGAAATATTTTTATTGTTACTTATACAATTTTACTTAAACATTAGGTAATATTTTTTTTTTATGTGGTGTATTATTTAGTTATATAGTTTGCATCTCGTTAAAAAATATATTAAAGAAAAATTTAAAAAAATTATGTTTTTTTTTAAAAAGAAAAATATTTAAGTTTACATAAAGAATAAGAGATTTATCTAAAGATAATCAGTATTTTTTTCTTTTACTATCAGTACTAGTATAGTACGATTTAATAAAAATATAACTTGACACTGTAACAAGAAAACTACTATTCTTATTTTATTTATTATTACATTAAAACTTTATTTATTACAAATTTATTTAACAAAGATTACAGCTTTTACAAAATAAAAATAAATCTAATGTACATACTTGTTTTTTAAAATGGATCAATTTACTACACTTATGCCTAATATATTCTTTTTTTTCTGCAAGGGTGGCGCATTCATGAAACAATCTCAATTTTACAAGACGCCAATTATTTTTTTAATTAACAAGAGCTTGCGTTTGTCGAAAATATCTTGTTTTAAAATATGGTCATACATAGTCTCACTTATAAATACTTTGTTATATACAATTCGAAACACTTTATTTACAATAATATTTTTTACATTAGGTTTCTTAAAAATTAAACTCTTAATTAACTGCATCTAACAAGATAGCAAATGTAAACAACATCGAAAGATACGCGTAGGCTGAGCATGAGCATTTCGAGCAAAAAAAAAGAATGAGACTTTGCATCTCACTTTTTGGACACAATTTTATGATTCGTATTCCTGTTCCATACATATAAGTTCTATGGTCAAAACGCATTGCAAACTGCGCAATACTGTAATTTTGCGTCGAATAGTTTTGACTATCACTGGGACAAACGTGTTATATTTTAAAATACGTTCTTGAAGAAAATGCAGGGTGTTTCAAAAAGCATAAACGTATTTTGCATGCAAATATTTATTAAACATATGAAACTTTACACACATATTTACGAACCTCTCAAGTTTAGATTACAGATGTTCAATATGTCCTCCATCAAATATAATCAAATTCTTCAAATTTTCTCAGTTACTAAAAGTTGTCTTCGTGCAGCCTCAGAAACAACGAGTTTTGTTACATAGCGAGATACTCGTGTTTCCATCAAAGAAAAATTGGGGCGTAAACAGATGATCGGGATATTGCACAAAACACATAGACTTTGGGCGAATCTCATACATGTTCAATGACTGCATGTGTGTTCTGTAGGCCCCAAATTCTAATAATATGTTTGTTTACCTGACCACTAACATGGAAAGTGGCTTCATCACTGAACACGTTGCGTTTTGCGAAAGTGTTATCATTGTCAATAGCATTATGAATCTCGTTACAAAATGCCACACGTTTGCGTTTGTCATCAGCCCGCAGAGCTTGTAACAGCTGTAACTTGTTATATAAACTAGACCAGGGATGGCGAACCTATGACCCGCGGGTCACACACTGACCCACACAGGGTTTATAAGTGACCCAGGCATTGCTTTTCTAACTTTTATTATTTTCTTAAAAAAGTTTCCCAACCACAAATGAAAGACCATTATTATAATCGTGTATAAAAGTATAACAATCGTGCGTAGAAGTCCAATGTAAATCAAATGGAGTTTCATTATTAAATGATTTTGTTGTTGTTGTTATTATGGCAACAACTCGCCGCGTCACTAAACAAAACACATAGACGTAGTGAAAATTTTCTGACCTCTATTAAAATTGACTTAATTTTAAATGTCGGCCCCTTAGTCTGGATTTTTCTGGCTCTAACGTAACTTAATCTACTCCAGATTAAATCTATGTTTAGCTAGATTACATCGACAACGACCAAATTGTGTTCCCGCCACTGTGCGTTTTTACTAGTTAGCAACTTTTGCCACGGCCCCCGTGGCATTTTTTTTAGATTTAGATTTAAGTTATAAAGCATTTAATTCTTTATAAAAGTTACTATCAACATTTTTTTGTTGTTTCGTGTTTTTATGCAGAAAATGTATTACTAAATGTAATTTCTTAGAACTTCAGCGCCCCGCTGAAGTTCTAAGAAATATTGGTTCTATTTAATATCTTAAGCAGAATATTCCACATCCTTTAATTGGATTTCATTATATAATACATTAGGAATTTGTATGGAGTTATTCATTAATACGACACCAAAGGAGGTAAATTCTTATAAAGCATTAGAGTTTTGTCTAAAGAGTTTTTGACTAACTTGTTTACTTCTCCTGATATCATCCCTTAAAGTCGACTTGGCCCAAAGCAGCTTTTAAGCTTCATTCCGTTTTTTGCCATTTTCTGCATAAAAACACGAAACAACAAAAAAATATTGATAGTAACTTTTATAAAGAATTAAATGCTTTACAACTTTTATCTAAAAAAAATTGCCTAAAATTCTTAATTTTTGAGTTATAGTCTTCCAAACTTTCAACTTTTACTTAAATTAGATTTTCGCGTTTTTCAGAAAATTTTCAAAATAGTTAAAAACTATTGCAACTTTAATATATTATTGGCAATTAAATTATCTACTAATGTTGTTTAAACCACTTTTGTCTATTTTGTCAGTTTTTCTCAAATTTCTCCCATTTAGACTTCCCTTCAAATCGTTCCAAAAATCACAAAGCAAGTGATAAAACCAAACAAATTTTCTCTTAGACAATGAATTTCTTAACAGTTTTTGTCTAAAATATTATCACGTACTTTGTTACAACTTCCAAGTTACAACGAATCAAATCCAAATCTTGTCTAAATTTGATTCCCTCTGAATTTTTCAAAATTGCCAAACCAAAAGTTTTTTAAACAAAATTAACTCCGTTGTTTAGACAATGGAATTTTCTACAAATATTGTCTAGTCTAACCCACTTTCATTTATTTTGCCTAATTTCTAAGTTACAACCAATCAAACTCAAAACTTAGTCCGATTTCACGATGGCATAACTTTTGAACGGCTTATCACAGTGACTTCTAGTTTTTGCTAATCGATTCAGCGTCCCAAAATTACTCGGAAAACATATATCATATTCACAAGAAGCTTTTAATTCAAAAATACCATCGAATCAGCCATCGATCCGCTCGAGGACTCTTATACAGTATAATCTCGATAATCCAACACATATGGGACCAGACAACCGCCGAATTATAAGAAAGAGTGGTGGGAGGGAAGAGCGCGAGCGGTCTCTAGACCGCCGGATTACTGGACGTGTCGTCCAATTAACCAACGGCCGAATTACCGAGATTATACTGTATAGATTTTTTGATTTCGATCTTTCGATTCTTTTGCTCTGCACTTCCAAAGTAGCAGCTGTAAGACACGAAGGAGATTTGGATTCTGTAAAAGCCTTATAAGTGAGTACAAAAAAAGTATTCTTTGACCTCCCTCCTCTTTTCCAAGTGATGCCACTGGCCTAGTGACCCAAGCGCTAGTACTCAAAATATAATGAACACAATTTGACCCACTACTCAAAAAGGTTCGCCATCCCTGAACTAGACTATATATTCGTTTCTCCAATAGCCGAGCTGAGGCCCAGCGATCGATAGTTTAGACAAAATAATCCTTTGTAATACGTATATTTGTATTGAAACACCCTGTAGTATTTTCAACAACAATAATACAATTCGAAATATAATACGTCCATCATCAATAGTAACAACAACAAATCAAAGTAAATATTCGTTTGATAATAATTCTATGTAATTTTTTGTTTTGTTTTCAGATGGTCCAGTTAGTTTCGCGAGTGTAAGTGAGAAACAAACAGTGAGCATAAAATGTCGGGGCCGGGACCGGGAGGTGGTGGTCGCGGAGGACATGGCTGGTCACCTCATCACTTTCGTCCGCCGTCTCCATACACGCAGTCGCCGCCGCCAAGGCTCGGCAGTCCAAGCATGAACATGTTCGGGGCTCGTTTGCCTCACATGCCATGTCCAAGACCGCGCTGGCCCTCACCAGGCCCGAGAAGCTCTTCGCCCTTGCCACCCGGCGCTTCACCACCACCCATACCACCTTATGGACCCAGACCATTTAGAATGCCAATGCATCCAGTAAGTATTTTAAGTATATGAATCAAAGTTTATAATTTATGTCTATCTATTTATGTCTATAAAATAGATAGATAGATTATAGTTAGTATCTATCTATTTAGTTAGTGTCTGTAGCCCAGGTGTGGGCAGACTTTTCCGGCGTATGAGCTACTTCTAATTTGCTTTAAGTATTGTGGTCCATCCAGTTGCATAGATCCGGTAGGTTTAAAAAAAGTCTTCTCACTAATTTTAGACTGGTTATATAAAAAGCCGCTAGGTTCAACAGATATTTATTACACCTTTTTTTGTTGTGGAACCTCTAACAAACTCCCTTTTCTGCTTGGATTTTAGTATGCGCCACCCCGTATCGCGTATTTCGCATTTTTTCAGGGTGGGCAGACCAAATGGTTAGTGCCGCCCTGGTTGAAAATGCCTCCTCGACGAGGAATCGAACCCCGATCTCTCACTTGTCAGGGTATGTTCACTGCACTACCTAGGAGGACATTTATTAAAACTTTGCCAAAAATATAATATCAAATGATAAAAAACATTAAAAAGTGATTCACGCCCGTTCGGCATATATGTAAGATATCTATATGTCGTAATCTTATCAGAATGTTCTCAGATCCTAAAACTGATATCTTTAAGAGCTCTTTGTGATATGTTTTGCCGAACGGGTGTTCATCTGAAGTTAGTTCTTGTAGTTATAGTTAGTAGAGGACTCGGTCTGTATGCTGTTGGTTAATCTTGAATATGTATTAGACTACAAAAGTTATACTTAGGTTCTGAAGTACTTGATTTGAAAATTATGTTATTTTGAAGGAGAAGAACTTCATTTTCCTCAGGAGATGAAGAGAATAATAGATGTAATTAATATTTTTAGTTATTTTTTTCACATACACATTGTTAAATGGGTAACACATGAAGGTAAAAAATAAGAACTTTAAGTAAGCCCCGACACAAAAAAATGTCTAAAAAGTATAAAAATAAAATTTCTCTCTTGCCCCTTTAACTTCATTAAAAGTACCTATTAATATTTTGATGATGAGCGTCGCCGCATCGGGGGACCGCTATGTGAAGAAGTATATTTAGTTATACCTACATAGGTATAACGATTAGAAAATACCCAGTATAGAATTCCCAGTATAGCAATTACCCGCCGTGTACGTTAGAGACTTCAACAGCCATAATGAATTGTGGGGATACAGGGATAGCGATAGAAATGGGGAGGTGATAGCTGATTGGATAGCTGCAAATGATTTGCGACTAATATATTGTGCAAAGCACAGAGGTACTTTCCACTCAGCTAGGTGGCAAAGGCAATACTTTCCAGATCTGTGTGCTATATCCGGTGTCGCAAGTTCCGGTTCTGATATATCCGAAAGAACTGTTTTGGAAGATATCCCACATAGCCAACATCGGCCAGTTGTGATTGAATATGGATTGAAAATACCTGTCATCAGATCGGTCCCTAAGTCTCGCTGGAATTTCACCAAAGCGAACTGGGAGAGCTATGAAAAAGACCTTGATTACATTGTTCAACTTATACCGAAAACTATCGACATGTATGATAGATTCGCCAAAGCTGTTATTTCAGTTGCCCGCAAACACATCCCAACAGGTTTCCAGAGCAACAAATTATATATAATACATTCCTGGTTGGTCAAGGAAGTGCGACGAACTCTACTCCAACTATAAAAGTGACCCGAAGATTGAAACCGCTGATGCACTCTTCAGCGAATTAAACAGCAATCGAAAGAAGAACTGAGAGGAGAAAACCGCTGCAATGGACTTTACGGACTCTAGTAGGAAGGCGTGGGCATTAATAAGGAAACTTGGTTCAGCACCTACCTCTAGGAAACCCACTGCTCCTGTATCCTCCGGTGAAGTTCCAAAAGGCTACTGCTAGTCTCGAAGGTACCTGTTAGCAGAGGTCAAGTGAAAGAAGTCAAGAAGAAATTGCGTGCCCTCAAATCAGAAATACGACCGAATGAGTCCTATTCATCTAACTTCACATACAGCGAACTATTGGATGCACTTGGCTAGCTGAAACTAAATAAAGCTGCTGCCACTCATCAAATCTACCCAGAGTTCTTAAAGAATGCAGGTGACTCAACTAAAAGATGGCTACTAGCCTTGTATATATCTTTGTATCATGCACACAGGGATTATTCCTAAGACACTAAAAAAGGCAACAGTGGCGGCTATTGTTAAACCTGGCAAGATGGTACGGACCAATCACACTACAGACCGATTTCGCTGCTCAGTATGACTTGGTTGAGTATAAGGCGCTCCAGAAGCTTGTACTTCTGGAGCGCCTTATACTCAATCGTTTAGACCCAACCGAGGTGGCTGCACTCACGTCACACATAGAACCAGGCTTCCAACGTAAAATGAAATCTGCAGCGGCATTCGTATAGCTTTCAGCGGCATACGATACGGTTTGGCGCAATGAACTGCTCCTAAAGTTTGACAAGGCTATCCCGTGTCTAAAACTGCTGAAACTACTAGAGAATATACTAGCAATTTAGCATATTCTATTGATGGGCGACAGAAAAAGTAGAAGGCGCACACTAAACGACGGGTTGCCACAAGGTTCAATCCTTGCACCTATACTTTTTAACCTGTATGTAAGTGATATCCCCGAGACGACTGCATTGAAGTTCCAATATGACATTGCACTCGTATAACACACAGAGGTCACTGCCTACGAGAAAGCGCTAACTGAAGATCTTCAGAGTTATATACTAGGGGCGTTTTTTGCGAAATGTAGGTTGAAACCTAACCCATGAAAGATAAAAGTGGCGCTATTCTATCTAAATAACCGCATGGCTGACTTGACAATTAATGTGGAGTTTGAGGGGCAGACACTCATCAATAATCGAAGCCCCAAATATTTAAGTATTACGCTTGACCGCACATTTACTTACAGAAAATACCTGGAGAATACAGCGGCAAAGTTACGAACCAGAAACAATATCATCCATAAGCTGGCTGGGTCCGGATGGGGCTCTAAGGCCAAAAGGCTGCGAATAGCCTCACTGGGACTTGTATACTCCTCTGGAGATTATTGTGCACCTATCTGGAGCCACAATGCACACACTCGTAAGGTCGATGTTCAGCGAAACTGTACTATGAGACACATTACTAGTACCCTACACCGACAGAATGGCTCCCCGTTCTATCCAACATTGCTTCGCCAGAACTAAGGAGGCGTGCTGCCACGCTAAGGGAATATAGAAAGGCCATGGCAAACGAATCTCTCCTAAATCGTATTCTACAGGAGGAAAACATACCCGACAGGTTAAGGTCAAGAAATCCATTCTGGGATGAAGCAAGAGAATTACTTGACGGTAATTTCGAATGGAGAATCATTAAACAAATTCGAACCAGTGTAGTGAGATGTGCCCAACTGATGCACCGCTGGGGTATACGATCCGACCCAATATGAGAGCGGCTGAATAAAAAATAGCTCACATTATAGATGAAGACGCTACGACAGTTCACTGGCGACATTGGTCAATTATCGGAATTGATTCCAGAAGCAATATGTTGACTGATTAATTTGGACATAGATTTGTGACGGTGCTAAATGTAATACATTAGCTAGTAAGTTTTAAGGAATGTTTATACCCACCTTGTTATATGTACAGGGTGAGCAAAAATCGATGTCTCAACTCTATTATAAGAAAACGAAAAACGAAAGAAAAAACCTGAAAAGAGGTTCTTAAATGGGATTGAGTAAGGACCATATTAAACCAAATTTATATATTTTTCCATATTTGGAAACTGGAGTAATGACGTCATGGAATTTTGTTTTCCCAGAACCATCCCTATATTTTTGCATATTTGAAAGCTATTTTTTCTGAACAAATTTTGTAAAGAAAAAAAATCTTTTTCCGTTAAAAAAATATAAGCAAATTTGTATAAAGTAATTAAAGAAGTAAAAAGTAATATCACAAAGTCGCAATCATCACGATTTAAACAAGTAGCCATTGGAAACAAATGGCAAAGTCACATCTGTCAGTAATTAGAAATTTTAGTTAGTATTACTTATTTATTTATTTATTAGTATTCAGTATGCGCAAGTTCAGTATGAGGTTGCCTAAGCTCTCGGAGAATACGGCATCTCAAGAAGATAACTAATTCTACAAATGAAAATTTAAGATTATATATACCGGGAATACCGGTAATTGAGAGGATCTAATGTATTTCTAATGGAATTAGGGATACTAGGGGGTTAATGCGGGATTTTTTGATAATACTTTATTTTTACAAATTTGCTTAATAATAATATTTTTACAAATATTATTTTTTTACAAATTTTACAAATATATTTTTACAAATTTGCTTAATAATTTTTTAACGGGAAAAGATAGCATTTTTTTTCTTTACAAAATTTGTTCAGAAAAATTTGCTTTTTTCAAATATGCAAAAATATATGTATGGTTCTGGGAAAACAAAATTCGATGACGTCATTACTCCAGTTTCCAAATATGGAAAAATATGTAAATTTGGCCTAAAATGGTCCTTACTCAATCCCATTTAAGAACCTCTTTTCAGATTTTTGCTATCGTTTTTCGTTTTCTTATAATAGAGCTGAGACATCGAGTTTTGTTCACCCTGTACATGCCATACGATAATAAATAGAAAATACCTACTAGTTTAAAATTGTACGTATGAACTTAGATGTATCAAACTATCTTACAAGGTCTAATAAGTTCCTGCAGAGTTTCGAAATTGTACGACTTCTATTCGCTCCGAGCTCAACAGCACTAGCGCCGTAGGTGACACTTTTAACAACTTCATGTGTAGTGTGTAGTCATGTGTCGTCATTATTTATCATTTATTTGTATTTATTAACATGTATTTTGCTAAATAAAAAAGTGTTTTATTATTTTAAATAAACTAATAAACTACATAATTTGATAATGGATTCAAGGCGAAAAGACGTTTTGAAGTTATCTGTGGCGAATTGTAAAAATGCTACACGAAATTCTATCAATGTTATTGTTTTCAATCAGCTAACCCTTACTTTCCACACAAAGTTTCATAATACATATATTATGACATTAGCTATTTAATAAATAATCCTAACTTACTTGCAACTGTACTTTATAGGGGGCTTCAGTAACATTAGTTTGCCGAGAAATTAGTTTGCTTACATTTAATTGTAGTTCCTTGATTTTTAATTCTAAACTCTTCAACATCTATAACGTTCACTCACCTCACTTAGTTTTACACCACTCACAATTTTTTGTTTATTAAAATCAAGAGTGGGATATTTTTTCAAAGCCCGTTTTAATAATTTTATCCATTATGAATTTAATTTATAATTATTATCTCGACAGTATCTTATTACAGAATTGACGTATTACAAAACCTATTTTTTTTTTGCTGTCAAATATCGTAAATTTTAATTAAATTAATTATTTTTTGTTTTTGCCTGTTGTTTTTATACACTAATATTGCACACGAAGTTTTCTTTTTGTCCACGGGTGGCGATAAGCACGGTTATGCACGGAGCGAATAAGAAGCCTTGCTTGAGAGATGTCGTTGACGGTTGTGTTTGTTTTGCAAATTTTTCGAAGTAAATTAATCAAGACTGAAAACTAAACGATTGGATATTGTTGTAAAAAAGACAGACGGACAGACTGACACACAGCCAAGTCAAACTTATAACACCCCTCTTTTTGTGCCGGGGGTTAAAAATTGGTTCTAGTCTAGTAAATTCTTCAAAGCGTCTCTCAAATTCGAGTGAAGCTTTATTATTTCCTAATTTTTTTTGGATTTTTATTCAATTCCTCATCAACCGGGAAATATATTAGCTTTAACTTGTTTTTGAAAATATTAGCAATTCTACTATTGTTTGTTTTTTTTCATTAAGATGGCTTATATCGACAGCAAAAGCTAATTCTTCAACCAAACATCATCTCTAAGTTCTTTACGCTTTATCTTCTGGTCTAAAAAAATGTTTTACCTCTTGTAATAGATCTACGAATCTTTGCAAAACTATAACATCGACTTAACCAGCAAGCATCTGCATGATATAAAAATTGCATGTAACAGATTTGTTTTCTTCAGCCGGTCACCACAAAATGTTTTATAGGTGCACCGGTAGATTGCGATCGACTTAACGCCCACCCCTGAACCCTAAACTAATAAAAACCGTAATTTACGGAATATTTCAAACCATTAGGTTTCTTCTTCTTCAAGTAGTACTACAACGCTATGTGGGTCTTGGCTGCAAGCACAATTTGCCTCAAACGACTTCTATCTAGCATTGCTTCCTGTTCATTTTCGATGCCCATCTTCCGAATATCCGATAGAACATTGTCTATCCATCTCATTCTAGGTCTTCCCGGTGGTCTTCTGCTCGTCGGTGCCTCCTGCCACGCTATTTTCAGCATTCTGTCATCCGGTGCTCTGCATATATGTGTCCAGCCCATCTCAATCTTTTTGACTTTACTTTTCTCACAATATCTCCCTGATACAATTGTTCTAACTCCGCGTTTGTTCTTATTCGATATTGCCCTGACCTAGGGTCCTGGGTTGGTCCATATATTTTTTTAAGTATTTTTCGTTTACTTCGTTTGCTTTAGTTAGGGTCCACGCTTCACATCCGTATATGACTACCGATCTTATAGTAGCATGGTACAATATTTTGTTTTGAGGCTCGCGACATTATTCCCGATTGGAACAGTTCTCTTAGTACATAATAGCATCTATTACCGCTCTGTATGCGGGTCTTCATATCTTTATTCATGTTGTTGTCTGCTGTGATGACTGCGCCGAGGTATTTGAATTCTGACACCCGTTCGAAATTGTAGGTGCCAATGGTTATGTCTTGCCCTAGTCTATCTCTTCCCTGTCTCCGGGAGTAATACATATATTTTGTTTTGTATTCATTAATACGTATTCCTTCTATGTCTGCCTCATTTTCTATTTTTACAAACAACTCTTTGGTTTTAATGGTTGTTTTACTGACATGGTCTATATTATCTGCATATGCCAGTATCAGGTTTGGTCCACTGTTTGGAAAAACTTCAACGTCGATGTTAGCCCGTTTGATCGCTGCGTCTAAAACGACATTGAACAATATTGGAGACAAACTATCACCCTGTTTCAGGCCGTTGTCTACCACCGTTGTCTGCCCTCCATGCACACTTTTGTAATACTGATTATTTTCTTTGATATTCCACATATTGCCATAGCTGTCTATACGTGATCTCTTATCATACTATCATAGGCTTGTTGGAAGTCGATGAATAGTTGCTGAAGGTCCTTATCAAATTCCTAGTGTTTTTATACTTTCTCTACGTCTTGTTAAAGTCATCTATGTTGTCCTGTGAAGGATCCTGTAACACTTGAGCCCTAGCTCGGTGTCTTTCGTTCTGTATGTCTTCACAATCCGTATCGTACCAGTTATTTTTCTTTGTTCTTTAGCGTTTTCCAATAGTTGTCTCCATTGTTTCCAGAATGATCGTCTGTATGGCATTCCACATGGTGTTGGCGTTATCCTTACACGTTTTTGGTATATCCCGCATTTTAGTTGCAATCTTAGATTTATAGTCAGCTAGGGTTTCCTCTTCCTTAAGTTTCTCCGTGTCCCATTTAGTTGTCTTATTTTCTTGTTGTAGACCTGACTTTTGTTTCTTGATCCTTATTCTTGTTTTGGCACATACTAGAAAGTGGTCCGAGTCCGCCTCAGCTCCTCTTTTACTTCTGACGTCTATGATGTTATTTGCGTGCCTGGCATCAATTAAGATGTGATCTATTTGGTTTCTTGTGACACCATCGTTGGATACCCATGTCTGTTTATGTATGTCTCTGTGTTCGAACATAGTAGATTTGACCATAAGACTGTTGAGTCCTGCTAGATTTGCTACCCGTAGTCTGCTGTTGTTGCTTATATCGTATAGGCTATGTCGTCCAACATGTGGTCTTAAGCAGTCTTCTCTACCCAGTTTTGCATTGAAGTCGCGCAGTACAACTATCATATCTTGCTTGGGGGTCGAATCGAGAATTCTGGTAAGTTGGTCATAGAAAGTGTCCTTCTCATCATCGTCCTTCTCTTCCGTTGGCGCGTGTACCGATATTATTGTGTAGTTGTACCATGGACCTCTTAGTCTAATGTAACATATTCTTTCATTAATGGGTACAAAGTCCATTACTGCGTCCAATAGGTATTCCTGTATTACAAAGCCAGTTCCGAAATGTTGGACGCAATCTTTGTTGCCACTGTAAAATCCCATCGATTTACCCATCTTTACATTACCCGTATCTACCCACCTGATTTCCTGGATAGCCGTAATATCCATTTCATACTTTTCTATCTGTGAAATAGCTCTCTTGGCTGCTCCTGATCGATACCAGCTTAATACATTTCACGTTCCGAAATTCAAATTCAGTTGGGTTCGTCGACCGTGTTTCCGTCCTATTCTGAGGTTTATGTGCTTGGTTCATAAAAATTTGGCTTTTCATAGGATGGGGTTGTTAGCCCCATGCCTAACCCTCCTCTTTTACTCGGGCTTAGGACAGGCTACGGCCCCAATGAGTTACTCAATCCACCCATCTATACCGCAGGCAGAGAACCATTAGGTTTGGTTTTAAATATTTAGTAAATTACGAAATGGCGCTCACTAGACATAAGTAATACAATTTAAAGAATCAGCTGTAGGCACTAGGCGAAACATTATAAAAATGATAATAAATAATAGACACTAGGTGTAAGTTTCACAAATTAGTTTTATTTAAACACTTCATCCACTTCGGCTTCTTAGGCCTATACCTATGAAGTTTTAAGATTACGTGTAATCTTCTGACGAAGGCCCAAGAAGACGAAATCCATAGTGTTTAAATAAAACTAATTTGTGAAACTTACACCTAGTGTCTATTATTTATAATCATTTTTATAATGTTTCATCTAGTGCCTATATTTATGTCTATATTTATGTCTATTATAGACATAAGTAATTTTGAAATATTAAAGTATTTATTAACATTGAGATAAATAATCATAATTGAAAAATAAACTTGTTTGAAATGTTTGACAAGAGTTATGCGAAGAGATATTTTTAATCTCGGTCGTGAGAAAGAATATCAATATATAATTGAGTTTACTGAACTAAAAAAGTAAACATTGCAGATTAGATTTTTCTATTAAAAATTCAAACTTTGGAACCCATCTAATATTTGTCTAAATACATTATTTTTTTCGTACGAAATGGACTTAGATATGTTCTTAAGTTATGTATATATGTTAACTTATCTTTCTTTTGTAAGATATGTTCTTTAGAAGTTTGATAGGTTTGTGGAATTAGATAATAAATATATAAAATGTTATCATAAATTAATATCAATGAGACAGACATGATTTGTATTAGGGTTTGACGGTTTTTTAATCCCGGTTTTTAAAGAAAATTTGTAACAAATCGATAACCGGTTTTTAAATTAAGAAAACCAGTTTAAAAAAAAATTAAGTTACCATGTAAAAATTAATTGTTATCTTATTTATATTAACAAGTAAAGGTATATTTTAATTTCTGTTATGTAATGAACTAAAAAGTTTAAACACAGAAATAAGTTTGAAATTATTATATGCTTTAAAAGTACGAATTCAAGAAAGAACTTCACAAGTAGAATTAGTAACTCTTTTGCTGAATTTGAAAATTCCACCAAACATTTCCATTTCAGCAAAGACATCTTGTGTACAGCGTCGTCGTTTGGATTTGGAGGCCCCGGGCATATATATTGAGGTGGGGCCCCCAGTAAATAAAATATGGGCGGGCGTCGCGATGGTTGGAAACAAGGCAGCGCGATGCGGCTTGCAGTAAAAGATGAAACGTTCAATTCCCTGCGGGAATCGCGCGAAACCGTTCCCGCAGAGCTCAAGTTGGATGTTCCGTGGGACTTTTCCTGGATGTCCAAAAAACATCGTTTTATCTTGGGCGCAATCGGGATTAATCTCCCAAACAAACTAAAAGGTTATATGGCCAATCGAACGGCACCGGTCCGGTTCCGATCCGTCAATTGGTTCCGAAGTTCTATGTACCCCCGCAAAACGCCACTGGTTTTTCTCACTTTTTGCGCATTTTTCTCTTCAAACTGCCGCAGATTCGCAAAAAGACATCGCAGTTTAAAAATTCTTGCCGGAATGGTTGCGCGCGACTCTTCTCACAATATCTCCCTGATACAATTGTTCTAACTCCGCGTTTGTTCTTATTCGATATTGCCCTGACCTAGGATCCTGGGTTGGTCCATATATTTTTCTAAGTATTTTTCGCTTGAACCTTCGCAGGGCGTCTTCGTTTGCTTTAGTTAAGGTCCACGCTTCACATCCGTATATGACTACCGATCTTATAGTAGCATGGTAGCTTATATTATACATGGTATATACATGGTAGCATTCGGTATCTTATAGTAGCAACAGTTCCTTCGTTCTGAAGAGAACGAACCCAACCGGCGACCTGGAGCCCATCAAATAAGTCCTGGGCATCCGTGGAAGTGATAGCAAAATCGGCAAAAAAATAATTTATTTGCTCTTGCACCAGGTGAACGGGACATCGCAGGGGGAGTTGAGTCGCGAAAACGGCACCGCTCGACGGGGATCTCGGTTCTACACCGGAAAAATGTATATTCCCGTTTTGCACCGCCGCCGTAGCTTCCGTCGGGCCGTTTCCGCAAAAACCACGATTTTAGGGTGGGTTTTGGATCTCAGGAGGGGCGCGGCAGGACGGAAGACGAAACTTGGGGATGCGCAACGTGCGGACGGACATTCACAGTTAAGTCATCGAAGACGCGCGGTTAAAATACCGAAGATCTGCCGCCTCCAGCGGCATAAAAATGTCAAATTTGAGCCTTTTTAAAACCCACGTGGTGCGGTTTCCCCTATATGAAATTCGCGAAACGTCACACGTCAGTCGTCTCAGAATCGATCTGCAGCCACTGTGGGGCCCCCCTAGTCCGTGGGCCCCGGGCATTCGCCCGATTGACCGACGCTAGCGACGCTACTGCTTGTGTACTTCCTTTAGCTTCAAAAACAGAAATTATAAGAAAATATAAATTAAGTTATCTGGAAAGATATTGTCTAGAATATTCTCATGAAGAACAAATCGAAGAAAAAACTCACTACGTACTTTTTTTAAAGGAAGACATAATCATAAGTTTCTTAAGACCCTGAATAATAATATGAATGAGAACTGAATAAGAACTTTCAAAATCCAAAGACAGTGAAAGCTGAAAAGATTTATCATTTGATACACTTTTTAATTAAATAAAATATTTTTTCCTATGTTTTATTTACAAAAATTCGAAAACCGGCTAAAACCGGTTTTTTTGAAAATCTGGAATTCGGAAACCAGTTTTTCAAAAAGTCGGTTTTTGTATAAACCCGAATTTGTGTTAACATTGCCTGATCTTGCCAGATTTAGTCTGGTTTCGCCTGGTCCCGTCCAACCTTGTCTATGTACGTTATTTTTGCAAAAATTTAAGAAACTGCTCCAATTCGAAAAGTCGCCGCGGTTTTACAAGTTTGCCGCTGGCTGCAGTTTTTTAAGACAGACCAGACCGGGCAAACATGATCAAACAGACAAGACCAGACATACGTGGTCTGTTAGAAAAGTATCCGACCTTTAGCCGGTAAAAAAGTGGCATATCTGGAGAGTAGGAATCCTAATCACCCTCAAAGTAGTATCCTTGAGACTCCACACACTTCTCCCAGCGGTACCGCTATTGTTGGAAGCATTCCGAAAAAGCCTCTTTCGCAATCGACTTTAGCTATAATGTCCTCTCTTGTCTGAAATCGCGTTTCTTTCAATGGCCTCTTGACTTTGGGCAATAGCCAGAAGTCTCAGGGGGGCCATATTAGGAGAGTAAGGAGCCTGTCGAACCAGAGGAGTCTGTTTTTTCGCCAAAAAAATATGAACCAAGTGCGAAGAATGTGCTGGAAACATTGTCGTGATGGAGTCGCCAATTTCCTGATGACCACAACTCCAGTCGCCAGTGCGCCGCACAGCATCACGTAGGCGACGTACGACATCCCTCATTTCACTTGTCGTCATTTTACTTGCATTGAAAAACCGATGAGAGCACTATACACTACGTCACTCGAACACTTCTCGATAGCAACTGACGCTACTACAGGCGGGAAAAAATTCACGCATGCGCACGAAGGTTCAAGGTCGGCTCATGCAAGCGCGCTTGATTTAAATTCATCAGGTTTTCAACAAAAAAATAGGGTCGGATATTTTACTAACGGACCACGTACATGATAAGACAAACAAGACCAGACAGACAAGACCAGACATTCAGATAAGCCAAGACAGACAAGACCAGACAGACAAGACAAGACCGACAAGACCAGACCGTCAAGACCAGACAAACAAGACCAGAAAGACATACAAGACCAAACACTCAAGACTAGACAAACAGGACCAGATAGACAAGACCAGATAGAAAAGACCAGATAGACAAGACCAGACCGACAAGACTTGTCAGACAACACTAGACAGACAAGACTAGACAGACAAGACTAGACAGACAAGACTAGACAGACAAGACTAGACAGACAAGATTAGACAGACAAGACTAGACAGACAAGACTAGACAGACAAGACTAGACAGACAAGACTAGACAGACAAGTCTAGACAGACAAGACTAGACAGACAAGACTAGACAGACAAGACTAGACAGACAAGACTAGACAGACAAGACTAGACAGACAAGACTAGACAGACAAGACTAGACAGACAAGACTAGACAGACAAGACTAGACAGACAAGACTAGACAGACAAGACTAGACAGACAAGACTAGACGGACAAGACTAGACAGACAAAACTAGACAGACAAGACTAGACAGACAAGACTAGACAGACAAGACTAGACAGACAAGACTAGACAAGACTAGACAGACAAGACTAGACAGACAAGACTAGACAGACAAGACTAGACAGACAAGACTAGACAGACAAGACTAGACAGACAAGACTAGACAGACAAGACTAGACAGACAAGACTAGACAGACAAGACTAGACAGACAAGACTAGACAGACAAGACTAGACAGACAAGACTAGACAGACAAGACTAGACAGACAAGACTAGACAGACAAGACTAGACAGACAAGACTAGACAGACAAGACTAGACAGACAAGACTAGACAGACAAGACTAGACAGACAAGACTAGACAGACAAGACTAGACAGACAAGACTAGACAGACAAGACTAGACAGACAAGACTTTTTTTTAAAGTGTTTCGGGGGAAGCTCTCACTAAACCCCCTATTCCACCTTGGCTTTAGTATGCGCCACCCTGGTATCGCATATTTTGCATTTATTCAGGGTGGGCAGCCCGGATGGTTTTACTGAAAAACCGCCCTAGTTGTTGTCTCCCCGACCAGGAATCGAACCCGGGTCTCCCGCATTGAAAGGCGGGTATGTTGTCAACTACACCACCGAGGCAGACAGACAGACAAGACTAGACAGACAAGACTAGACAGACAAGACCAGACAGACAAGACCAGGCAGACAGGACTAGATAGACAAGATTAGACTCTCAAGACCAGACAAACACACCAGCTAGACAAGACCAGGTAGACAAGACCCGACAGACAAGACCAGACAGACAGAATCAGACACTCAATATCAGACAAACAAGACTAGATAGACAAGACCAGACAGACAAGACCAAACAGACAAGACCAGACAGACAAAACCAGATAGACAACCTAAACAGACAAGTCCAGATAGATAAGACCAAACAGACAAGACCAGACAGACAGGACCAGACGGATAGACAAGACCAGACACAGACAAGACCAGGTAGACAAGACTAGATAGACAAGATCAGACAAACAATACCAGACAGACAAGACCAGACAAACAGGACCAGACAGACAGATAAGAGAAGACAGAGAATTAGTGAATTTGTCTTTGTGTAATGATTTTGGATAGAAATAGCAGAATTGACGTTGATTTGTACTCATAATGCTTAATTTACCTTACAATAACTTTGAAATTCCCTGAAACTTGATAAAACTGTCCTTGAACCCAGGTAATTCAAGCCGTCGAAATCACACGTTCAAACAAAATTTCCGTTAATAGAAATGTTTAAATAACTGCTCGACACTAAAAGTTTCCTAATTTTACACTAATATGATCCCTTAATCTTCCCTAGACCCTTCAAAACGACATTGTAAGTCCTCTGCTGCAATGTTTATAAACCCAGTGTTTATTAATGACAGCAGTTGTCAGATTCATTCTTATAGTTCAAGAAGCTACCTGATTGGCGCAGCGTATAGTCGGCCATGTTTGTTTAGTGTGTCAAGAATGGGATTTTTACGCTAGTGGGTTGGTACCTTCAGGGAAATTGTCGTGACGTCAGGGAGTTCCCTTTCGTAGTAGAAATTTGCACGTTTCAGAAGGGTCCGGGAGACTTGGAATAACTTTTTACAGAATTTGGCAATTTTCGCATACTTTGCGGTAGTTTCAAGGGGAAAGATTGCGGTATTTAATATTGATTGTGATGGTTTTTCCAAAATAGTCGAAAGGTTGGGAATTTATAAAAATGCGTTTCAAGGGTGATTTTCAGCAGCTGATCGAAAATTTTAGCCTACGTTTCTACATGCATCGCTTAGACAATTTAATTGTGAATCTAAAAATAGTTATAATTTTTACGTAACAGTTTTAGTTTTTTCGCAAATTTGATTCTACTACAAGTCTAAATTTAAGGGTTGTTTTTGTGCAAATTTCAGAAATTTTTGCAAATATTATCAACGTCCTCAAGATGCATTTTATTTGTAAATTTTTGTCCCAAAATGAAGATATTACTCACAAACTCCAACAGATTAGCTTGAAAATTTCTTTAGTTAGTTAGTCTAGTACAGGGGTCCGCAAAGTATGGTTCGCGAGCCTCATGTGGCTCTTTTGGTGTGAGCTTATGGCTCTTTAGAAATATATTGAAAAATAACAAAATCACAAGAAAAAAGAAACGGAACTGTTCCATTTCGGAAGTTTTACGACCGTCGCCGCGTTCATTACTCACAGTCACAGCGCGGATCTCGGTTATTTCTTTTAGTTATGTCTCGCAGTGAAGTCTGTGGATAGTTCAAAATTGTACTTTATTGGACTTAATTCAGAAACTCTAAATTCCTCTCAAAATGGCTTCGGTAAAAAAAATTACCGATCCACCTTGTGAATTCCAAACTAAATGGACTGAATCGTTTGCGTTTGTTCCTAATGCAGCTAGTCTTTCAACTTGTCTTATTTGCCATGAAAAACTAGCAAACCACAAAAAGTCTAATGTCGAGACATTTCGAAAAAAGCATGCCCCATTTGCAAAGTATTATCCCTTCGGAGATTTAAGAAAGAAAGCAATTGAATTGAAATGAATTGAAGAAAAATTGAAGAACAGAATGCTAACTTGGCAAGCTTTGTCGTGAGTCATGAATTCGTCAAAGACGGAAAACCATTCACTGATGGTGAGTACATAGAAAGTTGTTTTACAAATGTGGCTGACACACTTTTCCAAAATTTTACCATTGTCTGCCACTTACCATTGTCTGCCAAAACTGTAACAGACAGGACAAAAAAATGTTGTTAAATGTATGCCAACAACAACTGAGGACGTTAAATTAGCATCGGCCATATCAAGAGCGGCCGATGAGTTTTGTGACATAAAGGATATTGCGCAAGCTGTCCTTTTTGCTCGCTATATTTCCTCAGATGGTACCAAAGAAGAACTCTTGAAATTATTGCCACTCTAGGGTCAAACACAAGGAGAAGATGCAAAGTGACCGAAATGCAGTGACCGAATGTCCGAAAAATCACATCCTACTTACTAAAATTGTGTCAATTGTAATAGATGGAGCTAAAAGTATGGTGGGTAATAAAACAATATTTGTCACTTCCATTGCATAATTCACCAGGAAGCACTTTACTCATAAACATTTCCAGAAAATATTAGTAAAGTTGTGGATTTGGTAGTCAAGGCCGCCAATAATATTAGAGCAAAAGGCACTTAATCATCGTTAATTATGAAACAAATACAAAAATATGATTTAATGAAAAAAATCATCCGTGGCTCTTGATCCAGTTTGAAATCATTTTAAATAAAAATTTGGCTCTTAAGTTTATAGAGTTTGCCGACCTCTAGTCTAGTATAATTAAAGTCCTATACAATTCGGTAATAACGTAAATTATGCGTAAACCCGTTTGTAACAAGAACCGAGGAATCAAATAAATATCTCCATCATAACCGTTATCAGCTATTTCTTGTTAGGGACAATATAGTAACAAAAATTCATTTTTTGTATGTATACTTATTCTAAATAGAATATAAATGAAACAAATTGTTCCCTTTTGCTTTTCCAAATAATGCACTGGCGAGCAAAAAATTTAGGTCAGTTAAGAAATTGCAATTCAGACTGGCCTGATAAGTAGAAGACCCGGATCCGGGCAAAAACGAGTCACAACCCAAAGAGATGACCGCTTTTTGGTGTCCGCAAGTTTGCGAAATAGAACATCTTCTGCGGTTATGCTACTAAGTCAACTTTAAGAAGTTAGAGATGTCAATGTTAGAGAATGAACCGTTAGAAGAAGCCTTCATGCTGCTGGATTATTTTGTAGAAGGGGCTACAGGTCCATCTTTACAACACCGGCATCGAATTGCAAAATTGCTTTTGCCAGAAATCAATTGGCATGGAATAATGACGACTGGGACAACGTCCTATTTTCAGATGAGTCGCGTTTTTGCCTCACTGGGCACGACTTCGACGAGTATGGAGATGACCCGGAAGAAAGATATGCGCTAGTTTTGGCATTGACAAGCGGCTTCCATTTGGCGGTGGCTCGGTTAGAAAAAATGGTTTTGGGCAGGATTTTTTTCACGAGCACGCACTGAGTTGGTTTTCATACAGAACGGTTTTCTGACAGCTCACAGATACATTGCGGGAGTTCTAGACGGTCATGTTATGCCTTTCATGGCCAGTATGGATGAGCAAGGCATTTTCATGCAACATAATATTAAATCTCACACAGCCAGAGTTGTCAGAGAATATCTGGACGAGGTAGGAATTAGACGATTTAATTTAAAAAAAAAAACCATAAATAATTCATACATCACTTTAATTTAAAATATGACACGAAAAACCACAAAACAAAACAGGGACAGTAACAATCGATGCAATACAAATGTTTCGCCGTTGTTCTCGAGTTCCCGCGTGAAAATTGATCGCTTGTATATTGTTGGGGCAACCTCTTCATCAAACCCCGAATACGTTTGGTCGAGCAACGTTTCTGCTAACTGCATCTCGCCCTCGTTCGGCAGAAACCTTACAAAATTACTTTTCTCTTCTTCTACTTCACTCTCCTCTAAATTCTGACATTCCTCTTTCACTACATTCCTGATGATGTGAGGAATATCGTACAATTCGTTAACCTCATGAAAACGATCCGAATACACACCTAACAACAGAAAAGGTTTCTAAAATCTATTATTTAAATATTTGGCAGCAATACCAGATATAAACATCGGTATTTTAACTGGTCGGGCAACGAAATTGGATTTCTTCCTTTTCTTCTTTGGGCAAAATCCTGTGACTATAACAACTGTTCTATTTTCATTGCAAGTATTTTTGATAGATTTTATTGTCTTCGACAAGTCTGAAGAGGTGCTGTTCAAGTCGGATATTTTGCCTCCAGTCACTACCGCAATGAATCCGTGCATTGCACTCACATTTTTCAACTGCTCCAACATAGACTTGGTTATAGTTTCTAGTGTAGGCTGTGTTGCGTTTTCATTTCCTGAAAAAGTAATATACCTATACTCGTACCGGCGAGAGAATGTATATCGTCTCGACGCGTTTATCGTTGTTCTGCGCATAGCCCCACATTATTTCGAGTGTGTAAAATAACCTGCGCGTACCTCGGCGCGTTCCTTGCCCCTCATATCTCGGCGCAGTGCAGTTGCATTCTCTCGCCGGTTCGAGTATACATTATATTAAATTTATTCTATAGAATCTATAGGTTTGTTCCAAATACGTAATAGACAAATTTTTTGATGTACAGGGTTTTTCATTAAGGAAGTACGAGCGTAACTAATGAATCAAAATAGTGTTTGAATTTTTCTATATTTTCAATTATCCTAATAGTTATTAAAATTCTTTATTTTTATTTATAATAAGATAACAAATTTAAAAAATTTTAATTATTATTTTTTTTAATAAAATAAGACTTCGTTATTTTTGACTTATACGGTGTAATAAAAAGGTCTGACAACACCGCTTTATTGTGTCTTGAAAGATTATAGTACACACAGAGAGAGAAAAGAATAGTAATTGAAAGGAGTCGTGTATATTTTTTCTCTCTCTATAACGATGTTTCCATCTTTTTCTTTTCTCTCTCTCTCTCTATAACGATGTTTTCATCTTTTTTTTCACTCAGCTGTTCTCGCAACGTAGCCAAACCATCTGTCATGTGAATTATTGTCGATAAAGAAGATTCTAATTATTTTAATAATTATATCGGTAACATCACATTTCTTTAATGTAATCGTGTTTTACAATTATCTAAGTTTATTGCATATAGTTTTTTATTCCTTAAAGTTTCGAAATTAATATCGAAAAAAATAATAATTAAGACGCGACGGAAGCTTGTCAGCCATAAGAGCCTGTATATAAGATTTGAAAAAACACCATTTTTGAATTTTTTTTTCGGATAAACTAAATGGTGGATCACTTTCAAATTTTGAGAGGACATACATAAAGTATTTATCTGTATGTATAAAAAGTTTCAAAGCTTAAACTTATAAAAAATATTTAACATGGGATTCGCTCGAACCTCCTTATGAAGTGTCATTTTAAAGTTCGGGCCATTTCAAAAGGCTTAACAAAATTTGAAAATTGTTATCAGTGCCGAATAAAATAAAGTTGAAGGGCGTATCCGGCTCGCGACTCCGAGATAACCGAAAATTAGAGTCTCTAAAAAATTGAATTGAAAATCGATTATAACACGACTCGTATTAATCGTAATAGACCTTTTTACGGTTAGTTAAGCGCATGCGCATCTGTCAAGTTTGATAGGCGGGAATATGAAAGTTTCTGGCAAATATTAAGGTTATACGTCAAAAAGTTCGGACAATTTTGACGTATAACAGACGCATCGCGCAAAAAAACTTCAACAATGAAAAGGTCTATTGTATTCTAATCTATAAATTTACTGAAAACTCTTATTTTATAATTACCCCAGAGTGGTTGAAAAAATTCTTGGAAATAAGCAGCTTTGATGGAGTTCATAATCTGCAACATGTCCCAAATATTCCCCGTTGGCCCGTTTTTGTTCTCCCCATTATTTTCTTCAGACGTGGTTTCTTCAGTCACTGCTTCATTATCGTTGGACTCAGGAGATGAGCATTCTGTTGAAAGTTCCTCGAGTTCATTAGCCATGTCTTCATCTGTAGTTTGAATTATAGTTGTGTCTGTTTGTTCAGCATCTGCTGAAGCTGTGGTTGTTTTTCCTGAAATTTTGTTAGGACATCGCGTAACGGGTTTATGATCTTCATTCCGGACATCGTTGAAGAGCCTAAACACTTTCTTCTTGTACTCTGGATAAAGCCTTACTTGATTACTTCTGCGTTGACCGTTTCTTCCAAAAATCTTCATGTCAGTCGGTTTGTTACTTTCGAGATTATCGTATTTATTTATGTTATTAAATTTAATTGCCTTCTTCCTAGGGTAAGCATTGTAAATAGGAACGTCATGGGAGTTGATAATTTTAAGGATCGGTGTATCCGTTTTTCCTTTTTCGTCGACGGGAAGAGGAAGGTAGATAAGGTCCTCTTTATTGTCAGCTTCTGAGTTGGACATTAAATAAACACTTCGTTTCTCTCTGTTGTGACGACGTTGCCTCGGATGGAAATCTCGTAATACTTGCTGGTTCCCCGGTTTACTCACAATTTCTTCTGATTGAAGCTTATCTTGTAAACTAACAGATCCTAAATATTATGTTTATTGAATTTAGAGGTTTTCTTGAATGCTTATAAACTGTACCTGTAGCCATTTGTTTGCTAACTTCTGCCCATTGCAACAAAGATTTAAGACTATTTCTCAATATTTCCTCACAATTGCAAGAAACATTCCTTAGGCGAGCATACTTTACAAGTTCTCTTGGCATCCCTTTCAAGTATTTATCGGTGCAAGGCTAAAACTCAGATAACTTTCAGTATTGGCTGATAGATTCATGTTGAGGTTTAACCATAATATCCTTTTTAAAACAAAATACATCTTTGTCTTCGTGAATTCTTTGGGCAGAGCGAACATCGGGTTCTGTCAAAAATATAACAAAGTTTAATTTTGTCACACTTTTATCCAGCTCTTTATCATCGTGTTCGTCGCTTTCCTCATTTTGCAAGTCTAAGAAAGGATTGGTTAAAATTAGTTAAAGGAAGAGAAACATTTAAATTTATGGTGTTAATGTCTTACGGGAAGATGCGGAAAGGGCGACGAGTATTGTTACAGCAAATAATTTTAATTTTAAATACATTTTGAAGCGTTTTCTTCGTTTAAATGTTCCTTTTTGGCATTAAAGAATTGGCAGTTGTGATTGTAGATTACGTGATCAATTATTGTTTTTAAATTAAATGTATCGAAAAATAAAGTTTTTTTTCACGACGTATATATTGAATTTAAAGTCAGAAACTCGTATCTAGTATAAAATTTGAAACTTCTTAATTTGTTTCTTGTAAAATCAAGTCGAACAATTGGATTTCGAATAATTGAAGCATTATCGTAGACTTAAATATGGAATCAATTTGAACAATTTAGACAAATGTAAAATTTCTTGTATCAATTTAAATTGATCTAAGTAGATAAGCTAGGACAGTTCTAGCTCAAAATCCTATAAGGATTTGCATAGGGGTCTGAATTAACATTTCTTCCGGTCACGCGTCTCGTACTAGCGCACTCGCAAAACCGCTAATACCTGTTTATTAGCTGATTATACCTGATTACTAACTGTTTAAACCTGTTTATTAACTGTTTAAACCTATTTATTAGCGAATTACTACCTGTTTAAACCTGTCATAGAAAATATTGCATGAACAGGTATTGGCAGTTTGCGCATGCGCTAGTACCAGACACGTGACCGGAAGAAATGTGAGTTCAGACCCCTATGTAAATCCTTATGGGATTTGGAGCTAGAACTGTCCTAGCTTATCTACTGATCTGGTTTCAAATTTGCAATATCAAGAAATCATTACTAAGTTTGGAAAGGTGCAAATTTAAATTTCAAATCTATTGTTAATTGAAAATTATCTAAATTATAAATCGAAAAAATCAAAATTATAAAAAAATTATCTAAATTTTCTGATAAGTCTGAATTACGTTCATCGCACATCATATCTCTAATGAGGAATTTTTCGATGAACTTTTTCCTCATTTCCAAGAATTTCAAATGACGCGTCGGCAAGCACTCAGTATACGTGTGACGCTTAATGGAGTCGTTTGACATTTGATGAATTCAATGTTCGAGTTGTTTACACAAAAAAAACTAGTTTTTTACTGAGAATTTTTAAAATCTCAGTTTTCAATTTCTCAGGTCGGTATCTCAAAGGGCTGCGAAATTGATCGTTTTTAGAAGCAAACTCATTTTGAAATTTCAATAAATTTTTGATACACTAAGTTTAGAGCGATTTGTTTTTAACATTAGATTCAGTATCTCAGAATGAGTGAGAAAATATGCGAAGTTTTTCCAAAAATTGTAAAATCTCGAATTTCGTAAATGCCGTCTGTCGTTTTAAGATCTTCTTGTTTCCGATTGTTATCGAGAAATTTTCAACGGATTACCATAATTTCAGTTAGAGACGACGCTTCCTTAAAAATGAGTTTCCTTAAGCCCTTTAAATATATTTTTATTTTTAATTCAAAATGAACGTATTACAACTTATTTTCCAAACTTGGTCTTCAATATTTCAGATTATGTAAACCCGAGTTGGTGCTGAAGTATTCATCTAAACTTAATTCTTAATAATCTAGTCTAATTGTATAGACTAAACATGGTCTTCAATGTTTCATATACAGGGTCTTATGTAAACATGCGGCAAAACTTCAAGGGGTTATTCCTTGGCATATTCTAAGAATATTTTGTCTTAAGATGATTTCTGAAAAACCCTTTTTGAAGGGTTTCGAAGATACAGAGTAAACAAAATTTGCGACAGTAATAACATTTTATTATCAAAAAGTACATGAAAAGTTGCTCAATCTAAAATAAATGTTCGAAATGACCTGAATGTTTACATAACACCCTGTAGATTATATAGACTAGACTTGATGTTCAAGTTTTCATCTAGGCTGAACTCTTCATAATCTAGTCTAATTGTACGTGGTCTGTTAGAAAAGTATCCGACCTTATTTTTTATTTTGAAAACCTAATGGATTTGAATCAAACGCGCTTGCATGATCCGACCTTGAACCTTCGTGCGCATGCGTGATTATCTTACCGCCTTTTGCGGTATCAGTTGCTGTTGAGTAGTGTTCGAGTGAAGTAGTGTGTAGTGCTCTCGTCGGTTTTTCAATGCAAGTAAAAATCTCCAAAGAGTACTATAGGGATGTCCTACGTCGCCTATATGATGCTGTGCGGCGCAAGCGACTGGAGTTGTGGTCATCATCAGGAAATTGGCGACTCCATCACGACAATGCTCCAGCACATTCTTCGCACTTGGTTCACAATTTCTTGGCGAAAAACCAGACTCCTCTGGTTCGACAGGTTCCTTACTCTCCTTCGACTTCTGGCTATTCCCCAAAGTCAAGAAGCCATTAAAAGGAACGCGATTTCAGACAAGAGAGGACATTATGGTTGCAACGACAACCGTGCTGAATTCGATTCCGAAAGAGGCTTTTTTGTAATGCTTCCAACAATGCTTCCAGAACCGCTGGGAGAAGTATGAGTCCCAAGGAGACTACTTTGAGGGTGATTAGGTTTCCAACGCTCCAAGTATGCCAGTTTTTTTTTACCGCCTGAAGGTCGGATACTTTTCTAACAGACCACGTATATACTAGAGATAGTCTTTAATGAATAGGATGGTTGCGACCATTCCTACGTGGTAATCCATATTTACATTGAATTGATAAATTCGCTAATCGTACAAAATCTTACGCTCGTAATTTTGCCAAAGATTCCGCAGTGATCAAATCCATAAAATCAAAAATTGAGTCCTATTGTTTGTTCCTTACAAAAGCCGATAAATCCCATTCGGTTGTCGTTCTGGAAATAGAACAATAAATTAATGGAATGAACTCTTTCGTTTCAATAGAAAAAACTAACTCTCTTGAATAAGGATCCCACAACAAAATTCCAAATCCAAATTAGAAGTCACTTGAAAAATATTACAACTTACTCTTAGATTTTGAGAAATTTAAATTTAATAAAAGCGTGTTTCAGTGGTACAGCACGTAAATTAGACCAATTTCTAAATTTAACGAACAGCGTTTTTAATGGACAACGAACAATGTACAAAAGGAATAGTACGTGTACGTAAGGAAGTGTACGTAAAAGGAATAGCAACCTCAGCAGGAAGAAGATCATATAATGTATACAAACGTATTTTATGCCAAAATGCGCAAAGCCACACAAGGATGAAATACAACACCAGATTATGAAGAGAATAAATCCTGCAATCATAGCTTTGTCGGAGACCGCGCTAACAGTTGAAAACGGTAGAAGATATAGACTTTGACGTATTAGACAATACTGCAGAGTGAAATATGGTGGATAAATTTAATTTACACTGCATACAGAGTATTAAAGATATAAGAAAATCTATAAATAGAGATAATACAGGCAGCGCGGGTAAGGGAACTATTTATTACATAGATAAGAATGGAGAGTTGAATAAGTTTGAGATTATCACGGTAGAGCAGCTGGAAACTATTATTATAGTGCTACCCTAAAAGAAGGATACGGAAGAAGGTATAACTAAAGGCAAGCGACTACAGGCCTATTAATATGTTAGCGATATATGAAAAGGTATTAGAGGTAATACCAGAGGCGTGTTTAAATAGGTAATACCAGAGGTGCAATCGGTGCGTAGCACCGACGGACGAGCCCCAATCCGCAATGCGGGCGGGCCCATGTGACAATACTTGTTTGTCCATAAGAAAAGTAAAACAAAAATTATTTTCAACCAAGGGTGAAAGCTATTCTTTTAGGTTTAAAATACAATTTGTACTTCGAAAATAATACTACTACTACCTTACATGAAAATATAATTTGTAACACGGGCGTAGCCAGGGTTTAGTTTCGGGTTTCGATAGTTTCGGTTTGAACCCCCAAGAACATTCCCGAAGTAAATCTCATCTAATAGCTACAACTGGAATACGGGCAGATTTGGAGGAAAAGTCAATTGATGTATCCCTTAAAAGACAGTACGACGCAGGGCAGAAAAGATGGAAAGAAGTTCTCACGTTGCAATTTGATCTCCTGCGGACAATTACATCACTAACTTTGCCCTTACGAGGTCATTCTAGTGACTTGAATTGTGCCGACTGTGGTGTATAACTAACGTTTCATTAAATTTTTTTCAAGATACACTTTTCATTTCTTTCAAGTCCACAATTGCAGTATCATTTTGAAACTGAGACGAGAATAAAGTATTTGAGTGATTCAATAATGTAAGAACAAATTCGACTTCTGACAGCTGCTACTCGGACTACATTGTTGGAAGAAGTTCAAAAAGCTATATTTAGGACTGTCATTGTTTATAGTACCACTGACATTTCGAAAACAGACCAAGTGGCTTGAAGACCAAGTGGCTTCACCAAGTGGCTGAACTGAGGCAACTGAACATTAAGATGTTTCGCTAGTTCCAGGCTGTACCACAAATGAATTCTCACCCCGATAAAATAAATGCCTTTTTTTTAATTTGTTACTTTATAATGCGTGGTAATGCTTAATAAATCAACGCCATCTGGTTTTGGAGTTTACAGAACTAGCAGCGTGACGCCACAATGTGTGCCAAAAAAATGTCGAACAGAACTAACTCTGGACGATATTGCTTCTATGTACGTTTCTCTTCTCAGAGAGCGGGCCTCGCCAAAACCGGTCAAGTGCGAGTTGTGACTCGCGCACCGAGGGTTCCGTACAAACTTGTAAGTAAGGTAACTTTTTTTGTGGAGGACGTTGCAAGCACATTCAGTTAACTTGACAAGTGGCCCTCCTGAAATCACGACCATCTTAGTACCGCTGCAAGCATAACCTCAAGATGTCGCTGGCGTACGATGGAATTCTACCCTATATTTTATTACCATACATCCCCCATTCACTATGAGTGTTTAGGGGTTCTGGAACTTCACTATTTGTTTTTACTGCTCAATTTTGCCTGTATACCTATATACCCTGTATAAAGGTATACAGGGTATTTTTTTTTTAAATAACGCGCATATTTTTAAACTTATAAAAAGAAAACTTTATTTTAGTATTACACTTATTCACTAACTTATATTAAGATCTAACTATTTCTAGATCTAATATAAACTAATATATTAACTATTTCTAGATCTATTTCGATACTCTTAATATTCAGTTTTTCAATTGACTGCTTTTGGGCAATTGACTACCAAAAAATATAGGGCGTTGGTGATTTAAGTATTTGTAGATTATAAACAAAAATTAGTCAAAATATAATATATACAGGATGTTACGGGACTTGAGTATGTCGCATGTCGGTTATAAACAAGCAAAATTTAGACATAGTATATACCCTGTATAATGTATATATGCCAAGAGCGTACGTGATGAAATGCATAACGAATATAAACAAAGAAAATTCAGACCTTCGAACAGGCTTTAACCAGGTCGTTTATATATATATATATATATATATATATATATATATATATATATATATATATATATATATATATATATATATCATGAATAGTTTCGGGCCTAAAACCGTTCCTTGCGGTAATTCGAATTCCGTCTCCATTATTGCGGACAGCTTGGTGCCAACACATACTTTTTAACCTTCGGACCTAACCGAGGAAGACCTAACTGTATGCAACCCATATGCTTCTGGAGCCTGACAATACCACTACGACAACATTAGTGTATTTTCATAAGTTTCTAATAGTAAATTCGCATTTTTCTTATAATTAAACTACATATTTACGGTTTTCAGATTTTTCCCTTGACATGTGCTGTAAGACGCTTCTTGCCAAATTTCATGATTCTAGGTCAACGGGAAGTACCCTATAGGTTTTGATTCCCTTGTGAAATCGCAAAATATGCGACATAAACGGTCATATCTTTTGATCGCGTTGACTTACAATTTTGACTTTGATTTTTTCACAGCTGAAAATTCAACTTGTTACCTCTACGCGTTCCTGAGAAAAATGGTCTTGACAGACAGACAGACGGACGGACAGACAGTCAGACAGACGGACAACAAAGTGATCCTATAAGGGTTCCGTTTTCGGTACGGAACCCTAAAAACGCGCCTGGGTAATACTAAAGAAACAGATCGATGAGTACCTCGAAAGCAATATCCTATCTGAACACAAATCGGGCTTCAGGAAAAATTGCTCGTATGAAACACCAATCCAAACTCTCATAGATAAGTGGAAATTGATAATTAATGAGAGGAAAATACTGGGAGTATTTTTTATGGACCTTAAGTGTGCATTTGGGACAATTGATAGAGAGGTTATTACAAAAACTAGAACATTATGGCATTGGAGGAACGGCCGGCGGAAGTGGTTTAGGCTTAAGGATCTATTGTCCGCAATAATGGAGACGGAATTCGAATTACCGCAAGGAACGGTTTTAGGCCCGAAACTATTCATGATATATATATATATATATATATATATATATATATATATATATATATATTATATATATATATATATATATATATATATATATATATATATATATATATATATATATAAACATATATATATATATATATATATATATATATATATATATATATATATATAAACGACCTGGTTAAAGCCTGTTCGAAGGTCTGCAGCGCAAAAATGTTTGCATCCGATACACTATTGTATATAGTAGGGGAGAGTAGTGCTGAGGTAGAAAGCAAACTGAATATAGCAGTCAGCGTAGTAGAAGAATGGATGAACAAGAACAAGTTAAATGCTGAGAAAATAAAGCTTATGTTAGTTAGAAGTACAAGAAAAGAGTGGAGAAGTAATACTACTGTGCTTGTAATGATGCCTAGGCGTAATCGACGATATACTTAGGTTTAGCGACCACTATGATTATATGTCAACGAAGACACGGAAGAAAATAAATAATCTAAATAGAATAGGAAATTATGCATCAGCTTATACCACGTGCACTATATACAAAAGAATCATAGCTGCTCATTTTGATTACTATGCGACGTTGCTATTCGACATGGGAGAAACACAGCTGAGTAGGTTGCAAACGGCGCAAAATCGAGCGATGAGAGTAATATTACAGAGTGATAGGTACACCAAGGTGGAACGGATGCTCCAAGCGGTGCAGTTTAGACTATAAGCTAGATATTTTTAAGTTACTGAATAGCATGATGCCGACAGAATTAAGCAATAGACTAGAATAAAAGGGGTTAGGTTGGGAAAGGCAAACTAGGCAAGCGGGAAATATTGTAGAATTTTTTTTATTGTAGAAACCGACAAAAAAAAAACTTTTTAGACGTTACTCAACGACCTGGAGGACAAAATCTCTGGAAAGAGACAATCTCAAAATCTTGCATAATTGCAACAAATTTTCAAACAGAGCCGCAATCCATTCGTTAATCTTCTTAACGAGCAAACCGACTTAATCTTTCGCAACTTTTTAATCTTGCTCAAGCGTCTCCAGATAATTACCAAATTGCAGAAAGACCCCTCTACCCGCCAAAAAACCCTTTGTATCAATACATTCTATCATCAATTTGTAATTCACTTCAAAATCACCTTTAACTGTATTATATAACTGCGAATAACAAGTATAGAATATTTTAATTTATGTTTAATAATATTTATTTTATCTAGAGATGTTTCATCTAGTTTATATACACTAGACTTGGTATTCAAGGTTTCATCTAGACTAAACTCTTAATAAAGATTAGTTTAGACCTTCAAGGTTTCATCTTTCATTAAAGTTCTGTACATTTACAAACATTTTATAGATATTAATTTTATACCATTTTATACATACAACATTAATTTTTATAAACGAAACTTTTCTTTTAACAAAACAAAAATACTAACTTATTAAAGCGGAATACAGCTTGAATATATAAATATATTCAACCTTTCCGAAGCTCTATAACACTATTGAGTCTTTTTAAGACTACAAAACAAATCTCATATTGAAAGACAACAGATATTTGCGTTATTTATTAGGTCTCAGTTCACTTTCGTGACACTCAACGAGAAACTAGATAAATAACATTGTTGTAAGATCAGATCTTTCTATTTAACCCTAAGTGAATAGTCTGCAGACGCGTTTCGAGATCTATCTCTCATCAGTGCAGCTTCGCTCTTTTAAATTATAAAATGGAATACGCTTACTTTATTTTCGAAAACCACATGTGTGTGGAAAGATCTGAACTTAAGTCTTAAAAAGACTTAATAATTATTATAGAGCTTCCTTCGGAAAGGTTGAATATATTTATATATTCAAGTTGTTAATAAGTTGGTATGATTATATCTATAATTAGTTTAGTTTCAACCTTATATTTTCAACCTTATATTTATAAAACAAAAATACTAAAATATTAAATTTTCAACGGATTTCGGTAATTTCGGGATAAAATGGGATTCCTTAATCCTGTTCCTAATAATAGAAAAGTCCATAAAGAAGTAAAGAGGGTGAAAAATAACAACACCGTCATAGTTGTTTTAATAATTTAAAGCTTTTGCTTTATTTGAAATGAAGAATAAATTATCCAGTTTTAAACAATACAAGAACTTTAATAACATATCCAAGATTACACTCAATTATATTATTATTTTTATTATTTAATGATTTATAAATTCTTGTTATTGTAACGTTATTGATACAGTTTACTAAAATACATTTTTTGTTGTTCCCATTTCCGATTGCTAATGAACCTTGATGCATTAGTGATATTTACCCGATAACGAATTACTTATTTACTATTTTTTCATATAATCGACACATAATTACTTGTTTGTTTACAATTCCCAAGATCTGCGCCGACTTCTAATCCTTACTTACATCAGTTACTGTTCACATCTTCACTTGCCAAGACAATTACCTCTCAGCATTTGAAGCTAAAACAGTGTTTCCAACTATAATCTGAAATTTTAAACTTCAGACTTATAGCTACACTAACGCATTTATTTATTTCAAAAGTGATTTTAGATAGACACAATTATTGTTAAGAAAGTTATTTTCTTATAGCCGTCGCCGGCGCCTATGCGCTGTTCTTCACCGGTCCCGGATTTCTTCCGCGGCGTCTCCCCGTACATACCGGATCGCGCCTCACCGTATATCGACCGTGGTACTCCGACTTACCATCAAGAACTGTATGGTCCTCCCAGCCGCGACTACGAATACGTTGGAGTACGCATGGAGCCTCCGCCGTTGCCCCAGAACTATGAGCCCGACGAGGAAGAGCAAGGTCCTTCGACCGCCGAAATCATCGCGAACCAATCGCAAGACTACATCGACGAGAAGTTGGCAGAGTATCAGATGACGATTCTACAGTTGCAAGGTAGGATTTTGTTATTTATAATTAATATAATTGGGATTGAAAATCACGATTAGGTAATTACGTTGTACTAAACGAGTCATCATTGAAGGGGGCAAGAAAATTAAGATTTTATTGGAAATGATAAAAAATGTTTAAAAATGCGGTTTGTTTATTTAAAACAGATAATTTACGTTGTAAAATTCCTACGGACTGCAGCTTTTCTCAGGATTTTTTTTCCGGCCGATTGAGAAAAATATTATATTGTGTATTACAAGTTTTAACACGTTCTGCCCCCGCAGCCGCAGGGGGCGGCTGTAAACGCGAATTAACAATTCTTTAGTTATTCCACAAAAACTTCTTTCCTCTTGCATGGCTTAACCGGAAAATATCGGGATATAAACGGGATTTTGGCTCGTGTGCTCGTGGCCCATGCGCAAGTTTCAAACAGTTTACTCCAGGTGCTAAAGAAACTAAAATCCGTATTGCATTTGAGGAGCATCCATTTTTCTTGCAGCATAGTTTGGCTGCCTCCCTGGCATGTCTTTTGACATTAGCCGGTGCGGCGAAAATTTCGTTTCTTCGGTCACATTTGTGGACGCGGTTTTCTCATTTGAAGGTGTCCAGGTCTCTAAATCGGTACGTTCGATGCGGAATGTTTGCGCTTCATGTCAATTTTATCGCAACTTGTGAAAAACGCGATTTGTTTCGACACGATTTGTAGGGATTCTAACTTGTCTGAAACCGCCTGTCGGATCGCTACCGGACCAGCGCCATTCGATTCGGCATTGTGTCTTTTAGTAATTTCACTATACCGTTTTACGGTATTAAGGTATAAACAATGTAAGGTATAACCGTTTTAAGGTATAAACAATGCATATGCATATAGATGTAATACATTTAATAATAACTAAGTGAAATAGAGGACCAAGGAGAGGACTTTCCACCAGCGAGGGAAGAAATCAAGAATGCCTTACGAAGTCGGAAAAACAAGAAGGCTAGTGGCGAAGACTCGATAACCGCAGAAATGTTGAACTGGGCGGAACCGGAAATCCTGGACGACTTACAACAAATATTGCAGAAAATATGGGAGACAGAGAAGATATCAGAACAATGGAAAACAGCGTTTATTCAACCCCTCCATAAGAAAGGAGACAAAAAGGACGGCAATAACTATAGAGGCGACTCCTTACTTCCAGTCGCCTATAAAATCCTCTCAAAAATACTCCTGGATAGAAAAATAGAGACCCTTGATAAACAACTTGGGGAGTACCAAGGAGGGTTCTTAAAAGGTCGCTCCTACGCAGAGCAGATCTTCAACTTGAAATTAATAATGCTGAGCTCCAAAAAATGGTAGGTAGTAGCTTTTTCAAAAAGGATTTTCGTTCGAGAAATTGGGGTGAAACCCGAGTTGGCAAACATAATCAAAGATACATTAACAGGAACAAAATCCAAAGTGAAGTTCATGGGAGAACTGTCCCGGTCGTTTGAAATCAAGACGGGTGTAAGACAAGGCGACTGACTTTCACCAACACTATTCAACAGCATCCTGGAAAAGATCGTACGAATGTGGAACTCAGAGCTTATAAATCAAGGAATAAACCCAATCTGCTTAAGGAGGGATAAATCAGGAGGGATTGACGTCAACTGTTTGGCATTTGCAGAGACTTTGCGATACTCTCGGAAAACCCAAAGGAAACGATCACTCAGATTAACTTTTTAGGAAAGATCGCCAGTAAGACGGGATTCAGGATCTCGATTGTAGATTGTAGATATGGTGCTGACGACTTGTACTGCGACCTTTATAGATCTATTTATAGATCTATCTATCTATATAATCTATAGAGGAGGAGGGTGGGTACAACCCTCCTCCTCTAAACGTTACTATACCATTTGGAGCGCCTTCTCTAGTCCTGAATTTAGGAACTTCAGGATCTGGGTGAGATTCAAGGACTACAACTCCTCCACGTTCAAGCAGTGTGCCCCGAGGTACATCTCTCTCTTGCGGAGCAGTGCTCCACAGTCTTTGAGCAGATGTCTAGGCCTGTTTTCTAAGTCTGCAGTGTCCCGTCAGGACTCCTATCAGAATTCTAAGCTTGTTCCTGTTTCGGATCTCGATAGAGAAAACTAAATTCATGATAAATGATGCACAAGGACCAAAATTACTTGAAACGGAGATAGGGGGGAGAGTAAAGAAATTTAAATATCTCGGTGAAACGATACAGGACAATGGTCGAGAGAAAGCTGAGGTAGAGAGCATATGGGCTTACAAAAAAATATCTATAACAAGAAACACATTTCCTGGAACGACAAAATAAAGCACTACGGCACTATAGTCAAAACAGAATGCCTGTACGCCTGTGAATGCCTTTCAATGAACTACAGGCTAGAGAAGTTGGAGGTCCTGGAAAAGAGAATCCTTCGGAAAATCATGGACCCAATCCAGACGGAAACCGGATGGAAACTTTGGAGTAACGTCGAAGTCTACCAGAATGTAGAAAAAATCTCTGCGATCATGAGGAAACGGAGGGTAATATTTCTTGTGCACAAATACAGATTAGACAAATCCAGATTAACTTAGCAGTTATTTGACTACTTCTAGAATAAAAAAACAACTACATCGTGGATTAAAGAAACTCGGAAAGATCTTGAAAGATCTAACATCCCAGAGGCCGAAATGTTCGAAACGGTATACACAATTTGGAAAGGTTTCATGACGATAGACGAGCTACAAAGGCTGGAAGATGTTGTACGGCCGAACAACGGCAGCAGCACAGCGATCGTATGAAGGAGTACTGGAGGCAGAGGAAATTACAACTAAAATAGTGAAATTGTAGCGTGATCCTAGTGGTCAATTCGCAAGTAAAAAAAGAAAAACTAAATGAAATGTGTCAATAGTTTCTATCCTTGCGTATGTGGGTTTCTTTATCCTCTCATAATATTCCTCCATGTTGTACGGTTGTCTAAAATTAATTTGCAAACTTGATTCTTAAAAATGTAGACATTAGCCTTTTATCCTTTGGGAGTTGGTTTAATTTCACATTGGAGACCTCTTCGTCCTTTTTCGGTCATGGTTCGATGTCTAAAATTAATTTGCAAATTTGTTACTTAAAAATGTATTCATTAGTAGGGTTATACAAAAACCGACTTTTTGAAAAACCGGTTTTCGAATTCCTGATTTTCAAAAAAACGGTTTTAGCCGGTTTTCGAATTTTTGTCAAAAAAAAAATAACAAATCTTTTCAGCTTTGAGTGTCTTTGGATTTTTTTGGATTCTGGAAGTCTTTATTCAGAGTCTTCAAGAAAGTTATGAATGGATATTTCCATGTCTTCCTTTAACAGGTTGACTGCCATGTGCGACACATATGGTACGAATCTTCTATGATACTATTTGATATATATATATATATATATATATATATATATATATATATATATATATATATATATAATTCCTGCTTTGTGAGTAACTGCTGTGGAACACAATTCGATTGAAATTCAAATGTGCCGTGTGCCAGTGCAGTGGCTCACTTCGTTTGTTGTTGGTTTAGAGTGTGCCCCCCATCTGGTACTCAAAAACTTTTTGGGAATGCTCGTAAAAAACATGTAGCGGCCAACCTGTTAAAAAAGCGTTACGGGGTGAGTAGTTTCCTTGATTTGCTCTTCATCAGAATCGGTTTCCACATAAGAATTTTGAAATAT
This sequence comes from Phosphuga atrata, assembly GCA_944588485.1. Classification (NCBI taxonomy): domain Eukaryota; kingdom Metazoa; phylum Arthropoda; class Insecta; order Coleoptera; family Silphidae; genus Phosphuga; species Phosphuga atrata. The sequence continues at coordinate 58,980,298 of OX155899.1, forward strand.
TCTAGACAATATCTTTCAAGATAACCAAATAAGTTCGGTTTTTGAAGCTAAAGAAAGTCCACTAGATTTCTTTGCTGAAATGGAAATGTTTTGTGGATTTTGCAAATTCAGCAAAAGAGTTACCAATTCCACTTGTGGAAGTACTTTCTTGAATTCGTTCTTTTAAAGCATAAAATAATTCCAAACTTATTTCAAATTTGTTTAAACTTTTTAGTTCATTTAACAGAAATTCAAATATATGTCATATAATAAACTCTATGCACAAGCACTGGCCAACGCAACTCGTTGAATAGAATGAATAACAAATCAAATAAGAAAAACTTTTTTTTAAACCGGTTTTCTTAATTTAAAAACCGCTTTTCAAATTGGGTTATTGAATAAAAAAAAATTATCGATTTTTTGGATGTATTTTAAAACCTTATTATAAATAATTTGGAAGTGCGAAGCGAAAAAGTTAAAAAAAGAATAATTCAATTGATTATAAACAATTTAAAAGTGATAAAATTTTGAAAAAAAATAACGTGACTCCAAACGCGCAATAATTTGTACGTGAAGTCGAAAGGGTGAAACTTCATTCTTACATTCAAACATAAACAAACATTCTTTTTAAAATCGTCGTTTTGGAATTTTTTCGACGCATTGTTTAAAACCATTGGTTTTGACGTATAACAATGTGGGACATTTAAAAACATTTTTTGAGTTCTTTTTATAGTACCCACTCCTACACGTTGTACGAAACAAGCACGATAACTTTTAATATTTGACTTTTAATATTTGACATATTTGACATGTCTACTACAACTACTGTGTCAACAAAGTCAGGAGCATAGAAAGTACATATTTTTCGTCACAACGGTACATTTGTGCGTTTTCGGTACCGAGTTTAAAAATATATTTTCAATTTGTTATAACTTTTTAATTACAACGAAAAAAATAAAACAACAAAGAGTTTTGTCATAAAACTTATATATGAGCTTTCGATTTATGACGAAAAAAAAATTGATTCAAATACCCAATTGTAACCAATTTTCTTTAAAAACCGGTTTTTTAAAACCGGGTTTGAAAAATGGCAAACCGGCAAACCCTAAGCATTAGCCTTATTTTCAGTGACGGATTATCCATATGGCAAATAAGGCACGTGCCTAGGGGCGCGAAATTACAAAGGGGCGTGCCGGCGCGCATGTAAGTTTTTAAACGGTAATAACCTTACTTACATTAAATAAAAATGCCGACTTTGTATAAAGTTTCCGAAGCGCGCACGTCTACATGACTTTATCTAGTGACAATTAACTCTTAGGGTCAGTTCTAGGGGTTTTCTGAGACTTTCTGAAATCGTTATATTGAGGTTCGTTATACTAAGCTTTCAGAGTATTATTTATAATACCTCATGATCACCTGAGGGATCGTTTAATTCATTATATTTTGTTATCTATCTGGTAGAGGTATGATTCATGACACGCTGGGGAATAAAAAACGAAATTACTTTCCGAACAATCCAATAAAATTTTCAGAATGCCCTTTAAAATAAAAGAAAATGAATTATTATTTCAAGAATATTTTAAATAAACGAAAACGCTTTCTTTTTTCTTAACAATATTTACGACATACATTCCTGAAAATTATTGCTTGTTGATTGATTCAAGCGTCTTTTATTAGGCATTAACGCGGTCGTTCCAGATAACATGAAACTGGTTTATTAGATTTTACGAGTGTTTGTTCGAGTGAGTTGCATTTAGCCAGGGTGCTAATTTTACACTACTTGCACTCAATTCCCTTTGATCTCTAGTGCATTGAAGTCTTTGATAATAATAAATTACTAAATATCCTATACAGTTAATTATACACAATATATATTTTAGATGATACTTAAGATGAGTATGTGGATTAGTTATTTATAAAGCGTTAAAACTTAAGAATATGTATTTTGTATATCTTCTATTGTTTTCTGGACCTACTACCCGACGAAAAACAATTTTTAGATCTGTACCTCTCAATATAATTTAATAATGTTAAACGTTCCATATCTGCTACATAGATATATGTTACCCACCAAATTATTTTGTTAATATTTTATTAACTTTAATTTTTTCATCAACTGTAGTATTATATACTGCATTAATATCTGAATTACTTCAAATCAAAACAAGTTCTTGACTTGAAGATTCAATATTTTTTTTTAAATCCTAAGCAAATCCCATCAGTATTTTTAAACGAATACAAATATTGAAATAACCTAATGGATCTTCTAAATTGTAAGTATCAATTAGGGTGTATACAAAAACCGACTTTTTGAAAAACCGGTTTTCGAATTCCAAATTTCCAGAAAACCGGTTTAGCCGGTTTTTGAATTTTTGTTGAAAAAAAATGCAATAGCGAAAAATAATTTTTCTACTGATATATGTGAAAATGGTAATTTTTCCACGGCTTACCCTACATGAAAGTGACATTTTTTCATTCTAGAAATGAAAATATTTTCACATCTAGAGATGAAAATGAGCATTTTAAATTTATGATTTTCTCGATTAAAACACTAAATTAACCTAATTTGCATGGGCTTTCTTATTAATTACTTCAATTTCAATGGAATATTTTATGTATAAACCTAAAACGAGCTTGAAACTATTTAAAAAACCGAAATAAAATTAGGACATTTGACTTGAAAAGTATTAACTTCCATGAGAATGCAACATGTTACCATAGAAACGACCAAACCAGCAATTGAATTTGTATTGAAAGTTCACTTCGAATTGGATTTAGTAAAGTCGAATTATAGATTCTGTAACCGAAATCAGTAGAAAAAATTGCATTTACTACTCGAGATGAAAGCGTTTTTTTTGGGGTTCGGTGTGATTGCTAACTCGCTGGCGCTAGTGAGCAAACTTTCACCTCACCAAAAAAACGCCACTTTCATCTCTTGCTGTAAAATATACTATTATTTTATTTATACAAAATAACAAAAACCGAAATCAATATCAAAGTCAAAATTTAAAAAATAAGGATTACACATTACTTACACAATATAATGAAAACTCAAACAAAAATTTCAGCTTTCAAATTTATTTGTAAGTTTTTCTCCAGGGTCTTCAAGAAACTTATGGATTTTTTCCATGGCTTCCTTTAAAATGTATTACTTTGATGAGTAGTTTCTTCGATTTGCTCTTTATAAGAATCGGTTTCCGCATAATAATTTAGAAATATTCCAGACCATCTCTCCAGATAACTTAATAATTTCGGTTTTTGAAGCTAAAGAAATTCAATAGAAAATACACAGAAAATATACACTAAATTTCTTTGCTGAACTGAATATGTTTTGTGAATTTTGCAAATACAGAAAAAGAATTGCTAATTCTCCTTGTCGTCTTTCTTGAATTCGGTCTTCTAAACATATCTATTTCAAACTTATTTCTTGTGTTTAACTTTTAGTACATTTAAGAGAATTTCAAATATAACTTCACTTGTTAACATGCACAATGCACAAGCACTGGTCAATGCAACTCGTTGCATAGAATGAATAGCAAATCAAATAAGATAAAAAAATATTTTTACCTACCAATTTAATTTCTGTAAAACCGGTTTCCTTAATTTAAAAACCGGTTTTTAAATGTGACAAATTTTCTTTAAAAACCGGTTATTTTAAACCGGGTTTGATAAACCGTCAAACCCTAGTATCAATCATCCAACCAGCATTAATCAACATATTTTTATCAGTCTTACTACATGAAACATACACCTTCATTATTGTTGTAATACCAGGATTTCTGATACAATCAATAACTTCTCCACCAATCTCATATCGAATCTCTTCAAATAAATGTGCGAATCCATTATTAAGAAAAATAGCAGTAGTCGTAGCAGTAGTCAAACGACTCTCTATGTAAATATAACTTTCAGATGGTAAAGTGTAAATATCCTGTTGTTGAATAGGAATTCTAATTTCATTGTTATTATTGAATGAAGTTGACGCGTATGAAAGGTGTGAATATTTTTCAGCATTTTTAATGGAATTGTCAAAAAATGCCTTTTCTCCAACGTTTGATATAGACATCTCTAAGTTTTAAACCAAGCTATTTTAAAGTAAAAATTGAGGGTTTTCAGGTGTTAACCGTATTATAGCTTTTGTATTTATTTCAATCACTTTACTTGCTTCATTGCTTTTGTTGTTATTGGAGTAATCGTTTATTATATTATAATATGATTAATAATAATATTATATTTATTAAGGGTTTACACGATTTTGAATTGTTTTTTGATAAAATTCAGTTTCATTTAAAATTAGTTTTTGGAGAGTTTTTGAAATATTCCTTCCCTATTAAAAAAGCCATAAATTAGCGTTTGTAAAAAATGTTTATTGTTCTTGTGCCAAGCGGATTTTATGATTTTTTTTATCTAGTTGGCACAATTATTAGTGATAGATTAATTACTGTAACTAGAAAATGGGCCTCTAAAGTTTATAATTAGACGTAATTATAAATAAAAGTTTACACTGTGTTGCTCTTTTCGCTATCCAAGGAAACTTGGTTAAGCAATGATAGATTCAAAGTAGAAAATGTAAGTCTTTGTATCAATAAAAATCGGTTTAAAGAGATATTTCGCTCAATCGCCCAATCTGCCTACTAGACACCATCGGCAAGCTCTTCGGCAAACTATCAACATTTCAGTATGAGTTCCGAGAGAGAAGGCCGACAACTCACGCCATACCGGAGGTGATGAAAATTGCCCGTTGTGCTAACCTAGTAAGAAGAAGACACAGAAAGATATGCTTAGCGATCGCGCTAGATGTAAAAAATTCATTCAATACTGTGCCTTGGCGGAAAATCGTGAACGCACTTAGACGGAAAAGGGTCTCTGCCCATTTAATTGATTTAATCAAAAGCTATTTTACGGACAGGACACTAAAAATACTTGAAAAAATAAGGCCGGTGTCTTGCGGTGTTCCCCTGGGGTCGGTTCTCGGGCCGCTGTTGTGGAACATCCTATACGATGGCGCCATGGACCTGGTAAAAACGAGCGAACTGAGAGACTGTAGACTGATCGCATTTGCCCACGACCTAATCGTGGTGTCAGTTGACACAAACGGGAAGGCTGTGGTAGCGAGGGCCGAATCTACATATAATAGTTTTTTGAAGTAATGACAAGATATTTTACATATTTTTTAAGAATTTTTAAAAAAACGTCAATCAAAAAATTCAATAAAACGATAATTTTCGTTATTTAAGAGTTAAACAAACTTTACAATTATAAGAAAAAATAAGTATAAAACTAGAAAATATAACCGGTTTGTCTGAAAAGTAGAAAATATAACCGGTTTGTCAGTTTACCCACTTTTCTTTCAACAATTTGTTAAAATTTCAGATATTTCTTTTATAGAATCCCTAGTAGAAATTGAACAAAGTAGGGACTTGGCCGGGCGTAGAATGAAGTGCCCGATGTAGAATGTAATGCACTAATGCATGTAGAAGGCTTCTGTACGGTTGATTGAAAATTTTGTTTGTTCCTATCCCCATGCAATTGAAAATATGCTTCGTCACTCATAATTATTATGCAGAGAAAATTATTCCCTCTGCCCAAAATCCATCGACTGAATACTAAACATGAGTTTCGGTCTATTGAAACAAGTTTTTGCCATTTGTAAGGTCGAAAGAGTAAATCTTTCTTTAAAGTTGTTCTAATGGACTTGTGAAAACTTCGCACCGATTGATTGGAATTTTATTCAGTTCTGTTCTCACTTGCAAAGTATTTACTTCTGTTCTGAACTTGCAAAGTATTTGCTTCTGTTCTAGCAATTTTTTTTCTCTCTGTAAGTTTAGTATCCTTAAGAGAACCAGTTGTGTAGTGACAGACCTAACTTGTTGTTAGCCTAAATTTATTCAAACTAAATTTGCGCGCTAGAAACCTAGTTTTAATAAATTTAGGCTAACAATAAGTTAGGTTATTATTCTAATAGGTTATTATTCTACCTTAGATTTTTGTTAACTGTGTGCAAAACAGGATGAGTTAAAAAAGTCTAAAAACTTAAACCTAAAGTCCTTAAAAGATCAGGTTTTCAATACCTTTGAGAATTATTGTTCTAGTTTAACATTTGAGGTAGTGATAGACCGACAAACTTAGCCTAAATTTATTCAAACTAGATTTGCAGCGTCTTGGATTTTCGTTCACTGTGGTCAAAACAGGACGAGTTTAAAAAATCTAAAATCCTAAAATCGTCCTTAAAAGATCAAGTTTTCAATACCTTTGAGAATTTTTGTTCTAGTTTGACATTTGAGGTAGTGATAAACCGACAAACTTATTCAAACTAGATTTGCAGCGTCTTAGATTTTCGTTCACTGTGGTCAAAACAGGACGAGTTTAAAAAATCTTAAAACCTAAAATCGTCCTTAAAAGATCAAGTTCTCAATACCTTTGAGAATATTTGTTCTAGTTTGACATTTGAGGTAGTGATAGACCGACAAACTTAGCCTAAATTTATTCAAACTAAATTTGCAGCGTCTTGGATTTTCGTTCACTGTGGTCAAAACAGGACGAGTTTAAAAAATCTAAAATCCTAAAATCGTCCTTAAAAGATCAAGTTTTCAATACCTTTGAGAATTTTTGTTCTAGTTTGACATTTGAGGTAGTGATAAACCGACAAACTTATTCAAACTAGATTTGCAGCGTCTTAGATTTTAGTTCATTGTGGTCAAAACAGGACGAGTATAAAAAATCTAAAAGCCTAAAATCGTCCTTAAAAGATCAAGTTTTCAATACATTTGAGAATTTTTGTTCTAGTTTGACATTTGAGGTAGTGATAGACCGACAAACTTAGCCTAAATTTATTCAAACCAGATTTGCAGCGTCGTAGATTTTCGTTGACTGTGGTCAAAACAGGACGAGTTTAAAAAATCTTGAAACCTAAAATCGCCCTTAAAAGATCAAGTTCTCAATACCTTTGAGAATGTTTGTTCTAGTTTGACATTTGAGGTAGTGATAGACCGACAAACTTAGCCTAAATTTATTAAAACTAGATTTGCAGCGTCTTAGATTTTCGTTGACTGTGGTCAAAACAGGACGAGTTTAAAAAAATCTTGAAACCCAAAATCGCCCTTAAAAGATCAAGTTCTCAATACCTTTGAGAATGTTTGTTCTAGTTTGACATTTGAGGTAGTGATAGACCGACAAACTTAGCCTAAATTTATTCAAACTAAATTTGCAGAGTCTTGGATTTTCGTTCACTGTGGTCAAAACAGGACGAGTTTAAAAAATCTTAAAACCTAAAATCGTCCTTAAAAGATCAAGTTTTCAATACCTTTGAGAATTTTTGTTCTAGTTTGACATTTGAGGTAGTGATAAACTTATTCAAACTAGATTTGCAGCGTCTTAGATTTTCGTTCACTGTGGTCAAAACAGGACGAGTATAAAAAATCTAAAAGATTAAAATCGTCTTTAAAAGATCAAGTTTTCAATACATTTGAGAATGTTTGTTCTAGTTTGACATTTGAGGTAGTGAAAGACCGACAAACTTAAATTTATTCAAACTAGATTTGCAGCGCCTTTGATTTTCGTTCACTGTGGGTAACACAGGAGATGTTTCAACAATCTAATAACCTCAAAATGTTCTTAAAAGATCAAGTTTTTAATGTATTGAAGAATTGTTCTTCAAGTTTGACATTTGAGTTAGTGACAGACCAACAAACTTAGCCTAAACGTATTCAAACTTTGTAGCGATTTGTAGCGTCTTAGATTTTCGTTCACTGTGGGCAAAACAAGACGAGTCTCACAAATCCAAGAACCACAAATTTTACCTAAAAGATCAGGTTTTTAATATCTTCAAGAATTTTTGTTCTGGTTTGACATTTAGTCAATTTCAACATTTTAGGTAGTGATAGACCGACAAACTTATTCAAACAAAGCTTAAATTTATTCAAACCAGATTTTCAACGTCTTAGATTTTCGTACACTGTGTGCAAAAAAGGACGTTCCAAAGGAGTTCCAAAAATCTAAGAGCCACAAATTGTTTCTAAAAGAACAAGTTTTCAATATATTCAAGAATTTTTGTTCTAGATTGACATTTGAGGTAGTGACAGACCGACACACTTAGACTAAATTTATTCAAACTAGATTTGCATCGCCTTAGGTTTTCACCTATCTTGCAAATGTCCTGCAATTTGGCGGTGCCGGTAAATTAAACTGTTGTCGAAGCCACCGCTGAGTTTCAGTAATGGAGCTCGATCTAATAAAATGCTCTATTCGTTCAATCGGCCACCGTTCCATATTCAAAAATAACTTTCACTGAATAACTTTCACTGAAAGGTTCACTGAATATTAGACAGATTAAATTATATCAAATAAATCATTACTTCTTTTTGTTTTTATTAAGTAAAAACAGGACACTCTTAATTTGTCACCCTTTATAACAACTTTTTAATACCTATTAACATATGTGCATTTTAAGTTTGCAAATAGTTATAAATACAAAAGGCGGAGTATATTTGGAAATTACGTTACGAAAGCCAAACCAACGACAATTTCTAAGAAATATCAAATTTACTCTCAAGTTACTCAATATATTTATCACGATTATATTTGGCATCGAATAATTTAGACGGTCTCGTATCGGTTTACTATATTAATAATAGAATTACAACATTTGTACAAGAGTATTACATTTACCTATGAGCAATACATGTCGACAATCAATACCAGTGCTTACTAATTATTCAAACTATATTTTCTCCTGCCTTTCTGAAGCGATTACTTGGAATATAATTTATCTAACACAAACTACTGGTTAATTCAAAATTAATTATAATTATAATATAATTATAAAATAATTGATTATATTATGATTGTGACAATTAGAAACATTTAATTACACCCACATTTTTATACGCAAAATAAATTGTAAAATATTTAAATTGTTTGACTTAATGCCAACTCGCCAAATAAAATTTCAGAATCTCATAAATGATAGTCTGTTAATTTACTTAATCAACCTTTCATAATTTATTAAATCCATCTTCTTAGTTTTTATTGACAAATATCTCGCGAACGAAAATCAATTTCCACTGGACGTCCCAGAATAATCGCTACGTCTCGTCGATCTATAACTGTGTCACTGATCTATTTTTATTAGATTAACCCGTACACACATTTACTAAATTAAATATCGACTATTTATAGATCATCCACTCAACAAAAGCTGCTCAAAATATTAATGGAATAACCTAATAATATATATTTGTTTAAATATAATTCTTTATTAAATATCAATATTCTATTATACCAACATCATACTCAAATGCCTTCATCTTCAGCGAGGTTATCATTGTGTTCTAAAGTATCTTCGAATTCATCCATAGCATCCTCTACGTCTATTAAAACTCCTTCACTGTGCGTAGACTCGTCCAGAAGCTGGTGTTCTTCACTTAAATTCAGGCTGGTCCTAGGCGCAGGTTAAGGGAGCTTGTCAAAAGCTTTACCTCTATCAACCTGAACAACCTCTTCCTCCATATATTTATCTTTGGTTTTTAACTCAACATCAATTTGATCCTTAAACGCATTCTTTTCTTTCTCGCTCAAATCCTCCAGAAGGACTGAAATCCCCACCAGCTCTAATTCTATTCTCTCTTGCAAGTTTATAATTTTCTTCAGAGTGTTGGCACACCTCGTCTTAATGTTTTCTACTTTGTCAGTGCTTAGTTCCTTTAAAATATTTAGTATGTATTTAATGAGTAGCATCAATGTAGTAACTTGATAGTTTTCCTCGTTTTGAACTTTTGAAATATCAGGTGTTTCGTGTTCGCGCAACAACGTTATAGTGTCGTCGGCGTAAGTTTTAATGCACTCGCTGAATTCATAGTTGAACTTTCTATTGAGGTCAGTTACCCATTTCTCCTGTAATTGCAGTTTGAAACGCTCGTTCAAGTAATTCAGTTTGTATAAATCTGCTGGATTGCTTGTAAGCGCCAGAAGGTTTTGTTGGACGGTGGGTTCGAAAATTTCGTCGAAGCAGAAAAACAGAACCATTCGGTACAGATAACTGGCATGTAATCGTGCATAAAAGACTTTGTGTAAAATGTATTGCTTTGACCAATTCATGCCAAATTTATTGATGAGTATTGGTAGGATTAAGGGCGTGATTCTTCGTACGCTGAAGACGGTGTCGCTTAATAATTTATGGTAAAATGGTATGATGCTTTTAGCAAAATAGTCTTTGTGGGAGTATTTTGCGAAGATGCGAATTGTTATTATTAGCTGCCTCCTTGCACGCCACTTCGAAGAGGGTAGAGCCAATAAATCAAACAGTATTTTCTCGACCTCGTTCCCTAATCCGTCGAGGCCAACGATGGATATTATTGAGTTTAAATTTGATACGTACTCTTCTAGCATTTTATCAGCGTCCGCGTTAATCGATAATAAAACTATTGGTAGCAAATGATTCTTCAAACCGTCCACACTGATTACTTTGTACATCTGTCGGAACTCTCTAGCCATGGCCGCTTTTACCTCTTCATCTCCTTCCTTTGATAACTGGGCTATTAAAGGTATAACTTGTTCGGACATTAATTCGTCCAAGTTTTCCGCGTTCATTTTCTTCAAGGTTTTCGAAACTTGGACTATAGTTCCAGCCATGATTTCCCTTATGATTTGTTCCGAATCCTTCGTCAGATACGTCAGCATCATCAAACAAAACGAAACGTTCTTTTAACCGACAATTTTTTGTAAGTCTAACAATTTGGCTGCGATTTCTTTCTGAACCCTCCACCGGTCGGTAGAGATTTTCGAGTAATTTAGAAGGTGTCGTATCGACTGACTCTATTAATATTAGAATTACAACATTTCTACAAGAGCATTACATTTAACTATGAGCAATTTATGTTGACATTAAATTCCAGTGCTTAGTAATTTTTCATATTATATTTTGTCCTGACTTTCTGAAGCGATTATTTCGAATATGATTTATCTAACACAAACTACTGGTTAATTCATTAAAATTAATTATAAGGTAATTATAAAATAATTGATTATATTCTGATTGTGACAATTTGAAACATTTTGTTGCACCCGCATTTTTATACGCAAAATAAATTGTAAAATACTTTAGTTGTTTTGACTAAATGTCAACTTGCCAAATAACATTTCAGAACCTCTTATAAATGATAGTCCGTTTATTGTGCTAACGGTTTTCCTTTCAAATTTACTTAATCAACCTATCATAATTTATTAAATCCATCTTCTTAGTTTTTATTGACAAAAATCTCGCGAACGAAAATCAATTTTCACTGGACGTCCCAGAATAATCGCTACGTCTCGTCGATCTATAACTGTGTCACTGATCTATTTTTATTAGATTAACCCGTACACACATTTACTAAATTAAATATCGACTATTTATAGATCATACACTCAACATACGCTGCTCAAAATATTAATGGAATAACCTAATAATATATATTTGTTTAAATATTGTTCTTTATTAAACATCAATATTCTATTATACAAACATCATACACAAACGCCTTCATTTTCAGCGAGGTTATCATTGTGTTCCGAAGTATCTTCGAATTCATCCATAGCATCCTCTACGTCTATTAAAACTCCTTCACTGTGTGTAGATTCGTCGAGAAGCTGGTGTTCTTCACTTAAATTCAGGCTGGTCCTTGGCTTAGGTTCTGGGAGCTTGTCAAAAGCTTTGCCTCTATCAACCTGATCTGAAGGAAGAGGAGGAACCTCTTCCTCCATATATTTATCTTTGGTATTTAACTCAACATCAATTTGATCCTTAAACGCATTCTTTTCTTTCTCGCTCAAATCCTCCAGAAGAACTGAAATCCCCACCAGCTCTAATTCTATTCTCTCTTGCAAGTTTATAATTTTCTTTCGTGTTGGCACACCTCGTCTTAATGTTTTCTACTTTGTCAGTGCTTAGTTCCTTTAAAATATTTAGCACGTATTTAATTAGTAGGATCAATATAGGAACTTGATAGTTTTCCTCGTTTTGAACTTTTGAAATATCAGGTGTTTCGTGTTCTCGCAACAACGTTATAGTGCCGTCGGCGTAAGTTTTAATGATCTCGGTGAATTCGTAGTTGAACTTTCTATTGAGATCAGTTACCCATTTCTCCTGTTATTGCAGTTTTAAACGCTCGTTCAAGTAATTCAGTTTGTATAAATCTTCTGGATTGCTTGAAAGCGCCAGAAGGTTTTGTTGGACGGTGGGTTCGATAATTTCGTCGAAGCAGAAAAACAAAACCATTCGGTACAGATTACTCGCATGTAATCGTGCATGAAAGACTTTCTGTAAAATGTATTGCTTCGTCCATTTCATGCCAAATTTATTGATTAGTATTGGTTAGGATTAATGGCGTGATTCTTCGTACGCTGATGACGGTGTCGCTTAATAGTTTATGGTAAAATGGTATGATGCTTTTAGCAAAATAGTCTTTGTGGGAGTATTTTGCGATGATGCGGATTGTTATTATTAGCTGCCTCCTTGCACGCCACTTCGAAGAGGGTAGAGCCAATAAATCAAACATTATTTTCTCGACCTCGTTCCCTAATCCGTCGAGGCCAACGATGGATATTATTGAGTTTAAATTTGATACGTACTCGTCTAGGATTTTATCAGCATCCGCGTTAATCGATAATAAAACTATTGGTAGCAAATGATTCTTCAAACCGTCCACACTGATTACTTTGTACATCTGTCGGAACTCTCTAGCCATGGCCGCTTTTACCTCTTCATTTCCGTCCTTTGATAACTGGACTATTAAATGTATAACTTGTTCGGACATTAATTCGTCCAAGTTTTCCGCGTTCATTTCCTTCAAGGTTTTCGAAACTTGGACTATAGTTCCAGCCATGATTTCCCTTATGATTTGTTCCGAATCCTTCGTCAGATACTTCAGCATCATCAAACAAAACGAAACGTTCTTTAAACCGACAATTTTTTGTAAGTCTAACAATTTGGCTGCGATTTCTTTCTGAACCCTCCACCGGTCGGTAGAGATTTTCATGTAATTTATAAGGTGTCGTATCGACTTGCTCTATTAATAATAGAATTAAAACATTTGTACAAGAGCATTACATTTAACTATGAGCAATTCATGTTGTATTCAAACTATATTTTCTCCTGACTTTCTGAAGCGATTATTTCGAAAATAATTTATCTTACACAAACTACTGTTTCATTCATTAAATTTAATTATAATATAATTATAAAATAATTGATTATATTTGGATTCTGATAATTTTAAATATTTAATTACATTTTTAGACGCAAGATAAATTCTAAAATGTTTTAGTTGTTTTGCTGGTCAACTTAATGCCAACTTGCCAAGTAGCATTTCCGAACCTCTTATAAATGATAGTCTGTTTATTGTGCTAACGGATTTCCTCTCAAATTTACTTAATTAACCTTTCATAATTTATTAAATCCATCTTGTTGGTTTTTATTGACAAATATCTCCCGAGCGATAATCAATTTTGACTGGATGTACCAGAATAATCGCTACGTCTCGTCGATCTATAACTATGTAACTGATCTATTTTTATTAGATTAATCCGTACACACATTTACTAAATTAATTATCGCTTATTTATAGATCATCTACTCAAAAAACGCTACTCAATATATTAATTTAATAACCCAATAATATGTATTTGTTTAAATAAATTTCTTTATTAAATATCAATATTCTATTATACAAACATCATACACAAACGCCTTCATCTTCAGCGAGGTTATCATTGTGTTCTAAAGTATCTTCGAATTCATCCATAGCATCCTCTACGTCTATTAAAACTCCTTCACTGTGCGTAGACTCGTCCAGAAGCTGGTGTTCTTCACTTAAATTCAGGCTGGTCCTAGGCGTAGGTTCTGGGAGCTTGTCAAAAGGTTTGCCTCTATCAACCTGAACGACCTCTTCCTCCATATATTTATCTTTGGTATTTAACTCAACATCAATTTGATCCTTAAACGCATTCTTTTCTTCCTCGGTCAAATCCTCCAGAAGGACTGAAATCCCCACCAGCTCTAATTCTATTCTCTCTTGCAAGTTTATAATTTTCTTCAGAGTGTTGGCACACCTCGTCTTAATGTTTTCTACTTTGTCAGTGCTTAGTTCCTTTAAAATATTTAGTATGTATTTAATGAGTAGGATCAATGTAGTAACTTGATAGTTTTCCTCGTTTTGAACTTTTGAAATATCAGGTGTTTCGTGTTCGCCCAACAAGGTTATAGTGTCGTCGGCGTAAGTTTTAATGCACTCGCTGAATTCATAGTTGAACTTTCTATTGAGGTCAGTTACCCATTTCTCCTGTAATTGCAGTTTTAAACGCTCGTTCAAGTAATTAAGTTTGTATAAATCTTCTGGATTGCTTGTAAGCGCCAGAAGGTTTTGTTGGACGGTGGGTTCGATAATTTCGTCGAAGCAGAAGAACAAAACCATTCGGTACAGATAACTCGCATGTAATCGTGCATAAAAGACTTTGTGTAAAATGTATTGCTTCGACCAATTCATGCCAAATTTATTGATGAGTATTGGTAGGATTAATGGCGTGATTCTTCGTACGCTGAAGACCGTGTCGCTTAATAATTTATGGTAAAATGGTATGATGCTTTTAGCAAAATAGTCTTTGTGGGAGTATTTTGCGATGATGCGGATTGTTATTATTAGCTGCCTCCTTGCACGCCATTTCGAAGAGGGTAGAGCCAATAAATCAAACATTATTTTCTCGACCTCGTTCCCTAATCCGTCGAGGCCAACGATGGATATTATTGAGTTTAAATTTGATACGTACTCTTCTAGGATTTTATCAGCATCCGCGTTAATCGATAATAAAACTATTGGTAGCAAATGATTCTTCAAACCGTCCACACTGATTACTTTGTACATCTGTCGGAACTCTCTAGCCATGGCCGCTTTTACTTCTTCATTTCCATCCTTTGATAACTGGGCTATTAAAGGTATAACTTGTTCGTACATTAATTCGTCCAAGTTTTCCGCGTTCATTTCCTTCAAGGTTTTCGAAACTTGGACTATAGTTCCAGCCATTATTTCCCTTATGATTTGTTCCGAATCCTTCGTCAGATACTTCAGCATCATCAAACAAAACGAAACGTTCTTTAAACCGACAATTTTTTGGATGTCCACCATTTTGGCTGCGATTTCTTTCCGAACCCTCCAGGATTCATCCGCTAGAATTAACATGCAAATTCATTTGATTTTAAAAGCATCAAAAACTTACTTGTAGAGTGTTGCAAAGCACCTATTATATACGTTTCTATTTGCTGCTCGTCCAATAACGGTGTTAGCGCCAGTGCCATGTCCACTGATATAACCCTAATTGCTTCCTTAAATATGTTAATGATTTTAGTTTAATTAATACTTTTGGGTATGTTATTGAAAAAGAAACTTACTTGGTCATTGACTGACCAGCTTTTAAATCTCGGTAATATTTCATCAACGATTATTTCAGTTTCGAATAAAGGAATCAACTCGTTCAAACTGCTTGCAAACGCTCTTCTAATCATTGAATTGTCGTCATCACAAAACGTGAATACAGTTTTCATCACATAAGCTTTCACGTCTTCATTCCCTCTTTCATACAAATCCTATAAAAAAGTTATTTTAATTTAAAAGTTATTTTAATTATAGGGTTTAATGAGTTTAGGATATTTGGTAATTACCTTAAGGAGTCCTGCGGCAGTGCACTTGGTTGTAAACCAATCCGATTTGATTAATCGATCGGTTAATTGGAATATTTCTGCATTGATTGTTGCATCGTCTAGATGTTGGCAGATCAAGCGAATGGCTTGGATTACCGAAGTTCTGATCACAGCCTCTTCCGAGGAAGCGAAGCTTTCGTAAATATCGATGAACTGAAATCCGTGCTGCCACCCCCCGAGGAATTCAATGATCTTTTCTAATTCTTGCAACAAATGTAACTGAATCTCGTCGTACATGTGCAATTCCGGAGCCAATTTTCTCAGACATGGTACCAATTTTTCCCTCGTCGATGTTTCGCCGAGGGCTATCGCTATCGTTGCTGACTTTTTTACAACTTCAATTTTTTTCTGGAATAAACAATTTAATGAATAGATCTTTATCGTGTTTAATTGGATTAATATCTTATCAATTATAGGTAATCGATAAAATACCATATAGCAATATAATTTACATTTGATGACAAATTATTATCTTTTTTTGTTTAAGGTTTCAAAATGTTATATTTGTTTGTGCTTGTTACAATGCAATTGAAGTAATTTTGAATGTTATAAAAGCAAATTTTCATACATCTGGTTATTACTCAAAGTAAAAATATTGAAACAGCTTTTCTTACCTGTACGTCGAGATCGTAAAGTTCTTCTTGAAACATATCGAAAACACAATTGGAAATAACGTCTGACTCGGTCATCTTATCGACAATGGAAAAAACTATGTATGTATTTTGGTCATATCTTATCGAAGTACTCTTTATGTGAACGCTAGAGTTATAATAATATGTCAATATAATTTATTTGGAATGAGTGATAAAATTCTACGACTCGTTATCGTTTTCTAATAAACTTTGAGATATCGAGATTGATAACGTTTTTTTTCCTGTTCTTTGGTAAGTGTACGATTTTAAACGTGTTTGTATGTGAAGGTGCATACCTACAAAGTGTATAATATAATAAAATAATTGTTAATTTTAATTTGAAATTTCTTTAAAAAACTATGCATCGGTCGTTTTCTTAAAGTAGAATAAGTCTTTTTATATTTATGATTAGCTATAGCCCGCGGCTTCGCTCGCGTGGATTTTTATATCAATCAAATAAATTGTGGTCGGTTTACAGAATATTGATTATCATGTGAGTGATATGAAGACTAATATTGAGATAGTAAGAGACATAACTAAAATTGGAAAATTGTTACGAGGGCCTAATAAAATCAAGTTGAAATAAAATAAGTTGAAGTAAATCTTATTAACTTGCTAAAGCGTAAACTAACTAGAATATACAAATATATTCAACCTGTTCGTAGCTCTATAATATTAAGTCTTATTACGATTATGAACAAATCTCATGTTGAGATTTGCATGCTATACCTAGAACTTCTCCATATTCATGCCACTAACTAAGCTATATTTTGCTTTAGTAAATTTGCATGATTGTATCTATAAATAGTATGGTTTCACCCCAATATTCAATTATCATTTAAACTTTGATATCGATTTTCTAGAGCCCACAGGCCAGATCTATCCGGCTCTTTTTTCAAACCTTATTAAACCTGGAGTGCGTAGACTTCGTTTTCAAGGTTTGGTTAGTTAAGCAGTTTGACACTCGCTTATTGTTACCATCACAATTGTGGGACATCATAGAGAATATAAAAGAGAATATAAAAGCTGGGATAAGCTTTCAACACTATCAACTATTTGTTAATGTAGTTCCTTATTTAGATTTTGACTTCCACGCATAACGTAAGATTGCGGATCAGGAATAGGTATGATCCCGTATATGCAGTCCTCAAACCATTTACATTTTTATTTTCAGTTTTTCTTTTAAATTGTTATTGTAAGCTATTACTTAAATGTGCGCTGTCAACTGCCAGATCTGCAAGTGAGCATTATTTTCATTTTAACTGTGTTTTTGGAACATAGTAACGCGTTCATTGCTATTTTTGAAGAAGAGTTTAAATACCAATTTTAACATCTATAACATCTCCAGTTTTTGAGATATCAGTATGTCGAATTTGCAGCCCCCTTAGCTAGATTTTTGGAAAATACCCGATTTTTCTATTTTGTAAGAAGAATCCAATTTCCAATTAGTTCCTCCTTCCATCTTCATAAATCCAGATTCAAAATGCAAAGGTGTTTTGCTATCAGGATTCCATGAAGAGAACCATACGATAGAAGGATACGAACGACACGAACGAACGATAGAAGAATAATAATAGGTTGTCGAACTGAAAAAAATTCTAATTACTCGGCATGGGTGGAAGGTTAAAACTTTGGATGGAAAACTTTTCAAAAAATAGATCTCCATTTCCAAAAAAAAAAAAATGTATGGGGTTAACGGCGGCCGGTAACGGCCAATCAATAATTTCATCAGTAACAAAGAGACCATAAAAATCATCTAAGTAGGGAAAGATCCTATGTTCTGGACCCACCCTCGCCTCTGACATAGACCTTGCCCACTCCCGGTGTCATTGACAACTTCCGGTCCCCCCATTTTAATCAGCTTTTAATTAACTTTTAATCAGCTTTTAATCGGCTTTAAAACACTGAACAGGGCGTGAGGCTATCTAACCCCACACTAAACAGGGTGTGAGGTCTATGTAACTGCACGCTTAACAGGGTGTGAGGTCTATATAACCCCACGCTAAATAGGGTGTGAGGTCTATGTAACCCCACGCTAAACGGGGAGTGAGGTCTATGTAACCCCACGTTAAAGAGGGTGTGAGGTCTATGTAACCCTACGTGCAGTGTTTTGCATAATTCAATTCATTAAAAATTTCAATTATAAAAATTATTTTAATATAATATAAACAAAATAAAAATTTCAATTTTTTAATTGTAGAATCAATTACAATTTTAATTGCGACTAAATTAATTGCAACTAAATTAATTGCAATTAATTTAATTCAATTAAGTGTTTAATTGTGAGATGCAATTGAAATCAATTGCAATTAAATCCATTAATTGTGGTTTAAAATTAATTTAATTGCAATTAAAATTTTAATGGTTAGTTACAATTAACTTAATCATCAATTGTTAATTATAACAATTAAAACTATTTGATGAATGTAAAAACTTAAACAGTAGGGAAAGATGGTCGTTCTGGACCCTCCATCTCCACTTCCGGCCCCCACCACGCTACCACTTCCGGTTTCCACCCTACTTCCGGTTTCCACCCCCACGTCCGGTTCCCACCCCCACTTCCGGTTCTCACTCCTACTTCCGGTTTTCATCCCATTTCCATCTCCTACTAGCCCTTCGGGGTCGTTCCCCAGACGAGCTGTCGCGTTGTAAAATCAAACTTTCCGCACTCAAATGTAAATAATTATTTCAGTTACGCATTGTGGCAAGTGATACATTGGAGTATAATAAACATATCTTGTAACCGACATTTATTAATTGTTAACTGTAATTGTAAACGTGCATCAATCAATTAACAATTCATTAATTGTAATTGCAAAAATTTACAATTAACAATTAATTAATTGTTAATTGTGTTATCTTGCAATTAAAATTAATTATTTTAGTTTAAATCTGGCAATTTAATTGTTAGTTATTAATTGTTTTCACAATAAATTTTTGTCCAACTATGCCTACGTGTGGGGCTGATTAAAAGCTGATCAACGCTGATTAAAAGCTGATAATCTGATTAAAAACTGATTAAAAGCTGATTAAAGATGATTAAAAGCTGATACAGCCTAGCCCTCATTAATGGGTTAACGGTAGTTAGCCCACCAATTGGGGATTATGAGGGAATCATAAGATTTCATGTGAAGGTCTGTAAGGTATTTGACGAAACATATATAAAGTCCATAATGGTGGCGTGTGAATATATATATATATATATATATATATATATATATATATATATATATATATATATATCACTATTTCACAATTCAGACATTCCATACCTGCACGTGTTCAATGACTCATCCAAATATCTCGGATTCACAAAACTGGATGGGGGGACCGGAAGTCGTCAGGGTCACCGGAAGTGACCAGGGTCAAGGTCAGGGGCGGAGGTGGGTCCAGAATATAGGATTCTTTCCCTACTCATCTACTTAGTTACAGTTTAGCACTTTCGGATTAGCCATTTTGTCAGTGTAGGTAGGTATCCATGAAAGGTACAATATGCGGCTTGTTATCTCATGGATCCAACCCAATTTATTTTGATTACTAATACCAATTTTGATTATAGTCATCAGAAGAGTCACAACTATCGTTATAAGATTCATCTATTTTGTTTGACGAGTTATCATCTTCAGATATTATTGCCATCGTATTACACGCAATCGTATTAACTCACTCAAAGAACCGCTATCACCTTCTCTCAACATTTTCGGTTTTATGGCAATAAATCTAAAATTCAACCTGTTCGTAGCTCTATAATAATAAGTCTTATTAAGACTATGAACAAATCTTATGTTCAAACGACTACTTCGTGGCTAATATCACACAGGATATTGAATTATACAACAGACATTTGCATGTTATTACGAGTCCCAATACATTTTCATGGCACTAACTGAGTTAGAGAAATAACATTGTTTTTAAGAACATTTCTTTCATTTTGAAAGGATTCATTTTCCTATCAATGAATTAGAAGAGATTTTATGTTTATTACAGAAAAGCAAAGCTTAAATCGCAAAACTCAAAGGACGCTCCTGAAACTCAAATTTGGTTTTGTTAATGAAATTTCGAATTCAGCTTCATGACCAGCGGCCTCAAGAACTCCTAAATCCTGAGTTTCAACAAACTTGAATACTTTTTTTTTAAATTGTCGGCCATATTGCATTCGCCATTTTGAATCAAATAATTTAGATATCAAGTTTCGTGATCCGGGAACTTAAAAAACGTGATAAGACCAGAAATAATAATATTAATAATATGTTTAAGCGAAAAACTCAAGGGTCGCGCCTCAAACTCAAATTTGAATTTGTTGATAAGTGGTCCATTAAATTAATATTTTGAAATTTCGAATTCAGTTTCGTGATCAACGACCTCACGAACTCCTAAATTCTGTTTCAATAAAATTATATAAATATCTTTTCCGAAAAGTTGTCCGCCATATTGCATTTGCCATTTTGAATTTAGGAATCCAATTTTGTGATCTGGGACTTCAAAAACCTGAGAAGACCAGAAATAAGAATAATACGCTTAAAGTTCCAAGGGCGCGCTTCAAACTCAAATTTGATTTTGTTGATAAGTGGTCCATTATATCGGGTCCGACATTCAGAATTTTCAAAATCGAATTCAGTTTCGCGAACCGTGACCTCAAGAACTCCTAAATCCTGAGTTTTAACAATAATGAATACTTTTTTCGAAAAAATGGCTGCCATATTGCATTCGCCATTTTGAAGAATTTTGATTCTCAGTTTCATGATCTGACACCTCAAAAACGTGAAAGGACCAGATATAATGATAATAATATTAACAATAATTATAATAATAATAATTGTAAACAAAAAAGAAACCAATACAATAAAGAACGAAAACGAAAGAATAGAAGAATGGAAATAGCAAATTCACGGAACATTTTCTCATGAGCTGGAGAGAATAGATATTTATGGGAGCTTTTATACTCTACTTGAGATATGATAACCTATTTCCTGTAACAGAAAGGTTCATACGTGCCATCCAAGATCATATTATTCCAACGAAATATCACCGGAAGCATATCCGTAAAGAAAATACAGATGATAAATATCGAATGTGCAATAAACGCCCTTAAACAATCATCATCATTCATCATTAGCCAGCCTTTATGTCCCATTGCTGGGCACCGGCCTCTTCTCTGCCACATATCCAACCTCAACACTAAGTTTGAATATGGGGGACCTATAACGGTTTAACGTCGAATCCGAACGACAAATTTCCAGAGAAGGTGTTAGGCAGTGAGACGTGTGCAGTGAGCAGTGTGATGGGTTGCAGCCATTAGTTTCAATTTTTACTGCTTTAGTTCTGGGTGGCATTCGAACCCACGCTGTCTGACCAGAGAGCCAAGTGCTTAACTCTCTGAGCCACCATCACCTCTTACCATCACCATCCTTAAACAATATATTAGACTAATTAGAGGATGCAGCATGTTAGCAGGAACAGACTATGTGAAAAGGTACGATCTCGCATGCAAAATAATACACCAAGAGATGGTACACCAGAAAGTATGGACTATGTACAGGTAAGTTGCCATTCTACAAATATAAACCGGAAGCGGTAATATTAACAACGGAAGTGCAACCATACTGGGACAGAGCAATGCAGACTGATATGACAATACTGCACAACAGACCCGACATAGTCCTATTCTTAAAAGCGAAGAAGGAAGGCTTCTTTATAGATGCAACACATCCCTGTGATAACAATCTGGAGACTGCAGAAAGAAACAAAATAACTAAGTATCAAGATCTTACGATAGAGTTTAAGTTGCTCAAAAAGTAATCATTATACCCATAGTGCCACGTAGTACGCGCTTAATTTCTTATTTAAGAACTTACTTTATAGCAAAGCTGCACCTAGATTAAAAAAAGTTGTATACACGGCGCAAAAGAGAGTAATACATACTCCAGCATTTGGAGGACAACTATATGCCCCAATAAAGAGATAATAATAATAATAAAGAATCCAAATCGCGGTATTTAAACGATATCTTCATATTTTGGCCAATTTTTTTTGTATTTCCAATCACATAGGGGCGGCTAAATTTATGGGCGAGAGACAACATTCGTTCGTTGAAAGGCTTTAGTTTTGTCTTGATATAAATGCCTTAATTGTAAAAAATGTAATTATAGACAATAGGGGCGGCGATTGGGTTTTTGCACCTAACAATCTAAAACACTCAGGAACGGCCCTGTCAGCCATATTGTTTTTGAAACTTATATTTCACTAATAAACGAGTTTTCCAATAAGAACGATAAGGCTTGTGAATGATATACAACGAAAATAGTTTAAGTTATTAAACAATTAATATCTTAATGGCTAAGATTAGCCACAATTGTATTTTTATGTTGAAGCACAAGTGATTACAAACGTGATTTCTCAAGAAACTTCTCAATCGATTTTAATGAACATGTTTTCAAAAAAAGTGCAAGGAATTCTTTAAAGAAAACCTTGCAAAAAGTTAGTCTCTAATGTGCGGTGATTTCTAAAAGAGGCTGAAATAGGGAATTTCGAAAAGTTGAACCAAACCTGACGGGTATTCTGCATCCTTTAAACCAGGCCTGGGCAAATGACGGCCCGCTCCGACCTTTTATGCGACCCGCGAAGCATTTTATAAACTATTATAATTATAGAAGATTTAGGCCAATTAATAAGAAAAGTTGGTTTTGTGATTGTGTCCTACCAAAATATTACTTCCCTGAGAAAGCGATTATCAATTTATCTATAGATAGCACCCACATTAATCCTTGAGACCTTAATTCGTATTCTAACATAAACAAAGCTACAGAAATCCCGAAAGCATACCTATGACATACTTATTATGTTTACCAGGCCTGCTATTTACTTTATTATTTATCTTCCACTATTTTATAGACACTGCACATGTTTTCGTTTTTCAAGCATTATATATTGTGCACTATGAGAAAACCTAAAAATATTGATGTGCCTAGGCGTGTCTAGGTCGTGTAATACTAAGTGTATACTATAAAAATAGAAATTTTTCTATTGCAGCCCGCGGTCAAATTTTCATTGCCCTACAGCCAAAAGATTTGCCCACCCCTCCTTTAAACACTATCCGTCATTAAAATGTCTGTGTTATCAATAAAATTAGGAACCAACATTTATATAAATTCACCAATCTAATAAGTTTTCCGATTTAAATGAACACCCTGTATACTCACTGTTTTGTCACAAGATATCTTAAACGCACGCTTTAGAAAACGCTTTTACAACAACATGGTCGGTTGACTTTTCCGTAACAAATTACCAAAGCATTTAGAAATCTACCAACTAGTCGTTTTACTCACTGTATTATTAATAGACTCGAAACAATTATTTATTCCATCGTAACTAAACTTGGAAATTGCCGGTAATTTATCGACTGGCTTGTCATCTGTTGTACAACACCCGTAACGTATGTTTCTATTTGCTGCGCGACTAGGAAAGGTGTTAAGGCCGAGCCCATTACTACTCGTATCACTCTAATTGTTTCCTTAAATAATAAAAAAAAACTGTTTGTAAAAACTTACCAGATAACGAAAAATGTTGTAGAAATATGAAATATAGAATAAGAATGATGTAATAATATAAAAAGGTTAAATATACATATTTTTTTAAAGAATTTATTAATTAATGCTAATATAAATTTTAATTAAAATTGTGTTAGGTATAGTGAATCATGTTTTCGAATGAAAACACAATAACATATTTTTCTCGTAAATGAACATTATCCAATAACTGAAAAGTGGTTTTAATCTTTGCATCCTAAGAAAATATTTTACCACGTAGTTGCTGAATAGTAAGTATATTTTGTAACTAGGGCGTCAAATTTTCGCGACAGCGAAATTGTGCAAACGAACGAAGTGAGTGCGCTCATTCGCTCGAGAGGGAAATTGACAATTTCGCCCGCGTTACAAACAATATTTTTTATTACTCATGCTAGGGGATGTATCTTACAAGTTTGGGATACAGGAGCCATCCAAAAAAGGTATGCGGTCAGGGGACCCCCGTCAGGAACGAAGTTCCTCGCGCATTTAAGAATCGAACAACTTTTTGTTTTGAATAATTATTAAAATAAGTGCACGCAAATGCGTTGATTAAATGTTCTGGACAATTTGAGCAAACTGGGGCAAGATAAGTTGAAATTCTGGCCGAAACAAAAACGTCAATTTGATAATTGAATAAAAAAAAATGTCGGTTTTGTTTTAGGCCACATTGGAACTTGTCTTGCGGCCCGCGGGCCTCAGGACAAATGCGTTGATTGAATGTTCTGGAAAATTTGAACAAACTGGGGCAAGATAAGTTGAAATGCGGCCCGAAACAAAAGCGTCAATTTCATAAATGAATGTTATGATAAATGACAATTTTTTTCATTCATTTATTTCAGACACCAAATTGTGAGTATAATTTTGCAAATTTCGCAACGCAAGCAGTTAGTCTGTAGATATGGACTAAAATCCACCAATTAATTAGTGACGAGATTATTATATTACATTAAAACTTGCGGCCTCAAAAAATGTGTGCGGAAATAATCTAGTCTGTCATAAATGACAGATAACATGTGTAGTTGAGTATTTGAGTTAGATCAGGAGTGTCCAACTTTCGGCCCAAGACCAGTTGCTAAGCGAAACAAGACATCAAAATAGACCTTCTCGTAGTTACCATTCACGTATAACCAGTGAAAATAACAAAATGTGCCCGAAACTTTCATATTCCCGCCTTTTAAACATAGCGGACGCGCATGCGCTTAACGGTAAACAGGTCATGCAATGGCTCAATTTTAAACAATCTGAATGATTTCATGACTACGACATATATAAATATATTCACTCGAATTACATGTACGATAAACATGTGTAAACAGTTAGCAATTGCTTAAAATTATACAACTTTTTACATTTTTTTAATTAACTTACTTTTTTCAGTATTTTGTATATTTTTTGAGTTTCGATTTCTCAAAACCTAATTCAAGTAATGAGTATAATATAAACAATATAATAATAATCAAAAAAAACGGCCAAGTGCGAGATGTGACTCGCGCACCGAGGGTTCCCTACAAACTTGTAAGTAAGGTATCTTTAGGAGGACCTAACTGTATGCAACTCATATGCTTCTGGTGCCTGACAATACCACGCAACACATTAGTGTATTTTCATAAGTTTCTAATAGTAAATTCGCATTTTTCTTGTAATTAAACTACATATTTACGGTTTTCAGATTTTTCCCTTTACATGTGCTGTAAGACACCGCTTTTTGCCAAATTTCATGATTGTAGGTCAACGGGAAGTACCCTATAGGTTTTGATTCCCTTGTGAAATCGCAAAATATGCGACATAAACGGTCATTCACAGCTGAAAGTGATCGCAGACCCGAGTATTTGATACAAATTTCAACTTGTTACCTCTACGCGTTCCTGAGAAAAATGGTCTTGACAGATAGACAGACGGACGGACGGACAGACGGTCAGACAGACAGACGGACAACAAAGTGATCCTATAAGGGTTCCGTTTTCGGTACGGAACCCTAATAAACTCTCGTATGATTTAAAGGCCATATAATTCATCATTATCATTTCTCATATAAGCGACGTCACGCGACATCGTCTGTCAAATAATGATTACATTGTTTTAAATGGGCACGTTCTCACTATGGTTACGCGACATCTAAGCGACGTGCCCATTTAAAACCATGTAATCATTATTTGACAGGCGATGTCGCACGACAAAACACCAAAATACGTTCGAACAATTTTTTTTCTCGTTTAATTTTAAGGTTATAAACCGACCACGATCGTATGTTACTCTGCGAAAGAAACAGAGAGAGCACGCATTATAGAAATATACACTGAGATAAAGAGAAAGAAAGAGAGAGCGCGCGGTATAGAAATATACACTATGAGAAAGAGATAGGCATATAACGTAACGTAACTGCCGAATCACTCCTACAAAAGCATATCGTTAAAAAAAAAGGAATAAAAAATGAAGAATTTGCTTTTTCAATTGTCTTCGGTGATGTGGATTCGTCATAAGAACTCTCTTCGGTCTCCGGTATCACCATAGAATTTACACTTATTTTAGAACGTTTTCTTTAATTTTTATTATTATTTTGTAATGAAAAAAATTCTGACATTTCACTTTTTTAATGTCGCGATATTGAATGTTTGCGTGCGTTACCCAGGTTATGTGGAAATACAACGAAATGTGCCATTTTTCGAATTAAATAATCTGCGTCAAGAAGTACTTTTCGCGCATGAGTAATAAAAAATAATAAATAGAATGGTTAATTAGTTTAACTAATGTTTCAAAACTTTTAGATCGCGTACAATGCTTTTAGCATTGAAGTTCTTTATATTGCGAGCTTTAACTACACACCATGTGCTTCTTTACCTACGTGTGCTTTTTTATAAGGAAGCGTACCACCGCTTACAATTCCACAATTCCACTGGTAATTTAGGTTTTCGATTGTGTAATTTAATCTATTATCCTTTATATAAGTTAGTATTTGTTCTATCAACTCGCGTATCGCATTATGGAGACCACTTGTTTAGATCTGCAACAGGGCCATGCACCAGGGTTGCCATATTTAAAGTTAGGTATCGTGCTCTGGAACTATTTCCAAGACACAATCCGAACCGCTGAAAAAGCTTTTAGGCAGAAAAAGGACAGAGGAGCTTGAGGAGGTGCTAAAGAAGACAAAAGACAATAAAGGACTTGGCCCGGGTTTGTTACCAACATTGGTAATTAAAGAATTGTTCAAAGCAGTTCCTGATAAAATGTTACAAATTATAAAGGGGTCGTCCATTACTCACGTGGTTTTTTAGCAACTTTTTAAAGACCCCCTCCTCCCCGGTGATACGCGGTGAGGTTTTAGGTTAAGCCCGCCCCCTATCCAAAATCACGTGTATTTTTTTGTTACAAGCCGCGCGCCGGTTTTCGGTTTAAAAATCGCGCGTTCAACAAAAAAAATACATACTACACCACACCCCCCTCCCCCATGTGATATTTCGTGATTCTTCACGAACCCCCTCCCACCCCTGTCGAGCCTCACGTGATTAATGGACGATCCGAAACAATGTATACAAGGAAGGCAATTTTGAATTTTGAAGCAAGTATGGAAAGAGGCGAGACTCGTACTAATAGAGGAAACCCTCAAAAGTAGGAGAAGAACTCAAATACAGACTCATATGCCTTAATACACTGACAATTAGTAAGATCTACGAGCAATTAATTGCCGGGAGACTTAGAACGGAGATGCAGTCTAAATTAGAGGACAATTGCTTGGGTTTTGGAAAGGGTAGATTAACGGTGGAGGCTATGCACCGAAGAACAGAAGATTTTGCACATTAGTAACCATCGAAATTCAGAACACTTTTAACTCACAATCAGTCTGATGGTACAAGGTGACGGAAGTACTATAAAGTAGAGTTGTAACGGAGGTCTTTTCAGCGGAAGCAGAGGCGGATGCGGAGGTGAAGAGCTTAGCCTCCGCAGATGCGGTTAACGGAGGCGGAAATGGGGAAAAATCAATAATTATTTACTAATGAATTAAAATTTTCTTAATTATGGGTTCGTTTTTATTCAAAATAGGTAACATCAATTTTGGTAGCCATTTTCGTATATATCTCGTCAGATATATGGCCAGTAAAAAACCTAACGCCCTCTTAATTGATACTTTGGCAAAGCAGTTTGCATTCTTCCTCTTCTTCTTCTTCCTCAGCCCGTGTTAATCCACTCCTGGATAGGCCTCCTCTAAAGTTTTTCAAGATTTCCTGCATTGTGCAGTCTTGCACCAGTTTTTGCCTGCTGTTTTCTGGATGTCGTCTCGCCATCTCTTCGCGGGTCTGCCCACGCTCCTTTTCGTTGTTCTTGGTCTCTATTTTTTGGTCTCCAGTTTGCATTACGCGACGAAAATCAATGCCCTCGACAAAATGCCCTTAACAAAATGCCCTCGACCGGCAGATTTTGTAATGCAATCATATCGTCCATTTTTTTTTATTTGGGGTGTGATGTATCCCACATTTGATTTTTTTTTAATATTCTTCTATGAACAGTTACCGTTTTGCTCGTTGTAATGATGTTAACTGACGTTACCTGAACGTGAACTGACGTTACCTGATTCAATTTCAACATTTCTCGTTGTTCTTCTATTTAAAAAAATTCTTCATATTTTTCTTTATGCATGCATTTCTGCGGCCATTTCTTGGATAGTTTTTGCCACACGTTTTCATTTTACATAATTATTATCCATTTCTAAAAAATACTGCCATATCTCACTGGTTTGCGGCTTCATCGCGCGATTTGAAGAAGAATATCTACTACGAAGCTCAATAACTACGATCTAGCGAGGCCACAAGTTGATACATGTATCACGTGACATAACCTACTCACTTTCTCGCTACACAAGCACAATTTTGACCATTTCATGCGCAAGCCTCAACGTCGCGGCGGCGCACAGTGGTCGGAAATCCCAAAAAGCTGGCCAAAAGTGGAAAAAAAGTACTTTTTCTAGAGACTTTTGGGTCTAATGGTTGGAATAGTTGCGGTGGTACATCTAGTATGTATTGTGACCATTAGCCGTATTCTAGTATGTATTATAATCGTGAACCCGGCACGCGTCTGTCCTGCCGCATTATTTGCTCGTTGCTCGTCGTAAGTAACACGAAGTTTAAACGGCTGTAGAATCGGGAAAACTTAACGAATTTTGATTCTGAAAAATGGATTCTTCTCTAGATAGTAACTACAATTTGAATGTCAGTTCTCGAAATTATTATCAGTTTCTTATATATATTATATCAATTTCGAAATTATTATCAGTTTCTTATCAGTTTCTCGAAATTATTATTAACGATATATGAATTAATAAATAATTAATGAAAATAGCGGTATTTCTCTTGATGACGTTCTGTTAAATATCGCAATAAGTCAAAACCCTGGTCGACCGGGGCTCTTAAATCAAATTCAAATTGCTGCTCAGACATTTATTCAGAACATATCCAAAAATTAACTGCGCGTGGCTGCGCGTTCGGTTTCGGTTATAATTTTTATGCGATGATGTGTGGTGCACCTTCTGCAGTTTGGCGTTATTTTTGCGTATGAAATATTGTTTATAGGAAATTGGTTAAGATAATTCTCCTATTATTATTATTCTTCCATTTTGTACAGGAACTGTGGAAAATACCGAAGAAATTTGTTTCACAAGAAAAGAAATTTCCATATTTGTGAAATCGGTATTGAACGGGAAATCAACGTCGTCATTTTGCCGAAAAGTTTGAAAGATGCCATGGGTAGATTGATATCGGAATTAAAAAAGAGGTGGCAACAAGCGAGTAGGAACGAAATCATTTTTTTCCGTCCACGAATTGTCCTAGACTAGAACACACACACTGGTGGTCAGCGACTGTCATTCAGAATTTTTAAATTTCAACTTTAGCTTCGTGATCAGTGATCTCAAAAACCCCCAAATCCTGAGTTTCGACAAAATTGAATGCTTTTTTCGAAAAATTGCTCACCATATTGAATTCGCCATTTTGAATTGTAGGATACTGAATTTTGTTTCGCAATCAGCGGCGTTTCTGGGTTTTACTAAAAGCAAATACTTTTTTTGTGAAAATCATCCGCCTTCTATTGGCCGCCATCTTGAATTTTGAATTCAGTTTCCTGATCGGTGAGTTTTAGAGCCGCTAAATCTCTTTCAACAAAACTGAATGCTTTTTTCGAAAAATTATCCGCCATATTGCGTCCGCCATTTTGAATTTCGAAATTCTGAATTCAGTTTCGTGATCAGCGACTTCAAAAAACGCAAGCAAACCAAAAATGACGATATTTGGACGGTTCCTTCATATTTTGGCCAGCTTTTTGGGATTTCAAACCACTGTGCGGCGCATCTTAACGCGTGGTTCCTTGCGCCTTGACTTAATGTAAACAAACCTCCGTTATAATTTCGCAAAAAAAGTACGGAAGCGGAGGTACGATTTCTTGCGGAAGTTCCGCACTTGCGGAGGCGGAGTCGGAGTTCCGTTACAACACTACTATAAAGGATGAAAACAAGCAACCAGCTAAGAAAAATGGTTGCAAATTACCTACAGAATTTGAGGCTTCGTGTAGGTTTCAAGGAGGAGTTAATGTTGTCCTGTGGGGTACCGCAGGAATCAGTACTGGGCGCATTACTGTGAAACCTATATTATAATGAGATCTTACAGCTTAAGATGCTCTAAGGAAATAAAAATAATCTGCTTCGCAGATGATACGGCCATAGTAACACAGGCTAAAATGGAAGTAGAACTGATAACACAAACAAATCGTGTTATTGGATGCATTATAAACACCATCAGGAAATTGAAGCTATAGGTTAAGTAGAGCAAGATGGAAGCGGTGTTACTATATAGGGAGACAGGAAGTTAAATAGTATCATACAAAAAGCTGGGAACACAGTAATCAAGATTAAAGGTCGATTTCCATTTGCGCGACACTCAGCTACGCGACGTCGTGCGACATCGCCTGTCAAATAATGATTACATTGTTTTAAATGGGCACGTGACGTAGCTGTCGCGTAGCCATAGTGAGAACGTGCCCATTTAAAACAATGTAATCTTTAAATGACAGGCAATGTCGCGACACGTCGCGTAGCTGGGTGTCGCGTATATGAGAATCGGTCTTTAAGCGGCTATAAAATATCTAGAGGTATGGTTCGACCATAATATGAGGATGCTGGAGCATATTAGACAAATAACACTAAACGCTGAAAAACCAGTCACAGTCCTAACAAAATTGAAGCCAGAAATTAAGGGGCCGTCGCGTCGGTCTTAAATATAGATACGAAAATCGCACGCACTCCATTATGCTATAAGGCGAAAAGATATAGGGAGATACCACTTATTGTTAAATATAAAACTTACGGAAACATGTTGGGAGCACAAGAAACAACGATTGCTTTAAGAATAGCATACGTCTACCGAACTGTATCAACGGAGGCTATAATGGCTCGATATAGCTTTTGAACGTTTATACTTCACTAAAGATAGATGCACCCTCTGTGTCTTCAAATTTTTTAATGAATAGGGGATATGAAAGTAATTTAAATTTACTTGATTTTGTCATCCCCGATACTTAATGATCTTGACATTACACCTATCCCAATATTTTCCCTTTTAGTTTGTATTTAATGCCATAAAACTTAAATCAAAAAGTCCCAAATATGCGAGCTAAATTCAAAATTTCGTCGTAATGGTATATGACGTGCACGTTGACATTTATCGGCGTCGATGTAAGTAGGGTGGACTATACATCTCGATTGGGACTTTGTCAAACACTTTGTCTGGTGTACTTATGATAGTGTTTTGCATACTGGTACAATACAATATTGTACAATTTTTCCATTATCGAAATAGCAAATTCAAACTGAAAATCCTTAACTGAATCCTTAAACACTGAATGTCAAGTGGTATGTAATAATAATAATAGCCCCTTTTTCCTAGAATTTCCATGCCATAGGGGTATAGCTAAGCAAGCGTAGCTATTTTTCAGCCTCGGCTTTTTTTGTTGGAGATAGGTTGGTTGGCCCCACGCTTCTACGTCTAATATTACGCCAAGTTTAACCCCAGCTCTCCTCATTTTTCAAAGGCTGAGTGAACCTTGGCCGGAAAATTACCTTATAAATTTGGCTTGGTGTGGGGATCGAACCCACGACCGTTGGATTTGTAGTCTAGAGCCCTGCCTCTAGACCAGGGGTCGGCAAACTCTATAAGCTTAAGAGCCAATTTTTTATTTAAAATGATTTTAAACCGGATCAAGAGCCACGGATAATTTTTTTCATAAAGTCATATTTTTGAATTTTCTTCATAATTGGCGGTGATTAAGCGCCTTTGATATAATGTTATTGCTGGCTTTGACTACTAAATCCAGCGTCGGACTGGCCATATAGTTGAGGTAGCATTTGCCAGCCGGGCCCTATCCTGCGCGACCCCTTGAAGGTCTGGCTTGCGGGGCCTGCCGCTACATTTATTAATGTAATCTGACTAAAGTGCTAATAACGGTAAAGTAGTTCATAATTGTAAAAAAAAATGTCAAAATCAAACTGTTAAAAATGGCAATTACTATAAAATGATAATAGCTGATAATAAATGTCAAAAATGACAGCAAATTATACTATCATTCCTTTATATCCAGAACTTTGGATGGTTAATACCGGGTTTATGATGAAGTTAAAGTAACGGGACGCGACGCGACGTAAAGTGATTTGACGTGAATTTAACTAACGGTATGTTTGTGAAAGGTAGACTTTTTCCTTTCTCTCTGTTGTTGTGGTTGCTGGCTATTGCACAATATAAATCACAACACAATACCACCAATCACAACACAATAACAATGTCACTCTTGAATTCGATTGCATGCGCGCAAGAATCGAGAGCGTTGATTGTCAAAAGGAGTCATGTGAATCAGCTAAAGTAACGGGAAGAAAAGTTTGAACTTTGGCAGCTTTTACCTTACGTTAAGTTCTGATATGTACGTCGCGTCAGGCGTAATCAGTCGCATATAAAAGAACGTGTTAATGTAAGTTATACGTAATGTAATGTAAGTTATACGTCACGTCACGTCCCGTCGCGTCCCGTTACGTTAAGTTCATCGAAAACTTATATTCCCAAAACTTGTCATAAATGGCAACCACATTCTTTGCATCTTTGGATGATTATGTGTATTTGTCTTATCAGTTAAAGCTACATTTGTAATTTGAATCTGTCAAAGATGTTAAAAATCGTAAAATATTTTATAATTGTCAAATTTAAAATATTTGTACAAAAACATTGTAATAACTGTCAAAATTGATAATAACTATCAAAAATGCTAATTACTGTCCAAAATGACGATAGCAGATAAAAACTGTCAAAATGACAGTGAATTATTATTATATAATATTATCATTCCTTTATATCCAGAACTTACAATTATCAATATCCAGTACCGCGCCCCGGGCTTATGGGGAGCGCTACCCAGGCCCTTCCCATCCAGCCCGACCCTGATCACATCTATAACTTTACCCATATCTTCTGGAAATGTTTGTCCGCAAAGGACTTCCTTGTGAATTATGCGATGGAAAGATAACACGTCATGATCAATTTTTTGTTTTAAAATTGTAACAAATCCTTAGTTAAGTTAAGACCCACCATACTTTTAGCGTCATCTTTTGCAATTGACACTATTTTAATAAGATCGATGTGATTTTTATTTTCTACATCTTCTCCTCGTCTTTGGAACCAACTGATGTTATATGGCGAGGAAAAAGGATAACTTGTGCCGTATCCTTTATGTCACAAGACTCATCGACCGCTATTGATATGACTAATGCTAATTTAACGTCCTCAATTTGTTGGCATGCATTTCACTTTTGACTGTTTTGACTTTTGACTGATGACCTTTTTTTTTGTCCTATCTGTTGTAGTTTTGGCATACAATGGTAAGCTTTTGATTTTATTCAGAATATCTGGTTTATTGTTAAAATTGTGAAAAAGAGTGACTGTGAGTTATGAACTTGGCGGCGGCGCCGGCGGTCCTAAGACTTTCGAAAAGGGGCAGGTTATTTGGGGCTGTTTCTTTTTTTTTTTAATTTTTTCGTTTCGATATGTTTCCGAAGAGCCATAAGCTCACACCAAAAGAGCCACATGTGGCTCGCAAGCCACACTTTGCCGACCCCTGCTCTAGACCACACCTGCGTATGGTAATATGTTAATATAAATGCGTAAGTGGTATGTGACGTCATCCAAAGCGCGCGATAAATGGGACTGTTCAAACAGGTCAAATTTAATCGGTATTTTATATATTATTTTAAGAATTAATTGAAACACTTTCAACAGTATTTATATTTCTTACTATGTTAAGACAAAGTCAAATGTGAGTTAAGCATATAAAAAAAAATTATGCATATTTCCTATTCTATTAAAGATAGAAAGGTTGCCGACCCCTGCTATAGCCTATACATTGTAAGTTTTATGTCCATACACGAAGTGTCTATAAATAGAATACAAAGAAGATGCAAATCTTTTAATTTATTACACATTCTTTGTTTCTGCAGGCTCGGTAACATAGTAATCATATAGGTGCATAAACATGTGTAAAGATTATAATTATAGGACATGCGCAAACGCAAATGAGATAAAATAATGTACGAAAAAAGATTTGTTTGTATATTTTTGATGAGCTATATTTAAACGTGAGAGGAACGATGCACTTAAACCTGCGATCCTCGCTGTAAAAACTGAGGATAAGGTCATGCGTCACCGTTTTAAATTCTTCGCAGAAGAAATTCCAGCGGAAATAATAATAATGAAGGAATTTATTATGTGAAGTTTGGTGGTTAAGCAGTGGATTAAGAAATGTAAAGGAACGTTTTGATGTGGTCAAAGATTTTTTTATTTAATTTATTTTAAATGTGTAATTCAGGATTTGTAATATATTTTGGGAAGCGTTTCTGTTCAGTTTTATATTTTTATTATTCGGAGTAGGGAATCTGTGGGTATTTTTAAAATTGGGAGTTTCGAATTTTTTTTTCGGATGCTGGGCGTCCAAATATTTTCCTGTCGAAAACTGGTCATTAACAAATCGAAATTATTAAATTCCCTTAGAAATTAGAAAAAGTGTAAAATAACAATTATTTTTAGGGTTTCATACCGAAAACGGAACCGTTATAGGATCACTTTGTTGTCCGTCAGTCTGTCCGTCTGTCTCTCTGTCAAGACCATTTTTCTCAGGAACGCGTAGAGGTAACAGCGGATCTCTTTCAGCTGTGAAAAATTCAAACTTGTAAGTCAACGCGATCAAAAGATATGACCGTTTATGTCGCATATTTTGCGATTTCACAAGGGAATCAAAACCTATAGGGTACTTCCCGTTGACCTAGTATCATGAAATTTGGCAAGAAGAAAGGGAAAAATCTGAAAACCGTAAATATGTAGTTTAATTACAAGAAAGATGCGAATTTACTATTAGAAACTTATGAAACTACACTAATGTGTTTCGTGGTATTGTCAGACACCAGAAGCATATGGGTTGCATACAGTTAGGTCCTCCTCGGTTATATCCTCCTCGGTTAGGTCCGAAGGTTAAAAAGCAAGTGTCGGCACCAAGCTGTTTATTCTGAATTTTCTTTGTTTATATTCGTTATGCACTTCATCACGTACGCTTTATATACATAATATATACAGGGTATGTCTAAATTTTGCTTGTTTATAACCGACATGCGACATACTTAAGTCCCGTAACATCCTGTATATATTATATTTCGTCTAATATATTTTCGCCCTATAATTCGCCCTATATTTTTTGGTAGTCAATTGCCCAAAAGCAGTTAATTGAACTCTTAACTGAATGTTAAGAGTATCGAAATAGATCTAGAAATAGTTAATATATTAGTTTATATTAGATCTAGAAATAGTTAGATCTTAATATAAGTCAGTGAATAAGTGTAATACTAAAATAAAGTTTTCTTTTTATAAGCTTAGAAATATTCGCGTTATATAAAAAAAATACCCTGTATACCTCTATACCCTGTATAAAGGTATACAGGGTATTTTTTATATACAGGCAAAATTGAGCAGTAAAAACAAATAGTGAAGTTCCAGAAGCCCTAAACACTCATAGTGAATGGGGGATGTATGGTAATAAAATATAGGGTAGAATTCCATCGTACGACAGCGACATCTTGAGGTTTTTTTACTAAGATGGTCGTGATTTCAGGAGGGCCACTTGTCAAGTTAACTGAATGTGCTTGCTACGTCCTCCACAAAAAAAAAAGATACCTTACTTACAAGTTTGTACGGAACCCTCGGTGCGCGAGTCACAACTCGCACTTGGCCGGTTTTTTTTTACATTGTTTAAACCCACAGGGATCACGTAAAGCAAATTATGACCTGTTGCTTTTATTTTTCTTGTTCTTCCAGAATTGTTTCATCATCTCGCTATGTTTAGCTCGATCTTCATCTGTCCAATTTCCTCTTGTTATTTTGGGTTTTTCCACTGATATAATTTCCCAGCTATTGACCTTATGTCTAAAGATTTTTCGACTTTCGATGTCTGTCGGTGATATGTTGGCGTTTCTTAGATCAATTTGTACCTGTTTTACCCAGACTGTTGTCGTTTTCATTTTCTGTATGTACTTCAAAACTCTCCCTGTTAGTCGGTTGTCATCTAGTCTCATAACGTGCCCGTAGAATTTCAGTCGTCGTTTGCGGAAATCGGTTTCGATGTTGGAGTATTTTTCTGTGACAGTTTTCTTGTGTCCAGCTTTCTCAGCACATTATTTTAGGGTTTTAATCTGATGGATTGTTGTTTGTTCATTTTCGGAAAGGATCGCGAGATCATCAGCGAAGGCTAGGCATGTGACGTTGATGTTATCCTGTTGTTTTCCTAGTCTTATGGGTCTTCAAATTTTTCGATTTTCCAGTTCTTGTTCCCATGCTTTGATAAATTTATCTAAAACGATGTTGAAGAGTAACGGAGAGAGGCTATCGCCCTGCGGGATACCAGTCTTGATGGGGAAAAGTTTTGAGATTTCTCCGTTGAATTTGATTTTGGAAGTTTTTGTTAGTGTTTGTTGAACCGTTGTGTTTTCGGATCCAGATTGTTTTCTTCAAGTATATTAAACAGCGATTTTCGGTCGATGGAGTCATAAGCTTTCCTGAAGTCAATAAATGTGCAGATGATTGGGAGATTTCGTGTAGCTCGAATTTTTAGTAAAGATTTCAGGTTGAAAATTTGCTCGGCGCTTGATCTGTGTGGTCTGAAACCTGCTTGATATTCCCCAATTCGGGGTTCAAGTTGTTCTTGTGTGCGTTGTAAGAGGCAAGCGGATAAGATTTTGTAGGGAACGGAAAGGAATCATCTGAGAGTTCCTCACTTCGCCAAATTTCCTGAATTATGTTTGTGATTTCCTGTAATGATCGTGGTCCAAGATTTTTCAGTAGTTCTGCGGATATTCCGCAGAAGAAGAAGACATCTTCTTCAGATGTCTTTCCATTCTTCAGTTTTGTGATACGGTGTCGGATTTCTTCTGGTGTCGGTGGATCAGATGTGCGATCAGATAAGATGTGTGTGGGAATCGTTCGGATGGTTCGGGGCAATTAAGGAGCTCGGAAAAGTAGTTCGACAGTTCTTCGCAGTTTTCTTGGTTGGTGACTGCAAGTTTTCCATCTTTTTTCTTGAAGGTCAAATTCTGTGGTGGGTAACCTTTAATTTTATTTGCAAAAACTCTATAGAAATTTCTGCTGTTGTGCTTTCTAAAGTTATCCTCAATTGAAGTGAGCTATTCTGTTGTTTGGTTCTGGCGATTGGTTTTCCTGAGGGTTCTGTTTGTCTCTTTGCGGATGTCGAGAAAGTGTTGTAGGGTTACCGACGATTTGTTGCTGTTGTATTTTTGAAAGGCGAGTCGGCGATTGATTGAGTTGATCGCAGTTGGAATCCCACCATGGTGTTAATTCCTTGGCTTTTATGATTATTTTGTTGCAGAAGTGGGTCCAGTTATTTGTCGGTTCTTTTCCCATTCTTCTGTGATTTTTTTTCTTGAATTTTTGATGTGTCAAACTTTTGGATGTACGATTTATTTTGGTGCACTCTCCTCGGAGAGAATTTTACTTTAACTCGGGTGAGGTAGTGGTCTGAATCGATGTTCGCACCTCTTCAGATTTGAATGTCGTGAATGAGTGGGTAGACATAACTTTGAAATCTGTAGTGGGCGTAGGAGATGGCAACGTGATCGATCTGGTATTCACCAATATGTTGGTTCGGGTGTCGCCATGTTTTCTGTTTTTGTGTGGGTTTTCTGAAGTGGGTAGACATAACTTTGAGATTGAATTGTTGGCATATGTCAATCAGATTTGTGTTAGTGTTTTAGTGTGCAGAATTTTTGCCGATGATTTTACGATAACTTTTAATTTTTAACGACTTTTGCTCATGGTTTTTTCAAGTTTGTTCCAAAATTTTTCGGCGGTCTCTGGTTTTTTTATTATCGATTTGGTGGGGCCATGTGCATTTATGAGCGTATATATTTTATTTGCGCTCTGAATGCGCATGGTCATGTGTCGATTGTTGATGGCTGTGATTTTTTGACAGCGTTGATGACGGATTTGTGTACGAGAAAGGCCATGCCGAAGATTGCTGCCCCTTTCGCAACCTTCTATTTTGTTTTGCTCTTGAAGATGCAGTAGTTTCAATAGTCCATGGTGTCATTCTCAGTCAGTCGTGTTTCTTGAAGAGCAAGGATGAGAATTGTTTGTCGGTCGATTTCTTGAGTGATATCATGTAATTTTCCTGTCTGGATTAGAGTATTGATGTTTAATGTTCCGATGAATGTTTTCTTCTTGTAGGGAAGTCTAGCAGATATTCTCTGCTGTGCTTGTCTGAAATAACTAAATATATTTTT
Source organism: Phosphuga atrata (assembly GCA_944588485.1). Taxonomy (NCBI): domain Eukaryota; kingdom Metazoa; phylum Arthropoda; class Insecta; order Coleoptera; family Silphidae; genus Phosphuga; species Phosphuga atrata. The sequence goes on from OX155899.1 coordinate 59,019,058, forward strand.
ACGTCTTGTAACGTAACTTTAATGTAATGTTAAAATAGCAATTTTCACATCTATTACATCTCCAGTATTTGAGACATAAGTATCCATTATTTGCGGCCGTTTTGATTTTTTGAAAATTGTAAAACAAGCTTTTCTCTATTCCGTAAGAGGAATTTAACTGCCAATTATTATTGTTGCTATTTAGTTTCAAAAATATGTGTTATAAGAATATTCATCTCCCTTGGTTGGCTTTTTGTCTTTTAATGTAATTTTAACAAATAAATTTAAAAAAATTTAAATTTAAAATACCAATTTAAATTAAATAAATTTAAAATACCAATTTTAACATCTCTAACATCTCCAGTTTTTGTTGCATAATTATCCCTCATTTACAGCCCTTTTGATTTTTGGAAATAGTAAAACAAGTTATTTTCTATTTTGTAAGAGCGAATTATTATTATTGCTATTTGGTTACAAAGACATGTCTAACGGTTACTATGACATCTTTTAACTAACTTTAACGTGAATTTAAAATATAAATTTTCGCATCTCTAACATCTCCAGGTTGTGAATCATAAGTATCCTTTATTTTCAAGACCCTTTTAGATTTTTAGAAAATGGTAAAACAAGCGATATTCTCTATTTTGTAAGAGGAATCTAACTGCCGATTTTTAATCTTGTGGCATATTCAGTTTCAAAGATATGCGTTATAAGATATTCAATCCCCTTGATTTAATTAAAAAAAACGGCCAAGTGCGAGTTGTGACTAGCGCACCGAGGGTTCCGTACAAACTTGTAAGTAAGGTATCTTTTTTTGTGGAGGACGTAGCAAGCACATTCAGTTAACTTGACAAGTGGCCCTCCTGAAATCACGACCATCTTAGTACCGCTGCAAGCATAACCTCAAGATGTCGCTGTCGTACGATAGAATTCTACCCTATATTTTATTACCATACATCCCCTATTCACTATGAGTGTTTAGGGGTTCTAGAACTTTTTTTACTGCTCAATTTTGCCTGTATACCTATATACCCTGTATAAAAGTATACAGGGTATTTTTTTTTAAAACGCGAATATTTTTAAACTTATAAAAAGAAAACTTTATTTTAGTATTACACTTATTCACTAACTTATATTAAGATCTAACTATTTCTAGATCTAATATAAACTAATATATTAACTATTTCTAGATCTATTTAGATACTCTTAACATTCAGTTGTTCAATTGACTGCTTTTAGGCAATTGACTACCAAAAAATATAGGGCGTACGTGATTTAAGTATATGTAGATTATAAAGAAAAATTAGACGAAATATAATATATACAGGATGTTACGGGAATTGAGTATGTCACATGTCGGTTATAAACAAGGAAAATTTAGACATAATATATACCCTGTATATATTATGTATATAGAGCGTACGTGATGATATGCATAACGAATATAAACAAAGAAAATTCAGAATAAACAGCTTGGTGCCAACACATACTTTTTAGCCTTCGGACCTAACCGAGGAGGACCTAACTGTATGCAATCCATATGCTTCTGGAGCCTGACAATACCACTACGACAACATTAGTGTATTTTCATTAGTTTCTAATAGTAAATTCACATTTTGCTTGTAATTAAATTACATATTTACGGTTTTCACGGTTTTCATTTTTACGGTTTACATTTTTCCCTTTACATGTGCTGTAAGACACGACTTCTTGCCAAATTTCATGATTCTAGGTCAACGGGAAGTACCCAATAGGTTTTGATTCCCTTGTGAAATCGCAAAATTTGCGACATAAACGGTCATATATTTTGATCGCGTTGACTTATACGTTTGATTTTTTCACAGCTGAAAGAGACCGCAGACGCGAATATTTGATACAAATTTCAACTTGTTACCTCTGCGCGTTCCTGAGAAAAATGGTCTTGACAGACAGACAGACAGACGGACAGACAGACAGACAGACAGACAGACAGACAGACATCCTATACAGACAGACAGAGATCCTATATGGGTTCCGTTTTCGGTACGGAACCCTAAAAATGGCGAAACAAGTTTACTGCAGTACAGAGAGATAGCTAATAGTTTGTGATGACATTCTGCGTGTTAAAAGACAAATTTAACATTTCAAACAATACAAATAATATTCATTCTAAATGAATAGTATATTAAAGGACGAGTTCAGTAGAACGAGATGAGTTCAATAATGCGCGATTTTACAGCACGCGTCCAATTTTGGAAAACGACGAGCGTAGCGAGGAGTTTTGTAATGGACAAGTGCTAAAAAGCGCCTTAGGAACGAGTTTTTATAGTATTTTTTCTATTTTGCGCCCTTTTATGCCATTTCTAAATAAAAAAATCACCGATACATATTGAGAAAATTGTATCGCACTCAGCGAGCCATAACCTCACGCATATGAGTGCTGTTATGAGTCCATTACAGACGCAAAATAGAAAAAGTAAATTGGCGCATTTCTGTTATTGTATTTTCTTCAAACCCCCGCGAAACTAAACCTTGGCTACGCTCGTGCTAAATAGCATTGAAATTTTTTGACCTTTGACCATATGCTTATTTAGAAGCTCTTAACGCCTCTTAGCCTAGGTCCCAGGTAGTGTCTGCGTTTATACTTTAGTACGAAACTGCCGCGAATATTATTTTGAAGGCAACACGCAAGGAACGTGTAGAAATAGACTTATAACGTCAAAGGTTAACACGCGATCAGTGACGTTACTCATTCCGTTTTGGGTGCACGCTAATCCTCCAAAAATAAGCGAATTTGTGTTCGTTATTCTCAAGTTAAATTATATTTTTAAAGCTTCGATTAATTTTTTTTTGTAGGATGTATGATACGCTTGTTGTTAAAAATAAATAGAGTTCCCTATTTATATTCGAGAAAAATGTTACGCGGATCGCGAGTAATCGCGTGAATGGGAGACGTTATTTTTACAACTATTTACATTATAGTAGTTGGTCTAATTTTAGAGGCATTGCGGACTAATTTTGTGTAAGCGTACGAAATGCAGAATGGGTTTTTCTTCTCGGCTGGAATTGCAGCCGGCACGGGATTCAAGAACGGAGCGCAGTGAATTCTCACAAACGTTCCAACGTACGCCGAACACATAATATATGTAATCATGGCTGGTGTGTATGATCAAATCTTCCCAAATATGTCCTTGACACAGATGCACACCGCGGGCAGACAACCATTACGTAATCGTTGGCCACAGACTTTCTCAAATCACTAGCGTTTTCATTTCGACCGAATCATTTTATATTCAAACTGTGAAATGCTCAATTAACTAATTTCTTAACACAAATATGTCACTTCAAGTTGAATATGATTTTCTTGAAGACACCTGTTATAGAGAATAAACCTTTCAAGTTTTCTATAAAGCGATTCGAACAATTTTTGAGATTTCGATTTTCTCGGATCCGTCCTTCGACTTGATTCAGTCCTCGTAACAATTCTCAAATCTTATTAAATCACAAGTATGTAGATTTCGTCTTTAAGGTTCCGTAGGTTAAACGGTTCGAGCTTTGAAACATGCAACGACACTCGCTTATTATTACCATCACAATCATGAGACATCATAGAGGAATTATCCCGGTTTCATTCCCGGTAGTAGGGAAAGATCCTATGTTCTGGAACCTCCACTTCCACTTCCGGTCAACAAACAACAACCCCACGCGTGGGTCTACATAGAGCTCACACCCAGTTTGGCGTGGGGTTACATAGACCTCACACTCTCCCAGTGCTTTAAGGTTGATTAAAAGCTGATTAAAGCTGATTATAAGCTGACTAAAGCTGATTAAAGCTGATTAAAAGCTGATACAGCCGGAGGTGGAGGTGGACGTTCCGGAACATAGGATCTTTCCCTACCAACAGTATTAACTATTTGTTCACGGAATTCCTTATCTAGGTTTTGACTTATAGTTACAGTATAATCTTGAAAATCCGCCGGTTGGTTAATCCGGTACGTTTAGTAATCCGGCGCACTGGGGAAACACGTGTCTTTTCTTTCCGCTGTCCCGCGTTCGATATATACCTCGGCGCTAAGCTGAAATCAGTCAAAAGTCAAAAGGGACACCCTTAAGCTCTGAAAACATGATTCGAGATTCTGACGAAGCTAACTCTACTCTACAATTGTCTTCCGAATTTTTACAAGAGCTTTCCAACAAATGTGAAGTGGATGTTACGCTGACAAACGATAGCCTAGCTTGGCTTCAAGTCACAATCGAGGAAAATTTTCATTTCTTTTCTGACGAAGAAATCTTCAGTCTGACTTGTTCCACGGATGACGATGAAGCTAACGGTGACTTGAATGTTTGTACTCGCCGAACTGTAGCAAATGTTTACGCTTTTAACGTACTCAATGTTTGTTTGAAATGAATAGAACAAAACGCCACCGCAAAGATGTGTTAGACCGGCAAAGGTTGCCAGAGCGAGTTTTTGATAAAATGTGAAGACAAAAATTATTTTGTATAATATTATCTGTTCTTAGTCTAATTGTTTTATTTTAATCCTGATAATCCATAATTTTTTATAATCCGGCGGTTGTCTGGTCCCATATGTATCGGATTATCAAGATTATGTTGTATTAAAAACACTTTCCTCAACCCCTTAACATACAATGACATTTCTAAGACGTCAACTAACGTCTTAACTTCTAACGTTTTAACTTCTAACGTCTTAACTTCTAAGACGTCGACATGTGATCTTATCACATATACATGTGTATGTAATCACATGTATATGGACACGTCAACGCACATTTTATTCGTATGTCAAGGGGCAACATCCAAGAAGACTGACTATGTGGGTATCCCCAGCAGACAAAAAGAAAGGATTGTGAGAAACCAGATTGACTTCGTACTGGCAAGCCACGACTTCAAGAAATTCATTAGATCTGTGAAAACGCCGGGTACGCCCAGATGTCAATTCCGATCACAACCCCAGTCGTTTCCGATTTTAAAATGTCGTTTCAAAACAGCAAGAAAGGACAAACCACGAAAAGGGAGTAGATGTACAAAACCTGCATGACACTGATCTTAAAAACCTTGTAAGTGAAGCTCTAGAAGAGGGAAGTAATAATCAACGAAGCACACCACAAAATAGCATTAGACTCATCAAATCTCTGTATTTCACCTCACTTATGGGTAAAAACCTTTTATATGCATAATCTGGATCAGCGATACTCACTACGGGGCCCGCGGGCCGCATGCGGAACGATTTTTTGCGGCCCTCGGAACGATTTTTTGCGGCCCTCGGAACGATTTTTTGCGGCCCTTGGAACGATTTTTGGTTAAATCGTTCGGCTATTAGGTTAGGTTAGGTTAGGTTAGGTTTTTTATGGCTTCGTTCTTATGGCTTCATTTTAGGCCCTCGGCTGTCAGGGAAATAAATAACTCACTATGAGTTTTGGAATGTAACATTTTGAGAATATCAGTTTCTTCCCAACCTGCTAATGTGGATCCTATATTAGAGAGCTGTGAAAGATTTCGCCCATCAAGTTCAAGAAATTAACGAATTCAAGTATGCCTGGAGCTAAGTAAAAGACATTTCATTACATATGTATAGTAATATGTGAAACACTTTTTTTACTTATGTAATAAACATAATGTTACATATATTACATGTTTTACTTGCGGCCCTCAGGAAAATCTGATAAAAACAATTAGGCTCTCTAAAAAATCCTAGTGAGGACCCCTGATCTGGATGGTCGAAATCGATATTACTGACAGGATTACAACAATTACTTAGAATTCTCGTTTTCTCCCATGTGCCATTGTAATTTTCTCTGTGACGTACCCTAGGACCATGTTCTTTGGAAACCATTACTTCCCTTTGCTTTCGAATTGGGATCTTACATTTCTTCATGAATTTTTCTGTGAGAAATTTCGACTATTCTCTTACGATTTCTCCTGGAGCAATTTTAATAACTTTGAAAGGTGACGGTTTTGTGCTTGAACTTTTAAGCAGTTCATACCAATGAAATGGCAATTCTAATTTAATTTTAAGATTAATCAACTCCATATTCTTGTCGCACTCAAGATAGCCGTGCCCTCTTAGGAGGTTATTTTTAAGGACTGGAGTAAATTTAATTCATGAATGATAGTATGTATGAACCTAAGCATGGTAAACTTTTTGTTTGGACGCCCACAGGAATCACAAAATGTAAAAAGATTCCTTACTGCTTTGTCCATGTGGTTAGTTATAAAGTCAAATCCTCAAAATCAAATCCAATCGAAACCTCTTCATTAGATCCTTTCCTGGCACATGTTTCAGGATGGGAATAAAATAAGACTATCCAGTCCCCAGATTATGAATATTGAATGTGTAGATAGATAATTGTCTCTTGTAATAAACATCATTTGTTGTTATATTTGAAAGAAAAATTTTTTTTTGGAAGTTGATAGCTTTTGCTACAAAATCTTTTTGATTCCTACTTTGTTTTTTCGTTCCCCTTTTCCTTTCAGAAAAAACATGAGCTTTTCTTAAAAGAAGTTTATTCAAAATTGATTGCTGTTTTAATTCATCAAGTTTCTTTTCTTCCTCAAGTACCTTAGCCTTGGCTAAATAAGTATCACAGGAGCTACATGTATCCATTCTTGGATACCCAAAAGCTATGTTAAGCTATGTGTTAAAGATATGCCTGTATGACTCGTACGAAATGTCTTTTAAAAACATCTTGTACATTTACTTTATTGTCGAGTCTTCTGATAAGTAAATTTTCCTACTGTCTTTTAAACTGCTAGCCTTGAAAGAATTAATATGGTTTAGAACTTTTATCTCTGGTGCAAACTTTTGGTGGATTTCATGCCTTCCTCTTTGATCTACAGGAGCTTTACCTGTTGTTTTCAAGCTTCTTTGCAGATATTCCACCTTTCCCTTGGTAATACCAGGTAATGAAATGAATGCTTTGAAACACAGGGGCACATTTTTAATATTTTTTTCTTCCTCTTTAACACGCACTTTATAGCCGTATGCGGCTGTATTATCTATCCTCTACAAACTGTCCTCCCCTTCCAATTTTCTACTTCTTCTTCGTTGGACATTACAAACACTTATAAGCCCGACAAATATAAGTTCTGCTCACTGACACTACCCAATGAATTGAAATATTGAATAATGTTTTTTCGGTTATTCAAATTATCGGGCATTTGAGCCTTGAACAGTTACATGGTGCCAGTTCATAAGAACTTTCATAAGAAAAAAACATTGTTTGCGAATTTTAAATTAAAATTGCAACGCAAACAAACAATGTAAATAAAGGAAGCAAAGTCAAAGAACTCTTAACTTAAAAATCACCAGTTCACCACTGTCAATTTTTGGACCATCCTCCTTCTTTACCAGTATGTCATGGACATTCCCTGTTCTTTTCGCTTTGGGCATATATAAAAACGTATTTATAGCGACATATGTTGAGTATTTGTAAAAACTAGTCATTTGATGTGCAATTACAATAGACATAGATTTGTTACCAGTGCAAAACAAAAAAAATGTAACATTCCCTGTTCTTTGCCTGTACCCTTCATATCTCTAAAGCGACAGTGAAAATAATATTAACCCTTTGCGGACGAGAATCGGCATATAGCCGCTCAAGCCTTTTTACCGTTCCGGACGAGTGTCAGCATATAACCGCCCAACCTAGTTTTTAGCTGCAAGGCGTGTTATGAAATGGTTCGTGACATCTGTAGTTCTGAACGAAAAGATACGCATGGGTATAGTTTAGCGATGAAGTCTTATCTTACTTATAATGTAAACTTACGATGTTAGATGATGGCAGAGTCAGAACGAATTTCATTTCATCGATTCAGTCTCTCAGTGTCATTACCAGAGGAACCAGCAGGCTTTTCATACTTTTCAAATATTTTGTCTATCTAGTATTGTCTGTCTAGTCTTGTCTGTCTAGTCTTGTCTGTCTAGTCTTGTCCGTCTAGTCTTGTCTGTCTAGTCTTCTCTGTCTAGTTTTGTCCGTCTAGTCTTTTCTGCCTAGTCTTGTATGTCTAGTCTCGTCTGTCTAGTCTTCTGTCTATAATAAAGCAGGCGCTAAGACGCTTCCCTGAGAAACGACTGCGGTACTTAGGACTACGGTACTTAACGACTTAGGTACTGATGAAAACTATTTGAATCTGACAAGACGGAAGATTACGGCATTGCTTCATCCAGTGAAACTAAAATTTGTACAATAAGGAATCCACTCAGGCATTTCAACATTAGCAGTGATGGTATCAGTGGATCAGATTCCGCTTCGCGCGGTAGTCCCACAAACGGAAATTATTTTTTTGGGGCTTGGAAGTCTCAGTCATAAATTCATATCTATTATAAATTCGTATCTATTATATCGGGAACATCAGAAGAAACACAATATTGAAAAGTTAACACATTTACAATTTGTTCGTTGTTTGGTGGGTCAATTGGTTGGAGATTTTCGGAATTCTGAACCCAAGAATCATTCGATATCTGAAACAGCAGAAAGACTGAACGGTAAAGCATGGAAGAAGAGAGTTGAGGTATTATTGTCCAACTTGTACGGCTAAACAGGCTTTGCACATAGGTAACTGTTTTGAACGACACCCGATTTTAACGATATTTGAGCTTTGATTTAACGAATTTTGATAACGATATTTGAACGATGTTTACACAATGCAGGAATATAAAACGTATACATAAACACAACCAAACATCTTTTGTTTTTTTTCTTCAATATGTTTGTTTATAATTTTTTTTGATTTTATGAAATTTTTTTTCATTCTTTGAAGCCTTCGAAGTTTTTATAACGTTCAACGTATTTATTTTCTTTACTGTGCACTCCAATACCTCTCGTCCACAGCGACGCTCGCTCGTCGAGCGGCTCCGTCCGCAACGGATTAAAAAAGGAAAGGGTTTAAACCGTACAAAGCTCATTTAGTTCAGGAATTATCAGAAGATGACATTGACCGCAAGGTTGAATTTTCAGAAATAATGTCTCAACTAATAAATGATAACGATAATTTTATGAAGAACATTGTGGTGTCAGATGAAGTCACGTTCCCATAGAATGGTTGTGTGGACACAACTGTAACGACTTGAATCGTTCAAGCGACGACTTGAATCCTTTCAAATGTGGGCATTAAGAAAAATATTAAAAGTTTAATTGACGGAAAAAGTATCCAGCTTGGTAATACTCCAAAGACTGAGTAAATCCACCGAAATTCTTACCACAATCGGAGAAAAGAGATATTTCGGGCATGTTATGAGACGCGAAAAATATCGATTACTGCAGAACATCATGCAGGGAAAAATTTCTTGTAAAAGAATATCAGACCGCAGAAAAACATTATGGCTCAAGAATGTAGGTGATAGCCTTGTTGGTGACCAACGTTCTTGAAGGACATTATAGTTATGTGTCCAATGTTCATCTCTTACTAATTAAAAACGCTAATGAATCAGAAGTTTTTTTTAAACTTTTTTAGAATGATTAAATAAATATTTGCAAAAGATTTATCCTATATGCAAATATTGAATTAATAATAAACTAATAAACAATTTTTTGAAAGTCATATAGCGTTTCCCAACCATCAAATTGGGACACACAAATGTTTGTTGAGCGGAATATTTCAGCTATTTGTTTAAATTTATAATTTGATAAACTATTATGTGTAGAAAACGAAAAACAGATTAATTTCTAATATTTACTGACATCATTTCAATATTGGATTATTTAAATAAAAATGACATAATATGTTAAAATCACAAACAAATTAACGAAATAAAACCAAGCAATAATTTGTTTATTTACAGACATTAATTTTGCGTAGTAATATCACGTAGGAGAAACTACATTTTGGATGTAAAAATGAGTTTCTTATGTAAATTTATATTTTGCAACGAGTTTTATATTGCAATATAGTGTTCTAAGAATAGTCGAAAGTAAGATGCCAGAAAAGCTATTAGTTCAAAAATATTAACACTTTAGATTTAGAATTAATTAGAAAAGACATTGTTTCATTAAAAAAATAAAACATTTTTTAATTTTTGAATTACATTTCAAGTTTAAGCCTCCGGTGGGCGCGCCAGCTGTAATTACACCGCAAAACTATGTTTTCTGGATTATAAGCTAAGATATTGATAGGCGCTCCCACCTAAGAATTAAGAAACCAGTTTGTTTGTGATTTTAATGACGGATTGTGTCAAAAATGGCGTGTTTTTGAAAATGAGTGGAATGAACAACGAAACAGCAGAAGAATTAATCGTGGCTGATTTTGTTGAACTGAATGTCTTACAAAAAAAAAATTACAGTAATCAAGAAAGCAAATATCTAAATTTAAAATTTCAATAAGTTGATAAAAATTTTCAGACGTCATTCTAAAATATTTGTACAATTTCAATTCATCCTCTTGTAATTGTTTGAAGAGAGTATGGAATTCTCCTTCTACTAGTCTTGTTCTTAAGATCTGATGCACCCAATATTTTCTTTTCCTCTTCTTTCCTTTTCATTTCTCAATTTCATAACACATGGCTACGACGCAAAAATAATCATCAGAACTTGACGAACTTGATATTTTGAAAATATAACTTAACCTAAAATGTAGAGAATCTGCAGATTTGACACTTGTGGCAAAGATTCGCGTAGCTGAGTATCGCATATATGAGAATACCTAGCGACGCGACAATTCGCGGCACTACATCGCGCGTCATCGCGTACCTGAGTGTCGCGTATATGAGAATCGGCCTTAAATGTCGAAATATCTGTGATTAATAATAAAACAACAACAAAATAAAATCTTTGCTCGAACAATTTCCCATCAGTAATGCCAGTCGGAGAAATGCTCGTACGACCAATTGTATGTCCGCCTAGTTTATCCGAGTCGTTAATCCTTGATGTTATGAATATTTTTACTTAATTTTAATTGCTTGGTTTCACGACATTTATGCATTATTTCTAATTGATAAATTAATCTTAATTAAGTTAAACTATTTTTTGTTAATTATTCAGAACACATATAATTACATCCAATTTCCACTTATCTTTAATACAGGTTCCATAATAATACTCACAGCTTAAATATTTTCCAATAGCAATTCCAACTTTTTCCCAATCCCTAATTATATAAAATTATTCATCAAAATGGAATTAGATAAATACAACTATAAATTAGCAGGTATTATTTGCACATTCCATTTACAGAGACACTTGTCAGAGTATTTTTTAATCCGACGACGGTTGTATCATTTATAAATATAGACCGATAACGTCACGGCTATCTTTTCGCCGCGAGACTGTTTATTATTATTGAGTTGTTTGCAAAAAAATATCGCGCTTATTGCAGGAATAAAAATTGAATCGATATTAGAATTGCGACAGATTTTATTTTAAGACGGTGAATTCATTTTATTATTGCACCAATCAGTTATCTTTTAGAAACAGATTGAATGGATTTATATCGTTTATATAATGGACAGTATTATTATTTCACCAATCAGTTATCTTCTAAAACCAGTTTTAATGGATCTATTTAGTTCATATATAATGACCAGTGTTATAAAGCTTTGGTTTCATTGAAATTTAATTCTGCACATTTCTAACACAATCTCGTTAAAAAAGAATAGAAAATTGTGAACGCAATGATTTTAATACTTCTTTGTAATCGATAAAAACATTGATAAATTTATATCAATAAGACTATGTAAATGCTTTTGCAGAAACTCAAGCGAAGAAGTTTTTTATATCAGAACTAAACGCTAACATATTAGCTATCGTTATAATTAGTTTTCTAACTCAGGGGTCCTCAAACTACGATCCAAAGGAAATGGTTGTGGTACTTATATGAGCTTTAATTTTAGTTTGATCAAGGATACATTTAGATCTCATTTAGCAAAGTTGAGATTTGAAATTGAGGCCAGATGATTTCAGTTTGACTTTGGATTGTCTACAATTGAACACAAGTTAAATTTGAGAGTAGATAATTCAAAATTCAAAAATGGATTCATCATTTGAAATCGTCAAATGAATCATCATTTCATACACAAAACTTTATTTTATCTACTCTAGAGATCAGCATGGGTCGAGTTTCTCGTCCCAGATCCCATCCCGTGGGACATATCCAAGTTACTGTCCCATCCCATCACAGTTTCGTTCCATTGTCCCATCCCATAAACATAAAATTTTCGTCCCATCCCATCCCATCCATCCCATCCCATCCCGGTCGCTCGGCCCGTCCCATTTTTCCCATACAGCAGACTTTCTTTTCGACTTCTCGACAATTAGTAATTCTTTTTCGTCGCAAATGGATCGGAAGATTTTTCAGAAACTGCATTGTTATCACGGAAATCTCCTGAGCTGGACATGTATTAAAATTTTGCGTATTGGCACGATAAACGTTAATTTCGGATTATTGTCTATTTTCAATCTAATCGTTAAAAACTAAGCTGCACCATTTTCAAGGATAAAATAGGACTTTTCTTTTCCACAAAAGAAAAACACCAGCCGAACTGCGCAAGCGCGATTCGGTAACCGACAAACTGCCGCGCGCAGTCGTGAAAAACTTAATAAAAGCCAACATGGGACAACAAAACAAAAATCTAGAAGTAGCTAACAAAAATACAGTGATTGTATTAGGAAGCCTACTTGTGTCTACAAGCAAATGAAAATAAAAAGATTCTTATATGAAAGCAATTAATTATGCACGAATTAGATTTACTAGATTAACAAAATCCGTCCCACTCCGTCCCATACAAAATTGTCGTCCCATCCCATCCCACGCGACGTTCATCCCACTCATCCCATACCATGGGACGATAGGATGTGATGGGATGGGACGATGGGATCCCATGCTCATCTCTAATCTACTCTCACATCAAAATGAACGCATTAATAAATACATTATAGTAGGTGAAGGATGTCTTTATTTTAATCTTTAATTAAGTGTGTAAAAGTATCCAAATCGTGCGTAAAAATCCAATGTAAATCAAATGGAGTTTCATTATTAAACGATTCCTGTTTCTTGTTACTATGGCAACAACTTGCGTCACTAATCAAAACCATAGACGTAGTGAAAGTTAAAAATGAAATAAAGGGTGACGACAAAGAGTGACGACATTGACCACAAATTAAGAGTATCCTGTTTTTACTTAATAAACACAAAAAGTGAGTAAAAACGAAGGACTTGTAGTCTCAGTGACATTATAAAGCGAGAGAGAGACTACAATTTTTCAAGAAAAATTCGAAAAAATTATCGAAAAAGTTTTATTTGTAAATTTTACTAAATGTTTAGACATCGCTGTTTGATATTTTATATTACATCAAAGACATTTTCAAAACTCTAGATCAGTGTTTCACAAACTTTCGATATTTGTATACCCCTTCTACATTTTTCATAATATTGAGTACCCCTCAAGGCACACAAAAAACCCCAAAATTTGAGTATAAACCCCAAACCTTCCCCCCCCTTGGCTAAGCCCATGCTTTTATATTTAATTTCAATTTTTCAATTTTGAGACCTAATTTCAATTTCAATCAGTTAAACTCTCCCCATTAGATGATTCTACAGGTAAAAATTTGATGAAATATTCTTTAGAAACAAATTCTTCACTATGTTTATTTAGAACGCGAATAACAAGAGACATTTGTTCAATTCTACTAACATCTGGTATGCAATCCAAAATAATGCTGTAATAATTAGCCTTTTTAATTTTGGAAATAATAGTAGCACGTTTTTGAATAGTAGCACTTTTTCTCCCATTAAATTTATTATGTTATTTTGAATTTATTTGCTCAAAAAATGGGATTTTTTAAATGCTCTGTTTAAATGCTCACTAATAAATGGATTAAATTTTGCCAAAAAATCATTAATTTAAAAAGAATCCATTATTATGTGCAAATAATTTATCCGAACTTCCTCTGAGAGCTAACATTTGTGATGCACATAATTGAATTGTTGCTATAATAGCTTTTAATAATTCTTGCCAATATTGCTGTTCCAATTTCAATAATCTCTGATGTTCTCTATCAATAGTTTTTTTAGTTTTTAACCTGACATCCAATTCCATCAATTTTGTAAAACATTCCATATGATTTGTAGAACGTTCATGTATTTTAACCCTTAAGCACCTGCCACACGTCTCAGGTGAGAAAATTACTGCTGCTTTCGGTCTGAGAGACGTATGTCAGGTGGTTAGGTGTTTAGACTACTTGAATATTCTTCCAATTAGAATAACCAAACATCGTCCAATTTCTAGCCATATGGTCTGAATTATCAAATAACAAGCAAGAAAAACAGTACACAGAATTGGTTTTTTGACAATAAACTAACCATTTCCTTTCAAATTTTTCGGCATTTGACATAATTCTTTCATAATGTACGTCCGAGAAATGTCTTATTCAAATATTTCGGAAAATTAGAAGCTCTAACTTGAACGGGGCCTTTTTCTACTAATAATTGTCTTTGCAGTATACTTAAATTTTTCCCATCTGCTGGATCATCGGAAATGTTGTCAATAAAAGTTTCTGGCTTAATTTCTTCATTTATTTCTCGTCTTCTATCTTCTTTATTTCCTTCGTCTATTTTTGTTTCTCTGTCTTCTTTATTTGCTTGTCTATTTTCTTTAATTTCTTCTTCTTTGTTTTCTTCTTTCTCTTTTTCATTTTCCTCCTGTCTAATGGAATATGAAGATGACGATAAACTGAATTTTTGAAGGAAAAATTAAATCGTTGGAAACTCGAACAATAGAATCATTTTTAAAAAGTAGAATACCGCACGAAAAATTCGCTGCTATACAAATATGCCGTATGCCCTAAAAATATGGCGCCGTAAGGCGATCGCCTGCCCGACCAGGCGCACGTGCCGGCACTGTTCCGTGCTTCTGTGCCATTTGTGCTAATTCCAACACATCTATTCCACCCAATTTTGTTCTCTTGCATAAATTTATTCATAAGATTGAAGATATCTTCTCCTGTTGTATGGCCTAATAATGGCTGGCAAAATGAAAAGTTGTCATGCATTTCTTGATATCTTTCGTATCTAACAAACGCCATAATATTTGCAAAATTCGCAATATCAGTGGATTCACCGACTTGTTATGCATAATAACGACTTATCATAACGAAATATCAGACAAGGACTTGGTAAAGAATACGGGATTTTTTGAAACTTAGTGTTGCGGACTTTTTATCTGGTGTAACTATTCTTAATCGTCTTTGGCACTCTTTAACTAAGATCTGGAAGCAAAAATTAAGCTTCTACGTTGTCTGCGTTGGCTCAATAAATATATTTGTGTTTTTCTTGAAATAGACTGTGGCGTGGCTGTTCGTTGCAATATGAATGCAACTTCAACACGACGCTTAAGATTGAGCAACTTGAGCAACTTTGAGCCAAAATTATAGTTTTCCGTATAAACGGGCATATAAACAAAAATAAAGCGGGGTATTTTGGGTAACCCAGATGCGGTTTTTTTCCGTACCGAAAACGGAATCCCTATAGGATCACTTTGTTGTCCGTCTGTCTGTCTGTCTGTCTGTCTGTCCGTCTGTCTGTCTGTCTGTCTGTCCGTCTGTCTGTCTGTCAAGACCATTTTTCTCAGGAACGCGTAGAGGTTACAAGTTGAAATTTGTATAAAATACTCGGGTTTGCGGTCTCTTTCAGCTGTGAAAAAATCAAACTTCAATAAGTAAGTCAATGCGATCAAAAGATATGACCGTTTATGTCGCATATTTTGCGATTTCACAAGGAAATCAAAACCTATAGGGTACTTCCCGTTGACCTAGAATTATGAAATTTGGCAAGAAGCGGTGTCTTACAGTTCATGTAAAGGGAAAAATCTGAAAACCGTAAATATGTAGTTTAATTACAAGAAAAATGCGAATTTAAAAAAACCTATTAGAAACTTATGAAAATACACTAATGTGTTGCGTGGTATTGTTAGATAGCAGAAGCATATAGGTTGCATACAGTTAGGTCCTCCTCCTCCTATATTTTTTGGTAGTCAATTGCCCAAAAGCAGTCAATTGAACAACTGAATGTTAAGAGTATCGAAATATAGTTAATATATTACTTTATATTAGATCTAGAAACAGTTAGATCTTAATATAAGTTAGTGAATAAGTGTAATAGTAAAACAAAGTTTTCTTTTTATAAGTTTAAAAATATTCGCGTTATTTAAAAAAAAAGAAATAGATCTTAATATAAGTTAGTGAATAAGTGTAATACTAAAATAAAGTTTTATCATAATCGTCTGTTCGTTTTCTTTTTGTAAGTTACTGAATAAGGGTTATAGTAGAATAAAGATTTATCATAATCGATTTATTATAATCGTCATTCGCTTTCTTTTGGTAACTTTTAAGATATTTTAGTTTTGGCTTGGAATTTGAAATAGGTCTCTCGTCAAGAATTTCATATCATATAAGTGAGTAAGATTTCGTAAGTACCTAACTAACTACTCCGTGACCTCTTGTATTTAGGATAAAACGAGACGAGCACGAGCAGGGCGACGCGGAGCAAGTACAAGGGCGGGAGGTCGGCCCAGGTCGGCCCTTTTGTAGTGAGCGGCAGAAATACGAAATTTTGTTTTGCATTCAATAACTTCGTACTCCTGCATATCCTTACTTATTCAATAAATTATGGCTACAGTTCATTTAACCGTTAACGACAACATTATCGTACATGATGTAATATTTATGCCCGGCGATGGCACTTGCTTGTTTCATGCTATAGCTTTTTCAATTCATAATTCAACCAATTTTGGACAAACACAGCTTTTGAGAGCTACAATAGTTAACTATATATATGATAATTGGGACGAGTTTCCACAAAAAAAAAGATACCTTACTTACAAGTTTGTACGGAACCCTCGGTGCGCGAGTCACAACTCGCACTTGGCCGGTTTTTTTTTTAAATAACTTTCCAATTTTTTTTTTCCCTCCAGGTAATCCTAAAACGTATATTAGCAAGCCCTTTTTTAATAAAAATAATCGATATAATTTCGAATTTTGCACGAAAAACTGAAATTAATTATGAGGGGTACTTATGTTACCCCGCACGGTCTGCAGTGTATCGAAATCCTACGTACACAATTTATATCTCATCGTGTCGCTGGTCGGCTGAATATGTGAACCAATTCTCATTTTAGGTTAGTGTTAGTATTTACTTTGCTTTGTGGTAGTAAGTCTGGTAGTAAGTTTGTGTGAATTAGGGAATGGCGCGACGTAAATATTATGCTGATGAGGAATTACGTAGAATTTTAGAAGAGAGTGACAATAGTGAATATGAAATCCAGATCAGTGATAGTGAATCAGAAAATACCGACAATGTGGAAAAACAAGAAACAGTTGTAGATGAAATTACAGCACTTGAAAATAATGAGGAAAAACTTTTGAGACAATTAGGGAAATACTAAAGTCAAAATCGGGATATGAATGGCAAACGCAACCAGCTGCAGCTACAAGGCGCAGAGCCCATAATATGCTAAATTGTCGCGATGGTTTGCAAAATATACATATATAGCAAAGTATACATTTGCAAAAGAAACAGGTCAATTGTTAAATTAGAAATTTGTTTTATCATATGGCTCTTACTTCAATAAAAGACGCGTTCCAGTGTTTTATAAATGACGATATTCTAGCTGATACATGCATACACAAATCAACATGGAGAAGTCTATACAAACAAATTACAATAACTTCTTATAGTATTTCAGTGGACTATCATAGTTACCCCAGACGGCCTGAAACGTAATTTTTTGTAGCACGGCTCCGGAAAGGTTAAAGAGTGCCAAATACGATTAACTACAGTTACACCAGGTAAAAAGTCCGCAACACAAAGTTTAAAAAAAATCCCGTATTCTTTACCTAAGCCTCTGAGGACAATAACAAGTTTCACATTATTAGACATTTCAATGATTCGTCGATGAACTGTATTATTTAAGAGGAAACGCGGTCAAAAGTTTGTGTTGCCCTATCTTCTATCATTACTTCTGTCATTATCTTGGCTGCTGGCCTGATTAAAGTTTCTCCAAATATCTCCACTGCACCGCATTTCGCAATTAAAAGCGACATGCCATACGAAGCTTCTAGTATTTGTCGATTGCCACCTCCTGTCCAACCCCGCATTGCTTTTCGAGATTGATTTAAATCCTAAGTTTGTTTTCAAAAAAATCTCAATGTCTCAAAATGTCGCTTCAAGTTGGATTGATAAATGACGCAAAGTGGAATAGGCTCTTTTTCGTCTCCAGTCCACGAGAATCCAAATATAATGTATTCTTTATTGTACCGAGTTTTCTTTACTTTTTTCGTAACAGGTTTGTTGTGTCGCGGTGGATGTTGTTTTTGACAAACGTTCGCGTGATCAAACCTAAGGCGGTTAATTCAGGGTTGCCAATAGATTTGATCGGCACTGGAAATTATATGTTTTGGGCAAATAAACCTTGCACGCCTCGATAAACATGTATTTATTTATTTAACTCTATTTTAAGCACTCGTGACGATGTGCACTGTCGGAGTTTGTAATCTTCTCGATGTGTTTGTGGCAAGAGGGTTACAATTGAACTGAGTGTGATTAAATATTGTTACAAACAGGAAAACTCAATCACACCTCCCATTTTCCTGCCCCCACTGAACCAAGAAGAATTCCAACCCGAAGTGTACGTGGTAATTTCCATGGCTAATCTTAAAACTGCCCAAAATTTAAATACTTATTCTAAGGAACCTTAAACATAAACATTGCATTGTATTTTCAATTGTTTACGACCACCAAGCATTCAAAAACCATTAGCGATCGTAAACATCCGCCGAAGCGTATTTACAAAGGATTGGTGATTACAAATGGTCTTTCAGATGCGTAGTGGCCATAAACAGCTCCAAACACGTTCAACAAATACCCACTATCCTACCGACCAGATGTTGGGAATCTACGGGTCGGTTTAAGATAATATTGATGTAATTATTATTTATCTACTTTTAGAAATACACTAAACAAGAAAATAGTTTTAAAACGGAAATAAAAATAATATTGTTGGATCTTAACAAGGTTCAATCTCGTTCATTTCCAGCGTCCCGCAGTGCCACAGTTACGCTTACATATGAGGCGTTGCGAATACGAAGGGCGAACTCAACAAATGCTGGTTTCGAGAAAAACGCATTTGATTTTTTTTTGGCCGAACTCAACAAAGACTGATGTCGGTTTTGATGAACTTATGACGAATTCAACATGAAACCTATACCTGCGAATTCTGCAGAGGGTTCTGATCCCATCCGTGAAAAAAAATGACACAATGTTGAGTTCGCCCTTTGTATTCGCAACGCATCATATAAATAAACACATTCGCAATACTAGCAAGTAACGAAGTTTTTTTTTATTATTTTTCAATGTTTGTTATCAAAAAAAAGTAAATTGTACTTAACACTGCATTTTGTTATATCAGGCGCAGCCAAAGCCCGGTGGACCGCGTACCCCCGCAAAGTCTTCCCGTACTCCAGGGGGTACGCGTACCACACTTTGGGAATCACTGCTCTAGATCTATCTAGTTTAAACAACTGTATATTATTTGCTACTACTACTTTATATTTTTTATTACTTCAAGAAATCTAGATCTATCTAGTTTAAACTACTTTATATTATTTGCTTTTTAGTCGTGGCGTGGTTGAATTTAATTTGCGTTTACTCATGAGTTCATTCTAAATATTGCAAGCTATGTTCAAGGTCCGTCTTGTCCTAATTTAGCCATTTCTATTTGTGCGTTTGGAATTCACGTTCAGTTTGAGGATTAACGTTTGAGGGATCTTGGTTGGCTCCATCCGCGACGTTAGCTTATTTTTGTGATTTGATAGACGTCGCACGTCTAGACGAGCCGTTTGAGACGGTTGAGCCAAATTGGCATTGAGGTGTATAAATTCCTGATTTTTCATTCCAACCGGATTGGATCATCGACTAATTTTGTTTGTTTGGTTCTAAAAAAATCTGTACAAAAACTAGGTTATTACTGCCAAGTTACTTCTCAGATTCGAGTTCAATTTCATCTATAAATGAGATAAGGGATCGATGCTGACTGAGTTTTTCGACTATTCATCATTTCATACATAAAACTTTATTTTATCTACTCGCACAAATAAAATGAACACATAATTAATATATACAGTATTGTATGTGAAGGATGTCATTATTATAATCGTGTGTAAAAGTATCCAAATCGTGCGTAAAAGTCCAAGGTAAATCAAATAGAGTTTCATTATTAAACGATTTCTGTTTTTTGTTACTATGGCAACAACTCGCGTCAATAATCAAAAAAACATAGACGTAGTGAAAATAAATTTTCTGGCGTATATTAAAATTTAATTAATTTTTCTTATTTTGAAACGAGCAGTCTCGGCCTCTTAGGCTGGAATTATCTAAGTCGAATATAACTTAACCTAACCATAACCTAATCTAGATTAAAACTAGGTTAACCTAGATTACATTGACAACACAACCAAATAGTGTTCCCGTCACTGTGCGTTTTTATTAGTTAGCAATTTTTAGAGGCGCTGGACTTTCTAACCTTATTGTGTCAGTGAAGTATTTTGTCTGTCATAATTACAATTTTTCAATATTATCGGTAAGAAACAATAATTGTTTTGTAGATTCAACATATTTTAACATGCGTCGTAGATAAAATAATGTATGATACACGTGTACACGTTTGCACATAATAGTAGTTTATGATACAAGTGTCCGAAGAAGGGTTTTTGTGCACTCATTGCGATTAAAACACTCGTTTTTGGCTCGTGCTTCTCGTAACTTCGCAACTCATGCACAAAAACCTTTCTTCAAACACTTGTATCATAAACTACTATTATGTTCAAACAAATTCCTGTAATTGATAAACAATGCTGCTTAGTAAAGTATAACACACGTGTGTAAAAGTCTTTTGTGCACTCATTGCAATTTAAACACTCGCTTTCGGCTCGTGCTTTAAACTTCGTAACTCATGCATAAAAACCCTTCTTCACACACTTCTATCAGAATAGTATATTAAAGAACTTCAGTAAGCGCGATTTTACAGCACGCGTCCAAGTTTGGAATACGATGTGCGTAGCGAGGAGTTTTCTAATTGAAAGTTGTGAATTGAAAAGTGCTGAAAAACGCCCTACGAACGAGTTTTTTTATAGTATTTTTTCTATTCTGCGCCCTTTTATGCCATTTCTAAATAAAAAAAATTGCCGATACATATTGAGAAAATTGTATCGCACTTGGCGAGCCATAACCGCACGCATATGAGCGCTGTTTTGAGTCCATTCCAGACGCAAAATAGAAAAACTGCTAATATGTGCAAACAAATTTCTGTAACATATTAGATAAACAATGCCGCTTAGTAAAGTATAGCAAAATGTAAATTAATACAAGCTGTGGCCATTGTATCAGGACGAAAGGAGTGGACTAGAATTAGATGGACTTTACAAGCTGCAAGGAAATAATCAATACCGTATGAACTAAATCGAATATTTATGAATACATACATAAATCTAAATGAAATTACGAATCGATTATTCTCTTTATAATTCTAATATTTGATCTGGAATGCATATAATATTTTTGTACAAGCGAAATGTTTGGCATATTTTCAAACAAAAATTGCGAAAAAAATGCAATAGCATGGGTCATAAAAGAATTAACATATTTGTGCCACATGTGTGACTATTTGGAAACTGAAGCGCATTTATTAATAATTTTATGAACTTTTCCACAAATAACCACCTCAAATGGAGTAAATGTATTTGTATTTTAAAAATTATAGTAAATGGAGTAAATGAGTTTTAGTACTAATTCGTTTTTATAAATTCGCATTGTTTGTTCTCCTTGTTTTAATTACAATTTTAACACGTTCCTCTTGTGCCCACATATTCGCCTATTTGGAAACTGTATCGCAATTATTAGTAATAATTTTAAGAGATATTCTCTTAGATGATTATTCCACAAATAAACTCAATAGGAGTAAATGCATTTCTAAGTACTAATTCATTGTTATAAATTAGGATTTTTTGTTTTAATTGCAATTTCAACATTGTTTGTTCTCCTTGATTTAAATGCAATTTTAACACGATACTCATCTGCCACATATTCGCCTATTTGGAAACTGAATCGCAATTACTAATAATTTTAAGAGATATTTTCTTACAATGTATTTCTAAGTTTTGGTACTAATTCGTTGTTATAAATTCGATTTTTTTATTTTAATTGCAATTTCAACACGCTCAAGTTTAGTAATTCAGTGTTGTTTCATTGAATTTGAAACAATGCGATTACCGCAACAAAATGTCAATTGCCGGAAAGCAGCCGGAACAAAAAGCACAATTTTCTTTTTCCGGAATAAATTGATTGTATTACAACATTGTTATTTTAATTCGCAATTGCCAAACTTAATTGCGCAATTTATAATAAACCTTGTTTCGTTTAACCAAAACAAAACCTATTAAATCGCAATTATATTAATTTAACTATTTCAAATATCCAATGAAACAAAAGAATTTCTTGTAGCGAAACACGACACCTGCCGCGAATTGTGAATGAGTATATTTAACAAACACCTGCTTAAACGCAAATTACTTTCAAAATAACTGCAAATATTGCAGATTACACGTTATTGAGATGCATATGCTTGAAGAAAGTTGCTGAAATTGCCATTTACCTTCAAGTCAAAGATGGAATTACACGAAGCACAAAAAATATTATTAATGGATAGTAAATTGCACGCTTTGCAACGCTTCATTAAAATATGTTCGAACTGATTATAATAATTACGTTCGGTAGATTTAATCTCGATAATCTCGATGTATATACATTTCTAGATAACTCTTCATTAATTAAAATAGGAATTTACATGTTGTTTACAACCGGAGAGTATTATGTTACAAACAAGTTTCTATATATGACACGGGCGTAGCCAGGGTTTAGTTTCGGGGGGGTTTAGAAAATATTTCGGAGGGGTTTTGCAGAAATGCACCAATTTACTTTCTAAAACTGACACACAAGGGTTCCTAAACTGCACCATGCAGCTACCATGCTCTCTTGAAGATAGGCGTTTCTACTCGTCCCTCCTGATTTCAATATAATATTTATATTATATTTTGCATATTTTTTTGAAAAAAAAGCCAGGAGGGGGTTTTGGGGTTGAACCCCCAAAACCCCCCTCCTGGCTACGCCCATGATATATGATATTAAGATAAAATTTACATTAAATTATTGCGTAACATGCAGAATATTTCCTGTTGCAAATAAAAAATACTAGTTCGAGACTAGACATACGAGGCTAGAGAGACGAGATATGGCGAGAGTTTCAAAAATCTCGTCTCGCTCTCGTTAGTTATGAAAAAGGGTACTCTCGTCTCAGTATCAGAGCTCTAGGAACCGTTTGTCTCGTCTCGCTCTCGTAACCATTTGTCTCGTCTCGTCTCATATCGTCAAGTAATTAATTAAATGTGTGCTTATCATACCTGTCGTATTATTGTTTTTTCTGCTAATTATTTTTCCTCATAGTTATTGTTTTCTAGATTTTTCATATACTAAACATTTTGCTTTTTCCCCATCTTTAATTATTTCATATTTAAAAAAAAAATTATTTTGATGTCACTGATGAATTTTTTAATAAACACTGTTGATTAACTGGTTCATTTACACTTAATGCGTCAGCCCTTTCATCTAATGTTAGCCTAATATTAGGGTTACTGATAACTCTAATATTAGGCCTAGCAACTAAAAACCTAAAAACCTAGTACCTTCACTCAATGATATTTTTGCTGCAACTGAAGTACAAAATATCTTCATAAGAAATCGTAAAAATATGTAAAAATATCTCACAGAAAAATGACCGTCGCGTTTTAGTGCTTGAAAATGTACCTAGCGATAAGAAACATAAATGTCTATTTACATAAATTTTCTATTTGGTTACTATTATTATCTTCGAATTTCGCTTTGTTCCATCCACATGAAATTGTAGCGATAACAAACCGTAAATGGTTATTTACATACAATTTCTATTTACATATATATATATATATATATATATATATATATATATATATGTATATATATATATACATATATATATATATATATATATATATATATATATATATATGTTGTATTTGAGGTTTTCGCGGATAGATACCTGTGAACTGAAGAACGCCAGAAACCCGTTAGCATAGCATACCTACCATATGTTCATGTTCATGAAAATATCCTCCATGCTACGCAGCGTTAAAGACACCATCCCGTTAGAATCCCATGGAATTTACGAAATACCTTGCGGAACATGTGAACGAACCTACATTAGACGTACAAATAGAAAAATATCTGCTAGGATTCAAGAACATGTAGTTTCAGTCAGACACAGAGACAAAGTTTCATCGGCACTTGTCCAACACACAAACACCAGTCACTAGATGGACTTTAGAAATTCAAGGACTGTTGCACAGATTAGCCACGAAATGTCACGAGTATACAGAGAAGCCATAGAGATAGAAAAACGAGACTACTGCATGAACACGAGAGACGATTCCTTGAGACTGCCCCCAGCATGGCGACCGATCATATCCACCCACAAAATGCAATCCCAGACACCCCAGACTCATGTACGACCAACAAGACAGACAAACAACTGAACCGAAGCACCGCACACAACGCGCATGACCCGAAGCCAGAGAGCTATAAGTAGTCGCATCGCACGAACGAGCTCTCAGTATGCGTCTAACGGTTGACCCCCACGGACGCATATATCTCTTGAGAATGGCGAATGTTAGTTCGCCGAAACGTCGAGAATCCGGTTCTTTTCAGAGCCAACGCGGAATCCCCGAGAAAACAATACAACACACACACACATATATATATATATATATATATATATATATATATATATATATATATATATATATATATATATGTATGTACTATATTTGAAAATCGTCTTGTTCCATTCACATGAAAATATAGCGATAACAAACCTTAAATGTCTATTTATATAAACCTTCTATTTTGTTGACTATTTAAAATTAATAATAAAAACGAACATAATTTGAAATTGTCTACATCTATTTCATATTACGAAATCTACTCTTTTAATTGTTACATAATGAAATGTAACTTGCCCGAGCACGCAGTTGAAATTTTTGCAAGAAAATATTATGGCTGTCCGCATTGGAATCAAAGATTGAAGGAGAATATAGTCCAGGGATGGCGAACCTTTTTGAGTAGTGGGTCAAATTTTGTTCATTATATTTTTCGTACTAGCTCGTGGGTCACCATGTCAGTAGCATCATTTGGAAAAGAGGAGGGAGGAGTAATCTTAGTAAAGACTTTATAAAGTACTTTTTTGTTCTCACTTTTAAAGGCTTTTAGAAAATTCAAGTTTACGAGCTCCCGAGGCTTTAGATCATTTATTTCATCTCCTTATCGCTCTTTGCCACCACTACCACATCATCCGCAAACGCCAGACTCCATACTTTCTCTCTACCTATCACACACCCTCCCGCTTGCTCCCTCTTAACATTCTGTCCATATCTGTAACATATATCTTACTCAAATCATGATCAAAATTGCTCAATATTAAAACATCTCAAATCATTCTCAAAATTGCTGCATGCAACTTGTACTCTGTTATTCCCCGGTAATTTTCTACTTTGGTTTTCTATCCTTTTTTGTAAATCACGCATATTACCTTCTCCCCAGTCTGCCGGGAATCCCTCAACTCTAGACACTCCAATCATTAGCTCCACCAGCCTTTCTATTATTCCCTTCGTCCCATACATCCACACTTGGTTCTGCATTCCATTTCTCCCCGGTGCTTTTTCTTTTTCAGCTCCTTCGCCTGCTTCTCTATCTCTTCTAATGTGATTTATGTACCCTCTGGAGCTGCCTACGTCTTTTCCATTGCTGTTTATGCTTCCTCGTCTTCCTTTCTCCCTTCCAGAAGTCTCATGAAATGTTCTTCCCACTCTCTCATCTTTATCTCCTCGGTCATTATTTCTTTCTCTCCCTGATTTTATTGCTTTTTGTCATAAGAGGCTGCTTTGCTCTTATAGTAGCGCCATCAGTGAGTTACTTAATGTACTCTTGGTGTGCTCGTAAGATGTCTTTATCATCGACACTAACTTGATGTTAACTTGGTGTGATGGTTCTGTAGAACTGTAGACAACACACGTGCCTTTTTATTATAAGTAGAACAATAAATAAATATATTGAAGCATACATAGAGATAAGTAATTACCATCCTTCCTATACTTCCACAATCTATCATAATCCTCCGGGGTATGGTCTTATACTTTTATTTCTCTCTCTTCTTCTTCTCGCTTTTTTTTCTTCTTTTCTCTGCATCTTTCTATGTATCTTCTCTTAATTTCTATAAAGCCACTCTTACTTGCTTTCGTCTTTCTCCACTCCTTTAGCTCCTGGGTTGCTTCTCTTTTTTCAATATATATTTTCTTATACGTTTACCTAAACAAGTCTTTGTCTTTAAAATCTGGAAATAAAGCATCACTCTAAAAACGCTTGTTTTGCAGTCTCTTTCTGAAAGATGTTTCTCGTGGCGAGAAGTTCAATGGGCAACTTGAAAACTAGCAGCTGTAATGGTAGTTTCTCTTTGGCTCACTAAGTAAACACATTAATAAGTAAATTATTGTATGTGAAAGTTGCCATTATTATAATCGTGTGTAAAAGTATCCAAATTGTGCGTAAAAGACCAATGTAAGTCAAATGAGTTTCATTATTAAACGATTTCTATTTGTTGTTACTATGGCAACAACTCACGTCACTAAACAAAAAACATAGACGTAGTGAAAATAACTGACGTGTATTAAAATTGAATTAATATTTCTTATAACCTAATCTAGATTAAATCTAGGTTAGCCTAGATTACATCGACAACGACCAAATAGTGTTCCCGTCACTGTGCCATTTTACTAGTAAGCAATTTTTGCCACGGAAGCGCTGAACGTTCTAATCTTATTGTGCCTTAAAATTACGATTTTTCAAAATTATTGGTAAGAAAGAATTTTTTTTTTTGTAGATTCAACTATTTGAACATGTTTGGTAGATAAAATAATATATGGTACACGTGTGTGAAAGGGTGTTGTGTGTGACTTGCAAAGTTTTTTTGTTAATTGCAGTCTTTCTTCACACAATTGTATCATAAACTACTATTTTGGAATAAAAAATGCTTTTAATACGCATAATGATTTTCTTCTTTCTTTAATGAAAAATAGTCCTTTTATTCTCTTCAATCACGCAATATTTATCAAACCATTCGGTTTGTTGTGATCTGGTATATGTATCGTTTGTTTTACTTTTTTTAACCGCAACCGTATTTAAGGGTAATAACTAAAAATATATTTAAAATATAATAATTTGAGAAGAAATTTCTTATTGATATATTTAATATTCATACATACTTTTGTAGTTGAGAAACTTTAATAAGAAAATAATAGAAGTGGTGCGTCATTGGAAATTTCTAAAAGTTCTAAAATCAATGCCTGGGCCATAAAATGCTTGTGTAGGTCAGTGTCTGACCCGCGGGTCATAGGTTCACCATCACCGATATAGACAGACGAGACTAGACAGACAAGACTATATATACGTAACTAGGCAGACGAAACAAGACACGCGAGAGTTAACAGACATGACTAGACATACGAGACTAAACATAAGTAAATAGACAGACGAATGTATACAGACGAAACTCTTTTTTCCTGGAGTTACATCACTGTTATAGTGACATGTGTATAGTGTTTTAATCATATGTAATATTTCGTCATCAGATGAATGCTTATCCGCATCACGTGCGTTTGAACGAGTTGCAATATCTTTGGGAAGATTTTTGTAGGAATGGTGGTAAATTGGCGGAATGTATGATAGAATGAAATATATCTTTCTTGTTTGCGTTAGTATCTAGTATTCTTGATGGATAGAGTGGGTCTTGTCGAATATTGTACAACTGGGCTGGTCGTTTTTTTGCATAAATCTACTTTATAAAAGGGCGTGTCGGGATTTAGTGTTGATAATTTCTCTCAAACCTCAGCCATGTAATATTTAGCCAATTAAAGTCATAACCGCAAGTTGCTTTTTTTTCTATTTGCAATAGAATTTTCTAAGATAGTGGTACTTAAAAATTAGGCACTTTTTATTTCGTTCGCAAAAACCTTATTTTCTTTACAACAACATAAGGTTTTTGCGTTTAACTGTTTTTATAATAACGACCCATTGGTCTGGGCTATAAATTTTTCCACGGCGGCAACTAGCGTTCTCTATCATTCCATACTCCTCATCATTTGGAAGATAAGAATATCCTGATACCAACAAGTTGTGGTCTATGGTGTCAATACTACTGTCAGGGTTTTGTACAAGCTTTAAGAATGAAAGATTTGTCTTGATATTCCGGTTTTGTTCTTAACAAGACATGCTGCTATGCCTTGAGATACCTCTTCCACCTTCAACTTCGTCCCAGATCCTGTGTTATTATTAAAGCAATGTATTCCTAAATTATATAAATAAAGATTTATTTTATAGTATCCTACTGAGGTAGTTAATATTGGGTAGGCTAAAGCTTTCTGAAGATCAAAAGTTAGTATGTATGCTTCATCAACCGTTTTCGAATTCTGAAAGTTTTCTCTTGCAGAATCTGCTTTTCGTTGATGAAGTTCTCTTTGGTTCTCAAACCTCTTCTTCACGTTTTCATCATCAGCTCCTTGTATTTTTAAATTAAAGTCTTCACAAGTCTTGCAAGTGTCTTGACGCGGTGTCTTAAAATGGAGATTAAACTTTGTGTTGAATATTTTAATGTAATACTTAAAACACCTAATGTAATACTTAAAAAAACCTAATTTCTTAGGTTCAATCACATTTTTCTTTATAAAGGTCGTACATATTACGGAATCATTAAAATCCTCTAAATCGTACATATTACGGAATCATTAAAATCCTCTAAATCCATTAAAATAAACTATTGAAACACTTATTAGAAATAGTTTGTATAAATTTTATCATATAACGTTTCACCACGTGTCAAACATTGGTCGCAATAAAAATGAATCAACTCCTGACTTACTTCACTATTAAAGTGACTCTTGACTTGACTTTGCACAACTAACTTGACTTTGCCACGTTATAAAACCTATAATATTTACAACATATATACAATCTTAAGCGTTGTATTGAAGTTGCATTCATATTGCAACGAACAGCCACGCCACAAACAGCCACAATGTCTCGAGTTAATTATTTAAGTGTTCTGGATATACACCAGATTCCAGACGAAACCGTCAAGAATTTGGTTGAGTTTTGGAGATTGATCCCGGCCGAGGGGTCGTATAAATTCTCCAAGTGCAAAAACAGCCTCTTGAAACTGTGTCGGGATACTTCAAGGTTGGTTGCTTTTTTAGTACCTACTTATTAACGCCACCACCATATAAATTGCATGCACATTGTAGTGGAAAGACATAGGCCTTGTAAAAAATATTTTTTTCTTATTTCGGAGAAATATTTGGGTTTTTTTAATAAAAAATTGCATTTTCAACGAAATAAGTGACGTGTATGACTGGACACGAAACTGAGAATGTAGATACAATTGGGTCATCATCATCATCATTTCCTTTACTCCTCGTGGGAGCATAGGGCATCAACAAACGCTCTCCATCTGATTCTATTCTGAGCCAGGGCCTTTACCTCGCGCCACTCCTTTCCGCTTGCCCTGGCTTCCTGTACGACTGTCCTCCGCCACGTGATTTTTGGGCGGCCTCTCTTTCTTGGAACCTTGGGGGTTCCAGTCAAGAGCTTCTTTTGCAATATCCCCCTCCGGCCTTCTAAGTGTGTGTCCGATCCATTTCCACTTCCTTCTTCTTATTTGGGTTTCAAGACGCTCCATATATGCTTTTTTCCAAAGTTCAATATTTGCTATGGTATTGGGCCAAAATATTTTAAGTATTCTTCTCAGACACTTGTTCGTGAATACCTGAAGTTGTGATACTATGGTGGTAGTCACTTTCCACGTTTCGCTACCGTAAAGAAGAACTGATACTACATTAGATTTGAAAATTTGGAGCTTTAAGTTACGGGAAGTTTTTGTTGAGTTCCACAGATTGTTAAGCATTCCGAATGCCTGTCGCGCCTTCTGTATCCGTTGTTTTACGTCTTTATCAGCACCACCATCCTGTGAAATAAGGCTTCCAAGGTAGCAAAAACTATCTACTACCTGTACTTGCCTGCCATCTATCTCCAGGTTGCAGGGGGCTGTCGCATTGATCTGTATCAGCTTGGTTTTATCTACATTGATTTTCATTCCCACCTGCATTGCGTACTTTTTGAGAGCCTCCAACTTTTTTTCCATATCTACTTTCGTGTGGGACAGGAGACAGACATCATCGGCAAAATCTAGGTCTTCTAAATGCCTCACGAGCGTCCATCGAATTCCCCTTGTTTTTTTATTTGCTTTCTTCATGACCCAGTCTAAGACTATGGTAAACAGAAGTGGGGAGAGCGTGCATCCTTGTTTTACTCCCGAATGCACTGTGAAAGGTGTGCCGCGTTGTCCTTGGTGGATTACCATGCAGCTTGCTTCTTTGTATAGTAATTTGATTATGTTTATGTACTTTGTAGGCACCCCGTAGCTGGCTAGTATTATCCACATAAATTCCCTGTCCACACTATCGAACGCTTGCTTGAAGTCGATGAACAGTAGATAGAGTGGTGACTGCCACTCGACCGACTGTTCAACGATGATTCTGAGGGTGTTTATCTGGTCGGTACAGGACCTGCCAGGCCTGAATCCCGCTTGCTCCTTGCGTAGTGTCGGTTCAACCACATTGCTGATCCGGTCGTGAATTATTTTGGAAACTAATTTGTTAATGGTGTTAAGAAGAGTTATTCCTCTTCAATTGGAGCATATACTCAGGTCTCCTTTTTTCGCCAGTTTGATAATTAGGCCTTCTTTCCACGTGGATGGTATTACTTCTGTTTCCCATGCTTCTCGAATTATAGGTGTTATAATCTCGGTGATTCCCTTTATGTCTATTTTAAACATCTCCGAGTATGTCTCGTCAGCGCCAGGCGCCTTGCCGTTTTTAAGGTGTTTGATGGCGGCCTTCACCTCCTCTATGCTTGGCGGGTCGTCTCTAAATCTTCTGTTTCCGCTTGGTGTCATAGGACTTTGTGGTACCTCTTCCAACGGTGTGTTTAGGAGCTCTTGGAAGTGTTCTGTCCAGCGGGTTATTTGCTGTGCCTCGGTTGTGCATAGCTTGCCGTTCGTCGTGCGTATTGGTCGTTCTGAGGGGTAGCCTGTGTTTGTGAGCTTTCGTGTCAGGTGATATGTTTCCTTGGTGTTCATGCTGTCAGCAGCTAGTTGCGCTCGGGTTGCAATATCAGCTAGCCATTTCCTCTTATCAGTTCTAGCACTCTTTCCCACTTGCTTATCGGCTGCGTTGTAAATCTGGGATAGCCTTTGTTTATCTTTATCTTCAGCACAGTTTCTTTGTTGCTTTAAGTTTCGGCGGTCTTGGATTAATTTCCAAGTCGCATCAGATATCCATTCTTTTCTCTCATTGGATTTGTACCCAAGGATGTCTCCAGCTCCTCTTAACGCATCTACGATGCTTGACCATCGTTCTGTAATGTCTTTGTTCCCCGTGATCTTGTCCTTCAGTCTGTTGGCTACTTCCTCTGCGAAGGCCTTTGCCGTCATTTTATCTTGAAGTTTTGCGATGTCAATTTTCTTTGTCTTCCTGGTGGCTTGGCGCTTGGTGTTTGAGATCAGTTTAATACGTAACTGTCCACAGAGAAGGTGGTGGTCGCTATGTACGTCGGCTCCACGGTGATTCCGGACATCAAGCAGTGATGTTCTCCATTTCTTGCTTATGCAAATATGATCTATCTGATTTTGGGTTCTGCCATCCGGTGAGCACCATGTCACTTTATGTATTTCCTTGTGTGGAAAAACTGTTCCGCCTATAAGCAAGTCGTGGTTTGTGCAGAGGTCCGCTAGTAATTCTCCATTTTCATTCATTTCCCTATACCGTAGTTTCCCATTACTGTCTCCCAGTTAGTGCTGCTTTTCCCAGCCTTGGCATTGAAATCTCCCATCACAAATTTTATATCCGTCTTTTTAAGTTGGCGAATTGTGCTTGACAATTGTTGGTAGAATGTATCCTTTTCTTCTTCTGTAGCTGCCATTGTCGGTGCGTAAACTTGAATTATTGATATATACCTCGAGCGCGTTCGGAATCGTGCTGTTATTATCCTTTCTGAGATTGGGCTCCAATCTTCTAAACTTTGCTTTGATTTCTCTGTTAGCATGAATCCGACACCACCTCTGCGCGCCTCGCCAATTTGTTTCCCGGAGTAGAGGAGCACCTCTCCCGTTGATGTTTTCTTTACGCCACTTCCTTCAACAATTGGGTCAGCGTTGCCAAATTTAATTTTGACAACATATAAATTATTTAAAGTATATACAAAATTGGCTTCCAGAAATTATTGGTCTATTATGAATATTCAGAATATTTTAAGACATCCCGACTAAACAATTCAAAAATTACTTGAATCTAAATTGATACCAGCCGAGTTGGTTAAACCAACGGTCCTTGCCACATTGTCCTACATAATCGAGAACATGGTCGAGAATTGGCGCGGCAACTGTTGATCCAATATAGGAGAATGTGGCAAGTACCGTTGGTTTCACCCCGGTTAGATTAGGTTGCCCGCCGCGAAGCGGGCAGATAAATCAAGACAACATACGCGCGGCAGCGCGAACTCTCGATCCAATATAGGACAATGTGGCAAGGACCGTTGGTTTAACCCCGGATAGATTAGGTATCCTTAAAAATTATTGATGGTATTGATATTTTGATATGCATATGGGATAATATTTTGCATCTATTATCTGTCTGTTTGCATCTACTATCTGTCATCTTGAAAATGTCAACAATTATTTTCAACAAAAAGACAAATATATTTATTGAACCAACGCAGACAACGTATAAGCTTAATTTTTGCTTCCAGATCTTATTGTTAGTTAAAGAGTGCCAAAGACGATTAAGAATAATTCACCAGGTAAAAAGTTAAAAAAAAATCCCGTATTCTTTACCCTAGTGGTAAGTCCTTAGTGGTGATAATGAAATTGAAAATGGTCATCAAGTGATGCTGTTGAGTATTCAAGTGATGCTCAAATTCAAGTGAATGAAAATCTATTGCGAGCAATAAAGAATTTTTAGAGGATGAATGGATTGAAAAGAAAATATTGTCAATATAAAAGTATTTCCTGCAACTGCCGGTATCACTTGTTTAGTTTTACGAAAATATTTTGGAATGATTTTATTGAAATAATATTGAGAGAAACGAATAGATACAGTACAAATAAAAGTGGTAGAGTTAACGTAAGTGAAGGAGGGCGGTGTGCACTAATAAATAAATGATGATATAAAATGATGTTAGAGCATATTTTGCGTTATGCATTATCATGTCTCAAATAAAAAAATCAGTTCTGAGCTTGTATAAGAGCGTTCACTATTGAGCCAAATTAAATGGGATT
The DNA here is from genome assembly GCA_944588485.1 of Phosphuga atrata. Taxonomy (NCBI): domain Eukaryota; kingdom Metazoa; phylum Arthropoda; class Insecta; order Coleoptera; family Silphidae; genus Phosphuga; species Phosphuga atrata. The sequence continues at coordinate 59,052,545 of OX155899.1, forward strand.
ACGGATACGTCTACGCGCATTTTAATTAACCGCGGGGGTTAATTGTTTATCTGAGATACGTTTTTGAAGAAGACATATCGGAACTTCACTACTGTCGATCCAGGGGTCGCGACAAAATTTAGCACAAAATGGGGGAGGGGGCGGGGGGGTAGGCGTCGCCAATGAAAAAAGTTTGCGCACCACTGGTCTAGACCATCGTTTCTCAAATTATGGGTCGCACTCAAAATTGGGTCGCGTTAAATTTTCATTGGGTCGCGAAACGGAACCGATTTCATAAAAACAAAGATAAAGTTAAACAAGAAATAAATAGCTTAGAACACAAGTTTGCCCACAATTTATTTATCGATTTTTAAAAGATTTCCCGTTTTATATACGAATCTGTGTGTCGTACTCTCATGTCTAGAAAATTATTGGGGTCGCGTGTTTCAAATTTTGAGAAACGCGATCATTACAACTTTTAATTGTCTTATTTGACTTATTTCTGCGTTTTGTTATAGACTAGATTAATTGTATACTGATTGTGAGTTGTAAACTGATTGTGAGTTGTAAACTCAGTTGTAAACAGAGTTGTAAACTGAGTTGTAAACGTAGTTATAAACTGAGCTAGACAAAGTTAGTTTGTCTACTCTAACTTATTTAAAGATTATGTTACAGACTAGATTGGACAATGATATGCACTGATAAGTCTAGACAAAATTATTTAGTCTAGTTTGATATATTTTTAGCGGGAGTTTTGATTCGCTTATAACATCTGGAATTTATTTTTAAATTCCACGTGATAAATCAATGTGTTTTCAAATGTAATTTCATGCGTTTACCTTCATTACCTCATTACCTTCTTAATTATATCAATAAAGTGTTTATTGAAATGAACATAATAAACTTTCTAAGCCAGTAAACCATTGAAGCTATCAAATAATTTTTAATTATCCAAACAAGTTTTCGCGCTAATTAAAAAATAAACTCACGTTGCCTTCTAACTTTTCTACTATATTTCCCCTAGTTTTCGCACTAATTAAAAAATAAACTCCTCTTCGCATTTTGCTGCGATTATTAAAAAACCTAATTAATTCACTGAATGTTTTCCGCATCGCTAATTACAACCACATTCTTTTTTAACTAAACTCGGCAATAAGCCGTATAAACAAAGCAGTAACAACAAACCATGTATTTTTAATTATGCCAATTTCATTTGGCGCCGTTTTCGCTCGCGGCCTTGCGCCAAACAGAGCAAAACGAACGCAAAAAAAACACCGCCGACAATAAAACCATCGTTTTTTTCGGTGCATCAAAATAAAAGAAATCCTTCGGAATTCGCTAGACTTTCGACCTTGACTTCCTTTTTCAGCCAAAACAAAAAATCGGAGGCGATAATTACGTGGACCGCAGGAAATGGGAATTATTCGCCGATTATATAATCACTAACGTAATCTGTAACTTTTTTTACTTGCAAATTATTTTAAAAGTTTGTAACTTCAGTTTTTATTTACGTAATCGATAGTTTTGAGTGCCAAGATTATTTTATAATTATTGGTTTGGTTTGTGTATACATCACGCAATGCCCGAAATGCATACCGTGCCTTGATTTGTAATTATAGCGTTTGAAGAAATATTTTTTTAATAACTATATATATTTATGATAATGTGTAACATGATTTAATAGTTTTTGTCGCTGAATTTAATTAAACTCGAACACATTTATTTACATATTAAAATGTTTATGTTAGTTACGAAAGGGTTTTTGACCTCTTTACTTCCATACACGCTTTCTGGAATAGCTTGTTTAATGATTACTACCAATTTTTACAGATATTATTATTTATATTAGACACTGCTCAAAACAATTAGCTGGTCAATAATTTGTGCCTCCATGAAATTCAAACGGAAAATTACAGGCAAATAAAATTAAGAACGTCTGAACGTTACTGAGTCTGGACATAATTAATTAAAAAAAGTACAATTAAGTATCCTATCATATTTCTCGCACAAACAATTCCTCTGTTGAAGACAGGATTTATGTTTTAAAAATTCGTGATAACTTTGTTGCTCGATAAAGCAAATGTAATAACTTTGTTGCTTGAATATAATGTTCAAATATTGGACCACACCCAACTCACGCATTTCTGAAATAAACCCTCTTTGCCAAAAAGGTTGCCGACCCCCGGTCTATTATTCTAGATTAGTTCAGCATTGATTTATAGTATATATAATATCCTTAGTGAGGCATGAGGGTGTGGTGACCTAGTAGTCAAGGTGTCGGATTACTAAGCCATAAGTCCCAGATTCAAATACTACTTCAACCACGAGTACAGTGGAAAGAAGCCATCGTCCTCCTGTGCAAGTCTCGGTCAAAGGCCATTACAGTAATCTGCCAAGAAAAATATTCTCCTAAAATAGTGGCTCGCCACCCACGTTAAAAAATGTAAAGGCTCCCCTATATTTGTGTCTAAGATCTAGACACAGTCAAAGTCCACTAGGACTGTAACACCATAGAAGGAATACTCCTAGTCTAGATGTGAAGGCATTCTTCTTAATATTTGTTTCTCGTCATCTTGTTTTGTCTCGTTGGTAAACTAGCAATAAAAGGTAAATAAAACGTACCGAGGAAAACACATTCTTACAGACGTAGTCACGTAGTGGGAAAAACAATTCCGACAGATAACTGGAAAACGAAATGTACGTAATATATTACAACAGTTTTAACAATTCATAAATCATGTCTAGGACTGAAATCAAATTTTATTAGAAAGCAAAGCTTTTAAACATATATTCTTGTGTCGTTTATTCTTGCTGGATAAATCTTAAATGACCTCTGGATTGTCTTCTCCCCATCAACAGAAACCTAATAACATTAGATCTGCAGATTAGTTTGAGTACATAGCAAGTGGGTGATGATGACATTTAGTGGGTGTAGTCCGTACAGTGGGCGACGGGATTTATTCATTTAATAAAGTAAACAAAACGTTCCGACACAAATTCAAAATACTCTGCTGTTTACGAATCACACGCCTTGTTTCAGCAATACATTTATTCCAGTGTCTGCTTATAAACGGATCTTTCAATATTATCAAGTTTATTTATAAATTACTTATACAAGGAAATACGTGATTTTCCATACATAATCACATAGGATATAATATTTTAATTGGAATTTTTGATTAAAGTTACCATAAAGTTTCTTGCATTTACATCTTAAATAAGTTTTTACATTTACATATTGGATAGCTTCCTGAGGACATTCTTAAATTAAAAAATAACAAGAAACGACAGACAATTACATAAGATTAGGCAAGACCAGACATGAGCATAGAATATCAGATGAGGCTAGTAAAGACTAGACAAGACTGGACAATGCCATACAAGGCCATACAAGGTCAGACAGGACCAGACAATACCAGACAAAACCAGATAAGAGCAGACAAGATCAAACAAGACCAGACAAGAGGATAGAGGAGCAGATAAGAGCAGACAAGATCAGACAAAATACATCAAGACCAGAAAAGACCAGACAAGACCAAACCTAACCAGACTAAACCAAACTAGGACAAGGCAAGACAATTAGCAATGATTCAATATAAGACAAGTATAATAAAATTTGTCACTTTTTACTTAGCATTATCCATAATTTATATTTTAATTTGTTGTTGTCTGAAACGTCACGAATTCATTAATAAAATTTAGTTTAGTAAACACAGACAGAATAATGATATGTTGCTGTGTGCAGGATACAATTACGTGAATCATCGTAGCATGCTATCTGAGAAAGTGCTACAAAAGTAGATACAAATCCACAGTGAGATGTGGTATATAGGGACGCACACGAACAAAAGAATAACTGTTTCAGTTTACCGTTAATTAATGGTTTAGATGGATTTTAATAGATACGCTAGATTCTGCTACGCGTGTTTCTTGGATCGTTATATGTGCATTTGTAGGACAAACATAAATTTATGAGAAATTTAAATTTGTATTAAGACCAGTTATTATAAGTGTAAATAGTTTAGATTTGTGTCCGATCTAGATTTAGCTAAGACGAGATAAGTAAAACAAATTTGATTTGATACACAACAAATAATCAAGACTAGACGGTGTCTGTCAAAACAAAACTTGCTCAAACTTTTAAGAATATAAAGTTTATAAGGTTCTTATGCAGCAATTTATTGATTATTATGAAAATAAATATTTTAATATAAAATTTCATCGACTAATGAGCGTATATTTACACCAAGTGTGAACGTTATTGCCAAGGATTGTTGATAAGTTAAGTGTAATTTTAACAAGCGCTAATTTTAGAGCTCGCTGTTATTTGCCGGGTTTATTTATAGCGTTTATTAATTTATGGATTTCGATCGAAATTTCTATTAGGCTTCAGTATCATCACTCAGTCCACCGACTACCGTTCGAATTTCACAAAATGAAGTTTAACGATTTTGTTGTGAACTAATAACTTAATATGTGGACAACTCAATTATGAATAAACAGATACATTTATGGTATGGAAGACTTTGGCTAGTTCAGAAATTATAGATTTATGGATAAAATCTAAATGTAGGTTTTAAGACACAAGCGGTGGTGGCCTAGTAGTCTAAGGTGTGGGATTACTAAGCCTTCAGGTTCGAATCCCGGGGGAACGAGTAAGTAAATAGGCCACCGTCATCCTTTGTATTGCTCTGGCAAAGTCATAACAGCAGTTTGCCAAGAAAAAAAACTCCTTTTATATAGTGACTCGCCATTAACGTTAAAAATTCTAACGGCTCTCGCACAATACTTGTGTCTAAGATCTAGACACCAAACACAAGTGTAGGCAGGGGTAGGAGGTCAAAGTCCACTAGGACTACCTATCTGTCTAGTCTTGTCTGTCTAATCTTGTCTGTCTAGTCTTGTCCTTCTATTCAAAAGCAAAATCAAATTTATTCATTCTACGATGTACAAAGGAAAATTACATATTGAATTTGTCAGTAAAAAAATCATTAAGGCTATAGTAGCACTTCTCTATTAACATTATTTTAAGTTTTTTTCTAAAAGATTTTTGGTAGGTTTCTTGAGTCAGCATATTTGGAAGCTTGTTATAGATTTGGATTCCAATCTTGTTCGGTGCTTTGCTGCAAATTGTTAAATTTGATATTGGAGTTCGTAGTTGCTTTTGATCTCTGTGTAGTGATGGTGTTGGTCTATGTTTTTTATAATTGAGGCCTTTGTTTTTTATAATTGAGGCCTTTTTTTATAATTGAGGCCAAATTTTCCCGTATGAAACAAGGCTAGTCTAATCACTTACCTTTAGGGCTGCTCGCGTCTCCGCCACGTATGGATCGTCTTTCCGACGCCTATTTTAAGGGAGGAAATGAGGATAATGGGTGGAGGGATCCTTTAAAATTGTTGTTTTCCAGACATTGAATGCCGCTTCAGCTCTTTGGGCTCGTGATTACACCCCTGGTTAACTTGACTTAAAACGATACACTTAAAGATGCGTGCACGTGTCGGTCGAGCTTGGTTCGCGCTTCGATTCTTGTCTTTTCGTTTCTCACACTCGAAGCATACTCCCCGAATAATATAAATTCGCGAAGTAAATTGATAAGTAAATCGAGCGATTTCGGCCCAATCGATACATCTTTTCCCGGTGCCGAAATCGATTCAAATGTTGAATTGAAAATAAAGATTTATTAAAATTGGCGTGAACAGCCTTATTCCTGTGAATATGGCATGCAGTTTTCCATATGTATATGGATGGTACCTTAAGGAGGTTTAGCTTCTTAAAATAGGGCATACAGTATGTTGTTCTACCTACACCTATGATTGCCCGAATGATTCTCTTTTGGGCTTTGAACACCCTTTGAGTTTGTGGAGAGGGTCCCCATACTAAAATCCCGTACGAGATGACAGATTGTACCTAAGCGTGGCATATATTTAGCAGCACAGATTGTTCTACTAAACAGCGAATTTTTCTAATGAGGTAGGCTTTATAATTTATTTTATTTTCTTTCTATAATGTTAATGTTTTCGATGTGGTTATTCCTGGTTGAATTTTCTTCAAAATTTACTCCAAGAAATTGAACTGTGTCGGTCCTTTTCGGTTGCGTTGCCTATTTTCAGTGTTAAATCGTCTTCTCGCAAACTACGGGCTGTTTGAAATACAATATATTTTGTTTTTCCAATATTTAAATATAGGTTGTTGGCAGAGAACAATTGGTTGACGTCAGTTAGAAGCTCATTTGCCTCTGACTCAGCTTTTTGTTTAGACGGCTCCGATACTATAAAACTGGAATCGTCTGCGTAGAGAATGCATTCCCTGCCCTTTAAATATTGTATCAGGTCTGCAGAATATAGAGAAAACAATAAAGGCGCTAATACATTTCCCTGTGGTACCCCGATATCTGTTGTTAATTGCGCAAAAGTACTATTATTGTTTGTTTGGCAGATTTGAACATATTGATTTCTTTTGTGTAAAAATGATTCGAACCATCTAACAATTTTGCCTCGAATTCCGCATCTATATAGTTTTTCTAAGAGTTTTTCATGCGACACACAATCAAAAGATTTGGAGATGTCACAGAAAATCCCCACATGTATTGCCTTTATCTGTCTCCTCTAATATTCTTTCATAAAAAGCGCTGATTGCTTTTGTAATGGATCTTTCAGCTCTGAAGCCATGTTGTTGGGTAGGAATTAAATGGTATTTATCGATAAAACATTTTAATCTTTTCTCAATACAATATTCCATTATTTTTGATACCACCGATAGAAGTGATATTGGTCTGTAATTCGTAATGTCTGTCTTATCTCCCTTCAGGTTTTAAGTAGCTCAGGAAATTTTTCAGTTTCTATCGAGTTATTAATAATGTCAGTGATTGGGGCTGCAATTTCGTTCCTGAATTCCTTAAATAATTTATATGGCAGTAAGTCCGGGCAGCTGCTGGATTTGTTCTTCAGTTTAGCGATGATGTTCAGCACTTCTTCTGTTGTGAATGTGTCTATATACATTGAGTTCATATTATATGGTACGAGTGTATTTGTGATTTGGGTTCGGTTGATGTTATTTGCTACATCTGCTGCTGCATTCTTGAAGTGGCTATTGAATAAGGTAGCTATTTCATGCGGATCTTCATCTATTCGGAGCTATTTCGAGTCAGTTCATTATTCACTTTTAATTGTATTTCATCCACTGGACGTGTTTTGTTGGATAGTTCATTTATTATATTCCATAGTGTTTTTTGGTAATTTTCGGCTTGTTCTATAATTTTGCTAAAGAAACGTTTTTGGTGTTTGTTATAAATTTGATGTGTTTATGCTTTTGTTTTTTGTACTGCAGTCTTGTCTGAGAAGTTTATTGATTTACTCTTCCCTATTACCAGAGTCACCGCCTTTAACATAGTTGTCTTCATACGCAATCCACCAGTTGGAATATTTATCTTGAAGGGCCACAATGAGGTGGAGGCATATTTGAATTACTTTCCAAATGTGAAAATCTCATGGATAAAATCCTCTGTAAAGATGATGTACATTTTGGCCACGTTCTCTGCAATGATCTCGTTGCTGGTGATAGCAGTACGTTTACCATTGACCTTGCTAAATCCACGTTTGTAAATTCACTCGTGGACAGACGTCAAATTGGGATATCCCCATGTATAGTAAGGCTCACAGATACACAACATGTTGAGTTCAATTTAATGAAAACTCGATTGTTGATTTGGAGAACCCTGAAAAGTTGAAGAACTTTACGGACTATACCTCTACCACTCATAACAGAAGCTAATTTGGCTTCACCAGGTATGTAGTAATTTCCAAGTTTCTTGACTTGATGGATTCGCCTGATTTCCTAAACCTGTACTCTTTAACGTATTGTTCAGCACGTTTCAAAATGAGGAAGCTCATTAACAATATGAACCTTGCGTTTCTTGATGCCCGTTTGCACCTTGGCAGCCCTGGACGCATCGCTCCTCTTGCGGTCCTTTAAAACCGATTATGGTACTGCAGGCAAGCCACCTTTAGTCGTTTTAGGCTTTGGTGCTTCCTTAGTTTCCTCAGGCTTTACAGTCGGCGCCATTGTGTCACGCGAAAGGGCTAAACGGCTAAACTTTTTAAACATATTTTCTTTTAATATGACATTTTCTACGTGAGCAATTTTGTTTGAAATAATCTTTTAGCTTTCTATACATTTCATGAGTGAATTACATAGATTTATCGCGATTTAATTAAAGCTTATTATGAAAATTATAGGTAATATTAAATGCATTACCTATATTATTAGATTTCAATTTGGGCGATAATAAGGGAACTTTTTGAAAGGAAACGTGTTATTAAATCATTGCTTCAAGCACGATATTAAACGACAATTATTTTATCAAACACGTCAATTAGCGACAAAGAGTGCGTGCTAGTTTTTGCTATAATTTAAATTAAATCGCTTCGTTTGTGTGTTTTTTATTAGTGCATATTCCTTATCTTATTGGACAGAGGTTTCTTTCGTAGTTTTATTATGGTCGTTGAAATGACGAAGCAACGAACTTAAAAGCACCAGCAATACTTTATCGTGGAAATCCTCTTCAGATAACGTTATTTTAACGCTAATATTGTTCCAACTAATTTTCTTTTATGGAACAATGTTAAATCTTTTAGTGCTTTTTAATTTATTTTACCTTTAAAGGGAATTTTATTGCTTGCAGTAAATTTAATCTTTTAAATGAAAGTTGTCATAGCTATCGATTTCTCTACCTTATATAGCATTAAGTTGCTGCCATTTATATAATCTAAGTCGCGTAGTAATTAATCAAACAATCCTAATTTGATACAAAAATGTTTGTCGAATAAGTTATTTTTGAAGTCATTAATACATTTTATATTGATAAACAAATGTTAAACATGTTATATTGTTAGCTGTCATACTTCTTATCTATACTTATAAAATGTTATGTTATTATGTATATTTATTATTAGTTATGTTTTGCCAATTCCAAGGTCTAGATCTAGAAATCTAGATCATTCAAATATAGATCTACACATAAAATTTAATATTAAATTGTTTAAGATTCAGATAATAGTTCATATCATAGAAATAATAATTGTTGCTTCAAATTGAATATAAAGGGTGCGCCATATCAATCTGGTCAGTAAAACAATTGAATATCTTTGACAGGTGTCAACCGATCTGCGTGTTTGAATGCGTTTTGGAGAATTCTCTTCAGTACAATTTCAGACATGCATCCGTTATACACCCAAAAATCGCATCGAAATAGTGACACTTCAAAATAATCGCTCAATTATTTTAACTAGTCGTGCGTATCGTCGCAAGCATCGTGGTCGTCCTGTGCGTAAAAGCGATACAATTCGTCATTTCACAATTTTTTTTCAGCACGGGTTTGTAGCGAATCGTAAAAGAACTCGACTGTATTCACGTCGTTCAAACGAAAACATTGATGCTGTTTGAGAAAGTGTTACCGCAAATCCGAATGTCTCGTATCGCCAGACGGATTTTCCTCAAACTCATTAATAAATTCGACAGCTTTGGATTCTTCTCAAAATGTTGGGAAAAACAACTTATTAAAATAATACCTAGAGCCAACAAGCCCTGTCTATCCGCTAAAGATTTCAAGCCAATCAGTTTGCTCCCGGTAGCAGACAAAGTAATGGCAACACTTTTTCTGCCACGATTTATTTAATTTATTTTATTTAAAAATTAAATTTAATTTATTTAATGAGAACCTTAGCTATATTACGATATCAAAACAGAATAAGAAATATTGTGTAGTTGTAGCCCTTGAAATTAGCGGAGGCTTTAACAATGCCTGGTGGCCTTTAATCATTCATCGATTGATAGTCAAAAAGTGCCCGAGCAATCTAATCTACCTAGCTCGAGATTATTTCGCAGATGGGAAAGCAATTATTTCCGAGCCAAGTATCTGGATGGAGAAACGTATCTCTAAAGGATGTCCGCAATGATCCAGGAAAAGCCAGGAACAGCATTTTGGAAAATTCTGTACGACTCCATTTTCGATGAAGATCTTCCAGTTGGCTGCAAAATAGTAGTCCACGCGGATGACACCATGTTATTAGTTACCGCGGACTAATAACATACTATTGCAGAATTTATGCAGAAGGCAAGCTATGCCTTGGAGACTGTTCAGCGGTAAACTTCATTTTAATCTTGCAAAGACCGAAACTCTTTTCTTCGGAAAATCACCTAAGAAAAAAATCACCCACCTTTAATTTGCCAAGCAATATAATAAAATGTTAGGACCATATAAAGTATCTTGGCGTCATAATTGATAAGTGTGTAAGCTATTGATAAGTGTGTTATAGCTTTCATTATTGTTTTGGGTGAAACCACCCACACATCTTTCCAATAATTTTTCATTGCTGAGATCTTCATAAATGGGCCTCAGGGCCTCAGCAACTTCTTGTGGAAATGGCTGATAATCATGCTTATAAACTGCTAAGTTATCAGCAGCTGCTGCCTGCTGCCAAGAGCACCATGAGTCCAATCCGATCGGACACTTTGCATGTTGTTGATTTTCGTCTGTCGAGCAGTAATGATAAAATGTGGCCCAGATTGCATTACTCATATTCTCAACCGAATCACAATTTCTCCTAATTGCTAAGCCATAATAAACTGTCAACTTGTCGATCATTTTTGCTGTCAGCTTGCCTTTTCCACCGAGAGTTTTTTTTTGTATTTTTTTTCCATCCTTTTTTTTCACCGTTTCCACTTTCTTTTTCACACAATTTCGGAGTCGCGTTCCCATTCTCTTCTGTACGTGTCCAATACATTCCTTCTTCACGACTTCTTGATCACCGTATGGGGCAGCTTTCAAAATCCCGGAGTACGTTTTAGAATCACCGTCTCCAATGTAATTTCTGTACTGCACTCCGAATTTTTCCACTGAAAGCTTGAATAGGTCGATCACTGCATCAACTTCCATTTTTCCAGAAGAACCTGAATGATTACAACTGCAATCATCTTGATGGTTTTCATACCATTGTTGATATTCTTCACTATCAAGTTTGCTTTTCCAAGTTTCGCATTGTTTGCAATAGGCACTTTTCACGAGGATATCATTTACTTTCCCAGAATAATATCCGATCAATGATGTCACTCCATTCAAGGAAGTATATCCTCGCTTTTTCCAAGTTCCATCGCCGGACACGGTAAGCTTTGCAGATTTTTCGTCACCTGAAACTGGACTCATCCGTTTCAGCTGTTTTCGGATTGAAAACATTCTTTCGTTTCTTCGCTCTTGACTTGTACACTTTCGTTGATTTTCTAAGTTCTCTGCTAGACTTCATTTTCACGATATTATCGAAGGTACAAGTACACTGACACGACTTTACTGTTAGGCTTCTCTGCTGAGACTGACGACTACTTTTCAAATTTTGGCAACTGAGAAACATACAATAGAAAATGACAAAGGAAAGAGAGTAGGATAGACAAGGAAAGAAGGGACAGCGCCTCAGGTAGACAGCTGGCGCGCCGGTCCCCGACTGTGAGACGCGCCTCCCTAACGCGCCTTCATAAATGTGTCTATAACTTCGAAAATATTCGTCTGATTGACATAAAATTTTGAGTGTGTATGCTCAAATATATGTATATTCAGAAAATACAAAAAAAAAACGATTTTTTGAAAATTACAAGTGTATATAACCCCTTAAGGAACATCTAAAACAAACGTCCGCCAAGTTGAAGCAATGAAGCTGAATAGGGTCTAGACAAATGGGTAATATCGAACATTTACAGATGAGCAGTGGTACCTGCATTATTATATGGGGTATCAATATGGCACAAATCCTGTTTTAATAAAGAAAATATTAAACTTCTAGGAGTACAACGTTTAAGCACAATTCGCGCAGTTAAAGCTTTTCGCACAGTCTCCTCTGAGGCGGCATGCGTAATAACAGGTCTGATCCAAATAGACCTTTTTACGGTTAGTTAAGCGCACGCGCGTCCGCAATGTTTAAAAGGCGGGAATATGAAAGTTTCAGGCACATTTTGTTATTTTCACTGGTTATAGGTACGTCATAAAATTTCTGGCACTTTTTTGACGTACATGGCGAAAATTGACTCATGCGCACAAAAAAAGTATGAAAAGGTCTATTGACTTGTGAGCAAAACAAATAGCCATGTTTTCTCAAATAGGAAATGCCGACGAAAGAACATTTACTGAGGTTATCGGTCTGGATGCTTCCCCAAAACTAATCGAATCCATAATCAATATCGCGATCTGTATCCATCCAGTAGACATCGGATGGTTTAAATATCACTTAACTTTGTCCAATATCCTACAAACCAGAGTATACAATAATGGCTCGAAATCCAAAAGTAGAGTAGGTGCTGCTTTTGTCGTCTACAAAGAAGACGAGGAACTTTATTATGAACTGCTTCGGCTGGAGAACTACTGCTCAATATTTCAGGCCGAACTCTTTCTCACTAGATTATATATTCGAAAACACAAATTCCACTGAAAGTTGGTCCATAATCAGTGATAGTCGATCAATCTTAGAAACCCTACAATTTCTGACAAGCCCACGGGGTTACTAGATACATGGAAAAAGGCCAAAGTCCGAGTGCGTCAAAATACAATGGCATTCGGTTAAAGCGCATTTTCAAGTGGAGGGAATGAAAGAGCTAATAGTCTTGCAAAGCAAGCATCGGGTGCAATCATTACAGACGTAGAAACACAACCGATACAAATAACGTATCATAAATATATATACCCAGGCGAACGATACTAAACTCACTGTCGACATACATCCATAAAAAAATAGCAATTGCGGTGTGAAGCAGCCAAAACAGGATTGTGGACAAAAACATTCTCCTCAATCCATGCCTGGCACCATCTCCTCAATCCAAGCCGGGCACCAAATTGATATCACGTTATCACAGCACCGCGGTACAATTAATTACAGGGCATGGTAACTTTCAAGTTTATCTTTATCGATTTGTCAAGAGACTATCACCTTAATGCATTTGTGGTGAGGATGACGCGGCTGTGTCACGTGTTATTCACTTGCCCTCTAACCGAACGATGGAGATTAGATATCAAAAGTCGCATGTTGGGCGCCGGTCTGACATGGCCAAAGAGTGAAGAAAACTTTAAAACACTCGAGAAAAATAAACACTGGTGATTTTTGACCAGCGTGCAAAAAAAATAAATAAAAAGCTTGATCACAACCTCAATCAAAATCATGGAACTAATAGGGTAGAATAGTCAGACGGGCAATCATGCCATAGTGTGACGGAATGCTGGTCACATATGCCTAATGTCCGCTTTACATACAACGGTCCACCGGAGAGGTCTACCTGTGCAGGTTTGCCTGCGCAGGTAGACCGGAGCGTCTATGGGAATAGACCTGTGCAGTTTCTTGCGTACGGTTGACCTGCGTAGGCAAACCTGCACATGTAACCTCTCCGGTAGACCGTAGCGTGTATGGCGGGCACTAAGTAATTCAAGAAATAGGCTGTCTCTTATCGCCGCGGAACTCTGGAATTAAGCATCAGTGCAACCACTTTGAGGAGGATTTTGAAGGAAGATATGGATATGTTTCCATACAAAGTGCATTTAACCCAAAGATTGTTAGAATCCATTTAACCCAAGGATTACGCGGATAATGTTATTAACCGACGAGGCTCATTTCAAACTCTCTGGTGTCATCACATAATTCATGAGACATCATTGCACGATCAAAAGCAACTGTTTGGGCCGGTGTTTGCTCCAAAACCATCATTGGGCCAATTTTCTTCAGAGGTGGTGACACAGCCAATGGCAACCGATGCCGGTGGATGTTGGCACACTTTGTGTTACTTAAAATGCTTTTGGAAGAGCTACAAAACTTCTGGTTCCAACAAGTGACACTGCGGGTTCAACAATGGACTTTTTGCAACGTAAGTTCCCGAGACGTGTGGTGTCAGAATTTGATATTGACTGGCAACCAAAATCTCCGGATTTGACGCCACCGGACTATTTCTTGTGGCGTTTTATGGAAAGCAAGGTTTATGTCAACCGGCCGAAGAGCTCAAAGACAACATCCTAGCCGAAATGACAGCGATATCACCCGAGACGCTGGTCAAAGTGATGGAAAATGCGAGAAAAATAGCTCAGTTGTGTATCACCTATAAGGGCAACCACCTGGTCGTTATTATTTTTGGGAACTAGTCGAATTAAATTGTAAAAGTGTGAGCTTTATGAATAAAAAGAGTTTTCTCTAATCTATTGAGAATTGACAAAGTTATCCAATTGTTTCACCGACCAGATTGAGATGGCGCACCCTTTAAGGCAGACTTCCGAGCAAAGCGGCTCTGGCGTCACTAACGCAGTGATACTGACGCCGCGACATAGCGATAGTATTATGTACTATGGAAACATATAAGGTGCAATTCGAGCGCAGCGATACTAATGCTCTCAACGTCAGTGCGTCAGTGTTGCTGCGCTCGAATTACGCCTCATACGTTTCCATAGTGCATAATACTATCGCTATGTCGCCCCGTCTGTATCGCTGCGTTAGTGACGGCAGAGCAGGCTTTGCTCGGAAGTCTACCTTGAGTAAGATTGCAATTAGATATTTTCAATTTTGGGATAGATAACTGTTGACTAATGAATTAATGAACCTATTATAAGCGAATACTTTTATTAATAACTCATTTGATGAAAACCAGTGAAAATAAGGAAGTAGAGTAGGAAGAGAAAAAATACCAAATGAAATTAAATCGCATTTAGATAGTAAGAAGTAAAATAATGAAGATATAGGTAAAGATATCTCACAAATTGAAGATATTAAAGAAGGCGGAAAAGAAGATATGACAGAGAAATCTGTTGTTTAAAAATTGTGAGCAAAGAAGTGAGAATGATTGATATTAGTCATTTTATCTTCTACTAGATTTTGAACAGTTTTCTCTTTCATATCTTCTTTTACGCCTTCTTTAATATCTTCAATTTGTGACCTGTAGATATCTTTACCTATACCTTCATAATTTTTCTACTTCTACTTTTCTACTTCCTTATTTTCACTGGTTTTCCTTTTATCTAACCAACAAAATAACTCCAGTAAATTCATAGTCAATTGAAGACTCAACAGAATTAAGTGTTTTCAAGTTTTTTTGTTTTAATTTTCTCGATCGAACATTTAATTCCCATAAAAATTGCGTATAAATGTTCATCTAGCATCAACTTAATTTTAAAACTTGCCAAAGCATCTTTTTCTTCATCTTTTTCATTCCACGTATTTCCAGGTTCTTCCCCCATTATATAATTTTCCAGTCAAAATTTCCAAGTTGAATAATTGAATCTTCCTTCCAATATTCTAGATTCAGCCATTTCAATTGGCAATCAAAAATAATTTCTTAAACATTTTTAGCTCAGTACTCTTACCGCAGTGGAAGAGTTTTATGGGCCCATAACCTTTGTTGAATAAAAACCTATTATAAGCGAATACTTTTATTAATAACTCATTTGAATTCTAAACATTGACAATAATTTACACATAATTCAAAATTATTTAAAACAATTAAAAAATAAACATGCCCTTATTACTGTATTGAACTGTATTGAAACCCTTGACAACCAAGTTAACAAAATTGTAAACCATTGCCTTCTTGGGAATTACAACATGCATATGTCATATAATTAATAACCGCCAAAACTCAAATTACAACAATAACAAAGAATTTATTGATCAATTAGGCTTTATGTTTCAAGTTTTAGACTTGATGTCTCGAGCTTTAATTTTAGATTTTTAGCAATGATTAATGATTTTTTATGAACTAGCACAAAAGACTAGATTGTACAGATAGATCAAACAGAAGATAGATCAAACTTTAGACTACTTTTAATAATATTAACTTTTGGTTTAGCCTTTTGAATTAATTATTAAAATGATTACATTAGGTATCTCATACATTAAATGAACTAACTCATACATTATCTTATATTTTTAATTGTTTATTGCGGTATGAATTTATAAGCATTATATGATTTCTTCGTTGGATGCAAATAAGTTTTCAAATGAGATGGTGCATTTTTAAATCCCATTTGGATGCGAGCCGGCGAGAATATTCACGAGACGCAAAAACCATAAATTATGCAATAAATAACCCGCGACGAATCGCAAACCTGTTTAAACAAAAAGGCGGACGGAGAACGGCGCGGACCTGAAACAATGCCAGTCCTGATTTCTGACCCCCGAAGGGTGTAATTGTGATGCGGACAGGAATCATTAAATCAATAAAACCTAGATGCATGAGATAATATTAAATGCACGATAGGAGTGTCGTTTGGCGCAGCGCTATGGGGGTTCTGGTTCGCTCGTGTTGTAAGAAAAATGGCTTATAGAGTTCACTTGACTACAGCCCCACCCGAACTCACTTGCACAGTCGCTTCGAATCATTTTGCTTGTGTTAACATGACTGCATTGTTTCGAAAACAATTACGTAGGAAGCGAAATATTTAATAAACGAGAGCCGTTTTATTTGAGTGTGCTATATAAGTCCACTCATTAAAAAAGGAGTTAATTCTAGGTTTAGTAAGACATAGATATCCTCTTTTTATATTTGTAATCACCTATTTAATTTTGTTTAGAATAGGTAAAACCATACTACATTAAAGATAATCATATAAACTTAATAAAGTTGGAACGCAACCTGAATATACAAATATATTCAACCTTTCCGGAGCTCTATAAGTATAAGTCTTTTTAGGTCTACCAAAAACAAATCTCATGTCAAATTTGTCAGTTATATTATAGCTTTCAGTCCACCTTCGTGGCGCTCAACAAAAACCAGAAAAATAACATTGTTTTTTAAGATCATGTCTTTCCGATACTTTAAGTGGATAGATCTGTAAACGCGTTTCGAGATTTATCTCTCATTAGTTTGTAAACCACTTACTTTAAATCCATGTGGATGATAGGGTTAGATATTTTTGTTTTGACGTTTCGAGAGAGAGAGCGACATGAACTTAGCAGGTTATTGATTTAAATGATAATTTAGAATTGTTAAAACCATACTACATTATGGATAATCATATAAACTTAATAATAAGTCTATAAAATAACTGACAAATTTCACATGAGATTTGTTTTTGGTAGTCCTAAAAAAAGTGGTTCGGGGTAAGCTCTCACTAAACCACTATTCCACCTTGGCTTTAAGTATGCGCCACCCTGGTTTCGCATATTTTGCATTCATTTAGGGTGCACAGCCCGGAGGGTTAATGAAAAGCGCCCTAGTTGTTGTTTCCCCGACCAGGATTCGAACCTGGGTCTCCCGCATTGAAAGGCGAATATGTTTTCAACTACACCACCGAGGAGGACGTTTTTGTTAGTCCTACAGAGACTCATTATTATTATAGAGCTCCGGAAAGGTTGAATATATTTATATATTTAATGGAGCATGATTTCTTCATAAATTAATCAAACGAATTTTAGCTGTAAACGTTTTTTCAAAAATCTTTTTCGAAATTGGAATAGGTCCATTCGAAATAATTATTTCGGATATCTTTCGTCCTCGGAGGGAAATTAGTGACTTTTTTTATAAGAACAAACTAGTAGATTCAGATTGTCAGCAAGATTTGAAATATCATGGAAGACCCTCCACATCAGAAAATGAAAGTCTAATGAAAAAGTAGAAAGCTTCTGCGCTATTTGTTCCAGCAAAGATATAAGAGCTAATAAAATTGTACACTGGGTTCTGGGATGTCTGTCGGAGAGGTTGGAGAGGAAAACATCTTGTCTGAGAGGAAATTGCATTTTTTTGTAAATGCTTTGAGCAAAATCGCACTTTTGTGATACATTTCCTGGTAATATTTTCCAGATGAAAATGAAGTGTCGTAGAAGTAGAACTAAGACTTTTCGAGACAAACGTAGTGTCGGGCGGCACAAACGTTCAACACTTTCCCGGTACTTCGACACGTTTCATAATAAAACAGTTCAACAACACTTCACTAACACTTCGATTGGGTGAATATCAACACTTCTCCGACACATTTTTTTACGACACTTCGAGGAAATTACGAGTCAAAAATTATAGGCAATGTAGGTTATACTGGTGAATACTTTTTTTGCAATAGAAATAGGAAACTTAACATTTAATCATTTCATCATTCATCATTTTTCAATATAGACCTCTTGGTTTTCAACGCACTTAATCAATCACGAGCTTCTTAATGCCTTTGGAAAAGAAAGCAGCGAGCAGCGGACCAGACTTACCGTACCGCATCCTTTACTTCTTCTTCTTCTTAGGACGCCGTCTTCCATCGAAGTTTGGCGATCCAACTGGCTATAATAGTGCGTGGCCTCTCGGAAAATCTATATACCAAGTATACCGGTATGAAGTGAGGTTTTTTTTTGTGAAAATGAAACACTAATTTTGAATGGGAAAATAGAAATTTTTGATTCAAAGAATTGACTATTGCTTTCTACACATTTTGACCATCTTTCTGGCAATTTGTGGATACCACGCCAATAGAAATGTTCGTCTTTTGAAGCAAACCATTCAGACACCCAATTTTTGACTTCTTCGTAGGAATCGAAATGCTGCTTAACCAATGAGTGTACCATCGGTGAAAACAAATGGTAGTCGGAAGGGGCCAAGTCTGGTGAATACGGCGGGTGGGGTAGCAGCTCCCAGCCAAGTGCTTTGATTGTATCCTGAACTGGTTTGGCTTTGCGTGCAGGCGCATTGTCGTGTAACAAAATTATTTTGCCGTGTCTTCTGGCTCATTCTGGTCGTTTTTCGATCAATGTCTGGTTCAAATGGTTTTTCATCAATGCCTGGTTATTGGTTTTGACTCAAAGTATCATCTTCATCATTGCTTTTAAACGCCGATGCTGCTTTTAGACGCCGAATTGCAAGCAATTCGGCGTCTTCAAACTTTTTCGGTGGTCTAACACGTTCTTCATTTCTCACATCAAAATCGTTACCTCTGAACCGTTGAAACCATCTTTTGCATGTTGCTTCTAATAGAGCATGATCTCCATATGCCTCGACAACCATTCGATGGGACTCTGCAGCACTTTTCTTCAAATGAAAACAAAAAATGCTCTCCGCAAATCATCACTTTGTGGTACAAAATTCACAATTTCTAACACGATGAAAAAAAAATCTGCCCACATCTTTCCCTCGATCTTTCCCTCGATGGCGAGTCGAAGGATCTCGTAACGCTCTCCCCTCACAACGTTCCCCATGTGTTGGAGCTTTCGGTCTTTGACGATTGTCATCAGCTCTTTACCTTTACCTGTTCTCCTCAGTACTTCCTCGTTGGTTATCCTGTCTACCCAGGATATACGTAGTAAACAGCGATTCAAGTACATCTGAAAGGCGTCAATGCGGCTCTCCATTGATTGGCTGAATGTCCAGCAGCTCTCGGAGCCATAAAGTAGCACTGCGTATATATCTCTTTCTCCTATGGCTCTACAGCTCATGGTTGGGCCTTGGCCTCCCTCAATTTATTCCTCTAGGCGCAGAGCCGTCCTTCCACGGGGCGAGCGGGGCCCACGCCCTGGGCCCCGCGCTTTGGGGGCCACGCAGCCTGTCGCCGATAAAAATAGACTTCAAAATCAAATTATTGAATTGCTCAGTAAGAAAGTTAGAGAGGCAATTATTTCCAAAATTAAAGAGAGCAAATATATATATATATATATATATATATATATATATATATATATATATATATCAGTTCAAATGGACTGTACTACCGATTGGAGTCATATTGAACAATTAATAATTATAGTTACAATTGTAGAAGTTAGTGTCGAAAATCAGTGTTTTTTTTATAGGTTTTACACCAGTTCTAAAAAGTACTGGTGTCAATATATTTGACGAACTTCAAACGCAATTTCTAATTATTTATTATGTTATTACTAGTTATGTCAATTTATAATTATTACTAATTATTAATTTAAATGTTTGTCGATGGCAATATTATGACAACGGCGCCAATATGACAGGCAAAAACAAAGATGTACAGTCTAGAATTTTGCAACATAATCCTAGGGCGTTTTTTGTACTTTACACGGCACATTTCTTAAATTTGACGAGCCGGTGACGGTACAATTAAACGGTTTTCTACTTTATTCTCAGCCTCTGCTGAAAGATGGACCATATTTTGGCACAGTGTCTATCAGAAAATGGAATATATTATGAATTTATTTTATCCTTAATTATATGGTACGACCCTCTGCGTGCCATATATAAGGTAAGCAAAGCACTACAAAAAACCAAAGCGGATTTAAGTTTGACTGTATCGCTACTAAACGGTTGTTGTTGTAAACGGGTTGAAAACATTTCTAATTCAATTCAGAGAGACTGATTTTTCTACTGCGAAACATGTTGCAAGTTGCAAAATTATTTTTTGCACTGGGCCCCGCACTTCCTAGGGACGGCCCTGTCTATGCTCTTCTTTCTATTGCTACTGTCTTCCAGCCTCTAATCCTTAGCAACCCTCTGGCATCTTCTTCTACCGCGTCCTCCCATCGTTTCAAACTGGGAAGATATAGCAACGCAATATACGTATGCAAAGCTCTAGGTTCATGTGCCTACTAGTGAAGAGGGTCTTCATGTAGATGAATGTTCCTCTGGGCTGCGCTATCCTTGTTCTGATTTTCATTTTAGGTCACTGTTCTCGTTGGCGAGGGCTCCAACATATTTAACAGACGGCACTTATTGCACGACCTGGTTTGACCTTGGTACGACCTTGAAGGACCGTCCGTCTTGATGTTTTGGAGAACACCTTGGTCATGGCAAAGTTCATGTGTAGACCATACCGAGTGCTATGTTTAACGATAAGGTTCATCATATTCTGGAGATGTCATCCACTGATTTCATCTGTCATCCACTGTTGTTTTTTAGAGGTTTGTGCATACCCAATGTCATCCTCTTGGGTTTGATTTTTGAAGATGATCCATCGAGGCTCTACGTCCTCCTCATTGTAACTGTTAGTTGTTTGTAGGCGCGCCTTGAAATTCTCGGTTGCTGGCTCGAATCTCGAGATCAGCGAGTCTTTTGACATTGACTCTCTTAGGTTTATTTGGACGTTGAACTCTAATAAAGTAGCGAAGTTGTAGATTTATTACTACGGGATTGTGCTCGCTGCTGACGTCGACTCCAGGGTATGTTCTTGCTGATTTGACAAACTTTATTAAATGACTCTTGATGAGGACAAAATCTATTTAATTTCTGACTATGTGGTTATCACGATCAGCTGGGGATTTCAACGTATTATAGAAAGTGTTAGCGGAACTTTGTTGAGGAACGCTTAACAAAGTACTCCAGGAACTGGCACTAGACAACAAAACCCGCAGACTAATCCTAGAAACTTTGACCAACACCCATTTCAAGGTTAAATTTAGAAGCGAGATTTCAGAAAGCTTCGAAATAAAAACTGGAGTGAGACAAGGAGATGGACTTTCCCCACTTCTCTTCAACTGTGTCCTTGAAAAGGTTATGAGAGAATGGAGCAAGGAACTGAACAATTTTGGTGCTCAGAGTGGTATCTACCTGGGACGTAAGAACGGTGGACTGGTTGTAGATTGCCTGGCCTTTGCAGATGACATGGCACTATTTGCTGATTCTCTTGAGATGGCAACAATGCAGGTAAACTGTCTCAGAAAACAGGCTGCCAAAGTGGGTCTTCAAGTGTCGCTGGAGAAAACAGAATTCTTCACCAACATCAGAGAAGCAAACAGAGAGATGTTACTAGAACAGGGAAACATCAAGAGGACTGAGAAATTTTAGTATCTCGGCGAATGGATTGAACCCAACTTATCAGAAAGAGCATCATTATCCAAGAGAGTCAGCAAGTTAGAACTAGCCTATCCGCTGACTAAGAACACTTACAATAAGAAATGCCTGTCACGCAACCTGAAACTTAAGCACTACACATCAGTCTTACGACCAGAAGCCCTATATGCCATGGAGTGTCTTTCCTTCAACCGAAGGGGTCTAATAGCGAAATTGGAAATCAGAGAAAGGAGAATCCTCAGGAAGATCCTAGGCCCGGTAAAGGAAGATGGGGAATTCCGAAGACGGCATCACTCTGAGCTTTACGAACATATTGAGATGCTCTGACTGTGCAAGGAAAAGAAGGGTAGCTTTCTATGGCCACATTTCAAGATTGCCTCCAAACCGACTAACCAACCGTCTGTTCACCTTCTGGCAAAACAAGAAGCTTCGTACCACTTGGTTGACAGAGACAGAGAAGGATATTAAAGAACTGGGAATAACAGATCTCAAAAACAGACAGTCTGTGAGACGCACCCTAAAGGAAGTCCGTGGATTTCAGGAAAAACCTCGAAGGAAAGGTACCCCCTGGACAGAAGAGAGAAAGGAATTACACCGGCAGAAGATGCGACAATACTGGGCAAAGGTCTAAGCCCAACAGTTGAACAAGCGTGGTCCAAAATAGGCCTATTCGAAAGAAGAAGAAGCAGAAGAAGAAGAAAGTGTTGGCGGCAGATAGCCGGTGCTCTGTACAAAATTGCACCAGACGATCACCTCTAGTATTGCGTGTTCGCAGACCATAATCTCTGCAGACACCGCCATCAGCACCCTTCCCGATTTTGGCATTAAAGTCGCCAAGAACAATTGTCATCTCCCCTTGTTTTGTTGTTTTCATAGTTACTTCTAAGCCATAATAGAACTCCTCAGACACCCTATTGGTTTGTCCCCTTTACTTCTAGGTCCGCATTTGTTTGTGCAACACTCACAGTGTGTAATCCTGCTACGCAATTTTAATCCTAATTCCTCCATGTGTCTTACTTTTCGTGTAGATAAATCTTGGCCGCTCCATTAGTATGCACTAATAGTATGCACTAATAATATGCACTAATAATATGCACTAATAGTATGTACTAATAGTATGTATGCACTAATGCAAGTATGCACCAAAGAAAAACCGCGAGCAATGATCTCGTTTTTGTGGTAGAAAGGTGTGTATCGGCGGTTTTCGGTCAAAAATGAAATTGGTACATTGTCTGCAAATTAGTCATCGTCTTGTCTACGAAATCATCCGCAAAAGACTTGAGTTTCATAAAGTTTGTGCAAGATGGGTTCCAAAACAACTCTCAAAGTTGTTGTGTGTCTGTGCAAGTAGTCTGTGCAAGATGGGTTCCAAAAGTAGTCGTTTTTGGAGCCATCAAGGAGCATCATTTTGAAGCCATAAACATGCTTTATGAAACCCAAGTCTGTTGTGGATGATTTTGTAGGCAGAACTATGTATACTCTCGATAATCCGACACCTATGTGACCAGACAACCGCAGGATTATAAGAAAAGACTGGTGGGACGGAAGAGCGCGATCGGTCTCCAGACCGCCTGATTACAGGTCGTGTAGTCCGATTACCCAACGGCCGAATTACCGAGATTATACTGTACTTGAAGACGATGTGCCTTTGGAAAATTATTTCCCCAGGAAAGCAAGAATGAATTATGTACATATTTTCTTCATCTTCTCCAAACCGTTTATGTAACATTATATAACATTTCCCTTACCTTATCTAACCTAACCTAACGTTTCCAATAAGAAAAATATAACTTCTTCAATTACATTATTTATTACTGCATAACAAATTTAATCAGATTTATAGTGTTTAAACATCACGCGAAATAATTAATTTATGATTATTTTAAGCACAATTGTTTACTCTTCTAATCTCGCTGAAAGTATATACTGAGAACTGAGATGAACTCGTACACATTTTGTCTAGACTATGAGAAATTTGGCAACTTTCCAACTCAACTATATCTGTACTATATATTGCTATGCTCAATATTAATAAACTAGTTTTCCTCCTCTCCAACTATTGGACGAGTTTTTATATGTAACTTGCGGTTTTTTTTACGAAACTTTCCGTTTTATCTTCCACATATTTTATGTTAAACACAAATCCTTTGAATAAATCTGTAATAAATTCAATTTTCTGAAACATTTTAATATTGTTAATTGAACAACCACATTTTCAACAAATACTGTTGTAAAACAAAGTTCAAATGATATTACTTTTATCTACTCACACACCAAAACACATTAATAAATGCATTATTGTAT
The DNA here is from genome assembly GCA_944588485.1 of Phosphuga atrata. NCBI lineage: Eukaryota > Metazoa > Arthropoda > Insecta > Coleoptera > Silphidae > Phosphuga > Phosphuga atrata. The sequence continues at coordinate 59,076,564 of OX155899.1, forward strand.
GTGAAGGATGCCATTATTATAATCGTGTATAAAAATATCCAAATCGTGCGTAAAAGTTATTATTAAACGATTTCTCTTTGTTGTTACTATGGCAACCTAACCATAATCTAATCTAGGTTAAATTTGAAAAACTTAAATTAAAAATTTAAAAAAAGATTAAATTTTAAAAACCTAACCTAACCTAACCATAATCTAATCTAGATTAAATTTGGGTTAACCTAAATTACGTCGAAGTAGGGAAAGATGGTTCCTTCTAGGCCCTCCACCTCCATTGACCTTGACACTTCCGACTTCCGGTTTCGACTTCCGGTTCCGGTTTCCCCCAGCCGGTTTTCGACTTTCGCTTTCTCAGTTCCGGTTTTGCAAATCCGGCCATCCCATATCCGGTGCCTGCACTGTGCGCGGGAAAATTCTGCGCAAGCAGGAAAATTCAAAATAGAAACCGGAAGTCGAAAGCAGAAGTGTCAAGGTCAGTGGAGGTGGAGGGCCTAAGAGGAAAAATCTTTCCCTACTCATTGACTGTGATTACATTGACATTGACATTGACAGATTACTGTGCGATTTTACTAGTTAGAAATTTATTCCGCGGGGGCGCTGAACGTTCTAACCTTGTGTTCTAACATGTAGTCGGTTAAAATTGCAATTATTACAATATCATCGGTAAGAAACAATAATTTTTTTGTAGATTCAACAGTATTTTAACATGCTTCGATTTTAACATGCTTCGATAAAATAATGTACGACACACGTGTGAAAGGCTTTTGTGCATGACTTGTGTGATTAATCGTAATCGTGATTAATCGTATGTAAAAGTATCCAAATCGTGCGTAAAAGTCCAATGTAAATTAAATGGAGTTTCATTATTAAACGATTTATGTTTGTTGTTACTATGGAAACCTAACCATAATCTAAACAACAACAACAACTCATGCACAAAAGCCCTTCTTCATACACTTGTATCATAAACTACTATTATAAGTCATAATATTTGTATTTAATGTAACCTTAATTAAGTCTTTAGTAAATTATTTAAGCTCGCGGAATTTCTATTACAAATAAAAGATTTAGCTTTACAATAGAAATATTTCGTTTTAAAATAGAAATATTACGTTTTGTAATACTAGCAGGGGCAAAAGTCGTCATCCGATGTGAACAATCTTTGATGTATTCATATGATGTCTATGTGTTTTGATATGTAGTTTGTTTTAAATGTTTAAACATAATTTTGTTTGTTCAAAAATAATTTGGTAATATATTTGATTCAAAGTAATATTTTAAAACACAAATTTACTACTACTGAATCTTCCTACCTTAAACCTTATAGTCATTGTCTTATTCTTGTTCTTCTTTAGCTATTAGGTCCACCATTGCCATCGTCTCTTCCTCTTCTTTAACCATTAGGTCCATCCTTGCCATCGTCTTCTTCTTCTTTATCCATTAGATCCACCCTTGGACATAGACCTTTTCCAATTGTTTTCATCTTTCCCTACGGTGTTGCCTACCGGCTGTTTCTTTGATGTCATCATACCCTCTCATAGGTGGTTTTCCTCTTCCTCTTTTGTGTTCATACGGTCTCCATTCTATGATTCGCCGGTCCGATCTCATCCTATCACTTCTTGCAACGTGACCTGCAAATCTCAATTCGGAGAATGCAATTTTCTCTCCAATATCGGGGACTTTAATTATTGCTCGTATTATTTCGTTTCGATATCTGTTCCTTTTTGCAACCCCCATCTTTGACCTCTCCATTGCCCTTTGTGCAGTCCAGTTCTCTGCGCCACATGTCATCATAGATAAAATGCACTGGTCAAAAACTCATGATTTTAGTTGTTGAGCTTTTGTTTATTTCGCAGGATTGATGATAGTTTGGCGAAGATCCTAGCCTTTTTCTTTCTGGTTGATTCGGTTGACAGTAAGTTTCTACGACATATAGATACGAAAGGGTGTGAGGCAAGGATGTGTTCTTTCCCCTATGTTGTTCAACATATACACCGAAGTTATATTCATAGAGGCGCTTGCCGTAAACGGCAGAGCAATTAACGTGCTGGCGGACAACATTGGTCGTGCTGGCGGACAACATTGAAGACGTCATACGAATGATGACTCATATATCAGCAAAAAGTAGAGATTACGGACTGGAACTGAATACGGCAAAGACAAAGGCCATGCTGATTTCAAAAACCAAAAACAGCAGATCCAACTGCACGTCGACGTGGAACACATAGAACAGGTCTCCAAATACAAATACCTTGGAACCAGGATAAATGACGGGTGGACAAACCGCCAAGAGGATTTAGCACTCACCGAAAAGGCAAGAGCAGTATATAAAATGAAAAAGATGCTGACCTCTTCGGGTCTGAGCATAGAACCGAGGCTAAGAATGACCCGCTGCTACGTGTTCCCGATTCTGCTATACGGGATGGAAGGTTGGACCTTGAGCCAGGAAACAACAAAAAGGATAATGATATTAAGGATAATGCCTTCGAAATGTGGGTCTACTGTCGTATGCTGCGAATACCGTGGATGGACAAATAGAGGTACTTCGCAGAATGAACAAAGAAACTGAGATACTCTTCACCATAAAGAATCGAAAGTTACAATACTTAGGCCACATATCCAGGAACGAAAAATATGGATTGCAACAGCTCCTAATTCAAGGAAACATCCACGGAAAGATCCAAGGCAAGCGAAGTGCTGGTCGACGCCGCATATCTTGGCTTTGTAACTTGATAGATTGGTTTGGAATGTCATCGGCAGAACTTTTCCGTTCCGCGATGTCAAAAATAAAAATTGCCATAATGATCAGCAACCTAAAACGGAGAAGCTGAACCAAAAGAAAAAGTAAGTTTCTGTTCTAGGTATATAAATCTTCCATCCTAGTTATATGCATTATTTCTATTCATCGACTATTATCGCTTCTTTTGTTCCTTGGTACATTATCTGGGTTTTTGTTCATTTGCAGCCCAACAACCCAACACTTTTCATTATCTGGGTACATTATCTGAGTTTTTGAAAAGTTCATTTTCAGCCCAACCCTTTTTAGATTCTCTTTGTAGGTCTACAATGATTCTTCTAACATCTTCTCTACTATGCGCCAAGATAATAATATCGTCAGCATATCTTAGATTGGTTAGTCGAGTTCCATTGATGTTGATGCGTTTGTCGTTGAAGTCACACACACAGCACTGCGGTCCATGTAGAGCCTTGGCTTCTTCGACAACCGCCTTCCATCTGTCTCTATTTACAGCTGTTATAGTACAGTTCTGTATTCTCAGTACTTTCAAGTCTTCTAGCGCATTATCTTTCCAGCTTAACCGAGGTCGTCTGCCCTCTGGTGTATATGGTGTGGTGCCGTTGCAGTCAGTTTTCTCAAAAATCCCTCCCAATGCTAAAGAGTTTTGGAGATAAGGAGTCACCTTGTCGTACTCCTCTTTTAAGTTGGTCAAGTTTAGTTTTTTCGTGGATAATGTAAGTTGCCGTTGCTTCTTTGTTGTATTCTTTGATCAGGTCACTGTATCTGTGGTCGATCCTACAGTTTGGCATAGTTTTATTCACCGTCCATGTTTCTATGCCATCAAAGGCTTTCTCAGGATCTATAAACGCCACATACAACGGGTATCGGTATTTGACCTATAATTTTCTATCTAATAGTTCACCTTTTTTTAGATTAGGACCACGTAAAGTAAGCCATAAGATTTTGTTACCTTTGTTACCTGTGCCCTGTGCAGGTTTGGTTCGCGGGTGCAAGTGAATTATCACATTTATAAGTTCCTTAATAAGATTTACAAGCAGCATAATAATAATCACTATTTTTCAATGAGTGTAAACAGTAGGACATAGCGCAGGTAGCAAGTAGGACATAGCGCAAGTAAACAGATTTGGTTAGGTGGTCAAGGCTGGACAGATATGACAGACAAGACTAGATACACAAGGCTAGGTAAACAACCATCTGATATGCTGCTACCACTTCACATCATTATCGTGGGGCTACATGGACCTCACACTCTCTTTAGCGTGGGGCTACATAGACCTCACACCGTCTTTAGCGTGGGGCTACATAGACCTCACACCCTCTTTAGCGTGAGGTTACATATACCTCATACTCTTTTTATCGTGGGATTACATAGCCCTCACACCGTCTTTAGCATGGGGCTACATAGACCTCACACTCTCTTTAGCGTGGGGCTTCATAGAACTCACACCCTCTTTAGCATCCGGTTACATATACCTCACACTCTCTTTAGCGGGGGACTACCTTACACCGTCTTTAACGTGGGGCTACATAGACCTCACACTCTCTTTAGCGTGGGGCTTCATAGAACTTACACCCTCTTTAGCGTCTGGTTACATATACCTCACACTCTCTTTAGCGGGGGGCTACATAGACCTTACACCGTCTTTAGCGTGGGGCTACATAGGACATAGCGAAAGTAAACAGATTAGGTTAGGTGGTCAAGGCTGGACAGATATGACAGACAGGACTAGATAGACAAGGCTAGGTAAACAACCTTCTGAAGTGCTGCTAACATTTCATATCTTTATCGTGGGGCTAGATAGAACTCACACTTTCTTTCGCGTGAAGTTACATATACCTCACACACTCTTTAGCGAGGGGCTGCATAGACTTCACACCGCCTTTAGCGTGGGGCTACATAGACCCCACACTCTCATTGATGCAAAGAACTGTAAAGAGGTGGATAGCACTCAAAAAATGGTGTAATGGTGTAAGCATTGGTTATTAATAAAGAAAAGTTATAGACATGTCAACCTATTGAACGAATTACACAACCTATTGAACTACTTATGAACAACTGACGCCACCTGCGCAGGCGAGCTGAGAACATGCTTACACGCATAGGTAGACCGTACGGTGTTACTCGAAATAATTGATTTTCGATCTTGCGCCTGTCGCCTGCGCAGGTTCAAAAAACTGTACATATCTATTCCCACACACGCTCCGGTCTAACTGCGCAAGCATACCTGCACGGGCGGACTTCTCCAGTGGACACTGTAGTGTGTATGGCCTGCATAAGGGTTTTTCCATTGTTTTGGGTATTTTCCCTGTCTTTAGGCTTTTATTTAGCAGTGTTTTATTTATTTTTATTAGGTTATATCCCCCTTCTCGTATCATATCCACCGTGATATTGTTATCTCCAGTTGCTAATTATTGCCTACTTACTTACTAAATAATATTTCAGAGATTTTTTATATTAGACCGAGGCCGCAAGTGAGGCCGCTTGTGCTAGCTTAGGCCTAGGCCGCACTACGGCTAAGCCGTGATTTTTTAACTCAAGTAAGCTAATACAAGCGGCCTCACTTGATGTTTTTTCCCGCGACTCATTTTTCCCATAGCGTACTGTGTGTTTCTCGAGCGCTTTCGTGGTTATAGCGGTTACCGCTTGCGGGAAAAAACCGTAGTGCGGCCTCGGCCTTACTTGAGTCAGAAAATCTCGCGATTAAAAACCGCGGAGGTTTAGCCGTAGTGCGGCCTAGGTCTAAGCTTACACAAGCAGCCTCACTTGCGGTTTTTTCGCGCGACTGATTTTTCCCATACCGTACTGTGTGTTTAAAAACCGCGGCGGTTTAGCCGTAGTGCGGCCTAGGCTTAAGCAATATTAAAAACCAACACATTGTCGTAGGAATGTAGGTTAATTAGAAATTAATAGTGATTTATTATTTAGATTTTCCGATTAACATTTATGATAATTATCTTTAAAATATTGGCTAGTTTCGTAAAATAATGCATGTTACATGGACACGTGTGAAAGTGTAAAAGAAATAGTTTCCAAGAAACCGTCGATGAGATTACTTTTCGCGGAATCTGGCCGGCAATTTTGAAAGTTGCTACATTTGTTTCGTTCCTTTTTTGTGGACGGACAACTGCATACTTGCGTTCGCCCTTGTAACTGTTTAGTTAAACATTAATACACGACAACGCTTCGTGTGCGCACAATTTGTAATTTATCTATGCAATAATACTGAACTAGAACGACTAAATAACGAACATAAAAAAAACAGCTTGTTCATTTACAAAAGGTTAGAACATATTTGAACAAGTGATATATTAAAGAAATAAGTATTAATCTACTAATATTTATTTGTCAACAAATTTGCAATATATTTGCATTCCTAGTTCCAATCGTTTTTCAAGGTTTTTGAACAAAATTTAAATATTCTTAAACACATTTTTAGAAATCCTGAGACTTAAAGATCGCTTATGTCCTTATATTTTTACCTCCCATATGCAACCTTGTATAGGCTAGTCCAACATTGTCTAGTCGAATATTATCCAACATTTTGTTTTGTCTCTTCATGTCTTGTCCAGTTTTGACCAGTTTTATATGGTTTTGTCAAGTTTTGAATACCCAGGGGTCGCGTCGGTCTGGTTCATCTATTGAGTAGATCAAACAGTAAACTCAAAGTTTTATGATCACAATACATTTTATCGAACAAAGAATAATTTGCCGAGGGGATTAGACTAGACAATCAGAGAATACTAGACAAGGACAGAGAGGATCATACAAGACCACATAAGACCAGACAAAACCAGATAACACCAGAAAGAGAAGACAAGACCACACAAGACCAGACAATACCAGACAAGACCTGACAAGACGTGACAAGACCAGACAAAACCAGTCAAGACCAGACAAGACCAGATACGACCAGACAAGACCAGACAAGACAAGGCAAGACCAGAAAAGACCAGACAAAACCAGACAAGACTAGACAAGACCAAACAATATTTGAAATGGTATTCTATTAATAAAAATCAACTTATAATATTATATAAGCATTTACCTGTATGGATTTTTATCCAAACGACTATATATTTTATTAACGATAGCGATCCGAAAGCTTTAGCATCGGCAACTGGAATCAAAGGGATATTGACCCTAGCCTTTCCGTCTAGTAACAGCTTATGCAATATGATAAATAACTAGGTACAGTTAACACTTAAGAAGGAACGCATAACGTGGAAAATAAACCGGACAATGTGTTCAAAATAATTGGCCTAGTTTGAACAGTGAGACAATTTTAAAATCAAATTTGTTTATTTTATAGTTTACAACTAACTGGAAATTGTTGTGTTGCGTTTATGGGTTAGAACTTGTTTATCTTTAACTTACATCATTTCATTCTTAGATTTTATTCTTAGATCTTTAGTTTTTTAATTTTTTTCAAATCGACTGTCTTGTCTAGACGGTCTGGTCTTGTTTTCGCAATTTTTGCAATATTTTGCAAAATTCGGCAATTTTTAACTGTGAAGTTATTATTATATTTTATTTCATTCTTATATTTTAGATTCATTTACACTCATTCTTATATTTTATTTCATTTTTCAGACAGGAGCAGACCGACAAAATAAATGAAATAATTAAACCAGACAGACAAGACCATATTTTGCCTGTTTTATATAGATTCGATCTTGTCTAGACCATCTGGTCTTGTTTGTGCACTCGTTTTGAAATTTAATTTTTTTACAATATTAGGCAAATCGCAAACAATTCCTTTCTTTGTCCCTTTGAACTACCAAAGTGTGTCATTTGTAATCGTTTATATGCTAATCCCACTGTATTTACTTCTTCCTTTACAGTCTTGAACAAAGGTTTATTTCCAATGAATTGAATTATGTAAACTCTAATTTCATGTAATTAGCGGGTTATTTACGAGCACAATTTTGGTTCTCACAATTGTGCGTTTTTTTTTTGGTTTTGAAATGTTTAAAAATAGAAATTACTTCGTTTAAGAATTCTGCTTCGAATTTCGTAATTGTCGATTCGTTTAAAAATAGAAATTACTTTTTATTTATGAACTAAATTATCATAAATTGGAGATTACGAATTCGTCATACGTCGATATACACGTTTGGAGAAAATTAACGAAATGCATTATTCATTTGTTTTAAGAATAGCCTTGTAGATTTTTTTTAAATAATTTATTGTTTCAAATTGCACAATAAAAACGTGGTTAAAACATATTTAACTCGATTTCGGATTATCTCTTAGAGCAGGGGTTCCCAAAGTGCGGCCCGTTACCCAAATGCGGCCCGCGAAGCAAGTGGATTCGGCCCGCGATATCGATACGATATATTATATTTTTATAAAACAACAAATAAGTAAATAGTACAAAAAATAATAAATATTACAATAAAATAAGATATAATAAAATATTTTAATATTTAAAAAAAATTCTTACAGAGCTTTAACCATGAGCGTTTGTATTAATAAAATATTGTTTAGTTTATATTTAAACAATTATTCTAGTATGTCTGGTCTAGTTATTACATATTTGTACAGAAATATAATATAGTAACTTCAAATACATATAGAACTGTTAGTCATTTATGTCCTGCAATTTGAATTGATAGAATTACAGGAAAATACGTAGAATATACTTTCGTTACCTTGAGCAAGAGGTCCCCCTGGAAAAACCCACACATCTCTTCACCGCTATTCAACTTCGAGGTGGTGGTGTATCACACATTGTGTGGTGTTTCGTATTTTACCCTTACATCCCCCTTCCATTAACCATGATTAGGGGTTCAGGATTTCAGCATGCTTGCCAGTTCTTTTCCGTTCCTCCTCATCGTTTTTTTTTTTTGGGACATTATAGTTATGGTCACGTTATTAATCTCGTGCCATTGTCTATCCAGAAACTAGCATGTAGTCCACCATCGTTCTTTCGTCGACCCTACTTCCAATAAGTTGTCTCTCTGCATGCCACCAACCACAGTTGAATATGGTGTGAGCAACTCCATCTTCTTCCCCACAATATTTGCAGAGGCTGGTCACTAGCTTTTCCTATCCTCTGCAGGTAATCCTTAAAGCACCCATTCTCGCTAAGTACCTGGGTGAGATAATAATTAACCTCTCGATATTTCCTCGTTGCCCAGCGTTTTACATCATTGATAAGGTTTCTTGTCCACTGGCCTTTGCTACCTGATACCCAGTCTCGTTGCCATTTCTTAAAAATTTTGGCGGCGGCATCTATTTTTTCCTCGCTCCTAGATATTTTGTTTCCATTACATCGTAAGTTGTATACTTCGAGTCTACTTCGAGTCTAGCTCGCACTATTATGTCAATAGGAGGTATGCCAGCGATAACCAAGGCAGCCTCCCTGTTCTATATGCACTACATATTCTCAATGCTAGCCTTCGTTATACTGATGCCGTTATTTAGTGTTTTCACTCACGATTTTGTTTGCCCAGACTGGAGCTGCATAAAGCATAGCGGATTGCGAGACAGGGCACAATAGCCTCCTTTTGCTGCTTTTAGGACCGCCCACATTCTGTTTGAGCCTCTCTAAGGCAGCAGCCGTTTTAAAACCCTTGTCATCAGCCTTCTTTTGAGGCTTTTGTCGATTATAACGCCCAGATATTTTATAGAATCTTTCGGTATTATTCTGGCGTCTCTTAATTGAAAGGTGATAGCATGTATATATCTCTTTCTTTTACATTTCCTCAGGTGCCAGTTGCAATTGCCTTTTTTCCATCCATTCGTCCAATAACTTCATTGCAATGTTTGCTCTAGCAGTTACTCTCTTTTCGGTTTTACCGCACACTACTAGCACCAGATCATCTGCAAATGCGATGGTTTCCACACCTACTGGTAATTCCAGTTTGAGCACTCCATCATAGAAAATGTTCCACAATGTGGGACCCATGACTGAACCCTGCGGAAGCCCACTATAGATATCACGCTCAACGTTTTTTTTTGTCTGATTCCATGATGATTTTGCGGTTATGTAGGTAACTGCGAATCATGCGGAGTAGATATGGTTGAGTGTCACGCGATGTCACCTCATCTAGGATATTTTGCCAACATGCCGAGTTGAAATGGAAACATGTTTTCAAAATATCCTAGATGAGGTGATGTCGCGCGGCTTTCCACATTATCTACTCCGCATGATTCACAGTTACCTACATAACCGCAAAATCATCATGAAATCAGACAAAAAAACCGTTGTGCGTGATATCTATAGTGGGCTTCCGCAGGGTTCAGTCATGGGTCCCACATTGTGGAACATTTTCTATGATGGAGTGCTCAGACTGAAATTAACAGTAGGTGTGGAAACCATCGCATTTGTAGATGATCAGGCACTAGTGGTGTGCGGGAAAACCGAAAGGGGAGTAACTGCTAATATTGCAATGAATTTATTGGACGAATGGATGGAAAAGAGGCAACTGCAACTGGCACCTGAGAGTGAAATCGAGTTAAATATGCATTTCTTACGTCTAAGGTTAACAGGGCACAGATCTTTCTGGATCTCCGTGTACCCACTCTGGCTTCCTTAGCTTCCTCGAGGACCTATCTGATGGCGTCAACAGTAGATTTTCCTTCTATGAAGCCATATTGTCTTTCAGAGAGATCAGTTTTTTTCTTTCAGTTCCGTTTTTATCCTGCTAAGCAACAGCTGTTCGAGCAATTTTCCAAAAACATCTAATAGACACAGTGGCTTGTAGCCACTGTGTCTATTAGCCTATCATATGCCTATATGGCCTGTCATATGAGGTGACTTCTTCGAGAGGTTTCATACCTTTCCTCAAGAGGACCAGGTTTGCCTTCTTTCACCGTACTGGAAAGATGCCCCTTTTGAGTAGATTATTCACTTCTTTTAAAACAATCTCAGGAAAATTTCTGGATATGATTTTAATTATTACAGGTGGAAAGCCGCCAGGCCCTGGGGCTCTGCCATTTTGGAGGCGGTCATAGGCCGCTTTGAGTGCTGCTTGTGTGACCTTAGGTATCTCAATTACTGCTGATTGTTTCCAAATCAGTGTTTGGTGCATGGGGAAAAGTGCATCCACTATTTCTTCGATCTTTTCCTCTAGATATTTTAAGGTTTGGGTGCCTGACTTTGAGCTATCTGGTTGCAATTGCATAAGCCTCGCTCCAAGTGTCGTTATCAATTTTCTCGTATAGTATGTTCCAATGCTTTTATTTGCCACATTGATGGCTTTACTGAACGCTTTTTTGGCCAGGGTATATGCGCCTCTGAGATTTTCATGCAAGAAGCTGGTACTTCGGCCTTTTCTTTGGTGCTGACGCCTAGCAGAGATACAGATCCTCCTTAATTTATCGATGTCCTCACTCCACCAGTAGACCTGTCTTCGTCTGGCAGGTTTATTTCTGGTTGGCAAAATTGCGTTGCATGTTCTGGTGGTGGTCACAGATATCATTAAGTCTTCATTTTTTACTTTTTGTACCGTTCATTTCCATCTCTAGTCGATGAACCAGCCGTTCTTCGTTAAAATTTTTGATAGACCATCTTTTGTTGGTCTTCTTTTCGGTGAAGAGATCTCTGTCATTACTTTCTACGACATAGTAAATGTATCTCTGTGATCGCTTAGTGTTTCTCTATCTAATACCTGAAAGTATTTTACTTCGTCCGAACAGTCTGTCTAGTTTGTGTGAAGTTAGCGTTAGTTCAAAGGTAGCTGTGGTTCCGTCATTCAGAATGTGCAAATCTAGCTCTACCAGCCAATCCATGACCAAGTCACCTCTTACATTCACTGGAAGACTTCCCCAATAGGGCGACTTTGTCTAATCTTGTCTGTCTAGTCTTGTCTGTCTAGTCTTGTCTGTCTAGTCTTGTCCGTCTAGTCTTGTCTGTCTAGTCTTGTCTGTCTAGTCTTGTCTGTCTAGTCTTGTCTGTCTAGTCTTGTCTGTCTAGTCTTGTCTGTCTAGTCTTGTCTGTCTAGTCTTGTCTGTCTAGTCTTGTCTGTCTAGTCTTGTCTGTCTAGTCTTGTCTGTCTAGTCTTGTCTGTCTAGTCTTGTCTGTCTAGTCTTGTCTGTCTAGTCTTGTCTGTCTAGTCTTGTCTGTCTAGTCTTGTCTGTCTAGTCTTGTCTGTCTAGTCTTGTCTGTCTAGTCTTGTCTGTCTAGTCTTGTCTGTCTAGTCTTGTCTGTCTAGTCTTGTCTGTCTAGTCTTGTCTGTCTAGTCTTGTCTGTCTAGTCTTGTCTGTCTAGTCTTGTCTGTCTAGTCTTGTCTGTCTAGTCTTGTCTGTCTAGTCTTGTCTGTCTAGTCTTGTCTGTCTAGTCTTGTCTGTCTAGTCTTGTCTGTCTAGTCTTGTCTGTCTAGTCTTGTCTGTCTAGTCTTGTCTGTCTAGTCTTGTCTGTCTAGTCTTGTCTGTCTAGTCTTGTCTGTCTAGTCTTGTCTGTCTAGTCTTGTCTGTCTAGTCTTGTCTGTCTAGTCTTGTCTGTCTAGTCTTGTCTGTCTAGTCTTCTGTCTAGTCTTGTCTGTCTAGTCTTGTCTGTCTAGTCTTGTCTGTCTAGTCTTGTCTGTCTAGTCTTGTCTGTCTAGTCTTGTCTGTCTAGTCTTGTCTGTCTAGTCTTGTCTGTCTAGTCTTGTCTGTCTAGTCTTGTCTGTCTAGTCTTGTCTGTCTAGTCTTGTCTGTCTAGTCTTGTCTGTCTAGTCTTGTCTGTCTAGTCTTGTCTGTCTAGTCTTGTCTGTCTAGTCTTGTCTGTCTAGTCTTGTCTGTCTAGTCTTGTCTGTCTAGTCTTGTCTGTCTAGTCTTGTCTGTCTAGTCTTGTCTGTCTAGTCTTGTCTGTCTAGTCTTGTCTGTCTAGTCTTGTCTGTCTAGTCTTGTCTGTCTAGTCTTGTCTGTCTAGTCTTGTCTGTCTAGTCTTGTCTGTCTAGTCTTGTCTGTCTAGTCTTGTCTGTCTAGTCTTGTCTGTCTAGTCTTGTCTGTCTAGTCTTGTCTGTCTAGTCTTGTCTGTCTAGTCTTGTCTGTCTAGTCTTGTCTGTCTAGTCTTGTCTGTCTAGTCTTGTCTGTCTAGTCTTGTCTGTCTAGTCTTGTCTGTCTAGTCTTGTCTGTCTAGTCTTGTCTGTCTAGTCTTGTCTGTCTAGTCTTGTCTGTCTAGTCTTGTCTGTCTAGTCTTGTCTGTCTAGTCTTGTCTGTCTAGTCTTGTCTGTCTAGTCTTGTCTGTCTAGTCTTGTCTGTCTAGTCTTGTCTGTCTAGTCTTGTCTGTCTAGTCTTGTCTGTCTAGTCTTGTCTGTCTAGTCTTGTCTGTCTAGTCTTGTCTGTCTAGTCTTGTCTGTCTAGTCTTGTCTGTCTAGTCTTGTCTGTCTAGTCTTGTCTGTCTAGTCTTGTCTGTCTAGTCTTGTCTGTCTAGTCTTGTCTGTCTAGTCTTGTCTGTCTAGTCTTGTCTGTCTCTAGTCTTGTCTGTCTAGTCTTGTCTGTCTAGTCTTGTCTGTCTAGTCTTGTCTGTCTAGTCTTGTCTGTCTAGTCTTGTCTGTCTAGTCTTGTCTGTCTAGTCTTGTCTGTCTAGTCTTGTCTGTCTAGTCTTGTCTGTCTAGTCTTGTCTGTCTAGTCTTGTCTGTCTAGTCTTGTCTGTCTAGTCTTGTCTGTCTAGTCTTGTCTGTCTAGTCTTGTCTGTCTAGTCTTGTCTGTCTAGTCTTGTCTGTCTAGTCTTGTCTGTCTAGTCTTGTCTGTCTAGTCTTGTCTGTCTAGTCTTGTCTGTCTAGTCTTGTCTGTCTAGTCTTGTCTGTCTAGTCTTGTCTGTCTAGTCTTGTCTGTCTAGTCTTGTCTGTCTAGTCTTGTCTGTCTAGTCTTGTCTGTCTAGTCTTGTCTGTCTAGTCTTGTCTGTCTAGTCTTGTCTGTCTAGTCTTGTCTGTCTAGTCTTGTCTGTCTAGTCTTGTCTGTCTAGTCTTGTCTGTCTAGTCTTGTCTGTCTAGTCTTGTCTGTCTAGTCTTGTCTGTCTAGTCTTGTCTGTCTAGTCTTGTCTGTCTAGTCTTGTCTGTCTAGTCTTGTCTGTCTAGTCTTGTTTGTCTAGTCTTGTCTGTCTAGTCTTGTCTGTCTAGTCTTGTCTGTCTAGTCTTGTCTGTCTAGTCTTGTCTGTCTAGTCTTGTCTGTCTAGTCTTGTCTGTCTAGTCTTGTCTGTCTAGTCTTGTCTGTCTAGTCTTGTCTGTCTAGTCTTGTCTGTCTAGTCTTGTCTGTCTAGTCTTGTCTGTCTAGTCTTGTCTGTCTAGTCTTGTCTGTCTAGTCTTGTCTGTCTAGTCTTGTCTGTCTAGTCTTGTCTGTCTAGTCTTGTCTGTCTAGTCTTGTCTGTCTAGTCTTGTCTGTCTAGTCTTGTCTGTCTAGTATTGTCTGTCTAGTCTTGTGTGTCTAGTCTTGTCTGTCTAGTCTTGTCTGTCTAGTCTTGTCTGTCTAGTCTTGTCTGTCTAGTCTTGTCTGTCTAGTGATGTCTGTCTAGTCTTGTCTGTCTAGTCTTGTCTGTCTAGTCTTGTCTGTCTAGTCTTGTCTGTCTAGTCTTGTCTGTCTAGTCTGTCTAGTCTTGTCTGTCTAGTCTTGTCTGTCTAGTCTTGTCTGTCTAGTCTTGACTGTCTAGTCTTGACTGTCTAGTCTTGACTGTCTAGTCTTGACTGTCTAGTCTTGACTGTCTAGTCTTGACTGTCTAGTCTTGACTGTCTAGTCTTGACTGTCTAGTCTTGACTGTCTAGTCTTGACTGTCTAGTCTTGACTGTCTAGTCTTGACTGTCTAGTCTTGACTGTCTAGTCTTGACTGTCTAGTCTTGATTGTCTAGTCTTGACTGTCTAGTCTTGACTGTCTAGTCTTGACTGTCTAGTCTTGACTGTCTAGTCTTGACTGTCTAGTCTTGACTGTCTAGTCTTGACTGTCTAGTCTTGACTGTCTAGTCTTATCTGTCTAGTCTTGCCCGTCTAGTCTTATCCGTCTAGTCTTGTTTTTGGCATAAAATATAATAAATTTCAAAATACATTTTTTTCTTAAAAACAAATTAATTTGTTTTTGTGTCAATAAATAACTGGAAAGTCAATTTTTTCTACAATTTTCTCCTAACAAATTTTTATTTTGCACAAAAAGGACCATTTACAGATTTAATATAGCTGCACATTAACAGTTAAGCAGCAGATGTTACTTCTTTTAATTTAACAACGAGAAATCAAATCAACGGACACAAGTGTCCAATTTCTTTTTTTCTGTTTATTTGCACCTATTGTCTTAAAATATCACCGCCTCATGCTACGTGTTACAATCTACAAAAAGGCCATATGTAGTCAGGAATTTGCATAGTTGTCCATGCGCAGGGTCACTCTCCGGACAGACAAGCCCATGTTTAGATTGAACTCGCTCGGGCGTTTTCGCCGCGTTTATGTAATACGCAAGTCAGATAAATACAAAGATGAACGCAGAATGTTTTGTAAACTTTTTCCTTACATTCTATAACAATTTTATAAACCCATAAGTAATCAATACATCCATAATAAATTCATATATTGTCTAAGAAAAAATATTAATAATTCACATTTATCAACCAATAAATATGTATATTTACCTGAAAATGTATACATTTACATAACTACCGTAATAGACAACTTCCTACAACTTCTTCTAGAATTTAAAAAATGTAGTTGCATGTGAGATATGGTGGAATTTTATTATTATTTGCAAATAACATTCAATGCCATTATGTTTTAAAAATTACATCATGCAAATAGCCTCCTAAATAGGCTGCTAAAGGCTTGGTGAATTCGCGAGGCCCAATATTGGATGAATTTCTTCAGTAAGTCATAATGGATCTACTAATGTTTTTCTCCAGTAGGGCAAGAGTTGTTGGTTTATTAGCGTGGACCAACGACTTAACCCTTAGTTGCCCAGGCCTGTGCAAAGCTGACTTGCTTTGTAACTTTCTATATAACTTTCTATATAACTTTCTATTCTTTGTAACTGTAATTTCGGTGAACTTAAAAGTACCGTCGGTCGACAAAGGGTTACCGTAACCTCAAAGAAAAAAGTTTTGGAAAAGGCTTCCTGGCCTTTTCGAAAAAACAAGCACCGGGAAATTCTCTTGCTATAAGGCGTATTACGTGTGTGGCACGTGACTGCATCTTGTCGGAACCGCATGCTGTTTATGCTCATATCATCTACTGCGGGCCACAACAAATTTCGTATCATGGTTCTATACCGTTCCACGTTAACAGTCACCGCTTGATCTCTTTCGTTTCGAACCAATGATAACCAATGATGCCGACCACCTAAAATCCACACCGAACACTCTTCCACAATCTCCCGTGGAAGAGTGTCGCCCCCAAATGCGGCAGTTGTGTTTATTTACGTATTCATTTAGCCAAAAATGCGCTTCGTCGCAGAAGATGATTTTCTCGGGGAAAATGGGGATCCGTCTCCAGCTGCACGAAAGTCCAGTCTGCAAACGTGAAAGGGAGCCGTGGTCTCGTGGCTTCAATTGTGGTACCAATTGAATTTTCTACAGGTAGAGATGCTAGTCTTCCCCCAAAAATCGCTTTGTGGTCTGAGAAAGACAAAGTTGCTGTGAACGACGAAAAATGGACAGATTTCACGCAGGCTTTCAGCAATATTTTCGGTCGAACGCCTCGGACGATCACGTATAGGCTTTACTGACCCAGTTTCCTGAAATTTCTTCTGTCGTTCAATCTAGAATTAAAACTAAGAGAACTGTTCCAATCGAGAATACTGTCGCGGGCTTCAAAACTAAAATTGCACCATGCTATTATAAGACCGGTAGTCACATACGGATGTAAAGCTTGCACCCTACGAACTACGAGCTCCAAGAAGTGTTCATTTATAGCTGCTATCTGCCACCAAATGACAGACAGCGGCAGCTTGAGGCATCGCTCTCAGCGCTCAGTAAAGACTTAAAGAGACAAAGATGTGATGGATTAGGTAGCTGAACTGGATCTGTACGTGGCAAATGAAAGATCTGCACCCACTTTTGAGCGTGGAAGCAGTTCTTCTATCCTGGACGTTACCTTCACTACCGGAGAACTCGTAGGAAAAATTATAAATTGGTAAGTCCTAACCAGGGTAAGTTTGAGCGACCACAGATATCTGTACTACCAGATACAAAAAAGAGATCCTGATGGCATACCAAAAACATAAAAGTAGAGGAATTTTCTAACAGATTTGAAGAGGAAATTGGAAAAACAAACGAATGTACACCGGAAAGACTCATATTAAGCCTACAAAAAACCTGCGACCAAAAAAGAAACAGGGGAAAAGAAAACAGGTATATTGGTGGAATGAGAACATTGGCAAACTTAGGGCTACTTGCAATTCAGCAAGGCGAACTTACCAGCGTAAGAGAAAAATATTGGGAGACAAAGATGAAGAATATAGAAACGCCTACGCTGTTGCAAAAAAAGAGCTGCGAATAGAAATTAACAGGGCAAAAAGAGAGCACTGGCGGGAAGTCTGCGACAAAATAGATGATAATGTCTGGGGGGATGCTTATGCAATTGTCACCAGGGAGCTAAAGCTGAGGCATCCGAATGTTCATTCACAATGGAGAAGACATTGGAAGTTATGGAGGTGCTATTCCCAGCACACGAGCAACTGCCGTGGAAACTACCAGCAGTTAAAGAAATACCAGAATTCACAGCAGAAGAACTAAATAGGGCCAGCAAACGCCTAAAAAATAGTAGAGCGCCAGAACTATGGAAGCTTGGCGAAGGTTCGAGCGAAAAATACTTAAAATATATGCACCAACCCAGGATCCGAGGCCAGGGCAATATCGAATAAGAACAAACGCGGAGTTAGAACAATTACCAGGGAGATATTGTGAGAGAAGCAAAGTTACAAAGATTGGGATGGGCAGGACACATATACAGAGCACCGGATGACAGAATGCTGAAAATAGCGTAACGGGAGGCACCGACGAGCAGAAGACCACCGGAAAGACCTTGAATGAGTTGGATAGACAATGTTCTATCGGATATGCGGAAGATGGACATCGAAAGCAATGCTAGATAGAAATCGTTGGAGGCAATTTGTGCTTGCAGCCAAGACCCACATAGGGTTGCACTGCTACTTGAAGAAGAAGAAGAATCGTTCAATCGTGGTCTTGTTTATTACGACGATCATTACCGATCATTACATCATTACGCGCGTCAGAGCGCACATTTTGATAATATTTTTTTACAATTTCTGTACGTTGTTGAAGCAGGTACTTTTGCATGAATAAGTGGGGGCTATAGCAAAATACAATCGTAGCAGAATAAAAACACAGCGTTTCAAAACCGAACCACAATTAAATGTCAAAGTTGTCGCGTGACAGTTGAAAAACCCTATATTTATATTATAAATGAAATTATTATTATTAGTATAAAATTAAAAGGAATTAAATTTAAAATGTCTTAATTGTATGGAATTGGTTTAATTCGATTCAGTGTGTGAAATGCAAATAATTAAAACGCGTTGACTTTCAATTTTTTTAACTAGTAGTTATGTTTGAATGCTTTTATAAGCGCTGCTCATTTGCAACGCTATCTACAAGAATTTGGGTTAGACGTACCCAACTATTATTTCCATTTATCGGAGAAATTTTTAATTACCCGGAACGAATAGCAGGAAAGTAACTTGCATTGTTATAAACTC
This sequence comes from Phosphuga atrata, assembly GCA_944588485.1. Classification (NCBI taxonomy): domain Eukaryota; kingdom Metazoa; phylum Arthropoda; class Insecta; order Coleoptera; family Silphidae; genus Phosphuga; species Phosphuga atrata. The sequence continues at coordinate 59,094,939 of OX155899.1, forward strand.
CAATATGGAATACATTTCAAGCATAATATTTACATTAGAATAATAATAACAACATTAATAATTGTCTAAAGCAAATATCGTTCGTGCAAAGTTATCACTAACGTGATAACTATAGTGATAACTATATCACTATTTTTATTTTAAAAAAATATGTTAATATCCACAATATTTATTTACTTTTGACAAAAAATTGGCCCTTTTTTCTCATCTCACCAATGTGGGTCCAGCGAGGGTAGCCCTTAAAACACCGCGGCCTATTAGCCTAATGTATTTTTCCACATTGTTCCAATTATTGCAAGCAGGTCCAGCCTCTGTATTAGGTCTAGGAGTCTATGTGCCATATTCTTCACGGCGATCTCTTTTGCTGTAATGTTTAGCTTTGTGTCGGCACTTACGTATTAACGCCACCGCAGCGAGAGATCCCGCTACCGCGCGATATGTAGTCTGGATTTATCTGCCCTAATATAACCTAATCTAACCCTTATCTAATATTTTTTCTTATTTCGGATCAAGAGATCACGCTACAGCGCGATATGTGGTCTGGATATATCTGCTCTAATATAACCTAATCTAACCCTTATCCAATATTTTTTGTTATTTCGGATCGACAGGTCGCGCTACCGCGCGATATGTGGTCTGTATTTATCTGCTCCGTTATTACTTAATCTAAACATCCATATAGCTGCGGTGGCGTTAGTACGTAAGTACGCTTATGTCTCCTACGTGCAATTGCTTCACAATGGAAGATTATATATGGGAGGCAGTTTCATCCTCCTCATAACATAGTCTGCATAGTTGTTCATCTTTCCAGATGCCCATTTTGTGCAGATGTTCTCGTAGAGGGCAGTGAGTAGGTTAGGTTACGTTAGGTTACCCTTGTGTCTCCTACGTGCAATTGCTTCGCAATGGAAGATTATATGGGAGGCAAGTTCATCTTCCTCATAACATAGTCTGCATAGTTGTTCATCTTTCCAGATCCCCATTTTGTGCAGATGTTCTCGTAGAGGGCAGTGAGTAGTAGGGCATCCAAACCGATTAGAACCGAACCCGGTTAACCGGGTTATCTGATAAAATTTACGAAACAGTAAAACCGGTTTTTTTTTCGAAAAATCGAAAGTCGGTTTTTATTTATTTTATTTTTTTCTTCAAGTGGAAAATAATAATAAAATAATTTTATTTTGCTGTGGTTATTCATGAAGTATTATATTGTAGATTTATTTGTACTAAAATAAAGCGTAAAGGGTCGTCCATTAATCACGTGATGTTTTTTAGCAACTTTTTAACATTGCATGACTCAATCAACAGAGGCGGCTTTTCTTTTAGGCGACTTTTTCGTTTGTATCGCCGCTCTATATCTGTCTCTCTCAGACTCAATGCCACTACGCGGCGTATACCCCTAACAGCTCGGCCCCGTAGATCCTGCTTCGGATCAACCACTACTAGGCAAATTGTAGAAAAAATAATTTAACAATACGTGTTGAAACATATTACATGTTGAATTGTTTGTGTGGACCTCATAACATTTACATTAAGGTATATAAAAATGAATCTTTTAGATAGTTGAATTTGGATATTTAGAATTTATCTTTTTAATTTCTGTACGACCAAAAAAATGTTGTCCCCAAATTTGCCGCCCTAGGCTCCAGCCTACTCAGCCTGCTGGTAAATCGGTAACAATTGTAAGAGCAGTAAATATGTAGTGAAATAAAGGTTCACAGATTTAGAGTGCGCATAATCTTGATCCTAAAGAAATATAAATACTTGTATTCTTACATTTTAGTCTAGTTTCGTACTTTGATAAATAAATATATATATATTTACATTTCGCCACATGATTAAATATTTATTTTATTTGTTTTACAGCAGCAATTTATTTATTTTTATACTTAAAACCGGGTTTTAACCGGTTAACCGGTTTTTTACTTTACGAAAAACCGAAAACCGGTTTTTGAAATTACATCGGTTTTTTGGATGCTCTAGTGAGTAGGCCTGCCACAATTGTAATCTGCTCCCTTGATAGTTGCAGGATTTCAGCAGTTGAGATAAATTTTCTGGTATTAGTTTGCTGTGTTTCTGACCATTTATTCTGTCCCAGTGTAGCCGGTTCTTAGTAGCTACCCCATTTACAGATTTAATTTCGGGTTTTAGTATTGTAGGAGTTCCTGTTAGCACTAAATTGCGTTGCTACCTTGTCGGCCATTTCGTTTTCTAGCAGTCTCTTGTGGCCCGGGACCGAAGCAAATGTGACCTTGTTGTATTTCGCGAAGGCCTTAAGGTACTGAAGGCAGTTCCATGTTGTTTTAAATTTCATTTCTAGACACGCTAAAACATTGATAGCAGCCGACTGTTCATGAAAAGCGGATGTTTCAACTTTTGTAGTTCATCTTTAGATTTTCACGGACAGAGATTGTGATGGCGTGTATTTCCCCTTGGAATGTCGTGGCATATGGCCAGGGGCCAAGATAAACTATACCCCAGGGATGGTCTGTAGATTCCTCCTAGACTAGTTCCTAGTCCGTACACTGGGATGGATTACGAATTTACGGCGACAAAAATAGAATTTTATAATGTCTCACAATTAAGCAAAACCACCTAAAATGTATTGTTAGACAACCGATTCGTAATACTATAAACAAATAAATGCGAAAAAACAATTCCATTGGTTGTGGGAACGTGTTAAACATCGCTCTTGGTCCCTTAGGTACCAAACAGGTATTAGTTGCTTGTTTAACAAAGTAACTACGTCTGTTTTGTGTTTGTGTTAAAAAATTGTGAACTTTTTAAATATGGAGAATATAGCTTCAAGTGTTTAGTTACATGTAATAATATCAAATTTGTAGAAAGTTTTAATCAATACGGTTAAAAAAAAGTTTTGCTAACGACTATCGTATTTTTTTTTTTTTTTGTAATAAACTGCAATAAATTGATTTTTTAAAAATGTTCCGCATAGTTCCGTTAAATGAAATATTTTTTAAAACAAAACAAACATTGACAATTCAAGAAAAGCAAAAATCCCGTTCACATCGTTCCACCTTACTGAGAATTGCACCTTTTTTCCAGGTAGTCGTGATGACCACCATTTGCAAGAGAGAACGTTGAATAGAAATGAATTGTTTTTTATATTAAGAGATGAAAGTTTTTATAAGTTTTCTTCGTTAAAGTGTAATGAACAATTTTGATGATACGATATGATGATTTTGACGAAGATTGGTTGTGAATTTGTAAAAATATGTTGCACTTTTCTCATATAAAAAAAAATTTACACTTAAATTTGCATTTTTAATTAATCGTGTGCATCTAATATAGACTAATTTTATATTATAATCATCAGAATGTCATCATAAGGTAATACGTGAGACCAAAAATTGAAATGAACTGGATTTTATTTTTGCCGCCGTAAATTCGTAATCGGTCCCAGTGTGCGCCGGTTAAAATTTCATAGACAGACAGACGGTATTAGACTAAGTTTGGCAATCTAGAATAACAGATTAAAACCACATCTTCTTTTTGGTGCTATATCCGCCTAGCGAATGTTGGCGATCATCCCCGCTACAATAACTTTATTGACAGCAGCACGGAACAACTCGACTGATGTCTTTCAATACCACTGTCTAAGGTTCCCCAACCATGAGGTTCGTCTTCTCCCCGGTCCTCTATTTGTCTCATTGCCTTGCATGATGAGCTGCAGTAGGCCGTATTTATTATTTCGCAAGATGTGTCCCAGGTTAGAGAGCTTCCTTATCTTGATGTTTGGCATGACTTCGATCTTTCCCATTCTTCTCAGAACCTCTTTGTTCGTTATTCTGTCAACCCAACTGATCCGCAGAATTCTTCGATACACCCACATCTCGAAGGCGTCGATCTTCTTCGAGGATGCTACTGTAATGGTCCACGCCTCCATACCGTAAAGCAAGACCGAAAATATATAGCATTTAACAATACGTATTTTTAATTTCAGGCTAAGATTGTGAATACACAGCACGGATCTCATACGTATAAAGGCTACTCTTGCAAGTGCGATTCTTGCTTTTATTTCCGCCGAGTGGTCCTATTTCTCGTTCATGTTGCGTCCTAGATATGTGATGCGCTGTACTCTTTCCATGGCTGTGTTGTTTGAGTACAGACCAGTATCTTGTGGATTTGCCACTTTGCTAATCATACTTTGCATTGAGTTTGAGACCATATCCTTCACCAGCTTCACCTATTCTGCTTAGTAAACTCTGCAGTCCTTCAGGTGTGTCTGCGATTAGCAAGGCGTCGTCTGCGTAACGGATGTTGTTTCTACTTCTGCTTCTTTCGAATAGGCCTACTTTGGACCACGCTTGTTCAACTGTTGGGCTTTGACCTTTGCCCAGCATTGTCGCATCTTCTGGCGGTGTAACTCCTTTCTCTCTTCTGTCCAGGGGTACCTTTCCTTCGAGGTTTTTCCTGAAATCCACGGACTTCCTACAGGGTGCGTCTCATCGGATGTTGTTTATTGTTTCGCCGTTTTCAATAATGCCTTCTTCCATTTCGTGCAGGGTATCTATAAATAGTTCTTCTGAATATACGTTTAAAAGAAGTGGTGACAGAATACAACCTTGACGTACTCCACGTTAGATTTCGATTTCGTCAGTGTGACTATCCTCTACCCTGACAGTAGCTCTCTGCTTCCAGTAAAGGTTACCTGATTATCCTGATGTCCTTGACGTGCAGTCCGGTGTTCTTAAATATTTAAAGCATCTTCTGGTGTTTTACTTTGTCAAATGTCTTTTGAAAGTCTATAAAGCATATACATATGCTTATACGTTCTTGTTAACTTCTCTGCATCGCCGAATGAGAACCTGAGCGGCAAAGAAGGCATCTCTGGTTCCAAAATCACTTGTGAAGCCAAATTGAGTTTGTGGTATATACGCTGGTGGATGAGTTTGAGCAAGAGTTTAAGGCTCATGATACTGATAGTTCGGTATTCTCCACATTTCCTTGCATTAATTTTTTTGGGTAAAGTTATGAATGTTGACTTGAGCCATTCTGATGGAATATTTCCGAAGTTGCAAATAGCGTTAAATAGTCTGACAATTATACTAAGCCCTTTTTAGTGAAGTAGTTTTAAAACTTCAACCTGAACTTCATCGGGTACAACTGCCTTCCCTTCTTTCATTCTGCCAAGTGCTTTCTCCACCTCTGAAGTTGTAATTGGTGGGCATGATATAGCGATATTCAAATGGTGTTCTTGTGGTCTTATATCGTCGTACCGTCGTTTTATTATCGTCGTTTTTATAAATAGTTCCTGAATGTAGTCTTTCCATGTCTCACACTTATCTTCTAGGCTGTGTATTGCTTGTCCGTGCTTGTCTAGCAACGTGTTTGCGTTGAGTTTTCTTCGAATACCGGTAATAAATCTCATCTTCTTATGAATGCCGTATATGTCGTGCCTTGCTTGCAGTTCTTCTAATTCATTGCAGTCTTTTTCGTGCTTATTTTCTTTTGCTGCTCTGATGTCACGTCTAATTTCTCTTTGCAGTTGCCAGTATTTATCTGCATCTTTGTTTTTATATTGTCTCCGTTGATATATTTTTGCCAAAATTTCTTAATTAATGATATAGATACAGCGGCTAATTTGGTCTAGATGAATAGATACTTATTATATATTAAATAGATACATTATAAAAATCTGGAAATAATTCCGCGAAAATATCTATAGTCCATTTTTTTTAAGAATGCAGTAAATAGAAACCTGATTTACACTATGACAAATGTTCAATCTAGTTACAAAATTTGGCGCTAAATTCAAATATAGTTACTTGAATATAAAATTGTCAATTTATTAATGGTTTCATTGAATATCTTATTATTATTGATTAAATACTCCAAATGGCAGCAACGGTAATAAAATACCAACAAATAAATGGAGAAAAACGCAAAAAATCTAAATGATACAAACAGATCAGATGATAATTCTGAATTGACACGGCAGCCATTGAAAAACTAATAGCTGCAAATGTATGTGAAAAGAAAGAAAGAAAAGAGGTTGAGAGGTTGGAGAAGTAAATATTGTCGGTGTGAACTTCTCCTCGATTTAAACCAATCAGAGAACAAGGTCAAATAAGCCCTATCTTCCCTGTACTGCATTCTTTAAAAAAAATGAGTATAGAATTTAGAAACGGTCAGAAATTGGTGATATTTTGCAACAATTTTCGTTGCAATTTGAAAGATGTTTGATAGACGTAATTAGACTAAGTGTGGAAATCTAGTGTAACAGATTTTATCTACGTGGGTAAAGTAAGACGAATATTAAGATTAATACAAATATCTTCATCTACTCACACACTAAAATGTGAACACATTAATAAATACATTATTGTATGTGAAGGATGCCATTATTATAATCGTGTGTAAAAGTATCCAAATCGTGCGTAAAAGTCCAATGTATATCAAATTGAGGACATGTTACTATGTTACTATGGCAACACCTTGCGTCACTAAACAAAAAACATAGACGTAGTGAAAATAAATGTTCTGACGAATATAAAAATATATTTTTTTAATCAAGAAGTGTCGGCCTCTCAGTCTGGATTTATCTGGCTCTAATGTAACTTAACCTAACCATAACCAAACGTAGAAGAAATCTAGGTTAACCTAGATTACATCGACGAGGGCCAATTAGTCTGTGCGTTTTTAATTGTAATTCCCGCCACTGTGCGTTTTTACTAGTTACCAATTTTTTCCACGGAGGCGCTAAACGTTCTAACCTCATTGTGTCAGTGATTTGAAGTATAATGTCTGTCAAAATTACAATTTTTACAATATTATCGGTAAGAAACAAATGTTTTCTTGTAGATTCGGCAGTATTTTAATATGCTTGGTAGATAAAATAATGTATGACACGAAACAATTATTTTCTTATAGATTCAACAATATTTTTATATGCTACGTAGATAAAATAATGTATGACATATGTCATGTATCGTGTGTAAAGCTTTTGTGCACACATTGCGATTAAACCACTCGCAACTCATGCACAAAAGCCCGTCTTCACACACTTGTATCATAAACTACTATTATTTGTCTATCAAGGTTTGCAAAATTCAATTTTGTCTATTTAGTTTTGTCTATTAATGTTTGCAGAATATAATTTTGTCCATTTCAATTTTAACTGGGTAGTTTTGTATGTCAAGGTTTCTGCAACTCAATTTTATCTATTTATCTATAAATCTATTTATTATAAAAGTAAATAACAAGCTCTTAAATCATAGTAATCTAATGAGTGCATGTTATCTCATTATAGATTTCTTATTGAAAATGTTATTTCTTAGTTAAAAACTGGTATTTCCATAAAAAAAAATGGAACATTTAAACTAATATGCGCTTAATATTATTATATATTCTTGTTACGCTATTATTATTTTATACGTTTCTTTATTTCCTATTACCCATTTAATTTGTATAATTCGGTATTAAAAAATGATAGACTTCAACAATTTAATTGAATGGCATTCTTCATAAATTAAAAAAAAATATATTAACTTGTTATTATGCGGGCGGACTAGTTTTTTTAGAAATCGAAAATATATTGTTTATAAACCATCACCGAATTGTGATAGCACAAAACGAACTTGAACGAACGTATCCATTCCCTTGCTGTTTCTAGAGTTACCGCCTTTCATAACACGCTCACCGAAACTCAGTATCGAACGGCGCCGCGAATCGCGAACGCGACCACCGCACACGACAATGCTAGCAAAAACGTGTACTGTAGCCAGACACCGGGAATGACGAGTAAAAAATGAGTGATCCCAACAAGTCCCAAGGGGCGACTCCAAAACGTCCACCGGACAGCCCGACCACAAAAAGGCTGACCGACAGAGTTAAATTTTTTGAGAAAGTATGGACGGGCACAACCACCGGCATCCACCAGGACGAAACGCCGGACGAACTTGACAGACGTTTGTCCAGCTTTTCGTCCCCCCAACAGACCGTCCGGCATCACCAGGAGGTCAAACCGGACGGCAGCATCGAAGAAATCCTCACCGAAACCCTCGAAGAGGGCGAAGACGGGGTGAAAACCGTCAAGAAAACCATAGTGAGAAAGACTGTTAAACATGTAACCACATTCCGCAAAATAACCAGCAGAACGCCTTCCGAAGAAGTATTAGATTCCGCTTATCAGACGCAGTTCTCCCAAAACGGGAACGCCTCAAAGTCCTCCAGTTTCACTTCGTTGACAGGACGTTTTCCTTCTGAGGAGAGCTTAAGGAAAACCCCGTCTCGAGAACACTTACAAGATTGGGACACATTGAGCAACAGCAGCGGCGGAAAAATAACCTCATCTTCCTCCTCCGAATGGTACAATGAATACAGATCACAGAGTTTCCAGCAGGCTGCATCCCCCAGAGATTACTTTAGGAGTAAATCCGAATACGACAACCACATTGCTGTTATCAGAGGTCAGCAAAACACATTTATATTTATTACTTTAATTTTAATTCCAAAATTATTTAAAAATAGTTCCAATTAAATTTAGCACTTTAATTATAATGACGCGATTGTTTTGCGATGCGGATGGGAACATTTTCTATGGCTGTGCGTAATAAATTATTTTTATCATTTCAACAATACCTTAATTGCGAATAATAGCGGTACTTACTCCCGTTATCAACATTAAATTTGCTTCTGTTATGCAGAAAATTTGATACGCAAAAGCGTGTATTAACTCCCTAATTGAGATAATCGATGAGGAGAGGCTATCCAAACTCTTCATGGGCGAACTTCAATTAGCAATTAGTTGCGTGTGTGGGCAGAAATGTTTTTTATTGTCTGTGCCAACACGAAAATTTCCACGCGAGGAAAATCCATAATATAATATTTGTTATGTGGGAGAGTGGTTTTACGATAAACTCTGGTTACTTTATCGATCTTTTTAAGCAACGTTTGCTCCTTATACATCCAACTAATTATTTGTGATTCGATGTGTGGGTGAAATTTATTTGAAATCAATAAGACACATTTTCCAGATGATTTCGCAATCTCATTATAGAAACACCGGCCAGTCTAGACGTAAAACAATAAAAATAAATTAATTAAAGGCCAACATATGCGTAAATAACATCGCTCGAAAATGTCACAATAATAATATTATACGTTTTGCAGGTTATTTAAAAATAACCTGTTTGTGTGTACAACAATTGAGAAATTGCTCATACGAACTGTTATCAAAATTTTGACCTTGAGCCCTTGGTTGACTAACAATAAACTTATCAAAGCTAATAAGCGAAGTATTAGAACCTTAAAACTTGGTTAAAAATAAAATTATTTGAATATTTGTGAAACCATGCTAATTATAGATATAATCGTACAAACTTATTAAAGCGAAATATAGCTTGAATATATAAATTTATTCAACCTGTTCGTAGCTCTATAATATTATTAATCTTATGTTGAAACAACCACTTCCTGGCTAATATCACACAGAATATTAAATTATACAACAGAGAATTGCATGTTATTACTAGTCCCCAATCCATTTTCGTGGCACTAACAAAACTAGGCAAATGACATTGTTTTTAAGATAATTTCTTTTTATTTAAATTCGGAATCTGAAGACGTGTTTCAAGATCTATCTGTCATCAGTGCCGTTTTGTTTTTTGTTTTAATTATAAATTGGAATACACTTACATTAGCTTGAACACCTCGTGCATGACTGGCGAGGTTAGATTTTAGTTTCAGTTTTTAGTTTCGGTTATTGATCTCGAAACGCGTCTTAAAACAATGTCATTTACCTGGTTCGGTTAGTGCCACTAAAATGGACTGGGGACTAGTAATAACATGCACATATCTGTTGTATAATTCAATATCCTATGTGATATTAGCCAGGAAGTAGTTGTTTCAACATGAAATTTGTTCATAGTTTTAATAAGACTTAATATTATAGAGCTACGAACAGGTGAGATTCAAGCTATATTTTGCTTTAATAAGTTTGTAAAATGTAAAATTATTAGAATATTGTCTGTATTTAATTGGTAAAAAGTTTCTATTGATTTGCAAAAATATAATTTTTTCAATTAAAAATCAAACTAATAATAAACTAAATTTAGCATAAAAATAGAACCTTAATCTTTTGTAAAGTAGAAATCTGGGAGCGGCACTCAAGATAAGTCCAGATAAAGGAAGATTAAGAAAAAGTAGACAACAAAGTTTAGTTAAGTTTATCAAGAATTAGTTTGAGTAAATTCTCAGATTGTCGGTGTTGTAGTCTACAGAGTTAGAGCGTTAACTAAAAATGTGGAGGTCCCGGGTTCTATATCGGGAGCGAGTGTCGGCCGCATTTCTACCAGAAGACAAATGTGTAATTAATTAACGCCAATTTAAGTAACATCTAGGTTTCTAGGCCTATGATATGAAAAATGAGGGCACTTGGTCGCAGTGTTTGAAGGGTATTCAATAACCCGCTATCCACATTTAACAAAATAGTAGTTTAAGATGATATGTGTACAAAAGCCTTTTACACACGTGTATCATACATTATTATATCATTTTAAAATACTGTTGAAAATAAAATAATTGTTTCTTAACGATTGAAAATTTTGTAATTTTGACATACCAAATACTTCAAATGACAGACAATTTGACAGACAAAATACTTCAAACATTTGACAGACAAAATACTTCAAATGACAGACAATTTGACAGAAAAATACTTTAAACGTTTGACAGACAAAATACTTCAAATGACAGACAATTTGACAGACAAAATACTTCAAACATTTGACAGACAAAATTCTTCAAATCACTAACGCAATAAGGTTAGAACGTTCAGCGCCTCCGTGGCAAAACTGCTAACTAGTAAAAACGCACAGTGACAGTAACACTATTTGGTCGTTAAACCTAGATTTAATCTAGATTAGATTATGATTATATTAAGTTATATTAGAGCCAGATAAATTCAGACTAAGATGCCGAGATTTCTTGAATACGTCAGAAAATTTATTTTCACTACGTCTGTTTTTTTGTTTAGTTACACTAGTTGTTGCCATAGTAACAACAAATAGAAATCATTTAATAATGAAACTCCATTTGATTTACATCGAACTTTTACGCACGATTTGGAGACTTTTACACACGATTACAATAATGGCATCCTACACATACAATAATGTACTTATTAATGTGTTCACTTTGGTGTGCGAGTGGATAAAAAATATTTGCAGATTTATTTATTTAATGAAGTTAGTAAATTAGTTTCTTTAATAAAGTCTAAATAGACGAGTTTTAGATGAAATAAATTTTGCATGATTTCCTTCAAAACTTGATGAAGAATATTTGGGTATTTCTCGCATAATTTTACCTTTTCAAATTACATATACACAAAAAAATAAAAATCTCAAATCAAGATTTGGTAGTTTATTTTTGCTTTCTTCTTCTTCTCAATCGTATCGCTCGTCTCCGAGCATCGTGGCAATGGTATGACCTAGGGATCATATTTATTGTACTTGTTTTCAGCAGCTTTTGTGCAATCGTGTACAGTTGCGCCTATGGCTTTGGATATTTGATCCACATAGCGCGATGGTGATCTTCCTCGTGGTCTCTTACCCTCTATCTTTACAAATGGTCATGATTTTATCATTTGCACATTCATTTCCCATTTCGACAATTTTGAAGTTGACATTTGCTTCACAACAAGAAGAGTGAGATTGGGACGGGCAGCGTTCGAGAACAAATTTTATGCAAGAAAATATTACGGTTGCCCGTGTCAGAGTCAAAGATTGAAGAAGAAATGTGAACGAATTCAGATACGAGACTCCCGTGTCCCGCAAAGGCGAGACCACATACGCTCTCGTGTCTCGCGAGAGCGAGACCACATATGCTCTCGCGAGAGCAATACAACATTCGGTCTCGCTCTCACGAGAATAATTTTCAAAACTGTCTCGTCTCGGTCTCGTCTCGCTTTTACGAGACGAGACGAGACGAGATGAGAAAAATATCTTTCTCGTGTGAAGCCCTAGGTGGAAAGATGATCTCTTAACAAACGCAGGACTCATGTGGTAAAGAATGACAGGGACAATTGGAAAATGCTAGAGGAGACCTATATCCGATGCAAGGATTGAAAAACGGTTTTGAAAAAATTGGTTAAATTTTGAAGGAAAATTTTATGTTAAGTGGCAATAAAATTGACCCTGAATTCGTTTGCAATTTAATCAATGATGTACAATTGAAAAAAAATCAGAAACTTTGCAGAAATCTCTAACGGTCATAACTTTATCATCTGCACATTTTCTTTACCAATTCTAGCAATTAGGTTGTTGAATTAAAAAAAATTAACGATTTTTTTATATATTTTAAAACCTTATTATAAATAATTCGGATCTGCGATACGAAAAAGTTAAAAAAAAAATTTCAATTAAAAACAATTTAAAAGTGATTTTTGAAAATAATCACTTGACTCCAAACGCGCCATAATTTGTTTGTAACGTTGTAAGTGAAAAGCTTCATTCTAACATTCAAACATAAACATTCTTTATAAAATCGTCGTTTTAAGATTTTTTCGGCGCACTGTTTAAAACCATTGCTTTCGACGTTTAACAATGTGGGACATGTAAAAACATTTTTTGAGTAGTTCTTTTTGTAGTACTCCAGACGATGGTACCAAACTAGTTTGCTAACTTTTAATATTTGACATATTTGACATGTCTACTACAACTACTGTATCAAGAAAGTCATGCACTGGTAGAAATTACATATTTTACGTCACAAGGGTAGCCGGCCTGTTTTGGGTACCGAGTTCAAAAATATATTTTCAATTTGTTATAACTTTTTAATTTCAACGAAAAAAAAAAAAAATTGTTTTGTTATAAAACAAAAATATGAAGTTTCGATTTATGAAAAAAAAAATAAAAAATTAAATTGCCCAATTTTGTTTAAAATTAAACCAAGAATAAGTAGATGTGAGAATGTTTACCTAAAATTTTCGAAAACCAAAGGTTATAAGTCCATTCCAACAGTAAAATCTAGAACACTGTTTAAAATTTGTTCAAATTTCAAATTGTCATAATTTTCTCATCCGCATTCTATTTTTTGCAATTTTGATTATTTTGTTTAAAATTAAATAAAAAATCTTTGCAAGCAAAGCTGCACTTATCTGCAGATGGCTATTCACTTAAGTTAATAGAAAGATATGATCTTAAAAACAATTTAATTTTTCTAGTTCTTGTTTAGTGCCACGAAAGTGGACTGGGAACTGGTAAATAACTTTCAAATTTCACCTGAGATTTGTTTTTAGTCCTAAAAAGATTTAATAATGATATAGAGCTACGGAAAGGTTGAATATATTTATATATTCAGGCTGTGTTCCGACTTTATTAACAATAAGTTTAAAAAATCCTCGGTTGAACTATAGTTGTTATAATTTCTTTTGAGATTAAAAAAGTTCCAATTTTGTAAAATCCAAATTCAAAGACTTTCAACTTTGCTTCAGATTTGTTCAAACATTAAATGCTCATAACTAAGCATTTTTTGCAATTCTGTTCAAAATTAAATCAAAAAAACCAAAGATATGCTAAAATAATAAATCCAAAACATATGCTACGAACTCAGTAACTGTTTTTTGTAACTGAATTTTGGCCATAGTCCTATTAGTTCTTTAGTTACGTTAAATATTGTGAGAATCAAAGAAAACTTAACACAATTAAGTTTTCTTTGATTTGAAATTTGAAGGGAAATTTGCAATTTTTCCAATCGAATCTTGCATGGATTTGTAAAAGGAATTTTGCTGAAACTTTTTCTTTGGGAAATTGGTTAAAAAATAAATCATTAATTTTTAATTCAAAGAATGTTTGCCTCAACTTTGCTGCAACCGAAGATATTTAAAAAATAATAGCATCAAAATCTAAAATGTTTGTTCTTGTTCTACTTTTAAACGGTTTCCAAATTTTAAACGGTCAAGGCTTTGTCATCTTTTAGGAAATCGGTTGAATAGTCATTACTTTAAGGAATATTTGCCTTAACTTTGTTGTATCCAAAGATGTTTAAAAAATAACCAAAAGTCAATATGAAAAAGTTCAACTTTGTCCAAATCTCAAACGGCCATAACTTTGTCTTACGCATTTTTGTTATGTCTATTTGTTATGTCTGTCATTGCTTAAGACTCTTTTGTATAAAATAAAATCAAGAATCTTCGGCAGCAAGAATTCTTGCCTTGGCTTTGCTATTTAAAAGCTAGCAATATCAAAATTAAAAAAAAGGCCCGGGGTATAAGCATGGTGATTCGGCCCCGGAAAGATATTTATATGATACTCGGAATATATGTTGGTACTAATTAAATAATGAGATCCTTAAAGTTTCAGATCGCTAACTCAATTGGTTTTCGAGAAAAAGCGAAATGTGTTAAAAACAAAAAAAAAATTTGCAGTAACGGCTGAATAGATTGATCTAAAAATTTAATATGTTTTGGGGGCCGATAGAAGATCTTATGAGAAAAATAACAGCTATATAGATAGCTTCATAAAATTCTTGAAAAAAAATCTTTTTTTTTTTAATTTCAATTTTTTAACCATTGTACAGTTTTGGTACAATTATGAAACTTTCTTTTTTCCAAGCCTTATATATTACTCTTTAACTTTATGAGTTTTCAGATTTTTAAAAATGGTAGGCCATAGCAGAAAAAAAAAACAATTTTGACTCAAATAATGCATTTATTTATACTTGAAACATTAAATAAATGCAATATTTCAGCCAAAAATGGTTTTTATTTTTTTCTGCTATGGCCTACCATTTTTCAAAATTTGTTAGAGTAATATATAAGGCTTGAAAAAAAGAAAGTTTCATAATTGTACTAAAACTGTACCATGGTTAAAAAATAATTTTTTTTTTTTTCATGAATCTTATGAAGATCTATTATATAGCTGTTAATTTTTTTAAAAGAGTTCCTATCGGCCCCCAGAACATATTAAATTTTTAGATCAATCGATTCAGCCGTTACTGAGAAAAAAAAAATCGTTTTTGACACATTTCGCTTTTTCTCGAAAACCTCGAAAACCCTTTTCGCTTTTTCTCGAACCTCGAAAACGAATTTTTTCTCGAAAAAATTTGAGGATATCATTATTTAATTTGTACCAACATATATTCCGAGTATCATATAAATATCTTTCCGGGGCCGAATCACCATGCTTATACCCCTAGAGCCTTTGTCCAAATTTATTTTCTTAATTGTGGGGAAGCGTTTACTAAACCTCCTATTCCACTTTGGATATTAGTATGCGCCACCCCGGTATCGGATATTTCGAATTCATTCAGGGTGGACAGCCCGGACAATTAGTAAAAACCGCCCTAGTTGTTTCCTCTCCGATCGAAAATCCAACCCGGGCCTCCCGGTTACCAGGCCGGTATGTTGTAAACTATACTACCGAGGAGGGCAGATGGACAAAACTTGACAGACATAACTAGTCAGACAAGACTAGACAGACAAGACTAGATAGACAAAAGTAGACAGACTAGACTTGACAGACAAGACTAGGCAGATAAGACTAGATAGACACGACAAGAAAGATTAGTGTGTTCATTGCCTTAGATGTTGAAAATGATGAAGAATGCTTTCAATACAGCACCATAGGAAGATATTATGATGGAGGCTATTGAAACAGGCTTCCCCCCATACCTGCTGAAACGACAATTTTTTGATTGACGACCTGCAATCAATTTTATTCAAAATGCAATGTTGTTCAAAATTAAATCTAAAGTAATTTCAGTTCAAAGAGTTTTTGCTTAAAGCTTGCTGAAACCAAAGATATTTAAAAAAATATTGCGAAGTCAGTAACTGTCGAATTTTGGCAATAGTCTTATTACTTCTTGAGTTTCGTTAAATATTGCAAGGTTGTTGTATTAGGTTTTCTTTGATTTGAAAAAATTTGGTTGCAGTTTGATGGGAAATTTACAAACTTTCCAATCGAATCTTTCTTCTTTCGTGAATTTCGTCAGAATTTAATGAATGATCTTCATTTAAATAGAATTTTGCTCAAACTTTTATTTTACGAAACTGGTTCAAAACTAAATCAATAGTCTCTAATTCCAAGGCCGTTTGCTTCAACTTTGCTCAGACCGAAGATATTTAAAAAATAATAACATCAAATCCAAACCCAAAAAGTTTGTTCTTCAACATTGTCAAAATTTTAAACGGTCATGGCTTTGTCATCTTTTAGGAAATCGATTCAAAATTAAATTAATAGACATTACTTTAACACCCCTACACTTGTGTAAGATCAAGACACAGGTCCAAACAGGACTGTAGCGCCACGAAGAAGAAGACATTACTTTAAACATTGTTTGCCTTAGCTTTGTTGCATCTGAAGAGATTTAAATAATAATCAAAATCAAAATAACTTTGTTCAAATTTGAAACGGTCAAAATTTAGATATCTGCATTTTTTTTGTTATGTCTATTTGTTATGTTTATGTCGTTGATTATAACTATTTTGTTGAAAATAAAATCAAGAATTTTTGCCTTAGCTTTGCTGAAAGCGAAGATATTTGAAAACTAGCAATGT
Organism: Phosphuga atrata; assembly: GCA_944588485.1. Classification (NCBI taxonomy): domain Eukaryota; kingdom Metazoa; phylum Arthropoda; class Insecta; order Coleoptera; family Silphidae; genus Phosphuga; species Phosphuga atrata. The sequence goes on from OX155899.1 coordinate 59,111,452, forward strand.
CAAAATCTACAATCAAAAATGTTGCTACAAATTTTACAAAATTTATTTTCTTGATTTTATTTCTTTGTAATTTTGGCAATTTTGTACAAAATTAAATTAAGAATCTTCATCTTAAAGAATAAAAGTTTGCATCAAATTTTCAAAATTTCAAGTGGACATTTATTAGCAAAACTGTCTTTTTGCAAAATTTTTAGAATTGTTACATTTTTGGGTATTCATTAAAAATTTTTAGAAAGCTTGAACTTGAAAACTTAAAAACTTGAGAGCTTGAAAACCTGAGAGCATGAGATAATGAAAACACTAGAACATGAGAGCTTAAAAACCTGAAAACCTGAGGAACTGAGAATCTGTGAACTGTAGAACCTAAGAACCTGAAAACTTGAAAATTTGAAACCTTGAAACCTGAAAACTTGAAAAGTTGAAGACGCGATAGCCTATGACTTGAAAGAGTTTCTATACAATTATTTCACGTAAATTATTCAAAAATTAATGTTTTATCTAAAATAAAAGTCAAAATTACTCCTATGTAATTACGAAAAACTCATAAAAAATGTTTTATATTATTTTATAATTTATGCAACACTCAAACTTTTATTATGCATTTATTCCGCTTTCGGGTTACCAAATTTGCATCTTCTCAAGAACACTCACTCCATAAACATAATAATTACAACACTGTCTTAGCCACTGTAATTACACGAAAAACCGAAAATGCATTTAGAAATATTATTTGAAACGGAAGATACAGTGTGAGAAGGGACAAAGCGTAGCGTACGTTTTGTATTTATTAAGACCGGTCTAAAGCATGCAAGCTTGCAAAACAAGTTACACGTTGAGGACTAAAACACCTACGTAAAATAATATTTAAATGAGAAGTTTAAAATTAAATTTCCTCTTCATCGACGTTCCAAATTAATATCTCTCGGACGTTATGTAGGTCAAGTAATAATAAGTAAACAAGAATTATCGGTGATATTGCATCGGGAAATATTTTATTCTCAAAATAAATTTGATAAATAAATGTTTCGGTACGATCAAAAAGCGACGCTGTTATGGGCAAAGTTACGCAACCAATTTAATTATGCATTTATTAATTTAAGTGAAACGAATTTAAATTTTAGATAAAGTTCAAATCAATAAACATTTAACGTTAGATAGTGTTTCAAATCTGTAAGTTCTAATATTGAATTAGTGTATTTGCTAGTTTATTCTCGGATTAAACACACTTTGATAACAGCCTCGAACTTGTTTATGGAGACTGATAAATGATATCACACTTTAATTTAGATATTCAAATCTTGTTTTAACAAATTGTTCAGATTTGTTGTTAAATATTGTTTTATAATATCGCGTCGGTCCAAGTAAACTCCAGATAAATAACAGACTTTAGGCCGTGAATTATTTACCTGCATGCGCTTTCTTAATTATTCTTTGGGGTTGCAATTAATTTCAGCCGGTGGCTCAGTAAATTTATTAACCTCATTAGCCTGCAATTCATTTTTACGAGTCTGAAATTACAGCAGGTAGACATCCGTTTCAATTAAGTAAATGGATTGATTACAGGAAATATAACTTCCATAGATACATGTCCTTGATAAACTTTATCTCTTATGACAATACTTAATATTTTTATAGTCTAAACTAATAATAACATACAAAGTTTTGTGGTATAATTCAATATCCTGTGTGGTATTAGTAAGGAAAGTAGTTTATACAGAATAATATGTATTATTTATAAAGTTATGTCAAACTATTTCTTGTGACCTCGTGGTCTCTCTTAGCAGTAAAATGCAGGAGTCACACCGTACTAATAATTATATTTATTTATGTTATTAGTCAATGTGTGAATTAAAGAACATAGTATAGTTTCCTTAATTTTTTTCTTGTAATATGAAAATTTAAAAATAGTATTTTTTTCCTATTTTTTGGGTTCCGTACCGAAAACGGAACCCTTATAGGATCACTTTGTTGTCCGTCTGTATGTCCGTCTATCTGTCTGTCAAGACCATTTTTCTCAGGAACGCGTAGAGGTAACAAGAAATTTGAAATTTGTATCAAATACTCGGGTCTGCGGTCTCTTTCAGCTGTGAAAAAATCAAACTTGTAAGTCAACGCGATCAAAAGATATGACCGTTTATGTCGAATATTTTGCGATTTCACAAGGGAATCAAAACCTATAGTGTACTTCCCGTTGACCTAGAATCATGAAATTTGGCAAGAAGCGGTGAATATGTTGTTTAATTACAAGAAAAATGCGAATTTACTATTAGAAACTTATGAAAATACACTAATGTTGTCGTAGTGGTATTGTCGGGCTCCAGAAGCATATGGGTTGCATACAGTTAGGTCCTCCTCGGTTAGGTCTGAAGGTTAAAAAGTATGTGTTGGCACCAAGTTGTTTATTCTGAATTTTCTTTGTTTATATTCGTTATGCATTTTATTACGTACGCTCTATATACATAATATATACAGGGTATATATTATGTCTAAATTTTGCTTGTTTATAACCGACATGCGACATACTCAAGTCCCGTAACATCCTGTATATATTATATTTCGTCTAATTTTTCTTTATAATCTACATAATATGTTGATAATCTACATAATAATACTATACTATAATCTACATAATATATTGTAGATAATATGATTTAAGTATATTATACTTAAATCACGTACGCCCTATATTTTTTGGTAGTCAATTGCCCAAAAGCAGTCAATTGAACAACTGAATGTTAAGAGTATCGAAATAGATCTAGAAATAGTTAATATATTAGTTTATATTAGATCTAGAATCTATACAGGGTATATAGGTATACAGGCAAAATTGAGCAGTAAAAACAAATAGTAAAGTTCCAGAACCCCTAAACACTCATAGTGAATGGGGGATGTATGGTAATAAAATATAGGGTAGAATTCCATCGTACGACAGCGACATCTTGAGGTTATGCTTGCAGCGGTACTAAGCGATGGTCGTGATTTCAGGAGGGCTACTTGTCAAGTTAACTGTATGTGCTTGCTACGTCCTCCACAAAAAAAGATACCTTACTTACAAGTTTGTACGGAACCCTCGGTGCGCGAGTCACAACTCGCACTTGGCCGGTTTTTTTTATATTATCACATTCCTTTTTAATCCACTATTCTTAGCATTTACGGCGAATATGCTTTTCGGCGAAACTGCCGGCTGCGAAATTTATCAGTTTGCAATTTATCTGTTCATTTCGTGGAAATATTTTGATTGCTGCTAAATTAGTCAAACAAACATGTCCTTAACTACTTTTGATATTGCTGTCTTAAATTAAAATTGGAATGTTGGGGATTTTGCAAAGATCCGAATGAGATTAATCGTGTTAACTTTTTTAGTTAATATCTGGAACGTCTCGCTTAGTGCCACGAAAGTGGACTGATGGCTAGTAATAACATACAAATTTCCGTGGTATAAATCAATATCCTACCTGGTATTAGCAAGAGAAGTAGTTGTTTCAACATGAGAATTGATTTGTAGTCTTAAAAGGGCTTAATATTATAGAGCTACGAACAGGTTGAATATATTTATATTTTCAAGCTTTATTTCGCTTTTAATAAGGTCTGGTAAATTTACACTTAATAAAGTCGGCGCAGAGCCTGAATATATAAATTTTTCAACCTTTCCGAAGCTCTATAATATTCTGAGTCTTTTTAGGAATACCAAAACAAATCTCATGTGAAACTTGTCAGTCATTTACTAGCCACCCTCGTGGCACTCAACAAAAACCAGAAAAATAACATTGTTTTTTAAGACCATGTCTTTCCGTTAACTTAAGTGAATAGCCATCTGCAGACGCATTTCGAGATTTATCTCTCATCAGTGCGGCTTTGCTTTTATGAATAACAATTTGTAAAACACTGACTTGAAACCCACGTGGATGACTAGGGGTTAGATATTTTTAACCCTTTCACTGCCATGTCAATTTTAAGGAATAACACACAGCGCCAGTATTTATAAAAATGACGGTAGTTATGCAACTCCTTTCACATTGATCGCCTATTGATTAATAGCGAAAAATAGCGCTCCTCTCTAATCCTTTGCTCCTCCATAACTCGGCGCAGCGGCGCCGGTTACACTGCCGCTCAATCTAAAGAACTGCGTCGAAAAATCGCGAGTTCGCTGCGACACGTTGAACGCAGACTGCGGCAAACTTGTAGGTGCACTTTCACAGTTCACCCTGCACATTTATGGAAATATTTCCGGATCGGGTGGCTCGACGGAAGTGCCGATCGGGTTTTTAGATTCCCGAATCTGTCCTGCACGATGCGAAGCAAAATTTTCGCCGATGACCTTCGAACTCGCAAATTGCCGGCCAAAGAGGAGGATGCGGATTTTTCTTCGGCACTTCGGACGCACCGGGTGAAGGGAGCGACGCAGGAAGCCGCGAGTGGTACCGAAATTCGCGTTTCGGCGGGCGGCATCGCCCCGTCCTGCAAAAGTCGCATTCGGCTGCGTGGTGAGGGAGTAAATGTAAAAAAATGGTGCAAAAAAGAGAGATATTTTCCAACGTCGGCGCTCGACGGGGACTGCTCGGATCCCGAAACCATAGGCGCGGGTGTCCGTTCCGAATCGAACGTGTCTAGTTTCGAGTCGCTGCGGCCAGAAACGACGAAACTGCCACGGTCAGACTGACCTCACCTTGAGACGAAAGAGAGCCGATACGTTTCGTACTGTGGCGACCGCTCCGTGGTCGCAGCGACGTGGCGAGAGTACCAAAATGCGCGGCTCGGCGGGGCCCGTGTGTCGATCAACTTGGAATTTAAAAAACGCGACATCCTGGTGCATTTACATCTGGTGTGATTACCAGTTATAAGTGGGCGTCGCGACGCGATTCTGCGACGTCCAATTATGGGTACGGAAAGCCAAAACACCGTTCTACAATCGACTGAAAAATCCAGAACATTTACCGGGGGGCTGCAAAAATATGGACGTTTTTCTATCGACATTTGTTTTTCTTTTCCTGGACGCCCCAAAAACGTCGTTTTTATGACGTCGCGATGCCATCTTCAACATAATCCGGATTAAACTCCCAAACAAACTAACAGGTTCTATGCCCGCTCGAACGGCGCTGGTCCCGTACAGATCCGTCCATTGGTTCGGACGTTCTATGTACCACCGCAAAACGGTGCCTTTTGCCCACTTTTCTCTTTAAACCGCCGCAGATTCGCAGAAAGTCGTCGCAGCTTAAAAATTCTGAAGATGGAGGATGACCTTCATATACTAAATCCAGATAAGAGTAACGACACGGACAAACCATCCAACCGACGTTCCCTACCCAGGGCATAACGCAAAGTCAGACAGTCGCATTCAGATGAAATGTATACAGCAACGCTTCGTCGAGCACTCAGCATATCATCATCATCATCCAGGTATATTTGTCCACTGCTGGACATAATCCTCCCGTAACAACTTCCATCCCCCAGGAATAGCTGCGGGCAAGTGTTCTAAAGAGAACGAGCCTAACCGGCGACCTGGAGCCCTTTAAATAAATGTAGGGCGTACGTGGAAGTGATTGCAAAATCGACAAAAAAAGTTGCATTTTCTCTTGCACCAGGTAAACGGGACGGTGCAGGACAGCGAGTGAGGGCTCTAAAAACGTGGCGCGAAGAATTTCGAGATCCAACGCAAAATGCGGCTGGAAGGTAAAAAAATCGTGATTTTCGGTTTCGGTCTGGTGCGTCCGAACCTGAGGGAGTTGAGTGGCGAAAACGGCACCGCTCGACGAGGCTATCGGTTCTACACCAGAAAAATGTACAATCCCGTTTTTCGCCGCCGACTCCGCTTCCGTTGGGCCGTTTTCGCAAAAACCTCGATTTTCTGGGGGTTTTACCAACTAAAGGGGCGCGTCAGGACGGACGACGAAACCTGGGGATGGGTAAAGTTCAATCGCAGTTAAAGCATCGAAGACGCTCAGTTAAACCAGCGAGGATGTGCTGCCTCCGGCGGCATAAAAAATCCGAATTTGACCTTTTCAAAAACCCACGTGGTGCGGTCCCCCAGGTGAAATTCGGGAAACGCCACATGTCAGTCGTCTCAGAATTGATCGAAATTTGCGATTCCGTCGTGACCTGGCGATTCAGGCCGAACGCATCCCCACACAGACCACAGCAGTTTGCATTACAAAAATTACCACTTTTACAGAAATCACGGCGAAGATGTCCGGGGAAAATGAAATTCGCGAAAGAATTGCGGTAGAAAACTTCGAGGCGCGTCTTCGACGCGCGATCTTAACGACGCCCAGCGGCGGCGGTGCATCAGAATCTTGTAACCAGAGAATAGACGAACGACCCCACGCATGGCGATTTTCGATAACGTTTCCGGATGGCGTCATTTAGGCGTCCAAAAATGACGTTTTTTACAAAAAAATTGAGTTTTTCGTACGTCCCAAAAATTTTAAGTAAAAATGTCGAAAAGTGAGGTAACAGTCGGATGGACGGTGACGATCTGAACACACCGACGCCGGACCGTGCAGGGAAAACGGTCCGGGTTGTGTGTGAAAAAGTGAAAAACCTGGAAAAAATCGCCCAGCCGCTGCGCTCGTTTAGTAATCCAGCGCAAAACTAGATGGCGCTGGGGGAAAAATAAACCCCGGGCTACGTGGCCCGGGACGGCGCTGTATAAATTCTTGGCCCCGGGTCACAAATCCCGGAATGGCGGTGAAAGGGTTAATTTAACATTTCGTGAGAGAGATTCTGGTAAATTTATTTATTATCAAATGTCTATACTCAAAGACCGCTGTTCATATAATCTATCTGACGAGAAGGTAAATAAGAGTAGGAATTGAAAAAATGCTACAAATTGGGAAAGGAAAGATAAATAGCAGTTTAAACCAAAATATTTGAATATTTGATGTGAACTGAGCGTATCAGCAGTGCTTGTGTAACATCAACCTGCCGAAAGAAACGCCACCTGAATTCTTATTACCCAATGTTGTCACAATTCCCATAGATTTGAATAAATTTAAATATTTTTAAGAAATACGTTAAGAAACATATTTTTTATGGTATATGTTTTGGTGTATATGTATATGTTGATTTTATTGGTAAAATCCAATTTTACACACAAAAAAATGAGTTCTGTATAAAAAAAGTAGTAGTTGTAATTACATATACAAATAATACAAGGATTACAATTACAATTTACAATTACAATGTTAATTCAAGTCCAAGTTTTAAATCCAATAAATGTGTCCTTAAATATCATGGAATAAAAGTAGTCAGAATAGAATTACGTCTACAAATGCTACAAGAATTACTATTAGATTGTTAATAATTATGCGATTACAAATTGTGCAGTTGATAATAAATAACGTCCGCATAAGTAATAAAACTTATAAATGACAGCGAATTAGAAGTAATGGCGTGTTATCTAAAATAAGAGGTTGATAAATATCGATTTGAATAAATACGCAGGGGTCGACATGTCTGTCGACCTATATACGACTGAAGAGTAATGTACAGCATAAAACTTAAAAACCTCGAGCCACGTTTCCACGTAATCGAATAATTACAAAACAGAATTTCAAATGAAAAATAATTGCATTTTAAATAAAATATGAAGCTTTAATCCCGCAACAGGCGCTTGGCTGTAAGTGACATAATTACTCGCGTGGTTTGCGAGAGCTATTTGTTAGCGTGGAATAGTTTTTTGCGTTGAAATGTCTCACTGATGTTTGTGTTTATTGCAAAAACTACAACATTGTTTATCTTTCAAATGTTATCTTATTTATCTTGCAAAAAGTTGCAGTTGTTAGTGCAGAAAGTTTAGTGCTTTAGTGTGGGAAGTAACTAGATTCACAAGTAATAATATTACTTTTCTAAATATTTGTGTGGTATGTAGGGCAGCCAAATTTTCTTTCATTATTATCATCAATGTCCTCCTGTTTGTTCCTTAATTTTCTTTCATTATTATCATCAGTGACCTCCTTTTTGTACACTAATTTTCTTTCGTTATTATCAACAATGTTCTCCTTTTTCTCCTCGACTTTTCTTTCGCTATTAACAATTTCCTCTTTGTTGTCCTCGGTTTTGGCCCATTCGATTTCTGCGTATTTCGACGCGTTATTGAAAACAAATTTGGAGCGACAAATTTCAACGTTTTCTAAAAATTTCCTTTCATCGTCTTCGCAGTTCGAATCATCAATATCGGTACCAACTTCTACTCCATTCTTCCTCTCGGATAGAATCCTATCAAAGTTCTTTAAAACTTCTCCGGCTTCTTCGCCAAAACAAGGAGAACTTTGCTTGGACTTGTCTTTTTGACTTGTTTTTTTAAATCCTCCATTTTGGGCGTTTTTCCGGAAAAGTCCCAAACTTTTGAACAAAGTTGTCCCAACTTTGTTCAAAACTACTAAAATCAATCCGCGAACTTTCACCCGTTTGAGTTCTTTGCCCGTCGATAAAAGTTTCTACGCGCAATACCTTTTCCGCTTCAACGTCGCGACTAGCAGTTACATAAAAAACTCCCAACTTGTCCAACTCTCCACTTTGTATTTCCTATTCTTCAAACCAGAGGAATTGCACGGTTTCTTACTTGGGTGGATCATACATGTTGTCCATGAGGCAATCTGCGCAAACGTATTGGCAATTGCATCGTTTCTTCTTCGGTGGGCCGAACCCGCTTGAACCAGCACCGTCTCCGCAACAAGCTTTCTCTTCAACCTCCTCATTAACCACTTTAACATTTTTAGTATCTCCCAAAACTTGTTTGAAGACGTCCTCGTAATTCTCCACGTGACGGTTGTTCAAAAGCGAAGTTTTGTGATTCATGTAGACCTTGGTGATGTCGTCGTAACTGACGTTGTAGAGTTTACTGAGCTCTTGCATGCGCGCCGCCACCTTCTTGTAGCCGTCGAAAAGTTTCACTTCTTCGGCGGCTAGCAAGTCCCCCTGGCCTTTCGGAGCTAAAGCGATTTCGGAGAATGATCGGTGAAGCAACAGTCCGTAACGTTTACCTTTGGGACAATCGATCTCCGCACAATCTTGCTCGTAATTTTCGATCAAAACCACCCCGGCTTTGCCCGACTTCTTCCTCGCCGGCAGCAACATCTTAATCTCCGACTTCTTCTCGCCTTTTTTGGCCTTCGTAAACAAATCGTCGAGCAACTCGTCGGGATTGCGAGATAGAGACAACTCCGTCTGGCAAACGACGCTCTTCTTCGCGATCACTTTCATCGCGGGCAACAAGACGGGAATATCTAGGAGGAATTGCGGGATGAGGAGGCATTTCTTAGGGAATCCCAATTGTGGAATCCCTTGATCCCTTGAGGAATCCCGGTTGGTTTCGTTAACTTACCGTTGCTGGAATGGTTGGAAGTGGGGTGGTTGGCGAAGTATGATGGCCAGGCAATACGCCACGCAGGAGTTCGGCGCGCAACTCAGCGCCGGCGTTGAACCGTTCGCGTCCACCGCCAGCACCGAAGAACCTTTTGATCAGCGATCCCGTCACGTCTACGAGACCATTACGACAAATGCAAAGGCCTACAAAACAAAAATTGAATACGGTTAGTTAAGTGCATGCGCGTCCGTTGTGTTTAAAAGGCGGGAATATGAAAGTTTCGGTCACATTTTATTATTGTCCATTGCCAAACTTGATGTTACTACGTCTCCCTTATCTTTAATCATTTCACGCCTCCCCTCCATTTCATAATAGTAGATTTTGTAGCTAGGGCGAAAAGTTGTCAATATGAGTCGAGAGCGAAGCTGTACGCACGAACGAAGTGAGGGCGCGCAATCGCTCGAGACGAGAATTCACAATTTCGCTCGTGCTACACACAATATTTTTTTTCACTCATGCGAGGGGATGTATCTTAAAAGTTTGGGATCCAGGTGCCATCCAAAAAAAAAAATGGAATCAAATATGAAGAATTTGCGTTTTCAATTGTCTCCGGTGGTGTGGATTCGTCATAAGAACTCTCATCAGCCTCCGGTATCACTATAGAATTTACACCCACTTTAAAACGTTTTCTTTAATTTTTATTTTTCCTTTGTTGAAAAAAATTCTGACACTTCACGTCACTTTTTTGATACCGAGGACTTGATTGTATTCATTTTATTTTTATTTATTTGTTTATTTTAATGTAACTTAGCGATATTGAATATTTGAGTGCGTTATTCAAATTATGTAAAATACAACTAATATTGACAATTTATCGCACTAAAAATCGTGCACCTAGATAGTAATATTGTGCATTAGTGATAAAAAATAATAAAAACACAAGAATTTTATAAACTATTTCTCTAACTTATAAACTCTTTCATATAAACCAATGGAAAACAATACAAATTATAACGATATTTTATTATTGTTTTTTAAAGAGATGGATGTGCTTGTCTATTAGCACACAGTTTATCAAATTTTGGTGTTTGTAACGAGATAGCTACGATATTTTGATTTCATTGCAGCTAAGGCAGAAAATCCTGTTTCGCATAAATTATGATGTAGCGAACGGCAACAGTACTTGAGAGCTTTTATGACAACGTATTATATTCTGTATAAGGATTCAACCAAAATCAACGAGAGATATAGTCTGAAGTTTTAATGTAGTATCACAAGATAATTCAATCAATTTTTCTTTTTCAATACTTGTCAATTCAAATTCATCATCTTCTTCGTTGATACATGAATTCTGTGTCCACGCAACTTTCTAAAATTTCTAAGAATAAGAAAATAATTAAGGAAATTATTTTCATTAATTCACAAATTTTTGTTCGGTTCAATGTCATCTCGGACGCTTAAATGTGAAAGTGGAAACATGTCAATCTTATTTTTTTGCAAATTTGATTTCCATAGCTCCATTTTTTTATAAATGCGTTCCCTTCGTCTTCTTGTACATGCAAATGCATTTGTGGTCCTTGCATTGATTTATTAAAAACACTCAATTTTCCAAAAATGTCAACCAAACATATAAGTTTAACAATATAATAGCCATCCTTTACCATATTTCCGTCTTCATTAAGATTTTCATCGAGAAAAATTGCGTTCTTTGAGTTAAGTACCCTTTCTAACTTCTATCACTTTTTGCACGGGATGGGCTGGCTGCACTTCACAATATTGCAGAAGTGAGGTGTAATTAGCTCAAATATATTTTCACGCAGCCATGCAAACCGCCTAAATTTTAATGGACTGTTTTATATGTATTTTCTTACTTTCGCTACTTTTGTAAAAACGTTGTTAAGTTCTTCGCTTATATTTTTTGATAAGAGAACTGCACTTTTAACTAGTGTTTGCGGACCACTTTTTTGTCTCGACTTTTATTGTGCACCCTCAGTACAAAGCCCAATGCAATTATGCCAAAACATTATGTCGATTTCATTAAATATGTCTATTATCTTAAAAATTAGATGTGGTTCTGTCAGCAAATGGTTTGCAAAATAATACTCCTATATCTTCAATCACATTAGTCTCTTCAGCATATCGAACATAAGCAATTAAATGTGCGTCTGTAGCTACATCAGTTGCTTCATCTACTTGTATGGCGAATTTTGAATTACGCATTCGAGAAACTAATTGATCGCAAAGATCTTTATATTTACCATCGAATCTTCGGTCAATTATATTATCAGCAAGCGGTGTTTGTCGCAGCTATTTTTCATATGATTCGCCAAGCATTGTATCGACCATATCAATAGCTGCTGGCAAAACTAAAGTTTCTGATATAGTCTGGAAGTTTTTTACATTTTTCATTCTGTAAGACACTAAGTATGATGCTAGTAATGCATTTGATGACATATGAAGGTTTGCTTTTAAAAAATAATGTTTGCTTTTGTTTAGGTAACTCATTCAATTTTCTTTGGAAAATTTCTTGGGCATTACAAACATATTGAGAATGTATAGTTTCAAGGTGCCGTTTTAATTTTCCAGGTTCCATGCTATCAGCAGCCAAAACTTTCGAACAAAACAAACAAAACAAAAACATTGCTTTTTCCACTCAATAAACATATTTCTTTATTTATTCTTCAATTTCTTACAGATAAAACTTTAGTAGTCATTTGGAAAATTGCTTAGTGACTAATATACGCGTCTCCCCTTAGACTAGTTCGCACCTCCCAGCTTGGAAAACACTGATGTAGGGTATTCGTGAAAGTTTAAGAAAATCAACTTTTTAATTAATATGGATATAATGAATGTTGAGTCATCACAAATGCATCGACAATTCTGCATAAATGAAACTAGGTCCCCTGTATATAATAAGAACAAGGTGGGAACTAGAACACTTCCTTGAGGAACACATATGTTAATATTCAGCGGCTCCGATATACCAGTTTCAACATTTGAGGTGACTTTTAAGTGTTGATTTCTGTATAATAGGTAGGATTGTATTAAGTTGCTTATCTTTGCACGTATACTAAGTTGAAATAGTTTATCTAAAGGTTGTGGGTGAGACACACAATCGGGAGCCTTTGAGAGATCGGCGAAAATGCCGATGGGATGATTTCCGGTATCTATTTCAGTTAGAAGACTGTCATTTGTCAGTTCTTGTCTCGTCTTGTCTGGTCTTGTTTAGTCTTGTCTGGTCTTGTTTAGTCTTGTCTGGTTTTGTCTGGTCCTGTCTGTTTTTATCAAATCTGTTCTGGTCTCGTCTGGTCTTGTCTGGTCTTGTCTGGTCTTGCCTAAAGTTGATGTAAATGGCGGATTATATGCAAAGCGCATATATTTTATTTTTTGCATAGAAATAAATATAGTTATTTATGTGGACGAATTACATTGATTAGAGTTAATTAACGCTAATTAGTAATTGCATATATGTGCATGCTCATGTATATTTCATCAAAAGCTGCATATTCTTGGATTTAAATAGTTATTTTAGAAAAGACCTTTTCATGGTTGATTTCTTTTTTGTGCGCATGCGTCAATTTCCGCCATGTTATAAGTCAAAATTGCCCGAACTTTTTGACGTATAACTATATATGAGCCCGAAACTTTGTAGTCCCGCCTTTCAACCTTGACGGATGCGCATGCGCTTAACTAACTGTAAAAAGGTCTGTTGGTAAAACCATACTAAATTATAGATAATCATCAGTGGCGGCTCGTTGATGATGTTTGTGGGAGGGCTGGAAAAAAATATAACAAAAAATATTTCTACGAGTTGAAAAACCCGTATTTTCATTTACACATACAGAAAATATTGAATTTTTTAGTTCAGTGACAACCTGTTATTCTTCATATAAATGTTGAAATTAAATTTTCGGTCATAATTGTTTGAACGACTTTGTGACACTGGAAAAATATTTAAATCTGGAGTTAACCGTCCTAATTATTTAATTTCAATTTTTTCTTGAAATTCCAGTCGTGCTAAGTTGATATTTTGCAAATGCATAACTGAATTTTTTGCTTCGTTCATTTTTATAAAAATGTAATTAAAATTAAATTCAATAATTAAATTCAAAAATAACTATTTTACTTTCTATGTGTATAGCGACGAACTACTTATTTATTAATACTTTGTTTTAAATTGTTCACTTTTCAATTGCCCACCAATTAATTGTCCACTTAAGGTTCTTTGCCGTTGCCGAAACTCGAGTTCTTAGAAACTAACTGATAAAATGCCTAAAATACAGAGTGCGGACTGCAATGTTTGCAGCCCACGATATATATATTACAAAAACGTATAACGCGGGTGGGTGTAACCAGCTCAATACACTAACTACGCGGTGAGACTCGGTCTACACTGACTACAGAACGAGATATGAATATACAACCGCACTAACAATAAATTACACAACACACACATACAGAGCGCCTATCGAGGTATTTATTACCTACAATTCAAAAAATAAATATACTACGAACGGAAAAATATGTTTTTGTAAAATAATTGTATACTAATGGAATAGTTTATAATAATTAAAAAAATGTTTTAATTTTGGCGGGAGGGCTGCAGCACTGCAGCCTTTATGGGCGAGCCGCCACTGTTAATCATACAAACTTAATAAAGTTGGAACACAGCCTGAATATATAAACATATTCAGCCTTTTTGGAGCTCGAAAATACTATTATATATAGTCTTTTTAGGGCAACCAAATCAAATCATCTTCGTTATGGTGGACTGAAATCATAATATGAATCATAGTCAAAGGTGGACTGAAAACTATAAAATAACTGACAAATTTCACATGAGATTTGTTTTGCTAGTCCTTAAAAGACTCAATAGTATTATGGAGCTCCGGAAAGGCTGAATATATTTATATATTCAGACTGTGTTCCGACTTTATCAGGTTTGTAAATCGTTATTTTTTTTTATTATTACTGCTAAAAATGCTTTATTATGGGCTAAAAATGAACATAAACAAAATTTATTGTCATAAGTAGAGAGAAGAAAGAAAACTGCCAACTTTTTATTAAAAATATACCAATACAACGGGTATCCAAACTTATCCACTCACAAGAAATCAGATGTAGAATAGAAAAAGCAAGAGATGCCTTCATCAAAATGTCTAAGCTCTTCAAAAGCCACAACCTCAAATTAGATATCAAAGTAAAAATCCTGCGCTGCTATGTGTTCTTCATATTGTACTATGGCATGGAATCATGGACATTGACCGAAGCAACACAAAAGAAACTCGAAGCCTTCGAGATGTGGCTATACAGAAGGATCCTTAGAATATTATGGGTAGATAGAGTGACCAACGAAACAATACTGGAAAGAATGGGGAAGGAAAAAGAGGTGATGAACACGATTAAGAGAAGTAAACTGGAATATCTCGGGCATATAATGAGAAATGACACCAAATACAAACTCTTAAAATCCATTCTCCAAGGAAAAGTATTTGGAAAGAGAGGGCCCGGAAGAAGAAGAATATCATGGCTAGAGAACCTAAGGACATGGTATTCAAAAACAACCACAGAACTGTTTAAAGCAGCAGTCAACAAGATCATCATAACCAGAATGGTCGCTAATATTCGAAACGAATAGGCACTAGAAGAAGAAGAATTATTACTGCAAATACATACCGATAACCATAGTTGGGCAAAAATTAATTGCGAAAACAATTAACAACTAACAATTTAACAGATTTAATTGCAATTAACATTTCAAATAATTAATTGTAATTGCAAGATAACACAATTAACAATTAATTAATTGTTTTTTGTAAAATTTTGCAATTACAATTAATAAATTGTTAATTGATTAATGTATTTTTAACCGGAAGTGTGAAAACAAGTGTGTCCGCGTTGTGGGGTCCGGAAGTGGAGGTGGAGGGTCCAGAACGACCATCTTTCCCTACTGTTTAAGTTTTTACTGTGATGATGAGGGATTTTTAAAATTAAAAAATTTAAAATGCGAGGCTACTAAATATAATTTTGATTTAGCAATAATTGTAGAAATGAAAAATGCGCTTCTGTAGATAAATAAACGTAAAATATACCTCGGTAGATGTTGAAAGAAATTTTTCGATTTATAAAAATATGTTTTCAGACAGGAGACAAAAATTTTGAACATTTGATAATCAGTTAACAGAAATATGTTGTACAAAAATTTGTATAGTTAGTTAGTTGTATAGTTTGTGAATTGACTGGTGGTCAAGTTTAGATATAGATTGAATTAAATAGTAACTTATTTATATTTTTGTTCAGTTAATAATTTTAAAAGGAATTAAGAAAATTTTGTGTCAATAAAAATATAAGATTAATAAGACCTTAATTATTTCTACATTTTCTTCAACAATTTCTGTCAAAGTTTTGCATATTGTACTGCATATATGGTCGAACTGAGTGCATATTTCCTCAAAAATCGATGCATATATATGCGCATATATTTCATTTTTTTGGTGCATATAATCCGCCCTTTACTCCGCCCTAGGTATCATAGAATATTTCAGAAAAGTTTAAGATTGTTTATCTTACGCAATCTAGTAAATAATTCATGAAACTAACTTTAATATAGATACGGACTGCTCCAGTATTATGAAACATTAATTAATGCAAAACATTCAAACCAATAAAATGTAACCATTTATTTAGTTTTGTTTTGTAAACGAATCTATTTTAGCCAAGACGAAACATTTAATCCTTAATGAGTTATCCCAATTAATCCGATAACCTTTAAAATTTTCAACCATTAAAAGAAAAAAAAAACAAAGATTTATCTAAGAATGTGTCCTTCTAATTAGCGCAACGATTTATTGATATTAAGCAACCGGTGATTTATTAATTAAAATTCATTTTAGCAGCAGCTAAAATGAATTCAGCACGAGAAGCATTCGCGAAATAAATTACTAAGGCCATTAAACACATTATAATATGAGAGGCTCATAAAGATGCAGAGGAGTGCTATTAATATTGCACTCGACTAGATACTCTCAGCCATTGTGTCCTCGCCTTGTATGTGTTAGCTAAAACAAAAAAACTCTTCACTGCATTCCACATCAGGAATTCACTAACTAGAAATCGACTTCTGGATATATTAAATATCTAGCTTTGATGTATTAAACCGTCCAATACACAATACCAAAATATTTAATTATTCACGTATGTAGAAGCAAACAAACTAAAACAGGATTAGTAGATGAAACTAAAAGTTACGGTTTATAAGACCTGTTAAAGATGTCTAAGGATGTATAAAATAGAAAACTAAATATATACGAATGAAGAGTAGAATAGAATAGAAAGACTAAAAATGAAGCGTAGGTAGACAAAACTAGGCACTACATATTAAGCTGCAATTTCAATTCTGTCCAGTCTTGTCTGTCAAGTCTTGTCTGTCAAGTCTTGTCTGTCAAGTCTTATCTGTCAACTCTTGTCTGTCAAGTCTTGTCTGTCCAGTCTTGAGTGTCCAGTCCTGTCTGTACAATCTTGTCCATCTAGTCTTGTCTGCTCGTCTTCCTCGGTAGTGTAGTTGACAATATACCCGCCTTTCAATGCAGGAGACCCGTGTTCGAATCTTGGCCGGTGAGGCGACAACTAGGGCGGTAATACAGGCTAATTTTCGGCTGTGTTTGCAGATTTTCGCATATAACTCGAGAAATATTCTGTGGATTTTTTGCAACACGAAAATTTTTTGCAACACGAAATTTGCAACAAAATGTCCTTGAAACTTGCCCGAAGAATAGTGTATCGCATGTAGATAGTCGCACCATGTGTGAGTTAGTACGGATCGCTGAAACTACCACAACCCAATTTTCAGCTGTTTTTCAGCAGATTTTCGCATATAATTCGCGAAATTTTCGGCACATCTCAGCGAAATTTAACTATCTATACAGTAGTATATATCTACTATAGCGCAACAGAACTATCTTGAGACTTCACTGAAGAGATTGATGTGTCGCATGTAACTAGTCGCACTGTTTGTGAGTTAGTACGCTCTTGTCTTTGCAGTCTTGTCTGTCCAGTCTTGTTCATCCAGTCTTGTCTGTCTAGTCTTTTCTGTCTAGTTTTGCTCGTTTTAAAGAAACTAGACTAACGAAAGTAAAAAATAATCTAGTCATCACTACCTCTAAAATATTTATTTATTTTGCATGGAATCTAATTTGCATTTATTTGTTTTTAATATAAAAACCTTATTTGCATTTTGTGATGAACAAGTTTGTTTATTTTGTCAGCAGCTTTTCACATATAGAAGACCACAAATCATTAATTATTACATTAACTTGGACATTTTAACATAAATCAAATGCATTAACGTTTCCTTTCTGTTTGTTGCAGGTGAGTCGCGACTTGTCCAAACGAATTGTAAGCATACATTTAAATAAAAGCACATAATTGCCACGGACAGGTAAGTTTTATTATATCACCTGGACGGGTTTATTAGACAAGTTTTAGGATTACGTTTGCAGGGGGCTCGACGTTTCGGTGAAAGTCTGTTTTGGCATTCAACGCATAATCTGCTTAAATTCTGACATTTGCATATATTAAAGTTGAGTTTCCCCGAAACGCGGTTTATAAAACAGATTAGTTAGCAGATTGTTTGATTGATATGTGCTGAGAGATAAAAACGGTTTGCTTGCATACGCTATCAGTTTTTTGTAATTGGAATCGCTTTGAATCGGGTGCTGACGGCGTAATGGAGGAATTAAGTGGAAATCGAATGCGTTTTTAATGTAACGATGGATATCTGAAGAATTCCAATTGTATTTCTGTTTTGTATTCATTATAGTTATTTCAGAAAGAGTTATTTTAACACGTTTTTGTTCAGAAATAACTCGGGATGTGGCGGAGTATTCGCCATAAATATTTCAATTGCGATCGGAGATTGATAAATCTTTTATGTTACAAGGCGGTGTAGCCTTGACTTTATTATTGTAATTCAAATACTATTGACTTATGCAACTACTTTCATCGATTTATTGTATTTGTAATTCATTAATAAATCCAATACAAGTAAATGTAAAACGATTTTACAGAATAAGTAATATCAAAGTAGAGTTTAGTAAATTATACTATATACCCCAACAGCGATTCCCAACCTTTTTTCTACAGTTTTTCTTAAATATTTATTGTATAAAAAATGCTAAAATGGTGAATTTGTCTTTACATATCTATCTATACAATCTATATAATTTAGACATCTCACCCAGGAAGTATTATTTCCAGTAAATACTGGTTTATATGTACTACACAATATGTTCCATTAAATGAACAAGTCTTAATTTTGTACATTATGTACTTAACTGTCTCTATAAGTCTACATTATTGAATGTAAATAGAAAAGAACTCAGGTTGGGAATTAAATAAATAAAACGCACAGTAAATAAAAATGAGTAGCGGTGTTTTAGAAACGCAGACAGAAATGGGTCAAGCTAAGAGAGATGCTTGGTCATGTTAGTTCGTTTCACGAGAAAAGGCAGGTCTAGATAAATGATATTACAATCAGTAGAATAATTAAAATGAAAAAAAGGTGGCAAACTAGATTGACTATACTAGCTGGTGACGACAAGGCTAGACAGACAAGATTGGGCAGACAGGACTATACAGACAAGAGTTATCTGTCTTATCTGTCTAATAAAGCTAGACAGTCAAGGCAAGACAGACAAGACTAGACAGACAAGACTAGATAAACAAGACTTTTTTTTATTCTAATTGTTTTTTATTTTTTTTTATTTTACACAATAATTTTTTTTTTTTTTTAAACTTCAGGAACTCCACCGATCATTCCGGAACCGCGTTTAGCATATCTTCAGAATGATGGTTATAAATTTACTTAGGTTTTTTGCTCGTGGTTTGGCTTGGTTGCACTATCCGATTGTTTCTGTGAGGTTTCAGCCTCTCGTCTCTTCTTTGGAGGACATGTTTTTGACAAGCCTGTCGGTCCTCTCCCAATTTGTTTTGTTATCCATCATATACTTCATTATCGTCCCTGGTTCGAACGACATCTGCACACTACCTGTTTGTCTTTCTCTTTCAAGGTCCCATCTATCGAAGTCAAATATGGTGTGGCGTAACGAGTCTATCTCGCCACAATATTCGCAGAGGTTATTCGCGGTGGCTCGTATTTGCTGCAGGTAGTCACAGAAGCAGCCGTGACTTGAGAGGAATTGTGTTAGATGATAGTTTGTCGCATGGTACTTCCTGTTCAGCCATGTCGAGATATCTGGTATGAGCAGCTGTGTCCATTGGCCTTTCTCCGACGCTCGCCATCTTATTTGCCATTCCTCTAGCAGGTTTTTTGTAGCTGCTTTTCTTGCTTGCCTGTTACTACCATTCGCGTATAATTCAGCTCTCTCTTTTACTAAGTTCTATGGGAGGTATGCTCGCGATTACTAGGGCGGCTTCTCCGAATATAGTTTTATGTACGCTACAGACCCTAATAGCTACCTTTCTTTGTACTGCTGCTAGCTTCTTAACATTCCTTTCCACATACATGCTTTTAGCCCACGTTGGGGCGGCGCAGAGCACAGTGGATTGTATCACCTTACTAAGTAGTCTCCGTTTGTGGCTTCTTGGGCACCTACATTGGGCATAATTTTGGCCAGCGCTGCGGCTTCATACTTCATACCCTTGGCTGCTGCCTTCGTGATGTGTGGAACGAAGGAAAGTCTTTTATCCACTACTACTCCAAGGTATGTGATTTCATCCTTTGGGACTATGCGGGTCTCTTGTATTGGCTTTAATCTCCTAAGCCCAGTAAGTAACACAGCTTCCACCGGACTTCTCCGCTGCAAGCGTTAGGTTATTGGTTGTCATCCACTCTGTTACTAGTTTGCACTAGTTTGCCCTTTGCATTACAGTAGTTTTCGTTGACTATGAGCGCCAAATCGTCGGCAAAGCCAATAAGTAAAGCACCACGGACGTAGACAAGTTTTAGTTTCGGGGGGCGGGGAGGTGTGCAGAAATGCACCAATTTACTTTCTAAAATTGACACACAAGGAATTCCTAAACTCCACATCTACCATGCTCTCTTGAAGATAGTCGTCTCTACTCGTCCCTCCTGATTTCAATATAATGGGAGGGGGGAGGGGTTGAACCCCCAAGTCCCCCCCCCCTCCTGGCTACGTCCATGTGTGGCACTTTCTGGGAGTCTGAGTTTTAGGACACCGTCATATAGGATGTTCCACAGAGTTGGGCCCATAACTGAACCCTGCGGGTCACCACTACATAGTTCCCTCACCACTGTACTTCCATCTGCTTCTAATAATAGGGTTCTGTCACCGATGTAGCTCTTTAGTATGCGTAGTAGGTAACGAGCCACGCCTCTTCTTGTCATTTCTTGCATTATAATCCTCCAGCTTGCACTATTAAAAGCATTTCGCACGTCGAAGGTGATTAATGCGCATATCTTTCTCGTCCTTTGGGTGCCTTATCTTGTCTCCTCGGCGAGTTTTAATACAGCATTTATCGCACTGATTGTGGATCTGCTCTCTCTGAAACCGCATTGTCTCTCAGACAACCCGGTTCCAGTGTCAAGTTCCCTTTTTAGTCTGTCCAGCAGCAGTTTTTCTAAGAGTTTTCCCGGTGTGTCCACGATGCACAACGGCCTATATGAAGTTGGTTTGCTCATTGGTTTATTGCCCTTGCGTAACAGGACTACCCTCGCTCTTTTCCCTTTCTTTGGGAAATTTCCAGCAATTAGTTCTGAGTCCGTTGTCCCCAATACAAATTGTGGGTGTTGACGAGCTACAATTTTTGTTATCTCGGGTGGGATACCAACTGGCCCTGATTCTCTTCCGATGTGGATCCGTATTTCTGCTATGGCGAGCTCCTCCTCTGCAAATAATGGTATATCCTTTATCCTTCCAGGCAAGGGGTTAGAGAGAAACAAGACTAGACAGACAAGACTAGACAGACAGGCTAGACAGACAAGACTAGGTAGACAAGGTTAGACTGACAGGACTAGACACACAAGACTAGACAGACAAAATAGCTGGTGACGACAAGATAAATGATAGAATGAATGAAGGAACGATAATACGAATAAATGAATGAAAGAATGAATGAATGATAAATGAATGAATGAATGATTAAATGAATTAATGTATTATAGAATAAATGAATGATGAGAAGAATGAATGAATGATTAAATGAATTAATGAATTATAGAATGGATGAATTGGATGAATGAATAAACGAATGAATTGGACAGACAAGACTAGAGAAGCAAGACTAGACAAACAGAATAGTTGGTGACGACAAGATAAATGATAGAATGAATGTAGGAACTATAATATGGATGAATGATTGAATGGAGAAATGAATGAATGAATGGTACATCATTGAATGATAAAGGAATGAATGAATGATGAAATGAATTATAGAATGGATGAATTATAGAATGGATGAATTATAGAATGAATGAATGGTAGAATAAATGAATGAATATTAGAATGGATGAGTGACAGAATGAAGTAATTATAAAATGAATTAATTAATATGATGATAGTACAGGACTAGTTAGATGAGACAAGTTTCCCTAGTTTTGGTTTTCCAATGATGTTGTCTAATAGGGTCTTGCATATTATTGACTGAAATTCCTGTCTTGTCTCGGTCAATCTAACAAGATGTTGTTGGATCATGTTAGTTCATTTTACGAAACAAGCCAGGACTAACATTGAGTTGAAAAATTCACTTTGTTTTTTACCACACTTATATTATGTAAAAATGTTATATAACTTATTATTCACAGTTATATAAATTTCTACACATATCACGACTCGAGTTTCGACGTTTGACGGTCATTTTCAAGTGTTTCAAGTGTTCAAGTTCACTTGAAAATGACCGTCAAACGTCGAAACTCGAGTCGTGATATGTGTAGAAATTTATATAACTGTGAATAATAAGTTATATAACATTTTTACATAATATAAGTGTGGTAAAAAACTAAGTGAATTTTTCAATTAAATGTAAGTATGGATTACCACGTAGTAACTGTCGCAACCATCCTATTCATACAGCCAGGTCTAGTTAGATGATATTAGAATCAGTAGAATAAAAAAAATAATAAATAAATAAAATGAATAAATTAATAATAAAAACTCCAGACTATACAAGCTGGCGACGACAAGATAAATGATAGAATGAATGAATGAATAA
Organism: Phosphuga atrata; assembly: GCA_944588485.1. Classification (NCBI taxonomy): domain Eukaryota; kingdom Metazoa; phylum Arthropoda; class Insecta; order Coleoptera; family Silphidae; genus Phosphuga; species Phosphuga atrata. The sequence continues at coordinate 59,133,944 of OX155899.1, forward strand.
ATGTATGAACGCCTGAATGAAGGATAAAATGAAAGAATGAATGAAGCTTAAAATGAATGAATGAACGATAAAATAAATGATAGAGTGATGACAAGAATGAATGATAAAATGGATGAATGAATGATAAAACGAATGAATAAAAGATAAACTATTAACTTTAAAGATTTAATGAATTATGGAATGGATGATTGGCAGAATGAATGAATTGTAGAAAAAATGAATTAATATTATAATAGAACAGTTCTAGATAGATAAGACAAGTTTTCCAAGTTTATTTTGTCGAATGATGTTTTATACTTTAGTCTTGCCTGTTCTCGACTGTCTAGTCCGGTGTTTCCCAACGTGGGGCCCACGCCCCACAGGGGGGCGATTCGAAAATGGACTCGACACGAGTTTAACCCTTTTTGCTCAGGGCCATTTAAATGCAATACTAGATTTTGGTGCCAAAATTTCTTTTCAATTTTTTATCAACTGGGTTTTTGGCGTCGTCAATGTAACCTCGGAACCACTGGACGCATTTAAATCTCGCTAAACAACGCACTTGATCGCATCTGAATGGCCGGTCGCAACTTCTATAGTGTTTCGGTGAACACCAACTGAATGTTGCCAAATTTGCTGCGAAGAATGCTAATCATATTACATATATGCCACTCAGAAACAAAACTGTTAGCAGAAGAATAGACGAAATTAGAAAAGATATTGAAAAACAACTTGTTGAAAAGCTAAAAACAAGTTCACTCAGAGCAAATTGATGAATCAACTTTGAAAGGCAATGAGGTAGTATTGATAACTTACGTAAGATAGATTTTGCTGAAGAAATGTTGTTCTGTAAAAGATTAGAATGCACCAAAAAAACTACTAAGATGTCAATAATATACCAATGAAAAATATAACATTTTGTGCTGCAGATGGTGCTCCTAATTTGATGGGCAAGAAAAATGGCTGTCTAAAATTGATGAAAAATGAGAATCCATAAATGATTCTTGTGCATATTGTGTTTTTTATAGAGAAAACTTGGTAGCTAAAAACATCTCGCCTGTTCTAAATAAAGTACTAGATTCAGTAATAAAGTGTATCAATCATATTAAAGCTAATGCCAAATGTGAGCGTCTCTTCAAGCTATTTTGCGAAGAACAAAATGCAGAACATGTGAGACTTTTACTTCACACTGAAGTAAGAGGGCTCTCTAAAGGGAACTTCTTGAAAAGATTTATGGACTGTTTGCTACTCTTAGCGATTTTTTAAGCGACAAACCTGAAATGGATCTGTTAACAGTCAATGGTTTGTTAGTTTGTGAGTTAACTTCAAGGAACAAATAAAATTCTTGTCGATGCAAAAGCGAAGATATTTGGTTTCATTAACCTTATTGAGTTATGTTAGAAATATATTAACAACAAAATTTTGAACAGTTTCATCCAAAAATGTGAAGTAAATGATACTGCTATACTTGTTATTGTCGATCATCTGAGAATACTATCCGCTGATTTAAAAGAAAGATATTCTGATTTAAAACAAATTGATTGCCCAACATGGATGCAGCCAATGTTAGTGGATTTGTCTGATATATCAAATATGCAGTATCAAGAAGAACTCGCAGAATTGCAAAACATGACGAGTCAGTTAAAACTTTATTTAATATAAAAGGAGCGATGGCATGGCATTGTGAAGAAACAGAAATCAAATACCCAAATTCAACGAAATGTGCAAGAAAATTATTGTTACCGTTTCGAGCGCAGCGTCAGTGTCGCTTCGTTCGAATGGCGCCTCATACATTTTCATAGTGCATAATACTATCGCTATGTCGCCGCGTCAGTATCGCTGCGTTATTGACGCCAGTGCCGCTTTGCTCGGAAGTCTAGCTTTACATAAAATACAGCAAGAAGCATCAAGCGCAAGGATCTCACAAAATTAAAATAATAAATTAATATAGAAACATTTTTACTAAAATTATTTCGAGTTTTAATTTCAGTTTTTCATTATATAAGTTTTGGAAATATTCTTGTTTCGTAACAATTTCCCAGTGATTTCTTCCTAAAACATATCAATTAAGTTTCTTAAGTGAACAATACAATTTTTTAATGATAAAAATTATGTATATGTTACAGAGGGGGGGCATAAGAATTTAAGAAAGGCTTAGGTGGGGCATGTCACAAAAAAGGTTGGGAAACACTGGTCTAGTCTGTTTTTCAGTTTTGACTGTGTGAATCAATGAATGAGATAATGACTGAAAGAACGATAAAAAAGAGAGAAAGGATGATTAAATGAATGAATGAATGAATGATATAATAAATTAATGCATTATAGAATGAATACCATTCATTCATTCTATAATTGTATGCATGAATGATAGAATCAATGAATTATTTAATGAATTTATTAATACGATGTTAGAACATGACTAGATAGTGGAGAAACTTACTATTTTATTCATGTCTATTCTCGACTGTCTAGACTGTCAATTTTAACTAATTTTATAGGTCTAGATTAGGGTATAGATTAGAATATTTATAAGATGTACGTAAGAGGCACAAATTAGGGTTTCATTTCAGATTTCCCACAATCTTATTCCATTTTGTTATTCAAGAGAAAGAAGACAGATTTGGTCATTAAACAAAGAAGATTGTATGGATTGTATCATCAAGGAAAATTTTGTCAAAGTTTGTTTGTGCCATTTACGAATTAGGCAAATTAATTTGTCGCACTCGGAAAATAAGCGAAATTTTGAAAAATATTTAAAATAAAACTTGTAGAGAATTAAAATTCCTATAGAAACCAGTTTCATTTTGTATACCATGCAATAATTTAATTATAAATCCTTTTATCTTTGAAACATTAAATGTTGCTTTTTAATACCCCTGGGTTATATAATTTGAACGATTTTTTTCCACTCAAATTTAAATACGGATGTGATGCACGTGTCACATCTAATTTGTGTCAAAATAACAATTGGAGTTTGGAAAGAATATACTTTGAGTGAAGGCACACAGCGATTCTTCTGCGTTTATAAAAATTTCAACTCCGTTTCGGCTGCAGGATCAATACAGACCTCAAGCTGTGTGACATAATAATCAATAACGAGTACTTTCTGTAAACAGCTTTATACGCCGAGGCAACTTTAATTATTACATCCGATGATGTAACAAAAAATATATTCAAAATCGTTCCTTTTTCTCTTGTGTAACATTTTTTTTCAAACACAATAACATATTCTTTATCCGTAACTAGCTTTATGTAATTCTAAAATCCGCATCTTCAGACTCAAGACTTAAGAGAGTTATTAAATCATAGTATAACAATAAAGTTTTATTTATTTTGTATTTGCATTACATTTCGTTGGTCCAGATGAACGTTGGTATTAACTCAAAAAAGCAGGAGAGCGATTTGAAGTTTTCAAATCAATATATTTCCATTTCTGTAAATAATTGGTTAACCTCACCTATAATATCTTTTAAACTAACTTTATTGATAACGTTTTTGTTCACTTGATGACTTTGTCAATTCTGCTATTACTGAGAAAAAATAGAAATTCTACAGACAAGAACATAATGAGTTATTTATCAACGATTTATTAAACGCATGCTCGTCTAATTCGAACAAACGAACTTTGACAAAATTTTCCTTAATGATACAATCCGTTTTTTTTTTTTTTGCTTTGCTTTAATGACAAAATCTGTTTTGTTTCTCTTGAATAACAAAATGGGATAAGATTGTGGGAAATCTGAAATGAAATCCTAGTTTCTGCCGCTATGAAACTTAAGAGATAAATCAGATTTCAGTGTGTTTTCGAAGTATCCGATTTCTTAAGCCGGAACTAATAAGATCTGGGCGCCGCCGTCCAGCAAATAGCAAATCTATTCGTGATCGACGAGATTAACAAGACCTTATGAACTGTGTCTGGTTTTATTTTTTCAAAACACCCTCAACTTCATCACTATTTATTCTATGAAATATAGTCTATATACCAATAAATACAGGGTATCCCAACGAAAATTTGACCCCCCGTATAATTGGAAAACCGAATAATATTTCAAAATTCGCCGAGACCCGTCGATTTTTGTTCTTGGGGGGAGCTTTTTTGATAGTCAAGCCAACTCAATATGTTCATCCCTCTAATGCCTAGCAACCCCAACTTAAAAATTTTAAATACAACTACTCCACTTGTGGCACATCATTTTAAAGCCCTTTTCATTGCGAATACAGTGACGTACCGTTTTTGGAAATCGGTTGAGATTTGACAGAATTATTGGTTACAAACGAAAAGATGACAAACCAACTTACGCGTAGTAATTTCTACACAAATGCCCACCACTAATAAGTTTTTCATCTACTACACATGACCGCATTACCTAATTGTTATTGATGTGTCTATCAGTTTACAAAAAAGTCAGAAATTAAATAAAAAAGCTGAAGCAAATAAAACTAGATACTAAAATACTTATTAGTAGAAGATACTTAAGTTTATAGGATTCAGACCTTTTCAAAATAACAAAAAATCAGTACTACAAAAAAAAGTCGGTGTTTTTTGCTTGTGACCAAGAAATCGTTAGTTTCAGCCGTTATTGAAAGTATTAACGTGTGTTCGAAATGATTTATTCTATCGCGGAAAGAGTAGAAATTGTTGCAATTTATTATCGAAATCACGATTGCGCTAAAGCTACAGCACGAATTTTTAATGCCAATCATCCTGAAAAAAAATGTAAACCACCAGTACGTTAAACACCTGATTGACAAATTTGTTGCAACAGGTTCGCTTTTAAACAAGAAACGTGAAGTAATTGGGCCAGTTCGAAATGAAGCAGTTGAAGTGGCAGTTTTGGGTCATGTACAGATGGATAATAAGCAATCGATTACAACTGTGTCTCAAGCTTCTGGCGTATCCCGTTCCAGTGCTAATCGAATTTTGAAAAAACACGTTTCATCCATTTAAGATGACGCTGGTTCAAGAGTTACATGAAGATGACTTTGATCATGACGTTGGTTTGTCATCTTTTCGTTTGTAACCAATAATTCTGTCAAATCTCAACCGATTTCTAAAAACGGTACGTCACTGTATTTGCAATGAAAAAGGCTTTAAAATGATGTGCCACAAGTGGGGTAGTTGCATTTGAAATTTTTAAGTTGGGGTTGCTAGGCATTAGGGGGATGAACATATTGAGTTGGCTTGACTATCAAAAAAGCTCCCCCCAAGAACAAAAATCGACAGGTCTCGGCGAATTTTGAAATATTATACGGTTTTCCAATTATAGGGGGGGTCAAATTTTCGTTGGGATACCCTGTATATAATAAGTCTAAATAAACAAATAAAATACAATATCATTTCAATAACTTATAAATAATAAATTTGTCAGATTTTAACACACGGAAATAATATATTTTGTAACTAGGGCTGAAAGTTGTCAATTTCACGCGAGAGCGAAATTGGGAACGAAGTGAGTGCGCACATTAGCTCGAGAGGGCAATTGACAATACCACACAAGTTAGTTAATATTTTTTATTACGCATGCGTGGGGATGTACCTTACAAGTTTGGGATCCAAAAAAAATGGAATCCAAAATGAAGAATTTGCTTTTTCAATTGTCGCCTTTGTTGTGGATTCGTCATAAGAACTCTCCGCTATTATTAAGAATATGGGAATTGTGGAGTTACCTTTACTAACTGTTGCTAATCGTCTTCGAAAGTGTATTTCTAAACGTGGAAAGTAAAAATGAATCTTCTACGTCGGCTGGTTCAAGATATATCCGGGCTTTTGTAATCCAAAAAACTGACATTTTTTAATACAACAACAAATATAACTGCAACTTCTGTCCAGTTAATTGACAGAAAATTTGTTTATGCAGCAGATCCGCTGTTGCCAAGTTCAATTCTTTTGCAGGGATTATACTTTTTTTCTGTGTCGCTACAATTTAAGTATTATATGTATTAACTATATTTAATTTTATTTTAATTCTTGAGCAGGGGTCATGTTAATCTTCTATGTATTCTTCTTCTTATGCATATTCACTAATGAATGTTTGCGACCACGATAATGACTTGAATGTCGTCATCATGTGGTTCTCTTGGGAAGTATAATGGAGGTGATTTCCCGTTATCTTCCTCCATGGGTATGAAATTACATTTCCTTAATTTCAGTTCTAACGGTTATACCGCCGTGACTCGGTCGCCAGAGCCTCATCTGTTATCTAGCAGGGTGTGTCGGATGGTCTCTACTAGGCCATCATGGCGCACGCATGTGGTTTAATTGAGAGTTGGTTAGGTTAGGTTGTCCAAAAGAGAATAGATCAAGACCGCATGCAGCGCGGCAGCGCGAACTCTTGATCACATGCGCGTTGCGCGTCTGATCGAGAGTTCGCGCTGCCGCACGCATGTGGTTTAATTGAGAGTTGGTTAGGTTAGGTTGTCCGAGAGAGAATAGATCAAGACCGCATACAGCGCGGCAGCGCGAACTCTTGATCACATGCGCGTTTCGCGTCTGATCGAGAGTTCGCGCTGCCGCACGCATGTGGTTTAATTGAGAGTTGGTTAGGTTAGGTTGTCCGAGAGAGAATAGAACAAGACCGCATACAGCGCGGCAGCGCGAACTCTCTCTTAATATTTTGCAAAAATTACAATTTTTTTGTCAAATTCAGTTTATAATATTGAAATATATATTAAAATTACAATTTGTTCATTTTATCAAATTCACAATGTATTTTTTTAAAAATACCGTCAAGGGCCATAAATTTAAACGCACTGCTGCGCCTATATGGTCTAAAATAAGATAAAGTTGCAAGAAGTATTGGGTTAACCTGAGTTAAACCAATTAGAATGAAATTAGAATTAAAAATTAAATTTATATTTCAATGTTGTTGTAAGTGCATGTGCAGAAATTGTATATTGAAGTGTTTACCAGAACAAGGTAAAATAAAAAGATAAAATTGGCAACGTCGGTTGGGCTTCTCCTGCACTTTTTGTTTGACAAGTAATTAGAGAGGTTAGGGAGTGAAGGAAAATATTAACTGTTGCGTCAAAAAAATGTAATTTTTTTTATAAAAACCCATATATTTTTTTAATAAATCGACGTAGAAGCTTCGTTTTGGCTCTCTAAGTTTGCAAATACACTACGGAGGACGATTAGTAACAGTTATTCAGGGTAAAAATCCGCCAACCCCAAAAAAAATGGAAATTCCCATATTCTTTACAAATTCCGAACTCTCCTCAGTCTCCGGTATCACCACAGAATTTACACTCATTTTAAAGCGTTTTCTTTACTTTTTATTATTATTTTTTAATGAAAAAAATTTCTTACACTTCACGTCACTTTTTTAATAACGAGATCTTGATTGTGTTCATTTTATTTTCATGAATTTGTTTTTTTTTTTAATGGAACCTAGCGATATTGAATATTTGCGTGCGTTTTTGAAATTGGTTGTACAGGAACAGGTGACACCAACGTGGTGCCATTGGCAAGCCGGTCGTTATTTGCCAGTGACATTACAGTAGTGCCAGCGACAAGCCGTTCGTTGTTTGCCAGTTTCGACAAGAGAAATGTTATGATCCATGCCGACGTGAAAGTGTTAATAGGTATTTAAATACTCAAACCTATGTGCGCCTAAAATTGCATTTCGCGACGAGTAAGAGATATTACGTTCGCTTTTTTTATTAAACTATTCATAAGAAGTAATAAGAAATTCCAATTGGTTAATTCGCACAAATTTTCGAAAATTGGATATTTATGAAACATTTTTGGAAATGTCAGAAGCTTCTGATGCTTCGCTTTTTAAACCTAAACCTCATGTTCGATTCGTTTGAATCTATATATACTCTTCGATTGTTCTTTATTGAGGAGAGGATATCTCAACAATACGTCATTAAACCAGTAATATGCATACAAAAACTGTATATGATGTCAAAGATAAACGGATTCCAGTCTTTTAACCAGTATGTATACAAAAGCCAAAGATATAAGCGGATACAAGTTTCTTATCTCATTGATAGCAAACGGGAATAAGAAACTATATTAATAAGTAACTATAATTTAATAAGTAATAAGAAATACAAAACGTGAAGGTACTAAGAAGCGCCAATCTGGACTCAGACCACTACCTCTCAAAGATCAAAATAAGACTCCAGCCTAGAAACACTAGATTACACAGAACCTCCAAAATGGTAAGATTTGACGTCGAGCGAGCTCAAGAACAGTCAAGAACTAAGTCAGAGACTGAACAACACAGACCTAAACAACTGGGACCAACTGAAGGAGACTCTTGTCAAGGCGGCCAATGAACTCGCCCCTCTCGCTAGAAGAAGGAAGCATCCGTGGTGGACTGAAGACTGTGACAATGCAATATCCCAAAGACAGATAGTCTGGGTGAAGTGGAATTCTAAAAAGACCAAGGAAAATTGGCATACATTTTTGGAACAAAGAAAGGTTACAGCCAAGATAATTCGAGGAACCAAACGAACCTTCACACAAAACCAACTAACCCAAATCGAAGAGAGCTTTGGTAAGAATAATTCCAGAGATTTCTTTGGAACCTTTAAGCAGGCACTCAGAAAATACGCTCCGCCAACTTCAGAGACTAACAAGGCAAACTGGCTTAAAGGACAAGGACAACTGCCACCTTTTGGCTCAGTACTTTTAAAATCTACTCAACTGTGACCCACCCAGCGAAGGCTTTGACTATAAACAAACCACACCACCCCGCCTCGCGGACTCGCTTCCTACTTCATTGGAAGAAGTTGGCCAGATCATTCAACTTCTTAAGAATAATAAGGCAGCTGGAGAGGACTCTATCGTTGCTGAACTGTGGAAAGGTGCTGGAAACAATGCCGTGCGCAACCTAACCGAGATCATCCAGGAAATTTGGGAAACAGAGAAATTACCACCCGATTGGAAATCTGCACTGATCCATCCGCTTCACTAAAAGGAAGATTTTACAGATCTAAAAAACTACCCTGGAATTTCTCTCGTCCCGGTAACATACAAGATTCTCTCGAAGGCGTTACGAGGGCAGAAAATCAGTTGGATAGTCAACTGGGATATACCAGGGGGGCTTTAGGAAGATCCGATCCTGTGTTGAACTGATCCTCAATCTTAAAACTGTACTTGCATACTCCAAGATGAGAAACCGCAAGGTGGTCGTCACCTTTGTTGATTTTAGGAAGGCCTACGATTCCATTGATAGAGAAACGCTTAATAAAGTACTCCAGGAACTAGCACTAGACAACAAAACCCGCAGACTAATCCTAGAAACTTTAACCAACACCCATTCCAAGGTTAAATTTAGAGACGAGATTTCAGAAAGCTTCGAAATATAAACTGGAGTGAGACAAGGAGATGGACTTTCCCCACTTCTCTTCAACTGTGTCCTCTAAAAGGTTATGAGAGAATAGCGTAAGGAACTGAACAATTTTGGTGCTCAGAGTGGTATCTACCTGGGACGTAAGAACGATGAACTGGTTGTAGATTTCCTGGCCTTTGCAGATGACATGGCACTGTTTGCTGATTCTCTTGAGATGACAACAACGCAGGTAAACTGCCTCAGAAAACAGGCTGCCAAAGTGGGTCTTCAAGTGTCGCTGGAGAAAACAGAATTCTTCACCAACATCAGAGAAGCAAACAGAGAGATGTTACTAGAACAGGGAAACATCAAGTGGACTGAGAAATTTAAGTATCTCGGCGAATGGATTAATATGGGATAACCCAACTTATTAGAAAGAACATCATTATCCAAGAGAGTCAGCAAGTTAGTACTAGCCTATTGGCTGACTAAGAACACTTGTAATAAGAAATGCCTAAGAAAGACGCAACCTGAAACTTAAGCACTACACATCAGTCTTACGACCAGAAGCCCTATATGCCATGGAGTGTCTTTCCTTGAACCGAAGGGGTCTAATAGAGAAATTGGAAATCAGAGAGAGGAGAATCCTCAGGAAAATCCTAGGCCCGTTAAAGGAAGATGAAGAATTCCGAAGTAGGCATAACTCTGAGCTCTACAAACATATTGAGATTCTCTCTGACTGTGAAAAAAAAAGAAGGGTAGCTTTCTATGGCCACGTTGCAAGATGCCTCCAAACCGTCTAACCAACCGTCTGTTCACCTTCTGGCAAAACAAGAAGCTTCGTACCACTTGGTTGACAGAGACCGAGAGGGATATTAAAGAAGTGGGAATAACAGATCTCAAAAACAGACAGTCTGTGAGACGCACCCGTGGATTTCAGGAAAAACCTCGAAGGAAAGGTACCCCCTGGACAGAAGAGAGAAAGGAGTTACACCGGCAGAAGATGCGACAATACTGGGCAAAGGTCAAAGCCCAACAGTTGAACAAGCGTGGTCCAAAGTAGGCCTATTCGAAAGAAGAAGAAGAAGATTACATTATAATATAATATTGAAACCTTAACTCAAAGAACCGAATTCCATAAAAAAGTATTTTGTTATTGACAAAACGACTTTAAAGACCCTTAAATCCTGACTTTCAACAAAATTGAATCCTTTTTTAGAAAAACCATCATATTTTGAATTCAGTTTCGTGATCGGCGACTTTGAAAACCCCTAAATCTCAAGATTCAGTAAAATATATATATTTTTTTTAAAAATCACGCGTTCGGCGATTCTGAAAACCTCTAAATCTCGACTTTTAGCAAAATCGAATGATTGTTTCAAAAAATGATCGGCCACGTAGCTTTTCCGCCCTTTTGAGTTTTGGAATTTTGAATTCAGTTTTGTGATCAGCAACCTGAAAACCTCGAGGAAACCTTAAATCACAGTATTTGAACGTTACTTTAATATTTTGGCCAACCGTTTGGGATTTCCGAACACCGCACTCCCGGTGTCCGGAAATCCCAAACGGTTGGCCAAAATATTAAAGCAAACATCCGAAATTTTGCGAGACAACTTGTTTGTGTTCATCTTGGTAAATTAAAATTTATAAATACATAAAGATTGTTATATGGCGTAAATATGTACATATGGTGTAAATACATTAATTACAATTAGTATACTAAAACGTAGCTGGATATTTAAATAACACTTAAAAAATATATATTTATAGACTAATAATTGTTTTTGCATGTGCTCCTGTTTACACAGCATGCATTGTTTATTTCGTAGACAATAATAAATAGCTTTGTTTGTTAAAGGTCACCTATTTATAGTTCAAAAACTAATTGTGTAGTTCACTGTAATGTATGTATTAGCGACATTCAAACACACAAAGATACTGGTTTACAAGTTCTTGTTTTTTAAATTTAAAATATTCTTCTTTGGAATTATGGAAAAATTGGCATTATTTATAATAACCTTTATTGGCATAAAACATAAAACAAAATTTACGAGATGAACTTTTCAAATTAAAAACGCCTTATACAAAATAACAAATCAATATTCAATATATAATTTACAAGGATGAACACAAAAATGATAAAAGTTGTCTAGAAAAAGTTAGGTTATTTACATTTGAGAAGTCCCGATATATGCAATAGGTATTTAAATACCCAGCCGGCGCACAGTAGTCGTGATTTAGGGTCTCCTCACGTTCTTGAGATCGCCGATCACGAAACTATACAAACAATAACAGTAAAGCCCAAGTTAAAAACTAAACTGGACTATTCCTATGTTTACTCTGTTTAAGACCCATGCACCTTCCATCCTTTTATCTTTTACATCAGTACCAAACCACTACCATCCTCATTCATGCACTGTTTCCATTTCTTCCCTAACACTCACTCTCTTTCGGTCAACTCTCCTTTTTCGCACTCTTCTAGCCAATGCACCCACACGTCCTTCCCTACCTCACATACTTCATAGCCTTTATACTTGTCTTCCATCCAATACTTTCGCCCTGTTTCTTCACACCTGCATCTAAACCTGGCAATTAATGGCTGGGTAGAATTTAGGGAGTTCTTCAAATATTTGCATGTCCACATACTCCTTGGGTGTGGTGGTGACTCGGATAGCTAAGCACTTGGGCTTTGAGTCGGGCAGCTATGGTTCAAATCCCCACAGAATCAAAAAAGCAGCAAAAATCAAACTATTAACTGCAACCCATCACACCCAATTCCCCAATCCGGCTTAGACAACTGTGGGGTCTCAACAGCTTAACACCTTCTCTGGAAATTTGTCGTTCGAATTCGACGTTAAATTGTAGGTCCCTTATATTCAAATCTTAGTGCTGAGGTTGGATATGTGGCAGCGAAGAGGCCGGTGCCCAGCAGTGGGATATAAAGGATGATGATATACTCCTTACTATATTTACTCTCCTTTGACGTTCTTGCAGTTCAACTTCCTTCAACCTTACCGCTAGCCTTTCGCCAACTCGCACGCATTTCCTCTCCACTTCTATAACAGACGTACCACCTCCTTCATACACTTTCCTTCTATTCTTTCCTTAGTTTGTCTATCTCCTTCCATTCATACCTTCCTTGCTACCCAGAATACTTTTTTTACAATTCTTGCCTCTGTCATTCCACTCACCCAACGCAGGTATGAACCTTGCTCCTCGTTGTCTTGCTTCAATTCTTATGGTGGCCATAGACGATACTGCCTATCGTCCTATCGGTATGACGCTGCAGGCTTGATCCAATCGCCATTTGGCCCATTTACACCACACACAATCAATTTAAACTGTCCATTCGGCAGCTGCGTTCAGTTGATGGCGTCACCAGTGACGGACGACGATGTTTTGCCGTTACCAGTGACGGACGGCGAAGTTTTTGCCATCTTCAGCATTTTACTCGTGATAAAGAAAAGTAACAAAAAAATAAAAGACATCTTGTGATAGAGCACGCACCATGTGTATCTATCACCGACAAAAATCTTGACTGTAATCGCGACCGCCATACATATTCCAATCAGCAGGATCCAATCAGTTTGATCAAGCCAAAAGAATTGAATTTCGATTCTTCCATCAAGTATAACTTGTATGCTAATTCACACACACACGGCCTGTTCTACTTGATCCAATCGGCAGCGTCATGCCGATTGAAAGATAGGCAGTATCGTGTATGGCATGCATTAGCACGTACTCTATATGCCCCTTATTACCACAACTACTCCCAAATACAAACCATAAATACTTAAATACCCAACCTGTTCTATCTTCATCCTCTTATCTTCGAAACTCTCCTTCTTCCACGCCCCACTTTTTTTAAACCTCAATAGGCTTAATGGATATTGGCATTTTGAAAAAAATGCCATTATGGAAAAATATGTAATCTTGTCTTAGTGGCCACGATTAAAAATTTTAGTGGCAACCTAATGGATCAAAATTAATTTCTGGCAGGACCCTGAAAATATCTTGATAACAGCTTAAACTAAGCAAAATTGAGTGAGTCGAGAATGTTATCAATCTTGACAATGAATTCCTTTTTCTAATCATTGAAAAAAAGTAATAATTTCGAAATTATTTTTTATATACCTAATCTTGACTGATTAGGAACCTATTTTGAGATTTCTATCATCTTCTTCTTCTTGTGCCTTATCCTCAGTGGACGACGGCGATTACTATGGCCGATCTCGTTTTATTTGCTGCATCCCGAAATAGATATATTTCGTTGTCCCATAGTTGTCATTCCTGTCCATTGTCTTAGATTTCGCAGCCACGATATTTGTCGTCTTCCAGGACCTTTTTTTGTCGTTAAGCTTCCAGACTTTTACATGCAGCGTCGGTGAGAGCTTCCACCCCAAGCTCAAGCCAAAGATTTCTATCAAAATTCGAAAATATTTTAATTATTTTGTAGTCAAAACTAATAATGAGAAACAGCTTGTTTAAGATAATAAATTCATGATTACTCATTGAAGCTTCTATAATTGTGTTGATATTATTATTTGTGCAATACAGGGTGTTTCAAAAAGAATATACTTTTTTTCGCATGCATATATTTATTAAACTTTAAGACATACGAATATGAAACTTTACACACATATTTACGAACCTCTCAAGTTTAGATTACATATGTTCAGTATGTCCTCCATCAGCGTAGTCAAGTAAATAAACACTGTTCGAATTTGAGGCCTACACAACCCACATGCAGTCATTGAAAATGTACGAGATTCGCCCAAAGTCGTATTGTATTTTGTGCGATATCATCTGTTCACGGCCTATTCTTCTTTGATGGAAGTAGGGAAGGCTGGGTTCTAGGCCCACCGCCACCACTTCCGTTGACCCAGGTCCCTTCCGGTGACCTTAGCCACTTCCGGTGACCTCGACGACTGCCGGTCCTCCACCCCCGCTAAGACTGAAGCGCGCTTCATTCCTAACCTCGCGTAACCTGACTCAACTAACCTAATGCTAACTTAACCTAATGCTAACCCAACTAACCTAAGCCAATGAGATTAAAGCTGATTCAAAGCTGATTATAGCCGATAAAGGTTGATTAAAAATAGACCTCACACTCTCTTTAGCGTGGGGCAATATAGACCTCACATCCTGTTTAGCGTGGGGCTACATAGACCTCACACCCTGTTTAGCGTGGGGCTACATAGACCTCACACCCTGTTTAGCGTGGGGTTACATAGACCTCACACTCTCTTAGTGTATTAAAGCTTAAAATCTGATTAAAAGCTAACCGGAAGCGGGGGCAAGGAACAGAAAGCGGGGGTGGGGGGCCGGAAGTCGTCAATGTCACCGGAAGTGGCTCAGGTCACTGGAAGTGGTCTAGGTCACCGGAAGAACCTTGGCCACTTCCGGTGACCTTCACCGGAAGTGGTGGCGATGGGCCTAGAACATACTATCTTTCTCTACTGTTGGAAACATGTTTAACGGTCAGCAGTATCTCGCTATGTTACAAAACTCGTTGTTTCCGAGGCTGCACGAAAACAACTTCATTTCACAACAAGGCGAGGCACCCCTAACTGGAGTCGCCAAGTGCGTGAATATCTGAATGAAACTCTACCGAGCCGTTGAATTTGTCGTCAAGGAGCTGACGACTTAACATGTCTCAGCTGGGATCTACGGTCACCGGATTTGACACCCTGTGACTTATTCCTGTGGGGTTTCGTTAAAGACAACGTTTATGTACCACCACCCCCACAGAACCTGGAAGAGTTACAGAACCAGATCCGTACTGCCATAATATCAGTGACGAAGGACTTGCTTGCCCGAGTATCGGTGTGATATTGTTCGTGTCGCTGATGGAGGACATATTGAACATCTGTTATCGACACTTGAGAGGTTCGTAAATATGTGTGTAAAGTTTCATATTCCTATGTCTTAACGTGTAATAAATATATGCATGCGAAATACGTATATTCTTTTTGAAACACCCTGTATTTCAAATTTGTATATATTATGTTGCGTGAGAATGATCTATGTATATAATATAATATCTATATGATTTAGCCAGAGAATACTTTGAACCGCACTCTCTCCACCGCTATGCACACACTGAAGAGTTTAAATACATTTGGCTTACTCAATTTTCTAAACCAGGGGTGTCGAACCTTTTTGTTGTTCTGGGCCATATTGTACGAAGTCAAGGAGTTTTGGGCCACAAGTACATTACTACAGCAACTACTTAAGACTAATAAAAGCTTTATTTAGTACTCGTTCCTCGTTCCTCATTCAAAGATTTCCAAAGTATTTTAAAATATTTCGTTTCCACTCAAAAATAAAATGGTTTACGACTTTGTGAAACTTCTTTATTGTTATATGCCGTTCAAATAAATAAATTTACAAATCGTGTTTTTTTTGTTTTGGACCGCATTGGAACATGTCCTAGGTCTCGCGGGTTAAACATCCCTATTCTAAATTGTGCTTCAAATTTAGTATGTAGATACAGTATTGTAGTATGACTAACAATAAGTATGATATGTTCGTAGGTATTCTTCTACATTGCCGTCACAACTGCCTGTATTACAAACCCAAAATACAAACTTAAACCTAAAATACGATGGTAATCTAATATTAATACTAACTTATTTTGTTACGGCTTTTGCTATGTCGAAATACGAACGAAATAGTATATTCTGTAACTAGGGCGAAAAGTTGTTAATTTTTTCACGAGAGCGAAATTGGGCGCACAAACGAAGTGTGTCCACATTCGCTCGAGAAGGAAATTGACAATTCCGCCCGAGTTACAAACAATATTTTTTATTACTCATGCGAGGGGATGTATCTTACAAGTTTGGGATCCCGAAGCCATCCAAAAAAATACGGTTTTTGCGATGTCGAAACAAATAATAAATCTCCTGGAAACTACGACACTTCTATCAAAACAAGGCGGGATTTTAAGGAGTGAAGTGTAAATAACAAACTACCTATCATATTCTTATTGTGTGTAACGATTTCCGAAGTTTTCCGATTTCATATGAAAACATCTATAAATAACTCATGTTGTTGTTTACCCAGAAGCTTACCCAGATACGGACAGAACCTGTACGAGAAACGTAAAAAGTTAATAGAAAAGGCACCGTAATATTTTTTTTAATTTTCGCTAATTTAATAACAATATTAATAACAAATAAATAAAATATTAGAGATTCTAGTTTGGTTATTATTCATATATTTTTATTATTAACGGAAATAGAAATTTTTATTTTATTTTTATTATTAACGGAAATAGAACGGAAAGTTAACGGAGACTGTTCAATTAACTTTTAACGTTCCTCTTACAGAATCGGCCCGATAATCTATTGCAATAAATAAGAATAAGTATATATAAAAGGTCATATAAAATTATCATTACATTGTTAGTAACGCTATATATTTTTCACCTATTTAAGTCTTCCCAAGCATAATTACGCATTTTTTTTTTAATTTAATTTACACATAAATTATCTCACATTAATTAAACCATTGACACAACTGTAAACTGCTCAGATAATTAAACCATAAATTTAAACAAATTCGCATTTCATGTTTTTGTTGCACCTAGTTTGCAATTGCATACCGTTTTCTTATAAATCAATAAAGCTTTTAATGCGCACTTGTAACCATAAATCTAAGATATCTAGGTTACTTAGATAAATACAGTGGGTTTTAGAGGGTTATTACATTAAAGGGGCTCGGTAAATATTGCGGTCAGCGAGTCGGGTTTTTGTCGGATCGATTGTTGGTCCGCATTGATTTTTCACTCACGGACTTTCGTTCCTGGGGGTGAATATGAGGAGGGTAATTAATAATTAGTTTCATTACATGCAGCAGTCGTTTACGAACCAAGTTTTGAATATCATTTTAATTGAAATTAATGATGATAGGTAGCGTAAATACTTTGCAGTAGATTAATGTTCGATAACCGGATGTATCTCGACATGTTTGAGAGTATCCAAGTACATCCCGATTTACAAATCAAACAGTAGGATCCCTGCTTTATTTTTTTCGTGTCCGGTGACATCCGGTGGTGGAAGGATTTGCCACTGTCTGGTGAGAGAGTGTTACCAGGGAGCGCCGGCATGTTCTGCATATATAGGAGAAAATGCACGCGTGGAGGCTCCTCCCCAGCAGAATCCCTGCTGAGTTTGATTTTCAAAAAATTCAGAATATCTGACTCGGTTATCAAGTTTTTTTTGGAAAGTAATAACATATTAACAAACAGTCAACACGGCTTCAGGAAACATAAATCAATTAATTAGAGAGAAAGGAGTTACACCGGCAGAAGATGCGACAACACTGGGCAAGGGTCAAAGCCCAACAGTTGAACAAGCGTGGTCCAAAGTAGGCCTATTCGAAAGAAGAAGAAGAAGAAATTAATTAATTAATAGCTCTGTTGAATAGTGTTAATTTTACTTCTCTAAATTGTAAGCAGGAGGTTCTTGCTTTATTTCAGGACCTAAGTAAAGCATTTGATTCTATTGATCACAAGCTCCTTCTAGAAAAATGAAGATATCGGAGTTAGAGAACAAAAGGTGATCGTAAACTGTTCTAAATCGGAAAGTAAAGTAATGAAGTGTGTGGTAGGCTATCCCCAAGGCTCTCTATTGGTACCAAGTCTATTTTTAATGATCTGGCGCAAACAAATAAAGTTCAAAGCAAATATATTTTATAAGCTGACGATACCAATAAAAAGGTGCTCACAGACCGGAGCGGAAGTTTCGCTGCCGCCATCGGTGCGATATCGCGGCGGCCCGACTAACACGGCGGTTTATGTACATGTTCAGATTAAAAAGCGCGATTTCCGTCATAGTCGCGGTAGTGCAGCGTTGCACCACAAGGACGCTGCATGTGCGGTTAGTTTCGCTACCGCTGTGTTTTGAAATGGAGATCTCTGTAATCACATTGATTTTATGAACCCATGTTTAATTCTGAAATGAGTTTTATGTGTTTTAGAAGGACAAAATAATATATTTCATCTTATGCAATCAATGCTTAAAATAGCATAGCTTCTTGCTCTGTGGACATCATGACTACTATATACACGTAAAAATCGCATTTTGATGTGGGCATTGCCATTTCGCTGCCGCGCCGCTAGCGATTTTTTCGCTGCGGAAATTTCGTGACACATACGCTCCGGGCCGGTCTGAAGAAGCCTTTATAGTATCTAACCCAGACATTCATGATTTAATTAAAAATCGGCCAAGTGCGAGTTGTGACTCGCGCACCGAGAGTTCCGTACAAACTTGTAAGTAAGGTATCTTTAGAAGGACCTAAGTGTATGCAACAAATATGCTTCTGGTGCCTGACAATACCACGCAACATATTAGTGTATTTTCATAAGTTTCTAATAGTAAGTTCGCATTTTTCTTGTAAATAAACTACATATATACGGTTTTCAGTTTATTTCAGTTTATTTATTTTTCCCTTTACATGTGCTGTAAGACACCGCTTCTTGCCAAATTTCATGATTCTAGGTCAACGGGAAGTACCCTATAGGTTTTGATTCCCTTGTGAAATCGCAAAATATGCGACATAAACGGTCATATCTTTTGATCGCGTTGACTTACAAGTTTGATTTTTTCACAGCTGAAAGAATCCGCAGACCCGAGTATTTGATACAAATTTCAACTTGTTATCTCTACGCGTTCCTGAGAAAAATGGTCTTGACAGACAGACAGACGGACGGACTGACGGACAGACAGACAGACGGACAACAAAGTGATCCTATAAGGGTTCCGTTTTCGGTACGGAACCTAGAAAATAGCAATTTAGAATCAGAAACGTGAAGTGGACAGTGTATACAGAATGGACTGACTTTAAATTCAAGCAAAACATACTTTATGAGATTCCTTTAAAAAAATGTGTCCAATGACTATAGTTTACTTCTAGGACTTATTTTTTTCATCCCAATGTGTTTTCAGCGATTTGCATCCATTAAAACACTGCGGATTCATAGGTCTATTGTATTCCCCCACATTCCCTTCGAGCAAATAGATCCATACCGAATATTAGGTCCAAAAGTCTAGGTATCTTGTCAGTTGGCGGAAATCCCTCTGCTGTGATGTTGAGTTTTATTCTGAAGATGATTGACAGAGATTATGGCAGACTCAGCATAATGGTTCATCTGTTCAGATGCCCATCTTCTGCAGGTGCCATCTTAGTGGGCAGTGTCCCGCCAAGGGACCTGCTACAGTAGCAATCTGTTTCCAAGATTTCAGCTGTGTTAGGCTGTTAGATATGGAACCCAACATTCGTTTGCTGTGTAGTTGGCCATTTGGAATGTAGGACTTTTTCCTTGCAATCGGGGAAGGTTGCCAGATTGCCCTTACAAGTGCGTCCGACTTCTCGTTTTTTCTCCAGACCTATGTAACTAGGCTTCGTGGTCACAGTGGTGTAGTGGTGAAGGTATACACCTCGCTATACCTGATATCCCGGGTTCAATCCCCGGACAAACCGTGAAATTTTTCACGGAACTATGCTGCGACCACCTCGTGGAAAGCACTCAATGGCAAACTACCACGAGGAATTTTGCCAAGAGAACCTCTCAAATAGTGCCGTTCGGAACCGGCGATAAACTGCTAGGTCGCGCATATTAGTGTGACGATTCGATCCACAAGTATGCGCGAGAGGTTGCCTGCCTATACTCTCGGAAGAGAGTACAGCACGCATAATGTAACTAGGCAATGGCGCAAGCGCAACGGTGTTGTGTTGTACCAGACATTCTAAGTTCTAAAGGAACTCCCAAACTGTTCTAGATTCTATTCTATGAAATGTTGAGACGTTTATGATGTAACGCCTCATGTTTCTAATTTTGTAGACAAATTTTTGCAGAATAAAATCAATTTTTTTAAGTTACGGCACTTTAAATGGTTTCAGTTCTTAGGTTAATTTAATCTAAGATTAAGAGAGTAGCTGGAGCAAAATTCGTCATAATGTCTGAGAAATTCCTAATTTTTGTGATCGGCGTCGAATCGACTTCATTTTGAACTGATGCTCTTACTGCTGCAATATCGTCAGTACTTTCGATTGTCTCACTGGCACAGGAACATTCAATAGTGAATAAATTGATTCAAATTTATTCACCATCGCACGCACAGTTTGTTTGGTGGGACCATTTTGCGGCCAAAAATTAGAGTAAGGGTGGATGTATGGATGTGGGTGAGGCCACACGATGCGGCCAACGTATGCCGGAGCGGTGCCGCAACGGCATCCTACATACAAATCACTATGCCATGTCACACGATGCGTTGGGCCGCCGTGCGGCGTCGCACCGTAGGCGCTTGTGACATGCTAGACAAGGCGGGGAGGGGCGATGCGCTGCGGCGCTGGAGTGCATGTGCCGCCACCGCAGTATTGTATCGAACGTGTTTATTTATTATTTTATAAATATTAATATTATTTTATAAATATTAATATTTCTTACGATGAGTACCGATAATATTGATATTTATTTCCTTATATCTTTAGTATAAGAAAGACCTGCATTATGGGATAAAACACACGATGATTTTAAAAATAAGTTGAGTCATTGACGTTGCGGCGCCACGCGACACCGCGGTAAACAGCGTTCGACTGCGGTGCCGCACCAACCGTGTGGCACACCATAGCTCGAATTAATTGTGGTGCGGTGTCGCACAGTTAACGCATCGTGTGGCCGCGCTTTTAAAGTTGCGACTACCGACTCAGAATTTCGGTAGTAAGTTTTAACGGTTTCCAAAAGTTGCTCGTTCGTGAACTTCACCATGATAAAAGTGTAAGCTTTGACTGACGTTTTGACATTGACAGATAATAAAAAAGTTTGTAAGTTATCATTTTTTTTATATTTTATTGGTAATGGGAAATAAAGTTCTTATATAATTTTAATAATTTATTA
Organism: Phosphuga atrata; assembly: GCA_944588485.1. Classification (NCBI taxonomy): domain Eukaryota; kingdom Metazoa; phylum Arthropoda; class Insecta; order Coleoptera; family Silphidae; genus Phosphuga; species Phosphuga atrata. The sequence goes on from OX155899.1 coordinate 59,155,106, forward strand.
GTCTTACTAGTCTCGATGTGAAAACTAACATCTTAATCTATGCATCTTAATTATATTAAGCCTATGATTAAGATGTTAGTTTTCACTTCGAAACTAGTAAGACTAATAAATTATTAAAATTATATAAGAACTTTATTTCCCATTACCAATAAAATATAAAAAAAATGATAAACCACAGGGATAATAATAACCAATATTTGTAGGTTATGTTCCATATTAATAAACGAAATGTTTATGTCGCTATTGAAAAACCCTTTACATAGTAATAAGGTGACCAACTGTACTCATTTACAGAGTTTTGTACTCTTTTTTCGCAAACCGTACTCTTTTCAAATCCTGTACTCTGAAAGTACTCATTTGTATAATTTTATACTCATTTGTATAATTTTATACTCATTTGTATTTCTAAAACATTTTTTTAGATTATTGAATAATTAGATTTATTTTTGAATAATTTAGATTATTGAATTATTATATTTAGATAATTGAATGGAAAGAAGTTTCTTCAGCAGTCGAATTTGTAATGAAGGAAGTAAAAGATATTGTTATTAATGACAATTTTCTTTTTGAAAAAAATCGAAGAGTAAATTTATATTTAAATGAAGAGAAAATTGAAGAAATGTAACGATGAGAAAATTATTTTCAAAATAGAACTTGACAAAATATGGGTAGAAATCTATCGGCATTTTAGAGTAGAACATATCCCACATGAAAATTTAAAAGTTTTAATCGAAATTTCCTTATGTTGTCCAGGCGCTAATGCTGCTGTTGAAAGGGTATTTTCACTAGGGAATGATTATTGGAGCAGTGAGAAGTCGCAACTTTCTGTAAAAGCATTATCTGCCGTCTTAACAGTCAAATTTATATATGCAAAATGAAAGTTGTTCGGATGTGGCTACATTATTAGACGAACATCCTCATTTAGCAAAAAAAATCCACTCCGAAGAAAAATATTTTCTTCTTGTTTTTTCTTCTTGTTTTTTCATCTATGAAATACTTGCAAAGTGTACTCTTTTTGAACAAAAAATAGTTGGTCACCTTAATAGTAATGACTTCCGAAACATAAACAAACTTAGAATACAGTAAACGAAACCCCTTACATATTGGTATAGTTTGATATCATGGGCGTAGCCAGGGGTGGGATTTTGAGGATTCAAACCCCCCCGAAATATGCAACATTATATTGAAATCAGGAGGGACGAGTAGTGACGACTATCTTCAAGAGAGTGTACATGTGGAGTTTAGGAATTTGGAGTGGCATTTCTTCAAAACATTTAAAATTAACATTAACATTAAAAAAAATTAAGATTTAGAAGCAAAATGTTCAATTTAGAAGCTAAATGTTCAAATCTGAACCAAAATTTGAAAGCAAAATTTTCAATTTAGAAGCAAAATGTTAAGTATATAAGCAAAATTTTAAAATCTGAAGCAAAATTTTAAATTTAGAAGCAACATATTAAATTTAGAGGCAAAATTTTCAAATCTGAACCAAAATTTAGAAGCAAAATTTTCAAATTGAACCAAAATTTTCAATTTAGAAGCAAAGTGTTAAGTTTAGAAGCAAAATTTTAAAGTCTGAAGCAAAATTTTAAATTTAGAAGCAACATGTCAAATTTAGAAGCTAAATTTTCAAATTTGAACTAAAATTTAAAACAAAATTTTCAAATTGAAACAAAATTTTCAATTTAGAAACAAAGTGTTAAGTTTAGAAGCAACATTTTAAAATCTGAAGCAAAATTTTAAATTTAGGTTAGGTTAGGTTAGGTTACATTAGGATTAGGATTAGGTTTAGCAACATCTTAAATTTAGAATAAAAATTTTCAAATCTGAACCAAAATTTAGAAGCAAAATTTTCAAATCTGAACCAAAATTTAGAAGCAAAATTTTCAAATTGAACCAAAATTTTCAATTTAGAAGCAAAGTGTTAAGTTTAGAAGCAAAATTTTAAAGTCTGAAGCAAAATTTAAAATTTAGAAGCAACATGTTAAATTTAGAAGCAAAATTTTCAAATCTGAACCAAAATTTAGAAGCAAAATTTTCAAATTGAACCAAAATTTTTAATTTAGAAGCAAAGTGTTAAGTTTAGAAGCAAAATTTTAAAGTCTGAAGCAAAATTTAAAATTTAGAAGCAACATGTTAAATTTAGAAGCAAAATTTTCAAATCTGAACCAAAATTTAGAAGCAAAATTTTCAAATTGAACCAAAATTTTCAATTTAGAAGCAAAGTGTTAAGTTTAGAAGCAAAATTTTAAAGTTTGAAGCAAAATTTAAAATTTAGAAGCAACATGTTAAATTTAGAAGCAAAATTTTCAAATCTGAACCAAAATATAGAAGCAAAACTTTCAAATTGAACCAAAATTTAAAAGCAAAATTTTCAATTTAGAAGTAAAGTGTTAAGTTTAGAAGCAAAATTTTAAAATCTGAAGTAAAATTTAAAATTTAGAAGCAAAATTTTCAAATTGAACCAAAATTTTCAATTTAGAAGCAAAGTGTTAAGTTTAGAAGCAAAATTTTAAAGTCTGAAGCAAAATTTAAAATTTAGAAGCAACATGTTAAATTTAGAAGCAAAATTTTCAAATCTGAACCAAAATATAGAAGCAAAACTTTCAAATTGAACCAAAATTTAAAAGCAAAATTTTCAATTTAGAAGTAAAGTGTTAAGTTTAGAAGCAAAATTTTAAAATCTGAAGTAAAATTTAAAATTTAGAAGCAAAATATTCTATTTAGGAGCTAAATTTTCAAATCTAAAGCACAATTTAGAAGCAAAATTTTCAAATCAGAAGTGAAATTTTCAAATATGAATTTTGTCCTTTTAAATCATAATTTTGTGTTTTTAAACTGCAATTTTGTTGATTTTGAAAAAGGGAAAACCTTCTTTGTTGGTTAAGGGGGTTAGAAAATATTACCCCCCCGAAACTAAACCCTGACTACGCCCGTGTTTAATATAATAAGATCTCTGAATGTATAATCGAAATTCATCGTCAGTAAGGGAAGATATCTCGCGAATTCTTGATAGCCTGTGCTTTTTATACCATGGAAGAATTCATGAAGTATTCCTTAGCTATTATATAGGTAGTTTACTATATTTCCAGATTTATTTTTCCTATTGTAAGTAACTTTTGTTTATTTCTTTTGTTTTGACGATGGTCTGTTGCATGAAAAATGTACCCAGTACTAAATAAATATTATTATTATTAAAAATAGAGAATTAAGTTATGTATAATTTAATGAAAACCAGAATATTCTATATCTAGATCAAGGCTGTCCAACTGCAAGTTTAAAAAAGAATGCGTTTTTTAGAGGGCCGCATTATAAAATAATGCACACTTTATTTTATTTGTATTTTATAGTCAATGTAAGAATTGTGCATATTTCGTATTTGAAATTTTTACATTTAGAGACCCGTTCTGCGCGCCGCAACTCACTTTTTGCGCGGGACTTGTGTTGGACACCGCTGATCTAGATAATGACTACATATGTGACTATAACTGGTTTAAGCCTATTTTTTTATTTTTAATATCTACTTTAATATTATCAAAACCACTACCTAAATGAAGTTGACATTATTTGTGTATTTGACCATCTTTAAGGTTAATAATTGTGTCTTGCTTTGGAAACACTTATTTACTTCAAAGCAAGATACAATTAAATTAAGTAGCAACTTGGATTTTGTCATTAGAGTCGGTCAATGTGGATTTAACAACCGGAAATCGCTGCTGTTATTAATTTCCGAGATATGGCTTCCGGAAATTGACTAGTTTTGTTGCCAAAAAAATAATCAGCATTTTATGCAAAACCCATATCCTTGACAATTCATCTTCGCATTCGGAATATTTAATCTTGTCTCTTACTATCGTAGTAACATTTTAAAATAACTCTGTTCTACTTTGAACATTTTTTTCAACATTCCGTGCTTTGATAAGCATTTTCTCAGACCCTTTTAAATATAAAGAATGTTGACATTCCTGCTTTAAATCCAGTTTCCGTTATCTCTTGCCTTAATTGATTATCATTTTAACATCCGCTTTAGAGCACTATCTTCACTTCACTGGATGCAGGTATTTCTGCACGGGAACAGTTATTACGTAGGCGTTTGCCGTTCCATCGTAAATCGCCGTTTCTTATAATTGCTAGTTATTTAGCAGCTATAAATGACGGATAATTTTACCACAAAAATATCCATTGGCTTCTTAAATTGAAGTCTTAAAGATACGTGGAAATATTATGGTTTGAGTTTCATGGTTTGTAATTATTAATTTATTGTTATTGTCTTCGTGGGAATAGACTTGATTGGTTGGAGATGTCGCGGTTTACATATGTCGGTTTGTGTTATCAAGATCTGAGCTAATCTTAATAAACCGGGCCAAATTTTCATAATATCTGTCTATTTTCATAACCGTTATAAATACATTTAAATATTATTTATTTTTACGGGTTTATATTTAAACTTTTATATGTTTATTTTGTTTCCAATTATATTTTCTGTTAAGAAAATAAGTTATTTGACTTTTATTGCTTCGGTTTCAAAACAACTATTTCTTTGACCGATTAAATATTTTTCAGTTATCTATAACTATTTCCTTATTCTTTCACTTTAATTGGTAATTTTTAATTACAACCTTATATAGCTCGTCTTAGTTCTAAACAATAAAAAAATTAGGACGGTAGACCGGACAAGATCAAACTGGACAAGACGTGATGAGTGGGATAACTCTATTCCCATGAAGACAATAAATTAATAATTACAAACCAAGAAACTCAAACCATAATATTTCCAATATTTCGTATCTAATATATCATTCTGCCTATATCAGGGGTAGGCAAATCTTTTGGCATTCGGGTCACATTCCTGTTGAAAATTTGATCGAGGGCACATTAAAAAAATAATCGCGCCGCACAAAATGTCGACGCTGGCCGCATTAAATATCGACGCGGGTTGCATAAAATGTCGACGCGGACCGCATAAAATGTCTACGCGGGCCGCATAAAATGAGAACGCTGGCCGCATAAAATGCACCACGAGTCAGAAAGCTAAATGCCGCACAGCTTAAAGACCACGTCACTGCAGAAAAATATCGGGCGATGGTGGATAGATATGTAGAACAGGCCAGAGACACTCCAACCATAGACCACGAGCAAGATTTTTTTTAATTTTAATTTTTTGTCTCGTTCTTTTAAATTCGTCGTCTCTCCGCCTTCCTCTTCAGTTCACAGTATGAGCCACAACTCATATCTTCAAGTATTTGACTCATGTAATCCACTCTGGGTCTTACACTGTCATTCTTGTCGTCTACTGTTCCCTCAATTATAAGCTTCAGTAGTCCATTGTGTCGCAGTATGTGGCCCAGGAGGTGATTCGGTCTTGCTCTAAAAATATTTAAGGAAGCATCTTCTCTCTCCCACTCTTCTAAAGACTTCCTCATTTGTGATCATTTCTTTGCAGCTGATTTTCATAATCCTTTTATAGCACCAGGTTTCAAATGTTAGTAGTCTTTTCCTCTCTCTCTCTCCTATTGTCCAAGATTCGCTGCCATATAGCGCGACGCTTCATACATAGGTCTTCAACATAAGTTTCCTCACATCAATACTTGCATGTTCTTTGCAGTAAATAGGTTCTTCTTTTTATAGAAACCATTCTTGGATTGGGCAATCCTACTAAATATCTCTCTGCTGTTTCTTCCATCGTTCGTTATTTTACTTCCCAGATAATTAAACTCATTTACTTCCTGTATCATTTCATTTCTTAACTCTATTGCTGTCTAGTTTTCGCCATTTCTATTGCTCACCAAATTTTTTATTTTATTTGTATTTGTTCTCATATTAAATTCTTCCTCCATTATTTTGTCCATCTTACTCAGGATCTTTTGTAAGTCTTCTTCATTTTCTGCAATTAGCGCTATGTCATCAGAAAACCTTATCATATCAACTTTATCTCCATGAATATTCATTCCCGTGGCAATTTTTTCTCTTACTTGGTGGATCGCCAGGTATGGGACAGGGAACAATCCTGCCGCACACCCTTTCTGATCTGTGATGTTTCTTCCTTGCTACCACAATAAACTATTACAGTTGCTTGCTTTTAGATATTATAGATGAGTTTTCTTTCTCTAAAGTTGATACCTGTTTGATGAAGAATGCTGAATAGAACATTCTAGTTCATATTGTCCAACGCCTTTTCAAGGTCGACGAACGCTAAGAAAGTAGGTTTGCCTTTCTTCATCTGCTTCTCTATCACTTGCCTCAATTCCAAGATAATTATGTATTTGGAGCAAGATATAGACACCAAATGGCTTAAAATAGAGGATAGCGTGACAAAAGCGGCGGAAGACCCGCCAGAAATAAACCGTGGTACGACGAAGAATGCGGTAGCATGTAAAGAAAGAAGGCAAAAAGACAGTGCTATCTTCAACTGAGAACAAGGGCAAAAGGATTAGAGTTCCAGCGAGCAAGAAAAGCAATAGAAAGGATGTGCAGAGAGAAAAAGCGAAGATACATGAGGCAAAGAATAGACGATATAGCGAAGAGTATTCAACAGAACGAGGTCAGAAGCTTCTTCCGAGAAATCAACCGGGCACGCAGACCGTCCCAACCCAGATGAACGGCAATACACTCAGAAGACGGGTTATATTTGGATACAACAAAGATTCTACAAATATAGGCGGAATATTTTGAAGGTATGCTAAACCTGCCAAGGAGAACGGAAGAACACCAACGGAAGCCAATATACACAGCAGACCCCAGCGAACCAGAAATTATAAGAGAAGAAGTAGAAAATCGATTAATAAACTGAAAAATAACAAGGCACCAGGCACAGATAATACCCCAAACGAACTCTATAAAGTAGACACAGAGAAATTTAGAGAAATGTACTAACTAATCCTACAAATCTGGAGAAAGGAAAGAATGTCGAAGGAATGGGATACATCGTAATACCTATTCACAAAAAGGGAGATAGGACAAAATCTTGTCGAACTTCCGACTGAACTGACTTATTCCATATGCTGAAGAGGCAGTATGAGACTACCAGTGTGGATTCAGACCCAATAGATCGACGACAGACCATATATTCGGAGTGCTGGTAGTATGATGTGCCGGTGTACCAATTATACATTGGTTTCAAACAGGCATACGATTCTGAGGGTCACCACCCAAGGGTCACCACCCTTCAAATTGAAGGTAACCCAATGCAAAGAGTCAGGTAAGAATTGAACTCTCACAACGAGTCAACATAACAACAGAACTTCGACGGGTGACTATCACAAATTCTTTTCAACCTGGCCCTGGATTATACAATAAGAAATAGCGCAGTACAAACGAAAGACAACTTCATCCGAAAATCGGAATGATATCGATATACTGGGAACAAATATGCAAGCGGGGAATGCAACACTTGTCATGTTAGAAAACTGTACTTGCATACTCCAAAATGAGAAACCGCAAGGTGGTCGTCACCTTCGTTGATTTTAGGAAAGCCTACGATTCCATTGATAGAGAAACGCTTAACAAAGTACTCCAGGAACTAGCGCTAGACAACAAAACCCGCAGACTCATCCTAGAAACTTTGACCAAAACCCATTCCAAGGTTAAATTTAGAGGCGAGATTTCAGAAAGCTTCGAAATAAAAATTGGAGTGAGAAAAGGATATGATGGACTTTCCCCACTTCTCTTTAGCTGTGTCCTTAAAAAGGTTATGAGAGAATGCCGCAAGGAACTGATCAATTTGGGTGCTCAGAGTGGTATCTACCTGGGACGTAAGAACGATGGACTGGTTGTAGATTGACTGGCCTTTGCAGATGACATGGCACTGTTTCCTGATTCTCTTGAGATGGCAACAATGCAGGTAAATTGCCTCAGAAAACAGGCTGCCAAAGTGGGTCTTCAAGTGTCGCTGGAGAAAACAGAATTCTTCCCCAACATTAGAGAAGCAAACAGAGAGTTGTTACTAGAGCAGGGAAACATCAAGAGGACTGAGAAATTTAAGTTTCTCGGCGAATAGATTGAACCCAACTTACCAGAAAGAGCATAATTATCCAAGAGAGTCAACAAGTTAGAACTAGCCTATCGACTGACTAAGAACACTTACAAGAAATACAGAACAAGAAATACCTGTTTCGCAACCTGAAACTTAAGCACTACGCATCAGTCTTACGATCAGAAGCCCTATATGCCATGGAGTGTCTTTCCTTGAACCGAAGAGGTCTGGTAGAGAAATTAGAAATCAGAGAGAGGAGAATCCTGAGGAAGATCCTAGGCCCGGTAAAGGAAGATGGGGAATTCCGAAGGCGGCATCACTCTGAGCTCTACGAATATATTGAGATGCTCTTTGACTGCGCAAGGAAAAGAAGGGTAGCTTTCTATGGCCACGTTGCAAGACTGCCTTCAAACCGACTAACCAACCGTCTGTTCACCTTCTGGCAAAACAAGAAGGTTCGTACCACTTGGTTGACAGAAACTGGGAATAACAGATATCCAAAGGGTATCGTCGCGAAGCTTCTGTGAGACGCACCCTGAAGGAAGTCTGTGGATTTCAGGAAAAGCCCCGAAGGAAAGGTACCCCCTGGACAGAAGAGAGAAAGGAATAACACCGGCAGAATATGCCACAATACGGAGCAAAGATCAAAGCCTGTTGAATAAGCAGTTGTGCAGTTATATAAGCAGTTTATTTTGCAATAAAACAGTTGAATAAGCGTGGTCCAAAGTAGGCCCATTCGAAACAAGAAGAAGAAACTGAAAAATAACAGGTCAGCAGGCACAGATAATATCCCAAACGGACTCGGACTATATTAATAACAGAAATATACCAACTAATCCTACAAATCTGAAGAAAGGAAAGAATGCCAAAGGAATGGGATACATCATAATACCTATTCACAGAAAGGAAGATAAAATCAAAAAAAAATCAGCAAAATGCGAAAATTATAGGGGAACATCGCTTCTAAATCATCATTCAACCCATCTGAGTCTACTGTTGGACATAGATGATAGGTCTACATAACCGTTCTTAGTCTACTGTTGGACATAGGTCATAGGTCTACATAATCCATCTGATTCTACTGTTGGACATAGGTCTCCCTTTCGTTCTTCCACTTCCTTCTATCCTGTGCCAAATTGATACAATTTCTGGCTACGCATCTGATATCGTCAGACCATCTTATAGGAGGTCGGCCTCTGCTTCTTTTGGACTCCCAGGGTCAATCCTTGTCAATAGTTTCTTTATCCACCTGTCATCAGTGGTTCCTGTGGCCCAGTCCCATTTTAAGTTGGTTATGCGTTCTACTATGTCTGTATCTCCTGTTGTTTGTCTTAACCATTCATTTGTCTTCCTGCGTATACGTATCTATAGTCGTCAGTAGATTCTACTTTCCGATAATGCCTTTATAATAGCCCATAACTCTATGGAGTCGAACGCCTTCTCGTAGTCTATAAACGTGAGTGTCAGTGGCAGATTATAGCACTTCTAAATACATATCGCTTCTAAATACGGCATACAAAATCCTGTCGAACGTCCTACTGAACTGGCTCACCCCATATACTGAAGAGGCAGTAGACGACTACCAGTGCGGATTCAGACCCAATAGATCGCCGACAGACCATTCGGAATCAGACAAATACTTGAAAAGTGCTGGGAGTATGATGTGCCGGTGTACCAATTGTATATTGAACAGTCACAGGATTCCGTGGAACGATACGCCCTCTGGTATGCCCTACAACACCTTGGTATACCACCAAAAACCAAAACTCCGGAGAATGATTGAACTCACCACCCAAAATGTAAAAACTCAGATAAGAAAAGAAGGGGCGCTCTCACAACGAATCAACATAACAAAAGGACTTCGACAGGGCGACGGACTATCACCAATTCTTTTCAGCCTGTCGCTGGAATATACAATAAAAAATAGCGGAGTGTAAACGAAAGGGAACTTGATTCGAAATTCGGAACAGATCCTAGTATATGCGGATGATATCGGTATACTGGGAAGAAGTATGCAAACGGTTGAAGCAACATGTTAGAAGAAAAAGCAATTAAAGTGGGGCTGAGGGCAAACGAAGGAAAAACGAAAGTAATGGTGACAACAAGGGGGAGCGAGAAACGAAATGTAGCGATAGAGGGCAGGAATATCGAAACAGTAGATTCTTTCAAATACCTGGGCACTAACATCGATATGAAAAACAATATGTAAATTGAAATAAGAAGTAGAATCAACAAAACAAATTCTTACTGAAATCCAGCACAGTACCATTGACAGCGAAACTTAAACTTTTAAAGTTCCTAGTGAGGCCAGTGATAACCTACGGGTGTGAGTGCTGGACGCTACCCCAATACCAAGAGCAGAAACTACTTCGAACAGAAAGAAGGGTTCTGAGAACGATATGTCCCATAAGAACAGCTGATGGGTATAGAATAAGAATTAATTTCGAGCTGGGAGAGCTGATAATGGGGCAAAGGATAGTTGCTCACATATAAGCCATGGGAAAAAAGGGCTCGGACATGTACAGCGCAGGGAGTGTAACAGAAACATCAAGGAGGTCCTTCTTGCGAGACCAGAGGGCAGAAGACCGGCAGGACTCCCACGACTGAGATATAGAGACGACGTGTAGGCAGATTTTAGAACGCAGGAAATCGACAACTAGAGAAGGGCCGCAGAGGACAGAAATGGATTGAATAGGATTGTGGCCGCGGCAAAATCCCTCAGGGGGACTTAAGGCCAGGAGGAGGCCGCATAAATGTCGACGCGGGTCACATGAAATGTTGAGGCGGGCCGCTTAAAATGACGATTCTGACCGCATAAAATGCCGAAGCGGGCCGCATAAAACGACATCGCTGGCCGCATAAAACGACATCGCTGGCCGCATAAAATGTCGACGCGGGTCGCATAAAATAGCGACGTGGGCCGTATAAAATTACGACGTTGGCCGCATATAATGTCGACGCGAATCGCATAAAATATCGACGTGGGTCGCATAAAATGTCGACGCGGGCCTCAAAAAATGAGGACGATGGCGCATAAAATGTCAACGTAGGTCACATGAAATGTGAGGCGGGCCGCATAAAATGACGATTCTGACCGCATAAAATGACGAAACCGGCCGCATAAAACGACGTCGCTGGCCGCATAAAATGTCGACACGGGTCGCATAAAATATCGACGTGGGCCGCATAAATTGTCGACGCGGGCCATATAAAATTACGACGTTGGCCGCATATAATATCGACGCGAATCGCATAAAATATCGACGTGGGTCGCATAAAATGTCGACACGGGCCACAAAAAATGACGACGATGGCGCGTAAAATGTCAACGCGGGTCATATGAAATGTTGAGGCGGGCTGCATAAAAAGAAGATTCTGACCGCATAAAATGACGAAACCGGCCGCATAAAACGACGTCGCTGGCCGCATAAAATGTTGACGCGGGTCACATGAAATGTTGAGTCGGGCCGCATAAGATGACGATTCTGACCGCATAAAATGACGAAACCGGCCGCATAAAACGACGTCGCTGGCCGCATAAAATGTTGACGCGGGTCGCATAAAATAGCGACGTGGGCCGCATAAAATGTCGACGCGGGCCGTATTAAATTACAACGCTGGCTGGCCGCATAAAATGTCGACGCGGATTGTATAAAATGTCCACGCGAGCTGCGTAAAATGGCGACGCGGGCCGCAATAAATGACGACGATGGCGCATAAAATGTCGACGCAGTTAGCTTAAAATGTCGACGCAGACCGCATAAAAGGGTCTGGTCTATGTAATATTACTGGAATAGATTTCATGTATGTATTTTAAGTGTTGAAAATATTCGCCTCAATATTGTGGATGGATTAATTTTAAAATATTCTAAACGCTTTAGAATATAGGAAATCCTAATCCTGAACAGTTTAAATAGTAGTTTATAATACAAATGCGTGAAGAAGGGCTTTTGAGTGCAGAAAAGCTCTTCTTCACAAACTTGTATCAAGACCAGTGCAAAGAAGGGCTTTTATATGCACAAAAGCCCTGCTTCACACACGTGTATGTTAAGCATGTGTAAGAAGCATGTTAAAATACTGTTCAATCTACAAGAAAATAATTGTTTCTTACCGATAATAAAATTGTAATTGTGACAGACAAAATACTTCAAATCAATGACACATTAAGGTTAGAATGTTCAGCGCCTCCGTGGTAAAAACGCACAGTGTTGGGACACAATTTACATATCGGTCGTTGACGATGTAATCTAGGTTAACCTAGATTTAATCTAAATTATGTAATAGTTAGGTCAAGTTATATTAGAGCCAGATAAATTCTGACTGAGGCCGAGATTTCTTGATTCAAAGATTAATTCAATTTTAATATACGTCAGAAAATATATTTCCACTACGTCTATGTTTTTAGTTTAGTGACGCGAGTTGTTGTCATAGTAACAACAAATAGAAATCGTTTAATAATGAAACTCCATTTTATTTACATTGAACTTTCACGTACGATTTGGATACTTTTACACACGATTATAATAATGTTATCCTACACATGCAATAATTTACTTATTAATGTGTTCATTTATGCGAGTTTCATTCATGGAACTGTGCGAGTTTATAAAACTAATTTTCCACAATTATTGTTATTTAGTCATTGTTTTAAATCCTCTTACGCCATGACAATTTGCAAATTCAATATATATTCGTCGGTTTAGTTTCAAGGTTATACACAATATTAACTCATTGTGCAAAAAAATAAATAAACAAGAATTACACAATCCCATTGTAAACTATGTAAATCAGATGTTGCAAAACTTCCACAATAAAAAAAAGTCTCCAACAATTTGAAAAAAATTAAATCTGTTTTGAGTTTCATTCTAAATATAGCGTCTGATGTAACGTCGTTACGCCATATTATTTTGCAACCGAATGAGGTAGTGAGTACGCAGCGTAGGTAGCACTCGCATATGTAATGCGAGGTTCGTGTTAATTGAAGATTGAACTCTTTACACTCTAGATATATGTATTCGGGCTGTAGCTGTAATTCAATTTAGATTCTGTATCGAGAACATTATTTGCATTTTAATTGACAGAAACATTTTCACCCACAATTCCTGCAGAATTTTAAACAAACCTCCAGCCCTGCCCTAAAGAATCAAAACAAGTTTGTTATTTTAGAAATGTATTGAAAATTGAGAATATGTATGAGTTATCAATAAAATAGATTAGGAGTAAGTCTAGACAAGACTAAGTTACAGTAATATTTATATTGCTTGTATAAGTCCAGACGAGATCAAGGAGATCAAACAATACCATACAAGACCAGATAAAACTATAACAGACCAGGTGAGACTATACAAGACTAGACAAAATCAGAAAAGACCAGACAAGACAAGAGCAGACAAGACCAGACAAGACAAGATAAGGCCAGACAAACCTATAATTATAATTTGGACATTGGAGCTTTCAGAAGTGTGTTGAAGAAACACAAAACTCCAGCTCAGCTCCAGTAAAGTTAACAATTTGCTCACTAAGCATTTTGGGGATCAGTGGATGGAAATCGAATCCCTCAAATATTAAAAGGACGTTGTGAAGAAATAAATTCAACAAGAAAATAATGAATGTGTTGCCAATGTCAACTATGATGATGCTTTTATCAAATGGCAATTTTTTATTATTTCCCTTTTTTCTACTTTAAGTTTAGTATAATAATTCTGATTCGAAGAAGTCTATATTTTTAATTATAGTAAGTACTGCCTTACACAAACACTATTGTTTTGTTTCATTTCGCAAGATGTGACGTCATTCAAGATGCCATGGCAGTACTGAGCGTCAATAATCGTCCAGTAATCGGGCGGTCAGTAATCTGGAGACCGCTCGCGCTCTTCCCTCCAACCACTCTTTCTTATAAGCCGGCGATTGTGTGGTCCCATATGTGTCGGATTATCGAGATTATACTGTATTTGAAGAAGGACAACACTGGATAGGAAGCTAAACAAGAAATCAACAAGATTTTGATTTGGGAAAAGAAAAATTTAAAATTTGTATCATTCGCATTTTATATATAAAATTAATGAATATGAATTCAGAAATATTGATTAATCGTAGGTCTAGGGCAGTGATTCTCAACGACTGTGCCGCGACACTTTTATGTGCCGCCAAATTCTTGATGTGTGCCGTCAAATTTTAGAAGTGCAAACTAAAAATTATTTGGTATAACATTTGTGATACAGCATGCTTGTATAGTTTTACTACAAATCTGGGGCTTGGTAAAGAATACCGGTGTTTTTGAAAGTAAAGTAGTTTTGCGGAGTTTTTACTTGGTGTAACTGTTGTTAAACGTCTTTGGCACTCATTAAAAACGCTCATTTCTATGAAAAAAATAATAAACGTGGCAACGTCAGCCCAGTTTTGTGCGTCTCCAACATCTGTTACGTTGAGAATGTCAATTTCTAGGACAACAAAAACACGAATATTTATTGAACCAGGCGACGTGGAAGTTTAATTATTCTTTCCGATCTTGGTTAAAGAGTGTCAAAGACGATTAACAGTTACACCAGGTAAAAGTCCGCAACGCTAAGTTTAAAAAAACCCGTATTCTTTACCAAGCCCTAAATTTGGATTAAAAGAAAAACTTAAAATTTGCATCATTCGAATTTTATATAAAATTAATGAAAATGAATTAAATGATTCAGAAATATTGTTTAATCGTAGGTCTAGGGCAGTGATTCTTAACGGCTGTGCCGCGGCACTTTTATGTGCCGCCAAAATCTTGATGTGTGCCGTTAAATTTTAGAAGTGCAAACAATAAAAATTATTTGGTATACTTTGATACAGCATGCTTGTAGAGTTTTACTAGAAATCTGGGGCTTGGTAAAGAATACGGGTGTTTTTAAAGTAAAATAGTGTTTCGGACTTTTTACTTGGTGTAACTGTTGTTAAACGTCTTTCGCACTCCTTAAAAAATGTTTTTTCTATAAAAAAAATAATAAACGTGGCAATGTCCGCCCAGTTTTGTGCGACTCCAATATGTTTTACGTTGAAAATGTCAATTTCTAGGACAACAAAAACACGAATATTTATTGAACCAGGCAACGTAAAAGTTTAATTATTTTTTCCGATCTTAGTTAAAGTGTGTCAAAGACGATTAACAACAGTTACACCAGGAAAAAAGTCCGCAACGCTAAGTTTAAAAAAACCCGTATTCTTCACCAAGCCCTAAATTTGGATTAAACCCAGACAAAACTATTTACCAGTGGGGGCTCGTTGATGATGCTTGTGGGATAGCTGGACAAAATTATAATAAAAAATCACTACGGGTTAAAAAAACGGGTTAAAATAACTTTTGACAGATACAGAAACATATTGAATTTTTTAATTCAGTGTAATATCAGTAACAATTATTTATATTTAAATTCCATTCTACGTTCATTTAGATTAACAAAACCATCAATAACCTTTTTATTAAAATTTGGTATATTTGAGATTATGTGTTTTTCTATGCTTATCATAGCTAATACTGTTAGGTTAGGTTAGCTTAATCTAATCATAACTAATACTGTTAGCCTTTTTTGTTCCATTGTATTTCTTAAAAAGGTCTTTTTTAGGGTTCCGTACCGAAAACGGAACCCTTATAGGATCACTTTGTTGTCCGTCTGTCTGTCTGTCTGTCTGTCTGTCAGTCTGTTCGTCTGTCTGTCTGTCAAAACCATTTTTCTCAGAAACGCGTAGAGGTAACAAATTGAAATTTGTATCAAATACTCGGGTCTGCGGTCTCTTTCAGCTGTGAAAAAATCAAACTTGTAAGTCAACGTGATCAAAAGATATGACCGTTTATGTCCCATATTTTGCGATTTCACAAGGGAATCAAACCCTATAGGGTACTTCCCGTTGATCTAGAATCATGAAATTTGGCAAGAAGCGGTGTCTTACAGCACATGTAAAGGGAAAAATCTGAAAACCGTAAATTTGTAGTTTAATTGCAAGAAAAATGCGAATTTACTATTAGAAACTTATGAAAATACACTAATATATTGGTTGCATACAGTTAGGTCCTCCTCGGTTAGGTCCGAAGTTTAAAAAGTATGTGTCGGCACCAAGCTGTTTATTCTGAATTTTCTTTGTTTATATTCGTTATGCATTTCATCACGTACGCTCTATATACATAATATATACAGGGTATATATTAAGTCTAAATTTTGCTTGTTTATAACCGACATGCGATATACTCAAGTCCCGTAACATCCTGTATATTTTCCTGTATTTCGTCTAATTTTTCTTTATAATCTACATATACTTAAATCACATACGCCCTATATTTTTTGATAGTCAATTGCCCAAAAGCAGTCAATTGAACAACTGAATGTTAAGAGTATCGAAATTGATCTAGAAATAGTTAATATATTAGTTTATATTAGATCTAGAGATAGTTAGATCTTAATATAAGTTAGTGAATAAGTGTAATACTAAAATAAAGTTTTCTTTTTATATATAATACCTTTATACAGGGTATATAGGTATACAGGCAAAATTGAGTAGTAAAAACAAATAGTGAAGTTCCAGAACCCCTAAACACTCACAGTGAATGGGGGATGTATGGTAATACAATATAGGGTAGAATTCCATCGTACGACAGCGACATCTTGAGGTTATGCTTGCAGCGGTACTAAGATGGTCGTGATGTCAGGAGGGCCACTTGTCAAGTTAACTGAATGTGCTTGCTACGTCCTCCACAAAAAAAAAGATACCTTACTTACAAGTTTGTACGGAACCCTCGGTGCGCGAGTCACAACTCGCACTTGGCCGGGTTTTTTATTCTCTTAAGAGCGGAAAAACATTTTTCAGGTTCTGCTGTTGTCATAGGTGTGGTAATTATTATTTCAAGTAAATAAAAAACTTCTACAAAGGATTTATAAATTCCTGAGTTATACATTAGATCATAAATACTTTTTTGTGTGTCCTTTTAAATTTTGAAATTCTTCTTTTGCTGCTAAATTCGTTGCTTCTTTTGAATATCTTAGCCTTTTTGCAGATAGAAAATTTTCTTGGTGATTGATCGAAGGGAGGTTATTTTTAATTTCTTTAATAATTGTAGTAAATTCTTGTCCACTTAAGGTTCTTTGTCGTTGCCGAAACTCGAGTTCTTAGTAACAAACTCATAAAATGCCTAAAATACAGAGTGCGGACTGCAATGTATGCAGCCGACGATATACATATTACAAAAACGTATATCGCGAGTGGGGGTAACCAGGTCAATACACTAACTACGCGAGACTCGGTCTGCACTGACTGCAGCCCTGATGAGTATCCAACCGCACTAAATTACACAATACCATGGATCTATGAATACTATATAGTATTCATACGTCAATGCACAATACACGCATACAGAGCGCCTATTGAGGTATTTATTTTTTACCTACAATTAAAAAAATATAAAGTATATAGAGTATATGGAAAAATATGTTTTTGTAAAATTATTGTTTACTAATGTAATAGGAGCAGTTTATAATGATTAAAAAAATGTTTTCATTTTGGCGGGAGGGCTGTAGCACAGCAGCCCTTATGGACGAGCCGCCATTGCTATGTACTAGTAGAGTTTTCGGCTAAAACGTAGATCGATGCATGTAAGCCGTGGCAGAAATTAGAACTAACGTAAAAAGATAATATTTTACTAATTTCAAGGTTTTAACCTAGGTTAGATTGGGTAATATTAGAACAGATAGATCCATACCTTGCGACTTGCACCTAACCTAACCTTACATGCGCTATAATCAGAGTTTTCTATTTAATAAATTTTGCTTTATAAAGTCATGTTTAATTCCTTGCTTACGGATCAATAAACCAGTGATTTATTCACTAGTGCAATAAAAGTCTGCAAGGCAACGCATCAAAATAACTCACTTACGGGCTCCGTAAACATAATCCTAAATATTGACTGATGTTCTTTTTTGATCGCCAATCACAAAACTTATTATACCTACATTTTTTTGTATAAATCTCTTGATTTTTGCCGGAGTAATCTTTCCACGTCACCATCTAACAATAATTCTACGGATGTATTCAGTTACAATTAATAAAACACAAATTACTTAAATACAATAAATACACTAAACAAAATTCTGACGCACGAATCAACAACTGTAACGTTGCCATGGCAACACCACTATTATGGCCAACTTTTCTATGGATTGTTTCTTGTTTAAACAAAAGCAAAATTGAATAAAAGTTTATATTTCACGCGAATTTAAAGTGAAAGTTTCAATCCGCTCGTTAAACCTTAATTTTATACTTTTCATAATAAACTCATGTTATTGTTAGTGTGCCTCCAAATTTTAATGTTGTTGAAAGTGTATCGCCAAATTTTGATGTTGTTGAAAGTGTGCCGCAAGAGAAAAAAGGTTGAGAATCACTGGTCTAGGGATTAATTTTTACCACTACCGGATTTATTTTATTATATACTTATACTTATTACATTAACACACATTTGGTCTAATTTTCTTTTTTGTAAATGGATGGAATGGAATCGGTGGTAACAGGATTAAATCGCCGTGACACAAAATAAATGTTTTAGTTTAATTGACCTAGTCCTAGATACCATATGTCCATTCGTTCAAATGCAAACTTTATGCCCCTTGCAATAGTCGTCTATGCACAGATCGCGATGATAATTTATTAATATTGTTTCAAACAATAAGATAAACATGACGTCGAAATTTACTTTGATAAATTTGTCTGCTTAAATAGATTATATTATAATCTAACTCTTAATGTATCTAGTCACGCCTCTGCATATGTATAAACCAATTTCTTAGAATTGTTATTAAAAGTAAACGACATGTGTTTTACAACGTGTCTGTTTTCTAAAATACATCGTTACTTACGTACTAACGCTAGCTACAGATTTGAACAAAATGGATGGTTAGATTAGGTTATAACGGAGCAGATAAATCCAGACCGCATATCGGGCGGTAGCGCGACCTCTCGATGCGAAATAAGAAAAAATATTGGATAAGGGTTAGATTAGAGCAGATAAATCCAGACCACATATCGCGCGGTTGCTTTAATACGAAAGTACCTGCGCGGATTTTATCCCGTGCAGAAACATTTCCCGTTGGAATCGGTATGTTGCGTGCATCGTTTTCCAATTTTTATTATCGGTGCGTGTCCAATGCACCATTCCGACATGCAACTACATAAATCTTTCCGCCGACTTCTTTTGCCTTACGGCTAATATATTCTCCTAATGGATAGCCTGAAATTTATTTATCTATGAACCGTTGCTATTATAACAGCTTCAACAATATTAGTTATTTAATGTCTTGAAATTCTGTTGCAGACGAGCAGGAACGAGTCCAAAAGAAAACTTTCGTAAACTGGATCAATTCGTATCTATCCAAGGTAAGTAAGCACTTATTTATTTACGAAACCAAAATTTTTCAATTGGATTTAACTGAATCTTTGATATCATCAAATCAAACTTTTCTAATTAGTAATTACTTAAATTGCAAATCGTCGAATGTAGGATGGTGCTTGGCACGGAGTCTTTCTAATCACACGGCTTGAAAACAATTCTAATTACATCAATATTTTTGTAGCGAGTTCCACCGCTTAGGGTAGACGATTTGATTGAAGATCTGAAAGATGGAACCAGACTACTCGCGTTGCTCGAAGTGCTTTCCGGAGAAAAACTGGTAAGAAGTTTTTATAACATTTTCCGTTGTTAGGGAGTTAACGTTAACACGTTTCTAGCCTGTGGAGAGAGGCAGGGTTCTTCGTAGACCACATTTCCTTAGCAACGCCAATACGGCTCTACAGTTCCTTGCTGGGAAACGCATCAAATTAGTCAACATAAACGCCAGCGATTTAGTCGATGGACGACCACCAGTCGTTTTAGGTCTCATCTGGACCATTATTCTATATTTCCAGGTAATAAATCTTTTGTGCCAATAATAAGAAGCTAATTAAACGTAAGGTTATTCACCCCAATTTACGCACTGGATGCTACAGCAGATTAATGTAGAAATAATATTTGCTTATATTAACTGCACCAAAATGCTCTATGTATTATTTTATTTTAAGCTACGACGAAGGAATGTTAGGTGGATAGTGGTAAGTTCTAACATACTAAAACATTTAGCTTCTTGCAAATGCCTTATGTAAACGTTAAACAGCTTAACAGAAACACCTAATGCAATACCAAAGTTTTGTGTAAGATGCGTTTAAAAGTTTCAAAGAGTTCACGTTATTTTTTTATGTTTAGATCGAAGAGAATAGCAGAGCCTTAGAATACTTGGCTAAATATGGAAGTACCAGTAGTTTGGAGAGCTCTGGTACTACATCCTCTGCAACTAAGGACAAATGGAAAATGGGAGCAAAGAAGACTCTTTTACAATGGGTTGCTAATGCTCTTCCAAGGTAAATCAATTTATTATAAACATTTGGAAATTGAATATATTTGTATTTATAGTGACTCAGGAATACAAGTTAAAGACTTTGGTGCGAGTTGGCGCGATGGTATTGCCTTCCT
Source organism: Phosphuga atrata (assembly GCA_944588485.1). Classification (NCBI taxonomy): domain Eukaryota; kingdom Metazoa; phylum Arthropoda; class Insecta; order Coleoptera; family Silphidae; genus Phosphuga; species Phosphuga atrata. The sequence goes on from OX155899.1 coordinate 59,175,595, forward strand.
CGCTATAATAGATGCCATAAAAGCCAATTTAATAAACTTGGCGGAATTGAAAAAAGAATCAAACAAGATTCGTTTAGAAACTGCCTTCGACGTCGCCGAGAACGATCTTGGCATTACGCGATTACTGGATCCCGAAGACGTCGATGTACCCAAACCAGACGAACGCTCGATCATGACTTACGTGGCTCAGTTTTTGCACAAATACCCTGAACCCAAAAGCACCGGACCCGACGCAATTGCCGCAATCCAAGCGGAGTACAACGAATTATTAGCTTGGCTGATGAAGAAGACTCAATATTTGGAGCATTTGCAACAAACCAACACCTTACCTCTCGACTATACCGAATATTTAGGCTTCAAAGAGCAAGTCGACGAAAAACAATTAGTTTACACGAAATTAAAGAATTTAATTGAATCGCAAAGCATAGTTTCCATTACAAAGGAATCCTGGTTCGATATTTTAAGACTTTGGAACAAACTCGAAATCCAAATGCGTTATTGGCTTTGGTTGCTCGACTCTCGACTCCCAGGAGATTTCAAATTTGTGGGCGAATGGCTGGCCAAGGCCGAGAAAATGATCTACAATGACGAGATACCAACGGCGATGAACGAAGAAACCGCGTCAATTATCAGCAGGAAACTGGAGGAACATAAAGCCTTCTTTGCCGATCTGCCAATGGTGCAAGCCAAATTCGCGCAAGCTTGCCAATCGCCTCTCGCCCACGAAGTGCCTTCAGCTCAGTTAAATAATATGGCTCAGAGACTCACCGATCTTGAACCTAAAGTAGCTCAAAGAAGAGTTAGACTGAAGTTCCTCGAACATAAGGTAAAAATTTATATTATTAATTCTTGTCAGTTCTAATTGTATTTTTTAGTGTTGCCTTATTGCATTTTTGCATCTTACCGAGACAAAATTGAAAGTTTGGACTGCAAAGTACGGCCGTTTGGATAAAGTTGTACAATTACTAGAGCAGTACAGAAATTTCGTATCCAAAAACCACATTTTCCAAGAATTTAATAAAGCTTACATCGACATGCAAGCCGTCATAGAAGAATACAAACGCGATGGAAACATCGGTAATTTGATTTTAAATACGTTTATACATAACGGTTCATTAAATATTCGCTTTGATTTACAGATAAGAAAGAGATGATTGAAATTGATAAGTTCATGCGAGATATCGCAGAAAGATGGAAAAATGTGTCCATGGAGCTGCGTTGCGTGCAGAGCATGTTAGAGGAGGTCGTTGCTTACTGGAGGCGCTGGGACGCTTTGTCGGTGGAATTCGACGAGTGGCTTGCTAAAGCGGAACCATCTTTGAATCTCCCCGAAGAACAAAAAATGGAATTCTTCCAAGATATAAGCGTATGGAGAGATAAATATCAGCTATTAGGAGACACCGTTAGTTTCCTCATAGCAACATGCGAAGACAACATTGCCTTGCAACTACGAGACCACTATAATAAAATGACGGAAAGATGGGAGAAACTTTATCCACACGTTAACAAGTACAGTCATGCAGGAGACATTTTGAGGAACCGCAAGGATTTCAGAGCCGGAGTTGAAATGCTTTCAAATTGGTTGAGGAAAGCCGAAAAAGTTTTGACTAACCAAGAATTGGGATCCACTAAACGCATACAAGACCACTTGAATGATCTGCAAAAACTCCAAAGCGAAGTTGAGGGAATTGAGTCGTTGTTTAAGAATATTAGTAAAACTTTCCAAATGTTAATCCAGGACTTAGGAAGAGACGAGGTGGATAAAATGATGGCTACACTGAAACACGAAAAAGAAGCTTTGGTTAAAGTCAGAGCTTTGATACCTGTCCAACTCCACTTATTTAACCAATTGCTCGTACAGCAACAATCTTTAGAAGCAGGACAAAAAGAAATTAATCAATGGCTCGATGAAGCTGAAGAACATTTAAGAAAATTAACTTTAGTCGGCGACAAGGAACACCTTCATAAACAACTTGACGTACACAAATCATTCTTCACGCGCACGTTATATTACAAGTCTATGCTTGATAGCAAAAACAAGGTTTTAAAAAACATTGTAAAATCCGTGGACCAAAGCGCAAATTTAGACGTCGCGCAAACAAATTCGAAAATGGAACAACTAAACGATCGCTTCGAATACGTGAGCAGAAACGCGCAAATTTGGGAGCAGAAGCTTCAAGAAGCCCTGCGCTGCTGGTTTAATTTCAGCGAATGCGAACGCGTAATATCCGACTGGCTGAATAAAGCCGAACAACTAATCGCTGAAAAACACATTGATTCAAAGCAAGCCGTAGAAATGCACAAAAACTTCTTCGAACGAGTTAATGAACGTTGGATCCATGACCTAGTTCAAAGCGCACAAGATTTATGCAATAGTCTTCCCAACGACCAACACAAACCAATATTTACTTCCGTGGAAAAATTACAATCGAAATGGAAGGAGGTATTATCCTTCGCCCCACTACACCTAATGCGATTAGAGTTCAGACTGGACGAATCGTCCTTCAGCTATTACGTTAAGGAAATCGAGAACGAAATAAACTCCGAACAACACGCGTTCAATAAACAAGAGAACGTAGATACTATAATACTGCGCAACAAAGAATTCTTTAACCCACAAGGGATCTTGCTGGAAACGCGCCGTTGCCTGGAAAATCTCAAGAAAATAACAACGACTTATTCCCAATATCGACCGGATGATAAGATCCTCCAGGAGTCCTTCGCCAGGGCAGAGCAACATTGGAAAAACATCCATTCCAAAGTGGCGGGTCTACGCGAACAATTGGACCAAGTGCCGGAAAAATGGAACAAATACTACGAGAAATTCAACGCCATGGTTGCATGGATGGACCAGGTTGATGCCACATTGAAAAACATCCTCAACGATGTCAACAGCATGGAGGAGTTCGAGCGGGAAAAAGCCGTCTTCCAGGTAAGGAATAATAACGTAAATTGGATGGTGTTTTAAATTTAAATCTTTTATTTTGCTAACCAAGTTAAAAAGGCTCATGGTAAATATATCTCAAGTTTAAACACTTTTAGTAATTTATATTTTCTTACCACGCTTATATTAACTTGCCGGGTCGATGCGTCAAAAATTGTAAGCGAATTTTAAACCACTTTCCATAGTCCAATCTTGCTAAAATTTTGTGTACACACTTGCTTCCGATTACTATAAAATATTTTAATACAGTCGAACTTCCCTAAGTGGAATTGCCATAGTTCTTAAAAAAAAATGGAGTTATAAAAATTGGAGTTATAGAAATACATAACTATAAAATTAGTAAAATACAGAAAATGTATAAATTATTAATATGATGTTATATAATTATAATTAATTAAAAATAATTTTAATTAATTAATTTTTGAGAAAGTCAGTAATTTGTTAATGTTTTCCATAATATATAGCACCTTGTGGGTGATCTTCGATTATATCGTCTCTTTTTGGATTACCGATTCTCGGGAGAATAATATCCTGTCGTAATCTTCCAAAAGCACACCCGCTGGCAAATTCTTTGTTTTGCTTTATTCGAGGTTTTGGTGATCAAAAAATAAGCAAAATAAAATGTTTGATAATCTGCCCGAGGATTACACTATCGACGGTTTATGGTTGGCAATATCCGGTATCATAAATTTTGGAAAATACGCGGCGGTTAAAAAATTGGAGTTACAGAGATTATTTTATATGTAAAATTTTACCATTGTACATTTTTTTACTACGAGTTATGGAAAAATTTGAGTTAAGGAAAATTCGAGTTATGGAAGTTAATTTATATGTAAAATACTCTCCAAACGTATGAATTTCTAAAAATATTCGAGTTATAGGAAAATTGGAGTTACAGAAGTTCGAGTTATGGAAGTTCGACTGTACTTTAGACACTTCGTTTTACTTGAATTAAGTATTTTTAATAGACCTTTTTGCGGTTAGTTAAGCGCATGCGCATCCGCCAAGTTTGAAAGGCGGGAATATGAAAGTTTCGGGCACATATTTAGTTATACGTTAAAAAGTTCGAACACTTTTTGACGAATACCATGCTGGAAAATAACACATAAGCACAAACAAATTTCAACTATGGAAAGGTCTATTCCATCAACCTCTTGCCATCTAATGTAGGCAATCAATTTGCTTTGTTTATAGATACGACAAAAGAAGTATCACGTATGTGTTTTTGACATATGAGTACTATCGTGGTTTTCTAACTCTGGGTACTTAAAATGTAAAGTAGTACAATAGATTATATGGTCATTGACTTAAGATCAGATCTATTCGTAAGTTGACTGCTATACGTGGCACTAAATCGATTAAAATCATGAGACAGACTTCAAATACTGGAAATAGATTGCCGAAATTAACTAGAAAAACTTAGATCAGTACAAAAAAACCAAAGCTTTTGTTGAGTATGAAAGCCTAATAGAATATGATAATATATAAGATTAATTGAAATAGTGCTCTCAGATAGCACTATTAAAGGTAAGGTTAGATTAGGTTAGTCAACCTTGGACTTGGTAAAGAATACGGGATTTTTTTAAACGTAGTGTTGCGGACTTTTTATCTGGTGTAACTGTTGTTAATCGTCTTTGGCAATCTTTAACTAAGATCTGGATGCAAAAATTAAGCTTCTACTTTGTCTACGTTGCACACTGGGACGGATTACGAATTTACGGCGACAAAAATAGAATTTTACAATGACTCACAATTAAGCAAAACCACTTAAAATGTATTGTTAGAAAACTCATCCATAATACTATAAACAAATAAATGCGAAAAACCAATTCCGTTGGTTGTGGAAACGTGTTAAACATCGCTCTTATGCCTACAAAAAAAGTTTTGTTAACGACTATCGTAAATTAAAAAAAAATTGTAATAAACTGCAATAAATTGATTTTTAAAAAGTTCCGCATAGTTCCGTTAAATTAAATACTTTGTAGAACAAAACAAACATTGATAATTCTATAAAAGCAAAAATTCCATCCACATCGTTCCACTTTACTGAGAATTACACCTTTTTTCCAAGTAGTCGTGATGACCACCATTTGCAAGAGAGAACGTTGAATAGAAATGAACTATTTTTGTATTAAGGGATGAACGTTTTTATAAGTTTTCTTCGTTATACTGCAATGAACGATTAGTACAATACGTGTTGAATAAGTTTTGTGTCAGCGACGGTTGTGACTTTGTAAAAAAATGTTGCACTTTTGTCATATAAAAAAAAATTCCACTTAAATTTGCCTTTTTAATTAATCGTGTACATCTAATATAGACTAATGTTATATTAGAATCATCAGAATGTCATCATAAGGTAATATGTTAGACAACAAATTGAAATGAACTGGATTTTATTTTTGTCGCCGTAAATTCGTAATCCGTCGTACAGTGTGTGTTGGTTTAATAAATATATTTGTGTTTTCGTTGAAAATAATTGTTGACATTTTCAAGATGACAGATAATAAATGCAAACTGCCTTGGAAACCTAACCTAACCTAATCTAATCGGGGTTAAACCAACGTTCCTTGTCACATTGTCCTATATTGGATCGAGAGTTCGCGCTACCGCGCGTATATGGTCTTGATTTATCTGCCCGCTTCGCGGCGGGCAACCTAATCTAACCGGGGTTAAACCAGCGGTCCTTGCCACATTGTCCTATATTGGATCGAGAGCTCGCGCTACCGCGCATATGTGGTCTTGATTTATCTCCCCGCTTCGCGCCGGGCAACCTAATCTGACCGGGGTTAAACCAACGATCCATGCCACATTGTCTTATATTGAATCGAGAGTTTGCGCTGCCGCTCGTATGTTGTCTTGATTTATCTGCCAGCTTCGCGGCAGGCTACCAACTCTAAACAAGGATAAACCAACGGTCCTTGCCACATTGTCCTATATTGGATCGAGAGTCAATCTCTCTCGATTCATCGAACTCTCGATCCAATATGGGACAATGTGGCAAGGATCGTTGGTTTAACCAACTCGGCTGGTATCAATTTTCATTTAAGTAATTTTTAATTCTCTAGTCGGGATCTCTTAAAATATTCTGAATGTTCATAATAGACAAATAATTTCTGGAAACCAATTTTGTATATACTTTACACAAACATGTGACGCAGAAAAATTTAATAATTTATATGTTGTCAAAATTAAATTTGGCAACGGTGCCCCTTTTAATAGACCTTTTTACGGTTAGTTAAGCGCATGCGCATCCACCAAGTTTGAAAGGCGAGAATATGAAAGTTTCGGGCTCATATATAGTTATACGTCAAAAAATTCGGGCAATTTGTGTAACATGGCGGAAATTGAAGCATGCGCACACAAAAAATTTCAACTTTGAAAAGGTCTATTGTATCTACACTCTCAGTTATGTGACCGTACAGTTATGGAGGCGTACACAGAAATAAGAAAAAAAATATTTGTTACAAGGCCTATGTCTGTCCTCTACAATGTGCATGCAATTTCTGTGGTGGTGGCGTTAATAAGTATGTACCAAAAAAGCAACCAACCTTGAAGTATCCCGACACAGTTTCAAGAGACCGGTTTTGCACTTGGAGCATTTATTCACGACCCCTCGGCCGCGATCAATCTCCACTCAACCAAATTCTGGACGGTTTCGTCTGGATCTTGCAGAATCTGGTGAATATCCAGGACACTTAAATAATTAAGTCGAGACATTCTGTCTGTTGTGGCAAAATTATAGTTTTTCATATAAACGGGCATATAAATAAAAATAAACGTGGCATCGTTGAGGCAACGTTCGCATCTACTATGTCATCTTGAAAATGTCAACAATTATTTTCAACAAAAACACGAATATGTATTGAATCAACGTAGACAACGTAGAAGCTTAATTTTTGCTTCCGGATTTTTCCTTTCCGATTAAAGAGTGCCAAAGACGATTAACAATAGTTACACCAGGTAAAAAGTCCGCAACACTAAGTTTCAAAAAAGTCCCGTATTCTTTACGTAAACAGTTAACCTTACTTTTATCATGACATCGGTGAGTATAAATAATATTGATTTAATCTTCATAGGTGCTCCACGCTTTTATTTATAGTCACTAATGTCGTGATCTTATTTAAATATATATTAAATTCAAATCTATTTCGACACTAATTTTGAACTAATTGCTTAAAATTTTGAAGAAAAATATTATTAAGCAGTTAACTGAATTATAGTTGAACTAACCTCACCTTACCTTTACCATGACCTCGGTGAGTATAAATAAATGCGTGGAGCGCTAAACCATATTAATTGAATCTTCATGGGTGTTCCACGCTTTTATTTATAGTCACTAATGTCGAGATTTTATTTAAATTTATATTAAATTCAAATCTATTTCGACACTAATTTTGAACTAATTGCTTAAAATTTTGGAGACAAATATTATTAATCATTTAACTGAATTCTATTTGAATAAACCTAACCTTGCCTTTATCATAACCTCGGTGAGTATAAATAAATGCGTGGAGCGCGAAACCATATTGATTTAATCTTTGTAGGTGCTCCTCTCTTTTATTTATAGTCACTAATGTCGTTATCTTATTTAAATTTATATTAAATTCAAATCTACCCCGACGCTAATTTTGAACTAATTGCCTAAAATGTTAGGAAAAAATATTATTAATCATTTAACTGAATTCTATTTGAAGTAACCTAACCCTACCTTTATCATAACCTCGGTGAGTATAAATAAATGCGTGGAGCGCAAAACCATATTGATTTAATCTTTGTGGATGCTCCACACTTTTATTTATAGTCACTAATATCGTGATTTTATTTAAGTTTATATTAAATTCAAATATATTCCGACGCTAATTTTGAATTAATTGGATAAAATTTTGGAGAAAAATATTATTAATCATTTAACTGAATTCTGTTTGAACTAACCTGACCTTACCTTTGTCACGACCTCGGTGAGTATAAATAAATGCGTGGAGCGCTAAACCATATTAATTTAATCTTCGTGAGTGCTCCACGCTTTTATTTATAGTCACTAATGTCGTGTTTTATTTAAATTTATATTAAATTCAATTCTATTCCGACGCTAATTTTGAACGAATTGCTTAAAATTTTGGAGAAAAATATTATTAATCATTTAACTGAATTCTACTTGAACTAACCTAATCTTACCTTTATCATAACCTCGGTGAGTATAAATAAATGCGTGGAGCGCTAAACCATAGTAATTTAACATTCGTGGATGCTCCACGCTTTTATTTATAGTCACTAACGTCATGATATTATTTAAATTTATATTAAATTCAAATCTATTCCGACGCTAATTTTTGAACCAATTGCTTAAAATTTTGGAAAACATTATTAAGGTCGATTCCCATATGCGCGACACTCAGCTACGCCACGTCACACGATATCGCCTGTCAAATAATGATTACATTGTTTTAAATGGGCACGTTCTCACTATGGCTACGCGACGTGCCCATTTAAAAGAATGTAATCATTATTTGACAGGCGATGTCGCGTGACGTTGTGTAGCTGAATGTTGCGTATATGAGAACTGGCCTTTAATCATTTAACTAGATTCGGCATTTTATGGAAAATCAGGAAATATTTTCTCCTTTTTAGTGCATTTTAATATAAGCGTGTTTTTTTTTTAAGTTTTATATGTTTTTTATTAATTTCTTTCTCTTAGAATATTTGCAAAGATGCTGATGCCAAACGCGAAGATATGAAATGGTTAGTCCAGACATTGGATGCCTTAACATCTCATTGCCCCGAGTCTCAAGCACTTACTGAGCAGTCCAAATTGGAGCATTTGATAGCTCGTTACAAGAATCTCATTCCAACTTTGGAAATAACTATGGTCAAAACTGACGTCCTCTCGAAATGTTACACGTATCGCAGGGAAGTGCGCGAGGTTTGCATTTTGTTGAGACGCGTGAAGGAGCAGTCCATCGAACAGCCCCCACCCGAGAATTTGGAAACCATCAGTCACTTGATTAAGCAACAAGAGACTGCGATAACTCAACTAGACCTTCAAAGAGCCAACATTATGACTATGCTCCAGAAAGGCAAGGAACTTGCCAAAGACGCTAACGCACCCACCTTTGTGAAAGAAGAAGTGAAGAGTTTAGAAATCGGTTGGAACGAAGCGTTTGACGAAACTGCTAATAGTTTAAGGAAATTAAAGAACACCCAAGCTCTCTGGACCAACTACTCTCAACAAAAAACTGAAATCCTCGAACTCTTAGCCAAAGCCGAGCTGGAACTAAAACGTATTGGACCTGGTCAATATAACTCAAGCAACTTAGCCTCAGAACTTCAAGCCAAACAAGAAATGGCTATCCAATTAAGAGAAATGACAGAGGAATTATTAAGAAGATTACGTGATCTTTGTGGAAAACTTGCACAGATTGCCCCAACCGAACAGAAAATCCATTTGGAACAGGAGGTTTCCACAATAGAAAAACGTTATTACACCACGCTGGAGCAAGTCCAAGAACGTGTTGTTTATTTAGAAGATTTCCATACGAAATGGAACTCTTTCCACAAAAACCTATCCGATTTGCAACATTGGACTGTACAGAGTGCTCCCCAATTATTGAGCGCAGCTCATGAAGAGAATGTCGCACCCGAAGACCGTGTAGCTAAAACTGAATTGCTGCAAAAAGAAATTATCCATAAGATTCAGCTTTTGGATACTTTAGGCAGCGAGGCTATGAGTTGGCTGCCTGCTGACAAAGACAATGAAGAAGCTTTGAAAATGAAAGCCGATATGGTCGCATTGCAAGAAAAGGTAGTCGCAATCAAAGGAAACGTAGAAAGTCAAGCTGCATTGGTAAGCAAAGATTTGAATACTTGGCAAGAATATCAAAATAATCTCAACGAAATTAAACCATGGGTGGAAACAGCAGAAGTCAAGATTAATATGGGAGTGCCTAAACCAGCTACCATCGAAGAAGCGATTAGAATACAAAAAGAAAACGCCAAATTTGCAACGGAATGCGGTTCTAATCTACAAAAGTTACAGGGAATCGCTGCGATTTGTGAGCAAATCAAAACCAAAACCAATGCTCCAGATGAAGTTGATTCCATGAAATCTAGATTTACGGTTATCCAAGGCGCCACGGGACAAGTAGCCAAAAAAATGGAAAAACTAATTTCGAACTGGAACGATTTCGACGATAATGCCAAGAAGATGGAGAGCTGGACCGTTGGAAGCCAAAAATATCTCGCAGAAAAACCACTAAATCTAAATACCCCAGATGTAGATAAATTAGAAAAAGAATTAACGAAGCTTAAAGCTTTCAATAACGAGATTTCCGAACAACAAGCCAAATTGATAACTTTAACGCAACACTCCGATTCTGTATCACATGGATTAACTCCGGAAGGCGCGGTATTAGTCAAAAATCGCGTTCAAGAACTAAAATCAAATATTAATAAGCTATCAGAGGGCGCACGTGCAAGAATAAACGAAGTGTCTGATGCGATTTTAGCTAGACACGAATTCGAAACTAGAATGGAAGAATTTACAAATTGGATTGACAAGCTTAATGGTAATATTTCGCAAATAGATGAAGTTAAAGCCGATAAAGTAGATTCTACCATAATCCAAATCCATGCGTTGCTTCAAGAATATTCCGAGAAACAACCGACGTTCAATACAATTTATGAAGAGATTAAGAAAATTAATATATTGAATCCAAGTCAAGAAAGCGATGTTTTAAACGAACATTATTCAAGTTTAGTTGAAAATTATCAAGGCATCGAAAAGAATCTCCTCGACAAGAAAGCAGCTTTGGAGAAATGGGCAGAATTGTTGAGATGGTACACCGAAACCGGACAACAGCTTTCCCACATAAAATACCAAATGGAAAGTCAAAAATCTCATCCAGAAGAGCTACAGAAAATCTCCTCCGAATTAGATACAATCATCAATAAATTGATCGTATGGAAACAAACGGCTAATGCAGTTGATAAATCCCCGATCACTATTTTAGACAACACAGGAAATCCTACAACCGCAGAGAAGTTGATTAGGGAAATTGAGGTGAAAACTATCAACTTTAAAACACAATTAGGACAAAAACTGGATAACTTGCAAGAATTGAAACTGCACTGGAATACATTCGATGATTTGCAAAAACAGGTCAACAACCACTTGGACGGTCTCCAACAAAAATTGAACGGAATCGATACTAATATTAATAAGCCAAGCGACTTACAACCCGCTGAGGACGAAATAAACAAAATTATTGAAGCACAAACTCAGACGGAAGCTCGTGAGCAATTACGCAAGGAAGGCCAGTTACTAATGAAACAAGACATACAGAACGTAACAATCATTCAAAATATTTTATCGACGATTGAAAGCAGCTGGGATAAATTACACGAATCAATGCGAGACCAAAAAATGAAATATTCCGACATTCTTTTCGCATGGAATGAATTCCAAGAAGCCAAAGGACGCATTGAAAATGAAATAAACAAAATCGAACAAACGTGTGATTCATTGGAAACGCCTAATGATTTAATTCAAGCAAACCTAAATGCTGAGAAAGCTAAAAAGACTCTTGAATCGCTGAAGAAAACTAAAACTGCTTTGGATAAAATGGACCTCAAGGGAGAGGCCATTGTCAAGAAATCTATAGGAATCTCAGGTATGGCACCTACAGTAAGAAGCGAGTTGCAAGAGACTCACACGCATTGGTCCAGAGTTTACGATAATGTTTTGAAATTAGTGCAAACCACTGAATCCCAGGCAATTATCTGGAAACATATTGAAGATACAAAACATAAATTATTGCAGTGGCTTAGCGAACAAAACTCAAACTTGGCAACCGCCATTGAAAAACCAAATGAATTAGATTCTGGGCAATCGAAATTGATTAAGTACAAAGAAGAGTTGCCTTCCTATCTTACACTTAAACAGAGTATTCCAAACAAATATCAACAGTTAATAAACTTATCCGACAATAAAGATATTTCTAACTTACAAGCGTTGATGAAGTTGTTAGACGACCAATTTGCCGAGGTGAAAGGCAACGCGGATAAATTGGAATCAGTTATTTCTACTTTCGGCGAAAAAGAAAACGCAATTCGGGGTACAATGAAAGGTATAACCAGCAAAATCTCAACATTGCGCGAAGACATAATTAAATGCGAAGATTTGTCCGGAGAAAACACAAAGGTTTTGGAGAGATTAATGAAATTGCAAAAGCTCAAGGCTGAATTGCTCGAGTGCGAACCCGAAATAAAGAAAATAGCGCTACAAATAAAAGACATGAAAGCAACATACCCGTCCATCAGCGAAGGAACTTTACCTAAAGAACAACAGAATCTCAAGAAACGCTATGATGTAGTTTTACAACATACCAATAAAATCGAAAATGCGCTGTTAATTTTCTTAAAGAAATACCACAACGAGAAATACGGAGCTCTACAAAGACTTATCCAAACACACAAGGAAAAGGTTCAGTGGTGCAAACCCGAGCCTTCAAACGATAAATATAATTTAGAAGTTAAATTGAACGCTTTATCCGGCGTGAGAGAAGCTTTGGACGATTGTGCGAAAAGAAAGAACGAGTTGGAAGACTCACTGCTCATTTTGGAAGGTGTTGAGTCAGCAGAAACCATCAAATTATTACACGCTGAAAAAGATAGTTTGTTGTTGGAGTTGAACGATTTAATTCGAAACTATGAGGAGACCAGAAATTTGCTCGTAAATAATATTGAGTTACACCAGAAATACGAAAAGTTCAGTGAAAATGTTTCCAATTGGTTGAAAAACATTGAAAACAGGGTCCGAGCTGAAACCACCCCACAATTAGACATGTCGAAAGTCGATGAAAAAATTAAAGAGACCAAGAGTTTGCAGAAACTGGCAGTGGATCACGAGTCGGAACTGGAAGAACTGACTAAACTTTCTGAACTTATGATGAAGGAGGTACCAGAATCAAGGATTGGACAATTTGTACAACACTTGAATATGAGATACCAAGCCGTGACCAAATTCTTAACTCACTATTTAGATAAGTTATCAGAACTCAATAATTACAAGAAAATGTATAAAGATAGTATTAAGGATGTCGAAACATGGTTAGTGCAAGCAGAGGAAAAAGTTAAATCTTTCAAGTCATTAACAGCAAGTGGTTCCAAACCGAATCAAGGAACGTTAGAGGAATTGAAGAAGTTTGCGTCTGAAAGAGAACGTGGCCAAACTTTACTAAACAAAGCCGTTGAAAATGGCGAAGCCTTATTCTCTGGTATTACTCCGGAAAACCGAGACACAATTCGTACAGAACTAAGAAACTTACGCGATAAATCCGAAGCTTTAATAGACCAAGTCAACACGATTTATAAGCAAGTAGAAAGTATTATGATGCACAGGCATTCCTTCGACGACAGTTTGACGCAAGTTAAATTATGGATAGACGAATGCAATGGAAAAATAGGCGACAGCATGGAGTTAAACGCAACTTTGAGCGAAAAGAAAGAAACTTTGCATAAATACCGTACGTTATTGCACGATGTTAACCTACATAAGAGTATCCTGCAGCAATTAAAGGATAAAATTAAGGATATTTCAGACTCGGAAGTCGATTCCAAATTAACAGAAAATCTAGAAAATTACAACAAGTTATCGCAAGAAGTAAACGACAGAGTCAAACTTGCTGAAAGTTACGTAACAAACCACGAGGCATACATTCAAGTCCTTGAGAAATGTAGAGATTGGTTAAGTGCTTTAACGTCAGAAGCCGCTTTATTGGTAGATGAAACATCCACAGAGCCAGCAGATGCTCGTTTGACCATCGTTGAGAATTTATTAGGACAAAAAGCCGAAGGCGACAAAATTATCACTTCATGTAAAAAACAATTAGAAACCGTCCTTAAGCAAACTTCTAATCCCGGCCATCCACCTCTAATGCAAGGCTTTGAAGAACAAGAAACTAACTGGAAGAAATTCTTGAATATGTGCTCGGAAGCACAAGTCAAATTAAACGAAATTTATAGCAAGTATTCTGAATTTGAAGCAATTGTAGACTCACTAGAAAGTTGGTTGAAACAGAAAGAAATCCAAGTCAAAGATCAAAGCTTGCGCAGCACTGAAGACACTAAACACGCTCATCTTACAAAGCTTAAAGTTTTAGAAGAAGAAATCTTGGAGAAGAATGCAGAATTTGAAAATGCAAGTGAGTTAGGTCAAAACTTTGACGTGGATTCAGAATTATCGAATAAAATCTCGCAGCTGATTACTCGTTATCACACAGTTAAGAATTCAGTTAAAGATGGAATTAACAGATATGACGGTTTTTACAAAGAACACAAATCATTCAATGAGGATTATGCCGAGTTCTTGAAATGGTTGTCTGAGAAAGAAACCGAACTTCAAGAGATGAGTCACATCGTTGGGGATCTGGCTGTTCTACAAGATAGACAGAAGAAAATTAAGGAAATCTTAGAATTGAAAAGCCAAAAGACAAACTTGTTTGATAATTTATTAGATCGCGGTGAGAAATTATATTCGCACACTTCCCCGGACGGCAGAGAAATTATTAGGCAACAGTTAAGAAACATGCGAACAATCTGGGACGGATTCGGCGACGACCTGCACAATGCCATCAGCAAACTCGAACAGTGTTTGATGCAGTTTGCCGACTTTTCCGCAACTCAAGAACAGCTCACTAAATGGCTCAAAGACGTCGAAAGGGCCATGCAACAACACACCGAACTTAAAACCACCCTTCAAGAAAAACGCGCCCAATTACAAAACCACAAAATCATGCACCAAGAAATTATGTCGCACCAACAACTCGTCGAATCCGTTTGCGATAAAGCGCAACAACTCGTCGACCAAACTCAAGATAAATCTTTGAATATCTATTTACAGTCCATAAAGCAACTTTTCCAGAGCATCGTGGATAAATCCCAGGATTTATTGAACAATTTAGACGATTGTGTCGAGAAGCACAACCAGTTCAACTCTAGCGTGGGGGCTTTTAAAGAATGGGTTGCTTTAGAGAGCGAGAAGCTTAGGGAGCTCGAGGAAGTCAATGGAGAAAAGAGCGATATTGTTAATCGTTTGAATACGATAACATCATTAAAGGATAACGAGGCAGAAGGTGATAAGATGATTGAAAATATTAATAAGCAGCTGGAAGTTATGGCGTTGAGCACTGCTCCCAAAGGCATAGAACTATGTCAGGAAGAAGTCGAGGCACTTGGGAAGTTGATGAAAACTTACTTGGAGGATATTGGTAAGAGAGATACGTTTATTGTTTAGCTTTATTGACGTAAAACTTCTTTAGGCGGTACTTGGGAGCAACTTGGAATTTTTTCAATAGGAAATGACGTTGACTGAAATACGTAGAATGACTGAAAAGTGGTTAGGTAAATTCATATCTGTGTAGATATGTGGTTGTGACACTTACGGAAATTAGGTTAGGTTGAGTTATGTTATACAGGTGACAGTGACCGTGACAGTGACGGTTAGGTTAAGTCATATCTTCATGGATATGACTTAAACTAACTGGAATATACCGGATATACCGGTATAATATACCGGAATATAGACTGACAGATATATTCTAGATAAACTTACCGAAATAAGGTCAGTGTTATTTACATGGATATGACATAAACTAGAAGATGACGAGACAGTGACGTAAGACATGGACATTCAGACAGTTAGTGTGGCGTGCAAAGAAGCCAGCACGCAGACAGAGAGCGAAAGTAGTATGTATAGTGCGCATGCATTGAATGTACAGGAGTACATGAACCTCGCTAGGAGGAAGTGACCCGAGGACACATTCACTGTGGTGAGGGTGGCGGAGGGAATTAAGGTTGGGTTAAGTCGTACGTCATTGACTCGTCATAACCTAACTTTATTTCATCAACCTTCTTTCCTTCACTTCGCCGTTAGGTTAAGTCATATCTATGTAGATATGACTTAACCTAACCTCATTTCCGTCACAGTCTTGTCATCTTCTAGTTTAAGTCATATCCATGTAGATAACACTTAAACGAACCTTATTTCAAACTTTAAACAAACGGAACACAGCCTGAATATATAAATATATTCAACCTTTACGGAGCTCTATAACAATTACTGAGTCTTTTTAGGACTACCAAAACAAATCTCATGAGAAATTTTAAGTTATTTTATAGTTTTCAGTCCACCTTCATGGCACTCAACAAAAACCATAAAAATAACTTTGTTTTTAAGATCATGTCTTTCCCATACCTTAAGTGGAGCGCCATCTGTGGACGCGTTACGAGATTTATCTCTCATCAGCACAGCTTTACTTGCATGAAAACCAATTTTTTAACCACTTACTTGAATTGTTATAGAGCTCCGGAAAGGTTGAATATATTTATATATTCAGGCTGTTTTCCGTTTGTTTTAAGTTTGGATGATTATCTATAACGTAGGATGGTTTCACCAATTCTAACCTTATTTCCGTCAGTCTATCTAGAAGTTGATGCCGTTCTTTATTTTAAGATAATTGAAATTTTTGTAACTAATTTTGCTCGATTTTTCGATTTTATCAAGTGATAGCTCGCGATCGGAAACCGCTATCGAAATGCAAATTGCATATTTGTAATCGGCATATTTTGCAATAACTTAATAAATAACGATTTTAGCAAAATAAATTATCTTGCATATCTCGCCGATTTCACGATGCCATAACTTGTAAAACTGCCACATCCGTCAAAGTAGTTTTACATCAATCGTGTGTAAAGGTTAAACACTCATTTTTGTATGTGGTCTTTTAGATAAGGCGGCGGAAAAACAAGAAAATAGTTTGAAACAGTGGAAGGAGTTTGAATACGAATTGGATCAATTGAATTCTTGGTTTAAAGCGTCTGAAGTTAAGTTCCGCGATCAGCCACTGCAAGTTACCCTTTCCGAGAAGGAAACTCAATTAAAGGGCATTTCCGCCGAACGCGATGCCGTCACCGCCAAAGAAAAAGAAATCGATGCGTTCATTGATAAAAGCCATGCCTTACTTCAAACTAGCAGATCGCAACGCATCAAACCGCTTATATCGAACATCACTACAAGGTATCAAATCTTGCACACGCTGAGCAAAGATGTTTACAACAGATGGCAAAACTTGGTGGATGACCATCACAACTATCAAGACAAATTAGAAGATGTGTCTTCATGGTTAACTCCCCTCGAAGAATTATTAGCTTCTCTACAACATGGCGAACTCGCCGATAACATAGAAGCTACCACCAACAGACTACAAGTCCTCTTATCCGAAAAGGAGCAAGGTGAACACAAAGTTAACTCATTGACCTTGATGGGTGAACGACTTTTCCCTGAAACCGCTGCCCAAGGCAGAGAAATTATTCGGAACGAACTACGAGATATTAGAGATAGATGGGATAAATTATATGAAGGTAACAATATCATATACTTAGTTATTATATAAATGTCATGAAATTTCTTTAGGAATAA
Source organism: Phosphuga atrata (assembly GCA_944588485.1). NCBI lineage: Eukaryota > Metazoa > Arthropoda > Insecta > Coleoptera > Silphidae > Phosphuga > Phosphuga atrata. Next base: position 59,193,012 of record OX155899.1, read on the forward strand.
AACAGCAACAACATATTTTGGAGTCCCAATCTATGCAAATCAATTCCTACCATGAACTGTTACAACAAGTTTTGGCTTGGTTGGATTCCATGGAAAAAGTCGTCCAGACAGACTCCTCTTCATGGACAAGCGTTCAAGAAGTTAGATCAAAATTACTCAAACATAAAACAACGTTACAAGAAATTATCACTCACAAACGTATCATTGAAGGTATTTATATTTAGGAATCATTTTCCAGTGATGATTTCATTTTATTGTTTGTTCCTAGGTGTTACTGAGAAGGCGCAATCTTTGATTCAATTATCTAATAATAAGGAAAAAAGCGCAGAATTCGAAGCAAGTGTTAACTCAATAAATACCCGCTATCAAAGCTTAGTTAAGAATGCCCAACTTATAATCAAACAGTTGGAAGATTGTTTAGACGTTTACCAGCAATTCTATGATATTCATAAAGCCCACCAAGATTACCAAAAGCAACTTTGGGATAAATTGGCCAGCTATTCGGATTACAGCGGCAACAAACAAATCCTGGAAGAGAGATTGAGCAATGTGCTGCAAATCCAAGACAACCTTCACGATGGTAAAATAAAATTAAACGAACTAGAAGATCACATCAAGAATCGAATAGCCGTTCTTCCGGCGCGCGCTCAGGAGTCGATGAAGAAAGATTGCGCGAACTTGAAATTCGATTTGGAAAAGTTCTCCACCTCCTTAAACGAAGTCATCACCAACATCGAAGAAAGAGTGAAGCAGTGGAACGATTACGAAACGACGATGGATCGATTGGTCGCCTGGTTGGCCGACGCTGAAATGATGTTGAAGACTTATGGATTCAGAAACACAGTGGAAGAAAAGCAGGAACAATTAGACAGATATCAGGTAAAATATAGTTTGGAGATATAAGGCCGATTCTCATATAATTCAGCTACGCGACGTCACGCGACATCGCCTGTCAATTAATGATTACATTGTTTTAAATGGGCACGTTTTCACTATGGATACGCGACGTGCCCATTTAAAACAATGTTATTATTATTTGAAAGGCGATGTCACACGACGTCGCGTATCTGAGTGTCGCGCATATGGGAATCGACCTTTATTTGTGGCGAAAAGATATACACGCTTAAATTTAATTGCTATAATGTTTCTACTAACCTTCAACAGGAATTATCTAGAGTCGTCGAATCGCGCGTCAAGGACGTCAAGAATTTCGTATCTCTATCAGATCATCTGGAACAAGTAAGATTTATTAAGTGTCGTACAGTTCTACGCACGTGCATGTTCTCTAGGTGGTGGTCTATTACCTTCAATACTTGTTAAACTCTTCTTGTAAAATTCCTCTATGTACTAATACACTGATTCTAATATCTCTTGCTGATTCGTGTTTCTGTTTAGGCCCTAATACTGAGCCTGAGACAAAACGAGGCAGATTTTGATAAGTTATCGGACGAATCGACCGAGCTTGTGCAAAGTAGCGGAGACACGCGTATTTCTGTGAATGTGCAACAAATTACTTCGAGGTTCCAATCAATCCAGAACACCGCAAAAGAGATTATTAAAAAATGTGAACAAGCCGTAGCTGATCACAAGTTGTACAATGAGAAATATAGGCAGTGCTCCGATTGGATTGCAGCTGCACAAGCTAGGTAATAATTTTGATCATAAGACTGTGGAGTTTATTGTATCGGCTTCGAATTTCAGGTTCGATGTATGTCTTGAGAACATCAAAACTGGAGGTCGTAAAGTTCTCGCCGAACAAATCAAGGTTCTTGATGAGTTAATTTCGCAACAAAGCAGTGCTACTTCGTTGTTAAACAACACTATCGAACTAGGAGAAAAATTATACCAAAGTACAGCTTCTGATGGCAGAGAAGTAATCAGTAATCAATTACAAGAACTTCAACAAGCCTTGGAAGCTCTATACGATGGTATAAACAGCACTGATAGAGAACTCAAAGCTAAATTAAGCAGGTAATTTAATTTATGTTTGAGTTTAAAGATATTAGTTTTAATATATTGTGTTATTATTAGATGGAGTGGTTTTGAAGAATGCTCGGAAAACATCAAGAAATGGTTAAAACAAGCGGGAAGTCAGTTGCCACAAGAACTTGAATTAAAAGCAACGCTCGACGAGAAACGGGCTCAGCTACAAATTTACCGGACTTTGTTGCATGATGCTATAACGCACCAAGAAGACATCATCGATCTGCGGGATAGAGTGGACAGTTTACCCGAAGTGAACGATAAAATAAATAAACAACTTGCCAACATTACGGACCAACACAGCAAATTATTGAAACGAGCACAGAATTTCGTTGAAAACTACGAGACCATCGTCAATAACCATCAGCAATTCAGCAAAGCCCTGCAAGATATCCACGAATGGATGGAGAATACCTCCAACTCAATTTCGCAATGGGCCGATGTTGATTTAGAACGAATCGTTTTAATTTCAAATCTAGAACGTTTAAAGGTAGATAAATAATAAAAATTGATTTATTTGTTAAAATCTTGTTTTGTTTAGAATCTCCAATCGAATATTAACGAAGAAGAGTCAAGGATAGCTACAATTCGATCCTTGGGCGATAAAGTAATTCCTGGAACAATAGATTATGGACATCCTCCAATAAGAGCTCAAATAGATAGCTGCCAACAAGAATGGGCAGCTTTGACATCTACACTTACCATTTTAATTAATTCCTTGGAAGCAAAATTGTCGCACTGGTCAGAATTCGAAGCTCTGAAAGAGAAGGTTATGGCATGGCTACGTGATACAGACACTACCTTGCATTCCGTTGACCTCAAAGCAACAGCCGAGGAAAAGAAAGCTCAACTGGAAATCCTCAAGGAACTCCAAGGAGAAGTCCGAGCTAAAGAATTAGAAATCGACTCGGTAACAGAAAAAGCCCAACAACTTAACAAAGGCCTTGGCCAGAGAAATTCCCAAATATCAGAACTCGGCGTTAAGTACCAACAAGTTAACGTAAAAGTTAAAGATTTAACAACTCGCTGGCAACAATACGTTAACAGTCACCAAGATTTTGATAACAAAGTGCAACAATGCGAACACTGGTTAGACGACATTAAAAATAAACTCAACTATTGTTCCGATGTCACGACAGCTTCCCAAAAGGATTTGGAGAAAAAGATGGCCATTCTACAAGACCTCATTGTCTTCAAAGAAGAGGGCTTCGGCAAAATCCAAAATCTTGTGGAATTGGCACAAATTGTTCTAGCCAATACAGCTCCCGATGGACACGCAGCAGTCAACAACGCATTAGCTAACTTATCAGATCAATGGTCGATGCTTGCATCAAAGATGATTGAGACTAAAGCTATACTCAACGACTCACTAACTAAATGGGCGGGACTCTTAGACCAAACTGTCGGCCTTAACAAAACCATAGAATGGATGGAATCTCAGTTGGAACAACTCTACCAATTCCAGGCCACCATCCCAGAAAAGAAAGCACAGTTAGATAGAATACAAAACGTCGAAGAGCAAGTTAGATGCGACAAAATTGAAGTAGATAACTTAAAAATTAAAGTGGGAGAAATGTTGGCTAGCAAGCAACAGGGACAATCTGCGCTTGAAGCCAAAGCTATTCTAGACAAATTTGATACTCTAGCAGGAAAAATTATTGTAAGTTTTAACATTTTTACCTTAATTTAGCTTAATTTGTCTTTTCGTTTTAGAAATTACTTTTTGAAAGGGAAAACCAATTTAGAGACCACAAAACTTACAAAGAATCCTACGACGAATTCCAAAGGTGGCTTACAAGGGCCCAAGAAAAAGTGCCTCAGATTAAGCAAAAACCAATTGGGGATAAACTCTCCATTGATTCGTTCTCGGGACCTTTAGATGCTCTCTTGAACAAACAAGCACAAGGCGAAGTTTTGTTAGATAATTTGGAACATACTGCCCAAGTAATTTTACCAAGTACAAGCTCACAAGGACAAGAAACAATCAAAAACGATAACAGGGCTTTAAGAGAAAGTTTCGAGAGATTATTCAAAGGTTAGTTTTTTGATTTAATGTAAATGGAAGAGATTTTAATGTTATATTTTGTTTTAGATTTGAGGGAACAAAGGGATAAATTGGAAGTAGTTTTATCGCATTGGCGTGATTACAAAGACGAATACGAACGTCTATCCGATTGGTTGCAACAAATTGCAATTTTGACAAAGAACCAGAAGATTGCATTGTCCTCAACTTTGGCCGAAAAAGCTAAACAAGTACAAGATGTCAAAGATATCTTAACGAAACTAGACGAGGGCAAGAAAGACATTGATAGGTTTAATGAGTCTTCCAAGAAGTTATTGAATTCACCTCTGGATGTCTACGTTAATAATCAATTGCAAAATCTAAATTCCCGTTACCAAGTTGAATTGAACTTGGCTAAAGATGTTTTGAAAAAAGTGGAAACCAATCACGACCAACACAAACAATACGTTGATAACTTGGAGAAGAGTAGGGATTGGATTGAAAAGGCTCGGGAGTTGATCAGGAATTGCTCAGAATCCTCCTCCAATACCAGCAAAGATGTTTTGCAATCGCGTTTGGAAGACATCAAAAAACTCCTTAATAAGCGAGAAGAAGGTCAAAACCTAGTCCACACAACTATCAACAGCGGAGAAAAGGTTTTAAGGAATACAAGATCCGACGGCCGCGAACGTATAAACACAGAAATTAAAGAACTCCAATCCGACTGGGAGAAATTAGTGAAGAAAATGTCAACCGCCAAAGTTCACTTGGAAACTAGTTTATTACAATGGGCCGATTACGACTCTTCTTACACCCAATTACAGCAATGGATAACAGATCGCGAAGCCAAGTTGCAACAAGTTTGTGAGCAGAAGGTTGTAGCGAAGCAAGGAAAGAGTGGCCTCAGTTCTTTGCCAATTGGCGAAAGAAAGGCTACCCTGCGAGAAACTAACAGCATAGTCCAAGACATAGTTTCTTTTGAACCTATGATCCAATCGGTTACATCCAAAGCTGAAGATTTGATGCAAGGCGCTCCTGCTTCCGAAATCTCCACCAAATACAAGTCGCTGTCCAAACAAGCCAAAGAATTATACGCGAAGCAGAAAGAAACAGTGGAGCAACATCAAGCGTTTGTTGATGCAGGTAATATATTTTATTTTTACTTAAAATAATACAATACAATTAATCGCTCGGTAGCTCCCGATCTATTTTATTCTGATCTTCTACATTTTCAACAGCCATAACCGCTGCAAATACGGATATTTTTGATGCTACAATTTTAAAATCTTCTGTACTTTTAAGCGCTGCTTCGAGTCTTTGTTTTATTCTACTTATTCGTTTATGAAGGCGCGACAAATGAAACATTTTAAATGGTATCTTCTGTAAGGCTTTGTGCAACGTGCACTGTATTCTTTGCATATATTGGATATTCTCTAATATAATCTTTTTAAAATCTGCCATAACGTGATTCAAGTGGTGTGCTTCTCGATACCATGAATATCGTTTATCTAGGTATTTCAAAGTTGCGTCAATAAATGTATTGAGTCTTTTTATTCGATCTTCTATATTGCAGATAACATCTTCTTTAACAGGTATTAGATCACATGCTCTGTCTGCGTATGACTTGGCTTCTTCTGCTAATGCAGTTTTTACATTTGAAGAAGCGTTGTTTCCGGCAAATTCCTGTTGATTAGAATATTGTTGTATTTTGAAAAGAGCTTGGTTGGCAATATCACCTTCATCTTCCACCACACTTTTCAGACAGGACATGTTGTAAGAAGCGTCTCCCAATCTATCAAAAGTGTTTGGATAAATTACAATGGTGCACCTAATAACTGTTATCAAACATTTTATTAAAACAATTTTGTAAAGCATTCTCAATATTAGGCATTATTAATTTTAATTGACGTGACGTTTGAAAGCGTCAGAATCGTCTCGACTCCATTTAAAAAATCGAAATTTCCTGCGCTTCTTTTTCTTTTTGCAAGATTTTAGTTCTTCAATCTTGTGTTCTAATACGCACATTTGGACTCGTTCATCGTCAACTCTGTCGCGAAGAGATGCCAATTTCATTTTATTCGCTTCAAGCGACAGTTCGGATCTGACTTTTATATCATTAACGCCGTCACTGATCTTATCAATATCAGCAGCTATTCTTCTGGCAGTATCCAAAGATTCGCGAGTGATATCCACTTCATCTCGAGCCAGTCCCAATTGTTGTTCAAGATTACATTGAAGTGCTCTGTTTGAGTTAGATTGCCGTTCGTGTTTCATGTTATCCGCTATTTCTTCTAATAAATCGACAATAACCTGTTTGTCAGTTATTGATTCACTGGCAGCATCTGAAGCTATTTCGGCCTTTTTCGCTAATTCCAGTCGCACTTCACTGGACGCCTTCATTGCGGCGGCGTTTTGAGCCCTTTGCTCATATAAGGCTTTTTCAGCAGCTTTTTGAGCAATCATGAATGCACTTGGCGGGACTTCCAAATCACAAAGGTCTGTTGTTGTCGCTTCGGTAAAAGATGGGGAGAGAGTAACATCAAATTCGCGAGGATTTACGGGTCTTGACATTTCCATTGGTAATTTAGCGGCTCCTCGATTTTTACCCTGGATTTAAAATAACTATCTCAATTTTTAGCAGGTTTTCGGTTGGTTATATATTACTTACATTATAAAAATAGCGCCGTTCGTTTTCTATCGGACCGACGCCTGCAGAATCTAGAAAAGGAGATTCCGTAGGAATATCTAAAATTAAGATAAATATTACACCTGACTTTGTGATTCTCTTGAAGTTGGCCCCCGAATTACACCCCGAGTTCTAGCGATTTCGAATGGTTCTAGAATTCTTTAGTTTGAGTTGAAAATTGCAACAGTTCCGGGGAATTTTTAATTTCATTTCTTCATAAAGAGTTGTAGCGTTTTCAATGGGTAATGCATATAGTTCCAAATATATAGTTCTTCTATGTATATAGCTGGCACTTTTTTGCAATATTTGCGATATTATAAAAATTCTGTTAACGGTTTTCCGTTAGTAAAATCTATAAATCTATTTATACTGCACTTATATATTTATGAGGCGATGGTGGACATAGTAGACAAGACATCAGATTTCTAAGCCATAGGTCCTGGGTTCAAATCCTCGGACGCAAATAAAAATAAGCCACCTGTACATGGCTCTGGCAAAACCATCACAGTAAAAATCTGCCAAAATGGTCTCGCCACCAACTTTCAAAAAACTGTAAGAGTGCAAGAGGGTAACTGTAATTACAAGAGATTAAAAGGATTATATAAAAAAAAAATTATTTATGTAATTTATCGATGTGAAACTGGCTAACTGGATAACTTTCTTTTCATTTGAAAAGGCTATAAATTCGTTAATAATAAAGAATTTTTAATATTTTCCTTCACAGAACTGTTGTATAGTAAGCCGCAAACACCTCTTAATCTATGTGATCAAAATTTCATTTATTTTCCTTAAATTACGCATATTATATTTTGTAAACACTTGCCCCGACTTTCATCCAATCCCATTATTGCCGATCATACCCAAACTCTTTGAGAAGCTGATCAAGAAACGTCTCAAGCTAATTATAGAAAAATATGAGCTGGTGTCATCCATCATTTTGGATTTCGAAACAACCACTCAACAATTGACCAAGTTCACAAAATTACCCAAGCCATGGAAAAATCGCTAGATGATAAAAACGTTTGGAATACTGTGTTCCAAGACGTCGCAGAAGCGTTTGAACCGGTATGGCATGAAGGACTACTGCACAAACTCAAATCCCTCCGGTCCGAAAGAAAATTTCGCATTAAACATGAACGCGTTTTCCAATCTTCGGAACATCTGTGCTGGTATCTCTCAAGGAAGGGTACTGGGCTCGGTGTTATAACTACTTTATACCAACGATACACTTACTACTGATAACACGATAATTGACACCTTTGAGGATGACACTTCAGTGATGGCAACTGGAAAAACTGTAGAGGAATCATTAGAGATGCTACTGAGATACTAGAAAGAAAATTTCGCATTAAACGTGAAGACGCGTTTTCCGTTCTTCCAAACACCAGTGCTGGTGTCTCTCAGGGAAGCGTACTGGGCCCGGTGTTATACCTACTTTATACCAACGATACATAATCGACACCTTTGCGGATGACACTTCAGTGATGGCAACTGGAAAAATTGTAGAGGAATCATTAGAGATGCTACTGAGATACTAGAAAGAAAATTTCGCATTAAACGTGAAGACGCGTTTTCCGACCTTCGGTACAGCAGTGCTGGTGTCTCTCAAGGAAGCGTACTGGGCCCGGTGTTACACCTACTTTATACCAACGATACACCTAGTACACGATAACTGACATCTTTGCGAATGACACTGCACTGATGCCAACTAGAAAAATGGTAGAGGAATCATTACAGAGATGCTACTGAGATACTAGAAAGAAAATTTTGCATTAAACATTAAGACGCGTTTTTTCGATCTTCGGAACATCAGTGCTGGTATCTCTCAGGGAAGCGTACAAGGCCCGGTGTTATACCTGCTTTATACCAACGATACACCTAGTACTGATAACACGATAACTGCCACCTTTGCGGATGACACTGCACTGATGGCAACTGGAAAAACTATAGAGGAATCATTAGAGACGCTACTGAGATACTAGAAAGAAAATTTCGCATTAAACATGAAGACGCGTTTTCCGACCTTCGGTACAGCAGTGCTGGTGTCTCTCAAGGAAGCGTACTGGGCCCGGTGTTACACCTACTTTGAACCAACAATACACCTAGTACAGATAACACGATAATTGACACCTTTGCAGATTACACTGCACTGATGGCAACTGGAAAAACTGTAGAGGAATCATTAGAGACGCTACTGACATACTAGAATTTCGCATCAAACATGAAGACAAGTTTTCCGACCTTCGGAACATCAGTGCTGGTATCTCTCAGGGAAGCGTACTAGGCCCGGTGTGATACCTACTTTATACCAACGATACACCTAGTACTGATAACACGATAACTGACACCTTTGCGGATGACACTGCACTGATGGCAACTGTAAAAACTGTAGAGGAATCATTAGAGATGCTACTGAGATACTAGAAAGAAAATTTCGCATTAAACATGAAGACGCGTTTTCAGATCTTCGGAATATCAGTGCTGGTGTCTGGCAACTGCAAACACTGTAGAGCAATCATTAGAGATACTGCAAGTAGCAGTAAGTAATGTGGCCACCTGGACTCGTAAATAGCGAATCAAACCTAACGAAGCAAAATGTAGCAATATAAAGATTGAAAATCGACCCCTCACAATTAATGGCATAACTATCCAGCCTGCCAACGCAGCTAAACACCTGGGCATGACGCTTCACGCAAAACTCTGATGGAAGGAGCACATTAAGAAAAAACAAGAGGAACTCGAATTGAAATCACGGAATATGTATTGGGTCCTAGGACATTGCTCGGAGCAAACAAGAAGCTAATTATTGACATCAAATTATGGGGATGTGCTATAAAACAAAATATCAACGCTACCAAAACAAAATGTTACGTACCATCACTAGTGAGACGGTGGTGGCCTAGTAGTTAGGGTATCAGACTACCCAGATATCATCCGCCATCGCCTCACTAGTGATGGTTCCCAACATTTGTTTTGGTAGCATTCGATTGTGTTGATATCTTGTTTTGTAGCACATCCCCATAATTTGATGCAAGATCACAAGACCCCGGGTCGAATCCGGCGGACACAAATATGGAAAGATAAGCCACCGTTCTACTGTGCATGGCTCTGGCAAAGTCATCAAAGTTAAATCTACTTCGGAAAAACTACCTTAATAGTGGCTCCCCATCCACGTTAAAAACTTTAAGGGCTCCCTATATATGTGTAAAATCAAGACACCAAAACACAAGTGTAGGGAGGGGGGTCCGGTGCTCCGCGATGGAGTGGAAAAAGGACATTAACATCACCAATTTGCCATGGTATGTGCGCAACGGCGACTTACACCGTGAACTTGGTGTAGAAACAGTCGATATTATCTTTACAAGATATGCTATCGCACATGAGACACGACTCCAACACCACATCAACGAGGTAACATCCATGCTCCTAAACGTTCAAAATGCGGACGACTTAAATGGAACAAACCACATGAGCTGTATAGAATAGAAGAGTCCCGGCAAACTACTAAGGGATCCATCCAGTGGCAGAAAGATTCCCAAAAAGAATTTTTCAAGAATGTCAAATAATAAATGCACAGCGATTATTTAAAATAGCGCATTCCGGGCAGTAAGCATTTTACTTAAAAATAGCAAAAGGGTAGTAAATCTTAACTTTTCTCAATTTTTCGTTTACATTCCTCCAGAGTATGAATCCGCTCATCAACAAACAAAAAGATTCTCATATATTCCAAAAAACTATTTACCCAGACCGAAACATAAAATGCATCTCTTGCCCGAACTTGCTTTTATTGCCTACAAAATTGCAGTAAATATTAACTTTTCTCAAATTTTCTTTCGTATATCACTGGACAATGGAATTTTGTTTGTTGATGGGTGGATTCATTCTCTAGTGATGTGTGAAAGAAAAATTGAGAAAAGTTAAGATTTACTACCCTATTACTATTTTTGAGTAAAATACTTACTGCCCGAAATGCGCTAAATCGCTGTACATTTATTATTTGGAATTTTTGAAAAATTCTTTTTGGGAAATGACGGTAATACCATAAGCTTGTAGATCGTGGCCAGTAAATTATTTCGGAAAATTTTGAGAAATAATGAACTTTGCCGTTCCGCATTTGGAAATCAAGTCGGGGCGAGTGTTTACAAAATCAAAATGTTTAATAAATCACTAATATTCTTAATTTAAGGAAAATAAACCAAATTTGGATCACTTGGGTTAAGAGGCGTCTTATTATACAACGCTTCTGTGAAGAAAATTTTGAAAAATATTTATTATCAACGAAGTTGTATCTTTTTCAACTTTGGCTATCGTATCCCCACTACAACTTAAGAAATGTAGAGTACTTCGCAGTTCATAAGTTAAAACAGCGAAGTCCTCGAAGAGATTAAATGCTGTCCTAAACAGTGGATTGATTCAATACAATATACTCTTGGTCGAGCGGTGTCTGAGACTTTGTCAGTGGTAGTGGCTTGTTAGCATTAGGTTATGGCGGGGATGGTGCATTGGTGAATGTTTTGGTGAATCTATTTATTAAGAAATAAATATTTAAAGCTGTTTATTTAGAAATTCTTGTATACGTGGTCTGTTAGAAAAGTATCCGACCTTTAGCCGGTAAAAAAATACTGGCTTACTTGGAGCGTTGGAAACCTAATCACCCTCAAAGTAGTCACATACTTCTCCCAGCGGTGCCGCCATTGTTGGAAGCATTCCGAAAAAGCCTCTTTCGGAATCGACTTTAGCTCGGCTGTCGTTGCAGCCATAATGTCCTCTCTTGTCTGAAATCGCGTTCCTTTCAATGGCCTCTTGACTTTGCGGAATAGCCAGAAGTCGCAGGGGGGGGCATATCAGGAGAGTAAGGACAGCCTGTCGAACCAGAGGAATCTGGTTTTTCGCCAAAAAATTGTGAACCAAGTGCGAATGTGCTGGAGCATTGTCGTGATGGAGTTGCCAATTTCCTGATGACCACAACTCCAGTCGCTTGCGCCGCACAGCATCACGTAGGCGAAGTAGGACATCCCTAATTTCACTTGTCGTCATTTTACTTGCATTGAAAAACCGACGAGAGCACTACACACTACATCACTCGAACACTGCTCGACAGCGACTGACGCTATCTGCAGGCGGGAAAAAAATCATTCAGGTCAGCTCATGCAAACGCGCTTGATTCAAATCCATCAGGTTTTCAAAATAAAAAATAAGGTCGGATAGTTTTCACAGACCACGTATGTATAACTTTTCCTAATAATAGTATATTTTGCAACTAGGGTGGTAAGTTGTCAATTGGTCACGAAATCTAAATTGGGCACATTCGTCGATGTCGAGAGAAATATATTATTATTATTATATTCAAATAAAAATTTTACGCAACATTTTTATTGCTGGAACTTATTGCTAGTTTCACGTGGGTCAATTATTCAACAGTCGCAGAAATCTTAAAAATCAAATATTTGTCACACAGCGAAAAATAATAAATACGCGCTGAACACGTGGTCACGGATTTGTTCGCAATACACGTATGTGTATGTGTGTATGACACGTATTGACACCTTGATAGGACGATTTTGAATAACGCACAGCTAAGTTGCCCTTTGTCTTAAAGCTAGAGAAAAAGCCACGTCACGCTGGTATCCCCACAATTTAAATTTGGAATATTTTCTTGTCGCCGAAGGTCTGTTCAGAGCTCGAGGGTCTCCGAACTCTGAACAGCCCTTCGGCGACAAGAAAATATTCAAAATTTAAATTGTGGGGATACCAGCGTGACGTGGCTTTTTCTCTAGCTTTAAGACAAAGGGCAACTTAGCTGTGCGTTATTCAAAATCGTCCTATCAAGGTGTCAATACGTGTCATACGTATGGTCTGTTCAGAGCTCGAGGGTCTCCGAGCTCTGAACAGCCCTTCGGCGACAAGAAAATATTCAAAATTTAAATTGTGGGGATACCAGCGTGACTTCTATCTCTTTTTATGGTAGCTGTAGCTGGCTAGAGAACTTGGAAAGAGCTTAGATAGTTTCTAATGATGTTTATTTAATGAAACAAATATATTCCAAACGATTCTATGTTTTATGCTCGCGAATCAAGGTAAACTTGTGTTGGGCACTCAGGTACACTGGGTGTGTTACAACGAGATACAAGTTGGGTCTGCACATAGGGGTGAAACCAAAGATGACATAAGATACAAACACGCTAGAATATAAGAAATTTTATTGGATTGTACTTAAAAGGTTCAATAATTTAGACAGGTTATAAAGTAATCATTCACTTGAAATCTAATTATTTATAAAATAGTTTCAAATGACAATTACTATACGGTGAGAACTCATTAAGGAAAATGTACTGAAAATTCAATTCAATTTTTGTGGGCCCTTGCACACATTTTTTTGTGGAACTATATGCATTGCGCACTGAGAACTCTCGAACTCTTTATCAAAAACTTAAACATTATACTAGAACTCTTTTTCATGGAAAAAGGGGAACTGCGCGAAGTTGGCCCTCAAATCGTTTTCTCAATTCATGCCCGAAATTCCCCGAAACCATTGCAATTTTTAACCGAAAACGAAAAATTTTCACGGCCCTTTAATAATAGATAGATATAATAGCCCTTGAATAATATACTATTTTGTACTATTTTCGTTATTTACCTTGTTTTTTGTTCATATCTTTAACGGAATAAAAAGAGTTGATGTTCGGCTTAGCCGTGACGCCGTAGATTTTAGTGCTGACCATTGGAGTGTTTATTCTTTCCTTGCTATCGTAGTTCAACGTTTTATCTTTAGTATCGTTTGCGTCATCTGGATGGATTTGGTTGGCTTCGTTTTTTAACAAACTGTGTTGTTCGAAGTTTGACATATAGCCAGCATCGTTGGAGTTCTGCGAATAATTCACGGCACCATTCAAATAAGCATGGTTTTCGTTTTTGGCGAGGGATAAATGTTCGTTAGGTTTAATAGTTGGTGCATCATTTATAAATTTATCAATGTTTGTATTGTATCCAAAATCATTGATTTTTGTATCAATTTTCGGATTATTTGCAGCACCGTTGTTTTTCATAGCCATTTGATCGATTTTAGGACTTTGGGCGATATCTTTGTTTCTTGCATCAATTTGTTCGATTTTCAGATTAACATCTTTGTTTTTCGCATCAATTTTCGGATTATATGCCACCTCATTATTTTTCGTATCAATTGTATTCTTGTGTTCGGAAATATCGCTTGGATTTTTATCGTGTTTAATGCACGTTTCGGTTTTGGCTTCACCACTTTCTTGGAAATTAACGTTTTTATTGTATTTTTTGGTAAAAATAGGATTGTCTCTATAAAATTGCCCATCTTCCATGGTGTAAACCGGAGCAGCATTCATTCCCGTTTGCAACCCCTGTTTCAATTTCCTTTCGTGATAACTTGTCGGAGCTTTATCTTCTCTTACTAAGACATCATTCGCGTCTTTTTCGATGAATTTTAATGGACGGTATCCTTTTCTGTTTTTCTTGTCGTCGTGCACTTTAAATACAATCGACGTATCATCCATTTTATTATCATCGTAAGACTTTATACTTCCAGGTATATTATAAACACTGTCATATTTATTATTATTCTTGCGATTCTTTGCACCTTTACCATGTAATTCGTTTGTAAAATCGCCAGATGTGTTGATCACGTCCTCCATTTGCTCGCCATGTATTTCATTTTTATCATGTGAATATGCAGGTATTTTATATCCGCTACCTTCCGTAATTAACACCGGCTCTGGCTCTAAACGTGTAATCACATTGTTTACCTTCGATTGACCGTTACTTTCATTGCTCTCTCTAATGTATTGTGCATCGTCCTTTAATTCGCCGTTTTCTGCTAAATTGGTCAAAATATACTTAGTTACCTTCGGTGCTGGATTATACGTAACTAATTTTGTTTCGTATCGCCCAACATCACTTTTCTCATTTTTTCTAATGGTCTTTGAATTTGCCCTATCACCGCCATTCAACTTATTGTATTCTTGCATTACCCTGTAGTAATTATTAGTTCCACCATCATCTATGAATAATCTACTGTTCGCTTTCCCTGCCGAATTTCCTTTCTTATTAAATACTTTCTCTTTCTCACTTTTATGCGAATCCACCTTTTTATTGGCCTCACGTTCTATTAAAAACTTCTTAATGTTAGATACTCGCTGATCCCTTTTAGAATACAGTTCAAAATTTTCCAAGCGCTTTTGATCATCCTTTAATCTCCTGCTGCTTCCTGGCATCCATTTAAAGTCGGTATTGAGGAACTTTACTTGTCGCAATCTATGTGGAACTAACACAACCTCTTCGATATTTTCTTTGGGAGATATCTTGCGATACACATTAGATATAGCAGAGATTCCATCGCTGCGTATTTTGAAATTATTCGAATCTTCATTTTTTTCCACCAATCCTCTGCTGATTACATCTCCTGATAATATCGCTACTATTAGGAGTACAAAAAAGCTCATAATTTAATTAAAAATATATAAAATTGACATATCTGTCAGCTCATTTAATCTGATTTTTTTATTGAAATGTCATTTGCAGCTAACGATTTTGTTCAATGGATTCGCCTCTCCAAGGAACGTTTAAGTAAATGCTCGGAACCCACCGGTGACAAAGAAAGTTTAGCATCCAAACTTTCACAACTGAAGATATTGTTAAATGAATTGCCCGAAGGACAAAAGAAACTGGAATTCGCTTTGGAGCAAGGAGATATTGCTCTTCAAAGCGCCGATGAAAAAGACAAAGAAATCATGGAAGAAGAAATCGGGCTTCTACAAGACGATTATGATAATTACATGGAATGCATTAACAAGAGCAAGGGCCTTCTAGAAATTGGTATTGTAAAATGGACAGAATACGAAGAACACTACCAAGAAGCATCAGATTGGATCGCCCAAACCGAAGAACTCGTCCAATCCTACAACAAACTTCAAGATAGCTTGGAAGAAAAACGCATGGTGTTAGAACAATTCCAAGTCCAACTTCAAACCCTCTTCGACTGGCAACGAGAGTTGGATCGTCTCAATATGAGAGCACAAGTTCTTTTAGAAACTTGCGCCGATACCAGAATCAGCAATGCCGTAACCCAAATGTCTACCAAATACAACGCATTACTATCTCTAGCCAAAGAAGTTATGCGAAGATTAGAATTACATTACCAAGAGCACCAACAACATAGCACCCTGTACCAAGAATGTCAAGACTGGGTGTTTAGAACTAGAGACAAACTCAACGAATGTTTCGAAATCCCCAACAGCCTCAGCGAAGTCAACAACAAGCTACAAATCGTCAAAGGCATTCGAACTATGTTAGAACAAGGACAAAATAAGCTTCGTTATATTTTAGAGCTTAAAGAAAGAGTCATAATGAATACAGAACAAAGCGGAGCTGCCAAAATACAAGAAGATACTGAGACTTTAAAACAAGACATGGAAAAACTTTTGGTGGACGTAAACGAAGCTAGAAATAGATTGCAGAATCGCGCCGCCCAACTCGAAGATATTGCCAAAGCCCACAAGGTCCTCATCGACTGGCTCCTAGAAATAGAAG
The DNA here is from genome assembly GCA_944588485.1 of Phosphuga atrata. NCBI lineage: Eukaryota > Metazoa > Arthropoda > Insecta > Coleoptera > Silphidae > Phosphuga > Phosphuga atrata. The sequence continues at coordinate 59,209,238 of OX155899.1, forward strand.
GCCAAACACAAACCGACGATGACTTCCTTAATGAACTGAGTGAGAAGAAAGCCAAATTGGAGAAGTTTAAGAATATCCAGAAAGAAATTTCTACGCACAGCGAATTAGTCGATAAACTTAAAAGCAAACTGGCGGAACACACCGGACTTAAAATGAACGAGTACGAAGCGTCCTTTAAAAAATACGAGGATCTAAAAACCTTGGCTAGCAACACTATAGCTAGCCTTGAAGATCAGGTCAAAGAACATGAAAAATATAAAGACTCATACCAAGATGCTTACGAATGGATTAGAAAGACTCGTGTGGAAACTCAGCAATGTTCCGACTTGCACGAAGAGTTGGATAAGATAAAAAACAAAGAAACGAAAATTTCCAAAATTATTGATTCGATTCCCGAATGTGACGATTTAGTGCATAAAACTATCGAGCTCAGCATTTCCGTAATGAAAACCACCGGAAACGAAGGCAAAGATTACATTAAATTAGAAATTGAACAACTGAATAACGAGTGGGAGGCCTTACAATACATCTGCAAAGAAACTCAGAGGTGCTTGAACAAATGCATAGATGCCTGGAAAGACTACACAGATTCCTACAATACAATGAAGAAATGGATAGAAGAGAACCAAGAGTTAGTTGATAAAGAACTTGCTGAAGATAAGAAAACACCTGAAGAATTAAACAAATGCAAAGTGTTGTTGGAGAAAATTGTTGAAGGTAAACCACAAATGGAACAGCTCAACGATTATTGTGAGTCTTTAATGGAACAAAGTGCTTGCAGTTGGGTTAGAGACCAAACCGTCCAGTTGCAAGGTGCTTACACTAATTTACTAACTAGCGCCCAAGGATTAGTTTCTAAAGTAGAAAAGAATCTTTCTGATCACACTGAATTCCTTAAAGCAAAGAAAGAACTTGAGGAGTGGCTTTTTAAAGCACACACCATCATTCAAGAGTGTATTGGAGTCGGAGATGAAAATGATTTAACAGAAAAGATGGATAAAATTCGTTCAGTATCTGCCACTTTGCCAGATGGCCAGGTGCTTATTACAACACTGCAAGATGCCTTCACCAAGGCCATTAACACTACACCAGCAGATAAACAAGACAGCCTAAGGGAGGATATGACTACGTTGAGAAATAGTTGGGACCAATTATCCATGGACGTAACCTCCGTCCAAGCACAACTCAAGGCTGCTCTAACACGTTGGGAAGATTACAACGAGTCTAAAAAACGCATCGATGCGTGGTTAACAGAAACGCATGTCGTTCTTAAAGACAAAATCCCAACTAGAGGAGAATTGAGTGAAATGAAGACTTTACTTGAACGATATAAGAACATCCAAACCGAGATTCTGAATAAACAAGTCGATTTTGATCGATTAGAATCCGAATCCGCTGAGTTGTCCAATTGGGCCAAAAACCCCAAAGTGCAGGAGGAAATCAAGAAGTATCAATTGAGACATGCAGCCATACTTGAAGAATGCGAGAAGCGCAAACAAGAACTCGAGAATGAAATGCAGGAATATAATATTTACCACCAGAGTTTGCAGGAAACTGAGAAATGGTTACTGCAAGTCTCCTTCCATTTAATGGCCCACAATTCTCTATACATCACCAACAGGGAACAAACGGAAGAACAAATCAATCAACACAACGTACTCGTCGAAGACATAGAAAAGTATCAATCGACGTTGGATGATGTCAAGTCGAAAGGATTAGCTCAAATTGAAAGATACGAAGCCTCAGCTCCAGACATTAAGGAAACTATCGGACAACAGTTAACTAACGTACAGGATAGTTACGATTCATTGTTAAACACGGCGATGCAGATTAAAAACAGATTGCTGGAGTCCTTGTCCAAATTTAAGGAATACGAAGACACGCTAGAAAGCATTATGAAAAACTTGGAATCTTACGAACCAGTCATCGAAGTTGAGTTGGAGAAACCCATTGAAAATCTCGCCGGTGCAAAAGCACAATTAGAAACGGCAAAGGTAATAATTTAATTTTTTAATTAATATTTTACTATAATTCATTGATTTGCAGAATGTGCATAATAAATTGCAAGCTGAGAAATCAAGATTGGCGTTGGCAGTTCAAGCGTGTGAAGCAGCTACTGCTTCGATTAGCCGTCCTGGAACTCCCGGAAGTTTTAGGGACGACGGTCCTCCGCCAATTCCGCAAAGAGAATTGGAAGTTAGAGCCAAACTAGAAGATCTTATCGACCAGGTAGATATTGGTGCACAGTTTTTGCATGCCTTTTGTTGTTCAGTTTCGGTAGTTCAGCGGTGGTTATTGAATTTAAAATAATTGCTTAATATGTTTGTTTTATGCACTGTATTTATTTTGTTGTTGTTTGCTTTTACAATAGAAGCATACAGAGTCTTCAAATTCAGATGATTCTGAAAGTAGATTGAAGTTACTACTGCAGCAACTTGAAGCGCATGGTTTTATATCAAAGTTGCACAGGCAAGTCGATAAGGTAGGTGCACAACTAATTCAGCATGTACTAATGTTTTTATGTAAAGATTTATTATTTTTGGTGATAATATCACATTGATTTGCTTAGGTTTTAAGGTCGATTACCATATGCGCGATACTCAGCTACGCGACGTCGTGCGACATCGTCTGTCAAATAATGATTACATTGTTTTAAATGGGCACGTCGCCCTAGTGCTAACGTGCCAATTTAAAACAATGTAATCATTGTTTGACAGACGATGTCGCGTGACGTCGCGTAGCTGAGTGTCACGTATATTATGAGAATCGGTCTTTTTAAAAAGCGCAGTTTATACAGTTTATTCTTATCTTAGGTGCAATCTCATCTCGGTAACTTAACATCATCGGTTTCCGATTTCGAAGAAAAAGCGAAGCAAAGAACAGCTCTAAAAGATTGGATATCCAGCCAAAAGGCGATTATCACTGATTGGAAATTAAAGCCCACGAAATTACGAGCAGATGCCGCCAAACAAGAATTAACCAACATGAACGATTTATTAGTTTCCATTAATCAAAGACGCAATCATTTACAAACCGAACTACCAGGGAATGAAGCCGAAAATGCCGAACTTGAAAACATGTTGAATAATCTAGAGAAAGAGCTAAGTGAAGTCATTGCTAAGAAGCAAGGTGATCAAGATATCATCGACGAGTACAGACAGAATATTCAAGTTATCAACAATTGGTTTGATAATTTGATTAAACGAGTAGACGCTGTTGACAAGGGTTCCGGTTTGAACTGTTTGCAGAAACAAGCAGCTGTGGAAGAATTACAAGCTGAGTTTGATGACCAAGGCCCCAAGAGGGTTGATGAAGTCAAAAGACTGGCTGCTCAAGTGCTGGAGTTTGTCAACAATCTAGATTCCCAACAAATCGAAGAACAAGTTAAAGGCGTCGATAGGCGTTACAACGACATCGCTAAACGTTTACAGCGCAAAGCCCAAGTTTTGGAAACTACCCGTAAAGGCATCGATGATACTAGAAATGAAATCGAACATGCCAGAGAATGGTGCAAAGAAAAATATGTTGCACTACAAAAGCCAACCCCTCTAGGCTATGAAAGTCGTAAAACTGAGGATAAATTAGCCGCTTTAAAATCTTTATTGAAAGATGCCGACAATAAGCTTGTCCTCAAAGAAACTTTATCTAAACGCGTTAGCAATATGATGAACGAAATTGAACCGGCCGAGCAAAACCAATTGGATTCCTCCTTAAAAAATCTCGGATTAGAACAGGCACAACTTGTAGAAAAAATTAAATCCGAAATCGATCGTGTAACTGCTGCTTCTAACACCAGAAAGAATTTGGAAGCTAACTTAGAAAAGGCCAAAGCTTGGCTCAAAGCTAAAAATTCAGAAATCCGCAAGTTAAGTGGTTACCTTCCATTAAAATCTCACAAAGTACAACAAGAAATTTCTCAACACAAAAAATACCAGAAGGAAATCCAACAATTCAACGAAGGTGATTTGAACGATCTTCTTAAATTGGGCAATAATGTTTTAAAGGAATGCGACGACGAAGATCGCCAACGTTTACAACAAATCATGGATGAGGTAAAAGAAGAATACGAAACTTTAAAGATTGATTCGAAACAGAAAATCGGCGCTCTTGACGATCTCCTTCAAGGAAGAAAACAATTCGAAAGTGATATCAACAATTGCATCGACTGGTTGAAAGAAGCCGAAGTAGCTACATCAGCCGAAATTCGTACACCAAACTTGGAAGTTTTGGAAGAACAACTCTTAAAATATGAGAAACTGAACCAAGAATCTAAGAAAGTACAAGATGATATTAATAAAATCACTGAACAAGCCAAAGCTATCCTTCCAACAATTAGCGAGAGCGACAAGCTGGAATTAAACGAAACCTTGACCAACATGCGAGACAGACACAGACGAATTGCCGATTTAATTCAAGACCGCACGTCTGCCCTGAAACAAAACATCAATCAACAGAAAGAAGCCGCAGACCGCATTCAAGAAAGCGTACAATTTATGCAGGACATTCAAAACGAACTCAAGGAACTCAGCAAACCAATAGGAAGCAAAGTTGAGGACGTCCATAACGTTTTATCCACATACGAGCGAATTCTCAAAGATCTAAAGGCAAACAAAGCCAAATTAAACGACGTTCCCGGCGCAAACAAAGCCGAATTGCAAAATATTATTAGCATGCAAGATGATTTAATAAAGTCAATTGAAGATCAAATCGCCCGCCTTCGCCAATTACTGCTATTACGCGAACAATTTATCGCGCTCATCACCGAAATCATGACTTTCATTACCAAATACACAGAAATTGTCAGAGACATCGAAAAATCCGGTAAGACAATCGAAGAGAAAATTGAGAGATACGACGATGTTATAACCAAAATACAAGAATGCGAAGCTATGTTAGCCTCAGCCGCCGACAAAGGACAACAAATCGCTTCCGATGGATCCGCTCAAGACAGAAATAGCATCACGGAACAAATTCAATCCCTCAAACAATCCCTAACAAACTTGAGAAGAGCCGTAGAGAAACAGAAACAAATACACGAAAATACAGCTGCAGAATACAGAAAATTAGCTGCGGAATTAGAAGAAATATTAGATTGGTTGCATGCGAATGAAGCCTCTGTGCAGTCACGTCCTATTTTGAAACGGGACGTAAAGAGCGTTGAAAATGAGTTGAACAAACACAACGAGTTGGCGAGCAATGTAAACAATTACTTAGAAAGAGTTCGACAAGTTCAAGAGGCCACCAAGAACGACAGTTGTTTGCCCAGTTCTTTGCAAGAGCAATTATCCGAAGCAAAGTCTTTATTAACTTCCTTGCCCAGAGAGTTGGAGGAGCGTGAGAAATATCTACAAAACAATAAAGCTCTACGTGAACATTATGAGCAACTAAAATCCAAATTGAACGATTGGGTTAAAGAAGCCGAGATTCGCTTGCAGAGCAGCAAGGATGGAATCGACTTTGAAAATATCCTCTCGGATTTGGAGGAACATAAAATATTCTTCAGCACCGAAGCGTCCATGAAAGAATTGGTTTCTCAGACTATTCAGCAAGCGGCCGATAAAATCTGGCCCAGCTTGACGCCGAGCGAACAGGAAGAGCTGAGCAGAGAACAGCAACATTGCACCCAATTGCTGAAGAACACGTTGAATTCGGCCAAGTCACAGAAGGCGCAGTTGGAACAGGACGCGGAAATGTGGAAGGAATACTGCTCGATTTTGGATAAGGTCAAAGCTGTGATTGCAAGGAGCCGTTTCACCGACGAACCTGTGTCTGCTTTAGCCGGACTCCATTTCAATATCCAGAAGATCACTCATGCTCTCAACGATATTCAGGTGAGAATTTGAGATTTTAATTCTATTTTAAAAAAAAAATTCCTTATGTTATAACCGTTGATACAATTGAAAATATGTTTGTTTTAAAAAGTAGCTATTATTGGTAACTAAACTAGCTATAGTGGTATAGTTAAGAAAACTATTACTTGACCTAATTTACTAAATTTCATTGAAAACTAGAGTATTCTACCTGGAATATTAAGTTAGTTATTGAGGTTTTTTCAAAATAGTTAAAATTTAGTTAATTTGAGTTTACGGGTTTATTTCTCAGAGAATAATTTAGTTACAAAAATGCAACTTGCAGGAGTTGTAGCTGTTACATCCAGTTACAAACTGTTTACAACTAGAATATTTTATCTAGAATATGTAACAAGTTACAGCTATTCTTCTAGAAGTCTTCAAGTCTTACCAGGAAGGATTTGTTTAGCTTGAAGACTTATATTTTATCGACCAGATTTTGTTAACTAAACTAGCTACAGTAGTAAAATTTAGAATACTATTAGTTGACCGAAATTTCTAATTTATATTGAAAACTAGAGTTTTCTATTTGAAATATTAAGTTAGTTATCAAGGTTTTTACAAAATAGTTAGAATTTAGTTAACATGCGTTTGAGTATTTATTGCTCATAGAATAATTTAGTTACATAAATGAAACTTGGTGAAGTTATAGCCGACACATCTAGTTACTAACTGTCCACAACTAGAATATTCTATTTAGAATATGTAACAAGTTACAGCTGCTCTTCTAGCAGTCTTAAAGTTTTTTCAGGAAGGATTTGTTTAACGACCAGATCTTGGTAACTAAACTAGCTATAGCAGCTAAGTTTAGAATACTGTTAACTGACTTAATTTACTAATTTATATTGAAATCTAGAGTTTTCTATATGAAATATTAAGTTAGTTATCAAGGTTTAAACAAAATAGTTAGAATTTAGTCATCTTGAGTTTGAATGTTTATTGCTCAGAGAATAATTTAGTTACAAAGAGGAAGCTTGGTGGAGTTATAGCTAATACATAAAGTTACTAACTGTTCGCAACTAGAATATTCTATTTAGAATAGTTAGCAAGTTATAGCTGTTCGTCTAGAAGAATTCATGTTTTTATAGAAGCGATTAACTTAGCTTGAAGACCTGCATATTATCGATAAGATCTTGGTAACTAAACTAGCTAAACTAGCAAAGTTTAGAATACTACTAGTTGACTTAATTTACTAATTTATGTTGAAAACTAGAGTTTTCTATCTGAAATATTAAGTTAGTTACCAAGGTTTTTACAAAATAGTTAGAATTTAGTTAACTTGAGTGTTTATTAACTTGAGTGTTCTTCTAGAAGCCGTCAAGTTTTTCCATGAAGGATTTGCTTAGCTTGAAGACTTACATTTTTTCGATCAAATCTTAGTAACTAAACTAGCTACAATAGTAAAGTTTAGAATGCTATTAGTTGATTTAATTTACTAATGAATATTTGAAAACTAGAGTATTCTAGCTGGAATATTAAGTTAGTTATCAAAATTTTTACAAAATAGTTAGAATTTAGTTAACTTGAGTTTGAGTGTTTATTGCTCAGACTAATTTAGTTACAAAATTGAAACTCGGTGCAGTTGTAGCTGATACATCCAGTTATAAATTTTGTATAACTAGAATATTCTATTTAGAATATATAACAAGTTACAGCTGTTCTTCTAGAAGTCTTCAAGTTTTTCCAGGAAGGATTTGCTTAGCTTGAAGACTTACATTTTATCATATAGTATTAAAGTTTAGAATGCTATTAGTTGATTTAATTTACTAATTTATATTGAAAACTAGAGTATTCTTGCTGGAATATTAAGTTAGTTATCAAGAATTTTACAAAATAGTTAGAATTTAGTTAACTTCAGTTTGACTATTTACTGCTCAGAGATTAATTTAGTTACAAAAATTAAACTTGGCGGAGTTATAGCTGATACATCTAGTTATATATTCAACGTATTACAGCGGAACACAGCTTGAATATGTAAATATTTTCAACCTTTCCGAAGCTCTATAATATCAGAACAAATCTCATGTTGAAAAACAACAGATATTTCTGTTATTCACTAGGACTCAGTTCACTTCCGTGACATTAAAACAAGACACTAGATAAATAACATTGTTTTTTTTAATATCAGATCTTTCTATTTAATCCAAAGTGTAAACCAAGACGCGTTTCGAGTTCTATCTCTCATCAGTGCATCTTTGCTCTTATAAATAATAAATTGGAAAACACTTACATTACTTTGAAAGTATGTGTCGAGCTGTCGAAAATAGGTTATGTTTTGACTTGTGTGTGAAAAGACCTCTTCAGACGCGTTTCGAGATCTATTTCTCATCAGTGCAGCTTTGCTCTTATAAATTATAATTTGGAAAACACTTACATTAGATTGAAAGCATGTGTTGAGCTGTCGAAAATAGGTTATGTTTTGACATGTGTGTGGAAAGACCACTGCAGACGCGTTTCGAGATCTATCTCTCATCAGTGCAGCTTTGCTCTTATGAATTTTAAAATGGAAAACACTTACATTAGTTTGAAAACTATGTGCTGGGCTATCGAGGTTAGGTTATGTTTTGACTGGTTAAAAAGACAATGATATTATAGAGCTTCGGAAAGGTTGAATATATTTATTAGTTCACTTCCGTGACATTAAAACAAGACACTAGATAAATAACATTGTTTTTTAAGATCAGATGTTTCTATTTAACCCAAAGTCTAACCCAAGACGCGTTTCGTGATCTATCTCTCATCAGCGCAGCTTTGCTCTTATGAATTACAAATTGGAAAACACTTACATTAGTTTGAAAGCATTTGTTGGGCTGTCGAAAATAGGTTATGTTTTGACATGTGTGTGGAAAGACCACTGCAGACGCATTTCGAGATCTATCACGCATCAGTGCAGCTTTGCTCTTATGAATTTTAAAATGGAATACATTTACATTAGTTTGAAAACCATGTGATTGGTTGTCGAGGATAGGTTATGTTTTGACTGGTTCCGCTGTAATAAGTTGATATGATTATATCTATAATTAGTTTAGTGTCAGCCTAAATTCAATTATGAATTGTTAAAACCATACAACATTATAGATAATCAGATAAACTTAATAAAGACGGCACAAAGCTTGAATATATAAATATACTTAACCTTTCCGGAGTTCTATAATACTAATAAGTCTTTTTAGGACTACCAGAAACAAATCTCGTATGAAATTTGTCAGTTATTCTATAGCTTTCAGTCCACCTTCGTGGCTCTCAACAGAAATCATAAAAATAACATTGTTTTTAAGATCATGTATTTCCGATACCTTGAGTCATGAGACGCGTTTCAAGATTTATCTCTTATCAGCACAGCTTTGCTTCCATGAACAATAATTTGTAAACCTCTCACTTGAAAACTCATGTGGTGATTAGGGTTAGATGTTTTTAATTTTGACATTTTGTGAGAGAGACATGAACTTAGCAGGTTAATGATAATGACTAGACATCGTGCATATAATGCACTATCAACGTGCCAAAATATGCATGCAAATATGCACTAAAAATGGGTGAAATATGCATAAAATATGCACAATCAAAATTCTATTTATTATTGGAATTTACTTATTTTTTACAATGTACAGTTGTAGTTCTTGTGACAATATACAATTAAATTTTTTTTTTCTAATTTGAGTCTGTAATGGACTCATAGCAGCACTCATATGCGTGCGGTTATAGCTCACCGAGTGCTGTTACTAGTTAAGTTTTTCAAGGTTGGCACTGAAATTTAGAGCTGGCATGTGCTGTTTATGTCCTTTTTCATTTAGTGCTGTTATGAGTCCATTACACACGCAAAATAGAAAAACTATATTAGGATTAGTTCAGGAAGCGCGATTTTTCAGCACGCGTCCAAGTTTAGAAAACGACGAGCGTAACGAGGAGCGACTGCCACCGTTCCCGCCTAATACAAAACACATTTAACTACTGAAATAAGCACTATAAACAAAAAAGTACTAAAATATGCAATAATGCTATAAAAATATATCGAATTATATACATCGGATTATATGCATATGCAAATATGCAAATGCATATAATCCGATGTCTAATAATAACATCTAATAACATCTAACCCTAATCACCACATGGGTTTTCAAGTGAGTGGTTTACAAATTAATGTTCACGGAAGCAAAGCTGTGCTGATGAGAGATAAATCTCGAAACGCGAGCACAGATGGCTATCCACTGAAGGTATCGTAAAGACACGATCTTAAAAACAAAGTCAAAAACCATAAAAATAGGTTTTTGTTGAGTGCCGCGAAGGTGGACTGAAAGCTATAGAATAACTATCTGTTTTTGGTAGTCCTAAAAGGACTCATTAGTATTATAGAGCTCCGGAAAGGTTGAGTATATTTATATATTCAACCTTTGTTCCGTCTTCATTAAGTTTATATTCAATTAGTTATTTATTGTTTACAACTGTAATATTTTATTTAGAATAGTTAGCAAGTTACAGCTACTCTTCTAGAAGCCTTCAAGTTTTTCTAGGAGGGATTATATTAGCTTAAAGACTTACATTTTATCGATAAAATCTTGGTAACTAAACTATCTATAGTAGTAAAATGGTACTGTATGGTACTATAGTAGTAAAATGATACACCTGTTTTGGCAATACATCTGTTTTGAAGATGGTAATACACTTAATTTTTAAAGAAGAATTTAAATACCAATTTTCACATCTCTAACATCTCCAGTTTTTGAGATATAAGCATTTTGCATTCACAGCCCCTTAAAATATGGGAAAATGTAAAATGGTAAAATGTGTTTTTATGTCTTTTGAAAAAGGAAACTGACAATTTTTGCTACTATGGCATATTGCATTTTGGCATTTTGCTAGTATAGCATAGTGTGTTAGTTTGTTTTCTCTGGAATTTTCCGTTGATCTTGGGGGTTTATTCTAAAAACAACCGGATTCTCGACGTTTCGGCGAACTTACATTCACCATTCTCAAGAGATATCACATCCATCCGTGCGGGTTAACGTATATAGAACCCGCACGGACGCTTAATCCGCACGGACGTGATATCTCTTGAGAATAACCAATGTTAGTTCGCCGAATCGTCGAGAATCCGGTTGTTTTTACAATGAACCCTCAAGATCAACGCAAAATCCCAGAGAAAACAAACCAACGCATTATGCCATAATAGCAAAATGCTATAATAGAATATGCCATAGTAGCAAAAATTGTCAGTTTCCTCTTAAAAAAGACATAAAAACACGTTTTCCCATTTTCCGAAAATCTATCGGTACTTACGTAGTAACACCACCACCGCTAAATATTACAGAACATACAACGCGTATGTTGTCTTGATTTATCTGTCCGCTTCGCGGCGGACAATCTAATCTAACCGGGGTTAAAAAATAAAATATTTTGAGTTTTAAAAATGTTTTAATTTTAAATAAAATGTTTTATTTTATGATTTATCATAAAAATTTTAGGTGTAGATTGGCGGCATTTAAAAATGTAGCGGTGATGGCGTTAATACGTAAGTACCAATCTTTCTAAGGAGACTGTAAATTAAAGTGACCACATTTTCATTGAGACAACGCGGGACAAATGAGATGAAATTAGAATTATAATTTAGTTATGACAGCAGACCAATAATTTAAAAATATATATTTTATTTACCCACACACCAAAATGTACACATAAATACATTATTGTATGAGAAGGATGCCATTATTATAGTAGTGTGTAAAAGTATCCAAATCGTGCGTAAAAGTCCATTGTAAATCAAATGGAGTTTTATTATTAAACGATTTCTGTTAGTTGTTACTATGGCAACAACTTGCGTCATTAAACAAAAAATCCTAGACGTAGTGAAAACTCGTAACGTAATATGTAACGTATCTTTTTATCAATAACGCCTCATCAAAAAAGATCATTTTCGTAAATATTATTTTTCGGAAAATGGTTACTAATATATTAAAAAAAAAATTCCACATATTCCCATAAAATATCCTTTTTCAGTGTCACCCAATGAAAATTTCAGAACAAAATGCCATTGAACGACCGGATTTTCTGATAAAAGTCAAAAAAATTTATAATAACTGCTTGGAATATCTTGAAGAATAGACAGTTCTATTCGAGGATATTAAAAAATATCATTGGGTGACACTAAAAAGTGTAAAGTAAAATATGTGGAAAAATCTTATTTTATATATTACAGTACATAAAATAAAAAATGCAAATATTTTATAAAAAGCGGGACATTTTAAAAAATCGGCGGGACGCGGGACAGTCTTCAAAAATGCGGGACTGTCCCGCCGAAATCGGGACATGTAGTCAATTTACTGTAAATGCGAGATGCTTATATTTTAAAAACTGAAGATGTATCCCCGAGAAACAAACCAACATATATATGTTGTATATAATGCACGAGGAAGTTAATAAACACATTTCTAATTTCGATTGCATAAAAAACGTAATGAAATTAAGAATTTGTGGTATTTTAGATAAAAAATAAACACGTTGATAATCTTTAGAGATATCTAAAAATAAACATTGGCCACTTTCGCTTTTTGAATACTAAATTTACGGTAACATTTTCGATTTTTTTTTTCTTTCGTGTCATAAATATTTATGAAACTTTACTTTAGGTCAAGTCTCGTTTTGAAAATGTTTTAAAAAACTTTAAGGTAAACAGCATTGCGACCGCGTAAGTTGGTCGATGATGTCACACTACCACTTGTATATGGTACTGTAATATCATGAATGACATCATTGATAGCGTACTGGCGCTCGCCGGGGATTTGAAACCTCAAGGTTTCGCTTACATCTTGCAGTTGTAATTTTTGACTGACTCGCATTAGAACTCTGTGATCATCTAGTTTTTTAAATCAATTAGTGAATAGATAAATTAAATAAAATTGTGTAATATTTGATTATTAAGTGATTAATGTATGTAATTTATTTTAATTTATTTAAATAATTACATTGATATTATTATTGGGTAAATAAGTTAATATTTAGTAAATAAGTTTATAAAGTTATTTTGGTAAATAAGTTTATTTCCTTAATTATCAAATTATTGTGCTATAATTCTGTTAATTGTTTTAAAACCGTGCTTTTATTTAAACGTTTATTCAATGATAACCGCGGTTTGTTTAACCATTTCGAGACAGCGGATACACATATATACCAATAAGTTTTAATTGGGGTAGACTTGGTTTATATTCTTTTAATTGGATTAGATTACTCAGCAAAGTGTCACATCTGGGCCGACGAAAAATGTGTAATACTATCACATTTTTCACATTAAATAACATAATATAATATAAAACACGTAAAAGAAAAAGAAAAATATTCCCATGTCCTCTAGAAAAACGATTAGAATTTAGACTATTTCCAGAAAAAAAGTCGCGGCGAAAGGATTAATGGAATTTAAATTATTTATTGTTGTAATTCGATAGAATAATAACTTACAATTAGTCTTACAGTATAATTATATTGTAAACATACGCATTGTACCTATGTTTTCATTAAGAATTTAATTTATTTTATGATTAATTACAATGAAATGAGATTTTATTATTTGCTTTGAGAATGAGTCAAATATGTTTTTGAATCTTTTGAAAGATTTAATTTGAAGCTCTGTAATTTTGGCGGTTAGATCGTCGATAACTCAACCGTGCGTCGCGCCGTTTGAATAATTCAAGTATGAGTAAGATTGTGGAGAGTAAATAACAAAATTATGTAATTAATAAAGCTGCTGATAGCGCGAAAGATTATCTTTGATACAATATACGGCGTGTCCTATTTTCATTTAGTTTAATTTTTGGAAGTATCTCAGTATCTCTTTTTCGGTTCTACACCTGTAAAATAGATAAGATATGTATGATATCAAGGTATGTTTCGCCGGAGGTTTCATATTTTCTGTTCTGCCTACTACCATCATAAATTGCATTTTAAATCGTCTGCGAATCCAATTAATGTGGTGTAATGCGAATTCAATTAATGTGCCCTCTGGCAGATGTCGTCGTATGGTTCCATAGTGTAGGACCCAATATAGAGCTCTGAGGAACCCCACAACTTACTTCATTTTCGATCGTTTCGGCATTTTGGACTTGCAGCACTAACTTCCTTTTGGTTAGGAAACTCTTTATCATCCGTAACAGATACGGAGCTATGCGTCTCTTTGTCAATTCACCTATTGTTATTTCCCAAGTGGCTGTGTTAAACGCATTACGCACATCAAAAGTTATTAAAGCGCAAATTTTCTTTGTTCTTTTTGTGCCCGTTCTAGCTTTCTCTGCGATCTTTATAACTGCATCGACTGCGTCTGTAGTTGACCTGCCTTTTCTAAAACCGTACTGCCTGTCGGATAGCCCCAGTCCGGCGTCAAGCTCCTTTTGTAGTCTCGCTAGTAGGAGTATTTCCAGAAATTTTCCTGGCACGTCTAGAATACATAGAGGTTCATATGACGATACTTCCTCAATTGGTTTCTCTCCCTTCTTAATGAGAACTAGTCTTGAACGTTTCCATTTATCTGGAAAGTTTCCCGTAGTTAGGAGAACTTGATTACTTCAAGAGTAAACGTAGGTTAATGCTGGGCTATGATCTTGATCACTTCTGGTGGCAAGATGGTGGCAAGTTTCGTTACGTATACGATGTATTTCATTAACAATTTTATGGGTTGTTTGCAAAAGAAGGGCTCCTGGCGTTTAAAAAGAGGTTCAACCACCTGAAGCATGACATCGGCATTTGTACACTTGCGGGTTTCATTTTTAGCTATTTTTACAGATTTGGAAGGCGATCTTCGCAGAGTTTCTTCCAGTTGTCCCGTTTCGACGTGTTTATTAGGTCCCGCAGGTCCTTTTTTGATTGTTTGTAGAGTTTTTTTCAGACAGTGAAGTCTAGACAGGCAATACTAGACAGACAAAACTAGACAGCTTATTTGTTTATTTAATATTTACAAATTGTATCATAAATATTAAACATAAGCCTAGGCTAAAAAAAAACCGACCAAGTGCGAGTTGTGACTCGCGCACCGAGGGTTCCGTACAAACTTGTAAGTAAGGTATCTTTAGGAGGACCTAACTGTATGCAACCCATATGCTTCTGGTGCCTGACAATACCACGCAACACATTAGTGTATTTTCATAAGTTTCTAATAGTAAATTCGCATTTTGCTTGTAACTAAACTAATTATTTTCGATTTTTTCCTTTACATGTGCTGCAAGACACCGCTTCTTGCCAAATTTCATGATTCTAGGTCAACGGGAAGTACCCTATAGGTTTTGATTCCCTTGTGAAATCGCAAAATATGCGACATAAACGGTCATATCTTTTGATCGCGTTGACTTACAAGTTTGATTTTTTTACAGCTGAAAGCTACCGCATACCCGAGTATTTGATACAAATTTCAACTTGTTACCTCTACGCGTTCCTGAGAAAAATGATCTTGACAGACAGACAGACGGACGGACGGACGAACAGACAAACAGACGGACAACATAATGATCCTATAAGGGTTCCGTTTTCGTTACGGAACCCTAAAAATAGCTACCCTTGCTTAGCATGTAACTTAGCAATTTAACGCATGTAAATGCTAGAAGGAAAGGGGCTATTATTATTGAATATTAAGCAGAACTCCGTTTATAATTAAACACTATGCTGGCCAGTTTTTACAATATTTTTCACTTTACATTTTTAGGGTTCCGTACCGAAAACGGAACCCTTATAGGATCACTTTGTTGTCCGTCTGTCTGCTTGTCTGTCCGTCTGTCTCTCTGTCTGTCTGTCTGTCAAGATCATTTTTCTCAGGAACGCGTAGAGGTAACAAGTTGAAATTTGCATCAAATACTCGGGTCTGCGGTCTCTTTCAGCTGTGAAAAAATCAAACTTGTAAGTCAACGCGATCAAAAGATACGACCGTTTATGTCGCATATTTTGCGATTTCACAAGGGAATCAAAACCTATAGGGTACTTCCCGTTGACCTAGAATCATGAAATTTGGCAAGAAGCGGTGTCTTACAGCACATGTAAAGGGAAAAATCTGAAAACCGTAAATATGTATTTAGTTACAAGAAAAATGCTAATTTACTATTAGAAACTTGTGAAAATACACTAATGTGTTGCATGGTATTGTCAGGCACCAGAAGCATATGGGTTGCATACAGTTAGGTCTTCCTAAAGATGCTTTACTTACAAGTTTGTACGGAACCCTCGGAACCCCCGGTTTTTCAAAACTAGACAGACAAGACTAGACAGACAAGACTAGACAGACAAGACTAGACAGACAAGACTAGACAGACAAGACTAGACAGACAAGACTAGACAGACAAGACTAGACAGACAAGACTAGACAGACAAGACTAGACAGACAAGACTAGACAGCCAAGACTAGACAGACAAGACTAGACAGACAAGACTAGACAGACAAGACTAGACAGACAAGACTAGACAGACAAGACTAGACAGACAAGACTAGACAGACAAGACTAGACAGACAAGACTAGACAGACAAGACTAGACAGACAAGACTAGACAGACAAGACTAGACAGACAAGACTAGACAGACAAGACTAGACAGACAAGACTAGACAGACAAGACTAGACAGACAAGACTAGACAGACAAGACTAGACAGACAAGACTAGACAGACAAGACTAGACAGACAAGACTAGACAGACAAGACAAGACAGACAAGACAGACAAGACTAGACAGACAAGACTAGATAGACAAGACTAGACAGACAAGACTAGACAGACAAGACTAGACAGACAAGACTAGACAGACAAGACTAGACAGACAAGACTAGACAGACAAGACTAGACAGACAAGACTAGACAGACAAGACTAGACAGACAAGACTAGACAGACAAGACTAGACAGACAAGACTAGACAGACAAGACTAGACAGACAAGACTAGACAGACAAGACTAGACAGACAAGACTAGACAGACAAAACTAGACAGACAAGACTAGACAGACAAGACTAGACAGACAAGACTAGACAGACAAGACTAGACAGACAAGACTAGACAGACAAGACCAGACAGACAAGACTAGACAGACAAGACTAGACAGACAAGACTAGACAGACAAGACTAGACAGACAAGACTAGACAGACAAGACTAGACAGAGAAGACTAGACAGACAAGACTAGACAGACAAGACTAGACAGACAAGACTAGACAGACAAGACTAGACAGACAAGACTAGACAGACAAGACTAGACAGACAAGACTAGACAGACAAGACTAGACAGACAAGACTAGACAGACAAGACTAGACAGACAAGACTAGACAGACAAGACTAGACAGACAAGACTAGACAGACAAGACTAGACAGACAAGACTAGACAGACAAGACTAGACAGACAAGACTAGACAGACAAGACTAGACAGACAAGACTAGACAGACAAGACTAGACAGACAAGACTAGACAGACAAGACTAGACAGACAAGACTAGACAGACAAGACTAGACAGACAAGACTAGACAGACAAGACTAGACAGACAACACTAGACAGACAACACTAGACAGACAATACTAGACAGACAAGACTAGACAGACAAGACTAGACAGACAAGACTAGACAGTCAAGACTAGACAGTCAAGACAAGACTAGACAGACAATACTAGACAGACAATACAAGACTAATAATATATTAAGATTGTGTAGACGAGACTTGGTCTTCATACTTTCATCTTAACTAGACTTTTAATAATCTTGTCTGTTTGTGTAGTCTAGACTTGGTCTTCAATCTCTGATTTAGTCTAAACTTCTAATTATCAAGTCTGATTGTGTAGACTAGACTTGATCTTTAAGGTTTCATCATCATCATCATCATTGGCCATATAACCCTATAGTAGGGTATAGAGTTTACCTTCTCCAGGTAAAAACTTTGATAGTTTCATCTAGACTTTTGATAATCTGGAATTTAGACTACCCCAACTTTTCGTCGAAGAAATGCTTATTATTTATTATCGTGGGGCCACAAACTGCTTCAAAATATTTTGTTATATACCTTTTCGGAATTTGGAAGCATCTTTAAGAAGTGACACACTGGATAAATCAATTTCGAAAAATGTTCCTTATGATTCTTCCAATAGACCTTTTTACAGTTAGTTAAGCACATGCGCGTCCACCTTGTTTAAAAAGCGGGAATATGAAAGTTTCGGGAACATTTTGTTATTTTCGCTGGTTATACGTCAAAAAATTGCCCGAAAACGTGGAAAAAATTGACGTATGCGCATAAAAAGATTCAACTATGAAAAGGTCTATTTTATTTATTCGTACGCAAATGTAAATTGAATTAAATTTCATTATGGCTTGATTAAATGTGTTAAGAATTCGGTTCAATGCCATGCGTTGCGCTCCTCGCGGCCATTCTAGTTCCATTGCCTCCGTTGCATTGGAAGTTTTATTTAGTAAAAACCTAGACGTGTAAACAAGCTTTAAAAATAGCAAGCGATTCTAATAGGAAACGGAATTCGAAAGGTTAATTTTAGTCGCGTTGTATTTTTAACGGAATAAGTCGTAAATATACTCATGCATGATGATATAAATGGACTTACAATAATTTATCTCCGCTTTATGTAACGTTTTATTTATTTGATTACGCGTAGTTTTAAGTTAATAATAATAGTTTTTCTTTCTTCTTCTGCAGATCGGATTACTGCTTGTCTATTCAGTTATCGCAAATTTGCATATTTCTTAAAATAAATAAATTTGTAGATTCGCAAAGTGTTTATAAAAACCATCTAAGTAAAGAAAAATGTTTCGAAATGATTTCCTTATTATTTATCTATTCGCTATTTATTCGATTTCGATGGTGTCTTGTGCTCCGACCTTTATATATAGATAGTGTACCTTTATGTATAGATCTATTGTATATTATAGATTATATATTATAGTACCCCTAATAATCTGTTTCTACATAATAAATATACAAAAATGTTAGGAGTACTAGCATTGGAACTTGGCATAGGAGAACTGACGGTTTTTAATTTTCGAATCAGTTCCACAATAGGGAAAATGCATTCATTTTTTTAATCAGGGTTCCGTACCGAAAACGGAACCCTTATAGGATCACTTTGTTGTCCGTCTGTGCGTCTGTCTGTCCGTCTGTATGTCTGTCTGTCTGTCTGTCCGTCTGTCTGTCTGTCTGTCTGTCTGTCCGTCCGTCCGTCCGTCCGTCTGTCTGTCTGTCAATACACTAATGTGTTGCGTGGTATTGTCAAGCACCAGAAGTATATGGGTTACATACAGTTAGGTTCTCCTAAAGATATCTTACTTACAAGTTTGTACGGAACCCTCGGTGCGCGAGTCACAACTCGCACTTGGCCGGTTTTTGTTTGTTTTTTATTTGCTTCGTTTTAACATAGTAAAAAACATAAATACTGTTGAAAGTGTTTCAATTAATTTTTAAAATAAAAAATAAAATAACCGATTAAATATGACATGTTTGAACGGTCCTTTTTTTCGCGCGCTTTGAATGACGTCGCATAGCACTTGACATTCAATGTTGTTTACTATTTGCTATTTCGATAATGGAAAAAGCTAAAAATCCATTTTTTCTATTTTGCATCTATAATGGAGTTATTAAAGCACTCATATGGATTCGTTAATGATTCGCCGAGAGCTTTAATAATTCAATTTTTCAAGGTTGGTACCGTTGAAATTAAGAACTATAGACATGTCAAAAGTGTCAAATTTTTAGCGAGATAGTTTTGAGGTTATGGGATGTATGGAAATCGCGAATACACCAATTTAATTAATTAATGGTAATTAACGATATAACACATATTTGATTTAAATTCATTTAAACCACTTTCAGTCATTGTTCTTGATAATTTATAATCGCATGCCATACCAAAATCGCACTAGGTTTAATGGAAAACACTACTGGAATATTTCACACCAAAACCGAGCAGTGTATATTGACGCCGTTAAATGTGCACGCCACATAGCATCGACGAATGGTGATGCGTTTCGCAAATTTGAATTTCGCTCGCACATTTTGGACTTTTTGATTTAAGTTTTATGGCATTAAATAACAGAAACTAAATGAGAAAATAATGGTATAGGTGTAATGTCAAGATCATGAAGTATCGGGGATAAAAAATTCAAGTAAATTTAAATCACTTGCATATTGCCAATTATCGAATGCCCCAATAATTGTTTTCGCAGTGTCCGTCGTAGTAGTAGTTTTGGGGCTACATTATGACATTCAAATATATTTGGAGCAGTTTTTGACTAATCCGAATATAATATAGTTGTGATCTCGTGAGTTTTTTTCTAAGAATTCGAGTTTCTCGACGTCAAGGAACCTTAAGTGGACAACCGATTATTTTGTTTTATTTACGACCCTCTGTTTTATTTCAATGATGCGTGCATGCGCTCGAACTAAAGGGTCGTGTCGAGACGACAAGAGTGTTTATATATTTTATGAATGTTGGAAATTTTCCATTAAAATTAGGGGAGGAGTTAGATGAAGACCGAGGTAATGAGGTAGAGGAGAAGTGAAAAAGAGGCAGGTTAAGTTTTAAATCGAACCTCGGTAATTTCGCTTATAACTAATTTTCGGGTTTGACCACAAGTTTTATTAGTATTTTAAGTGTAAAATTCTTAAGTATAAGTTAGTGATTAGTTATATGTTTTTTAATACATAAGAAGTACTTAGTTGTACACATAAAGACCGGTCCAGACGCTCCGTTTTGCACAACCTTTTATCTGCGCAGTCTTAAGAAGGAATGAAAACGTTGCAATTTGTAGAGCGTCTACACGGTGCAGATATATCTGTATATTTCGCACAGTTTTAGTGAAATCGTCATGTAGGAGGTACTCGTCTGGTCATTTTTGAACAAAATGAATCGGAAAACGGAGCTACATACCATCTACCGTCTTTTTCCGAAAATAAGAGTCTTACTTTCTTTTTAGGTCCAAAATACGTGGTAGGGCTTATTTTCGGGAGAGGGCTTATATTCCAATTAGTAGATTTATATATTTTAGTTTAATATTTATTTATATACAGAAATTTAATTTTATTCAAATACAGTCATGTCATCTTCTTCTGGAGCACCATCACAAATTATCAAATTTTGAATTCCGCTCTGATTTTCCTCCAAAATCCATTTCCTGTAGAATCATTGGCCCGAATCTCTCATGTCTTGCAATATAGCTATTGTTTAATGAATACTTCTTGGCTAAAGCCTAGGCCGCACTACGGCTGAACCGCCGTGATTTTGTGACTCAAGTAAGCTAATACAAGCGGCCTCACTTGCGGTTTTTTTCCAGCGACTGATTTTTCCCATAGTGTACTTACTGTGTGTCCACCTTAAGGCAAGTAAAAGTGGTATTTATACAAAAAAGCGGGCGCCTAACCTCTTTCATACTAAAAACGTTAGAGAAACTGGTTGAAAAGCACCTCAGGAAGACCTGTCTTTTGGATAGACCACTACACTCTTATCAGCATGCCGGGAAAATCATGCAAATCTGCTCTTCACCAATTAGTTGTAAGAATGGAAAACACATTGGAAAACAATGAACTGCACTTGGGGACTTCCTTGACTTCTAAGGAGCGTTCGACAACACCTCATTCGACAGTATAGTCTAAGCAGCCCTGAGTCATGGTGCAAATATCACATTAATTAGATGGATAAGATCCATGCTGCAGGGTAGAAATGTTGAGACTACGATGGCAGGTGACACAATTAGAGTATCTGATGTCAAAGGGTGCCCGCAGGGTGGTGTACTATCTCCACTCATGTGGGACATGGTTTTCAACAGTCACAACTTGTGTCACTAAACAACAAAGGATTTTATACCCAAGGACATGCGGATGACATAGTCATTCTCATCAGAGGGAAATTTCCTAATATAA
The DNA here is from genome assembly GCA_944588485.1 of Phosphuga atrata. NCBI lineage: Eukaryota > Metazoa > Arthropoda > Insecta > Coleoptera > Silphidae > Phosphuga > Phosphuga atrata. The sequence goes on from OX155899.1 coordinate 59,230,952, forward strand.
TAGCAGAGCTCATGCTACAAGCGCTGATTGAGGTAGAGAGATGGCGCAGGGGGGCTGACCTCCGAGTAAATCCCCTAAAATCCACTCTAGTACCATTCACAAAAAAATGAAGAAGAAAATGATGAAAATTGAGGGGCTACGGCTACCAATTTTCTAGAATGAGCGTCTAAAGGTAAGTGAGGAAACCAAGTATTTAGGTATAATCCTGGATAATAAACTGACTTGGAATCAACACCTTAAGAAAGCCAACAACAAGTGTAAAATGGCATTAATGGCAGAAGAACATTTGGCAAATCAAGGCTGCATACTACGGTAGTTAGACAGACCCATTCTAACATATGCTTCCACGGTATGGTGGACCAAACTGAAGCAAAAACAGGCCATAAGGGATTTATCAAAAGTTTAAAGACTGGCATACTCGGCAATTACGGGATCGTTAAGTACCGCACCAACTGTAGCTATGGAAGTTATGATAGGCCTGTCTCCCCTAGATATCTTCATCATGGGTGAGGCAAGAATGGGAGTCTTCAGATGCAGGTGTAATGGCACTTGGGAGGCTCTGGCGAGGACAGGGCACACCACGATAACGAATGTAATATAAGAGTCATACTTCAATATTGAGGGAGACTCAATTCCGAAAAGGCTAACATCCAATCTACCCTTCAAAACACAACTACGTTGGATAAAAGGTAAGAAAACAATAACGTGTCAAGGTGAGCTGGACTGGTATACAGACGGTTTCAAAAATGACAGTGGAACTGGCGCAGGAATCTACGGGCTGTCCCTGATGTACAGCTTATTTGTGCCCCTTAGATCACATACCACGACATTTCAAGCGGAAATATACGCCATCGCGATTTGTGTGTATCTCGAGCGATTTCGCGGTTCTAGCGGTTGCCACTCGCGGGAAAAAACCGTAGTGCGGCCTCGGCCTAAGTAGCCTGTTCGTAGTGCATTGGAAACAGAACTGTCAGTTATTTTTTACCTAATTCACAACTTCTTGTAAGACTGTAAGACAAAATTACCTCGTTGATTTCTCACCATTCTGTTTTCAATGTATTCATTGATTTCCATCAGCAAATGATCCTTGAATCGCTTGTTTATTGCAATGTCAAGTGTCTGGAGGTAGCCAGTCATTCCTGCCGGAATCATTATTCGAACAATCTTCCTCTCAGCAAGAAAGTATTTCATGTCTTTAGCGCGGTGAGTACCGGCTGTATCCCAAACTAGTAAACCTCTATTTCGACCCCTCTGCAGTGGTGGCAGCATAAAATCGACCCACTTTCTTAAAACTTTTTTCACTTTCAAGGACATACATTCCTGAAACGCATTTAATCTCGTCTTTTGTTCCTTTAGTGATGATAAATGGTGATACTTTCTTGCTATTTGGACGAATCGCCAAAATACAGGTAACACGTGCACTATCGCAACCGGTAGAAGGAACGTAAATCGAAGCCTTGTAGTGAATCGTCGTTTGAGCTCCTTGGCCTAGAAATACTGCGGTCGCATCCATAGGAATCATGTTGAGAGTTGGTATTTGTAAAAGTCGATGTTATCATCAAAAAGCTTAAATGCAAGTGCACGTTTAACAACTTCATTGTCTTCCAGCTTAAACATAGTTGTCGATCTCCTTAGAGACAGTTTATGTCGTTGAAGGAAGTTATCCATCCAATGTAACGATGCTTTAAATTCTTCTGTAGATATATCAAATTCAATTGCCATTTCAAGGGAATTTTTTTTCTCTCCAGCCTTTGCTCTCCTATCAGAAATCAATTCCCAGATGCATTCTTCCAACTCAGAAAATAACGGCTGCCGACCTGATCCAACCCTGCGTTTTTTCCCATTTCCTTGGTCCACCAGTTGGCACAGGTTATCGTAGTTTGCACGCCATTTTCGAACCATACGGAGATCCAACATCTTCTCTTTACAGAAGGCTACGAGATTTACATCCCCGGAGCCATCCACGATTATAGGACTGAAATGCACAAACGTTGTACCTGCACTGTCACTCTATGTAGACTGGTGCCTTATATTGTATTTTTAAGATAAATTCTACTTTATACATTCCAGGAATTAATTTTGACACGTGCATGTATAGTGCTTTAAATGAACTATTGAAGTAAACAAGGAATTTCTCCGAACATTTTGTTCCAAACATTTCTCTGAAATATTAGGGCAGCTTGAACTGCTAAATTCAACAGCATTTTTTAACGGATTATATTTTAACTAGGGCTTATTTTCAGGGGAGGGCTTATATTCCAAAAAGTCCCGAAAATCATTCTATTGCTTATTTTCGGGGGATGTCTTATTTTCGGAAAAAGACGGTACATGCGCCGACTTGTCGGCACAGTTAATGCATATCTATGCTCTTTAGCTCAGCTATCGCTGCAACTGTACCGTCTCCGCGCAGTTTTCAAAACTGCGCAGTTTTCCTATCTACACGCAACGTTTTATCTGCAATGTTTTGAACTGCGCAGACAACAGGTTGTGCAGAACGGAGCGTCTGGACCGGCCTTAAGGGACATATTTTGCGTATAACACCATCCACCCATTGCCCTAATCCTGAAGCAGCACCATACCAATTTCCCAGTTCGCAACAATATGCATAGCTTGATACAACCTAATTTGTTTATCAAATATAGTTATCAAACAATATATTGCTATGTATTATAGAAAAAGTATGTAGGAAATCTAGGAATAGGCGATTAATTTTGTTTATAAAATTATATCTATAAGCGATCATTTGACCGCTCTGGTACATTTATTGTTAAACTTTTCGGATTAAATTCTGTGAGATAGGAGTGAATTAAATTTAAAATTTGTCGGGTAATTCACTTTAATCCAAACAAATGGAGAATTAAAAAATTGCACAAGTAGACTAAACATTATTTGTTTATTTCTAAATTTTGGAGATAACTTTAGATATCAAAAATTTACATTTTGCATTCGTCGTTTTCTGCACAACAGATTGTTATTATCGCTTTAGATAAAATATCGCTACGTATTTCCGGAAGATTCCGGAAGTCGCTTACTATACACAATTATCAACATATTATTCTTTCGATTTACAAATAAAAAATAATCTTTTGTATTTTAAAGTCTAGACAAGTTTGGATAACACTAGATAAGACTTTACATGGCTAGACAAGACTGGAGCGGACTGGACAAGACTGGATGAGACTTAACAAGGCTGGGCAAGACTTAAGAGGACTGAATTACGAATTAAAAATAATTATTTGTATTTTAAAGACTAGACAAGTCTAGACAAGAGTATACAAGACTAGACAATATTGGACAAAACCGGACACGACTGGACAAGATAGGACAAGACTTGTTAAATCTAGACAAGACTAGATAAGACTGGCCAAGACTGGAGAAGACTAGATAAGATTGAACAAGACTTGACAAGACGGGATAAGACTGGACAATAGGGCTTCACACGAGAGTCTCGTTTAGGGTTTCTTTTCTTTCGTTAGGGCTTCGCGAGAGGCAGCCGTTACATTTTCTTCGTAAATTTGTACTGCTCGTTCTAGACCAGTGGTTCTCAAACTTTTTTTGCCGCGGCACCCTTATCGAACTAAAACAATCTCGCGGCACCCTTGTCGGGCTTCAAAAATTTTGACTTTTTGCACAAATTTCGTTTGAAGATTTCACGTTTATGTACTAAATTAGACTGATCGTATTCGAGATGTCTTTTTAATTTGTATGGAACCAACCCGCTGTTAGCAACACTTTTAAGACAGATGACATTAAGACAGATAAGCATTGCCCTTCCGGTGCTTGTTCTGTCCCAACAGAAACAAAGCCAAACGATATGAGGTAGCTAGGATCATATTTCCTTATTTTTCCTCAGATTATCTTTTGGTCGTGAGTTGCGCTTTCGCGAACTGAGGCAGACGAACTTGATTGATTTAGACCAATCCAGATTTTAGCGAATTGTCGTACAATTTTGCATTAAAAGTACGAACTCATATTCGTTTAACTCCTCATGTAATTTTATGAAGAAAATGTTACGGGAGATCGGAACGATATCACAAACGGAACTCTCTTGTGAATCCCTACTGGACAAGGCTGGACAAGACTGGATAAGGCTGGAAAAGACTGGACAAAACTGATTAACACTGGACAAGATTGGACAAGACAAAATGAGATGAAATTCGAAAATTATCACTGCTTATTCTTTTAAAAATTCCTGTTATTGCTAGTTTGAATAATATTTATTTTATTAATTACAGTTTTTATCGAACAAAATTAACGAGCGTTGTTTGTTTATAATCTTGCAGAATCAACAAAGCGATTTAGATTTGTTGTTGGAGAGAGCTAGTGAGCTCAGTAGACAGGCCGACGCGAGGAACAAGCAGAACATCGAATGCCAAACGCGCGAAGTCTCCGACGAGTGGTCGCAACTGGTGTCCAACTTGGAAGGTCGCAGGGACACCCTGAACAAGCTGGCCTCGGTCTGGGAGGTCTTCGAAGGGCGCTGCCAGAACTTCGAAAGTCTCCTGGTCGGCATCGAGGAGAAATCCAAGCACATCGACGCCGTCGTTAGAAACAGGGAGCATGTGATCGCAACGAGCAAGAATATCGAGGTAATCTATTAACAAATTTTGTTTGGAAATAGAAACGGATAATCCTTCCGGTTTCGAACTAGACCATTCATGCCCCGCTTATTTTTAATTACGTCTGGTTCAATTCGCGTGGGAGTGAAACGGATTTCTATTATTAGAAAAATATTTTCGTGACGTTAGGAAATGGGCGCAGAATAAACCATCTGCTAACTTAATACCACAATCGAATGTTTAAAATAATTTAATTAATTAGAATAAGAGAATGCCTATATCAATATTTAAAATATCATCTTTAGATCTCATGTTGGCACGGAATACACGGTATAATCTCGATACTCCGACACATGGGACCAGACAACCGCCGGATTATAAGAAAGAGGGGTGGGAGGGAAAAGCGCGAGCGGTCTCCAGACCGCCGGATTACTGAAGGTGTCTTCCGATTAACCAACGGCCGAATTACCGAGATTATACTGTACTATCAAAAGTTTGATCTAAAGGTGCAGTCAGACTATGCAAGGAAATGCACTTTAAGAAAGTATTTTTCTAGTAATAGAGGGTTTCACGAGCAGTCAGACTATGGAACTTTTACTTTCATAATGTAAATGCTTTCTGAATGCGCTTCTGAAATGCATAGTCTGACTACGCCTTTATTCAATTAATTAGAATAAGATAATAAAATTACCTGATTATTAAGGTATCCAATCATGTAGGGTTTATATTGCAAGCCAATATACTCCACGATCTGATATATTATAATCCATGCACATTAATTTAATAATTAAACCTTACTTATCAATCAATCAATTACTTGTATTTGATATGTATTGAACTGTATTTGTTTGTGTGCATTGTGATTTTGTTACAAAGAAAAGATTGAGAGTCTCTGGATTTATAATAATCACATATATAAATGACTAAGACTTAACAAGGAAATAATTTCATGATCATGATCAAAATAATTTCAAAATTTGATCACATATTTTCCTGGATCACATATTTTTTTAGATCACATAATTTTCTAGATCACATATTAATAATAATCACATATTTTCCTAGATTATTATTTTATTTAAATAAACTTTTTGCATGTGCAGGATCTGCAATCGGAAGCGGAATCCCTGAAACCTTCCCGGGCAGAAGTGAAAGAATTATCCGGCACTATCCTGCTGTATCTGCAAGAGTGTTCCAAGACCTCGGCCAAAGCTCTCTCCGAGAAACTGAAGCAGCTAGAAGAAAACTACGACAGGTAAATTGTATACACTGTTTATTGAGTGATTTCTTTAATCCTAATATCAATACAACAAAATTCGCGATTTTATCGAATGAATTTTGCGATTTTTTTTGCTATCGAGATTTGCGTAAATCAATTGTGTCTATTTAATTTTGTCAATCTAGTTGTGTGCAACATCAAAAATGTAAAATATGAGACGTTTTTCAGGCTAATACGGTAACTGATTTCCACAATCAGAAATGTTTTTTTGTAATTCATTGCATAAGTTATCTGGCACATGAGCATTTCAAAATGTAAAAATATAAAAAATTGGCACGCGGCAATAAAAATGTTAAACGGCATCCCTGGACTAGGTTATTGACGCTAGCGAGATCTCTTAACGATCGCAGGGATTTGAGCCCAAAAAACGGGAGAATCTAAGAAAATCAGGAACGCCTACATGGGTCCTGATTCTCCCGTTTTATGATGATTATGATGGTAAGGAATTCTTCTAGGGCATTTGCACTAGATATCTCCAACAATCTCAGTCTTACATCTTTTGGTGTAACCTTTAGTTCCGACACTCTCCGGGGTAAACAATAATCAGAATTGCGGCATAATCAGAAATATAACAAAATAGTTCAATCTGAAAAATGAAACACAGCCTGAATATATAAATATATTCAACCTTTCCAGGGCTCTCTAACAATTACTGAGTCTTTTTAGGACTACCAAAACAAATCTCATGTGAAATTTGTCAGTTATTTAATAGCTTCGTGATACACCTTCGTGGCACTCAACAAAAACCAGAAAAATAACATTGTTTTTAAGATCATGTCTTTCCGATAACTTAAGTAAGTAGCCATCTGCAGACGCGTTTCGAGATTTATCTCTCATCAGTGCAGCTTTGCTTTTTATTAATAACAATTTGTAAAACACTCACCTGAAACCCACATGGTGATTAGATATTTTTAATTTGACATTTCGTGAGAGAGACATGAACTTTGCAGGTTATTGATTTAAATGATAAGATAGAATTGGTAAGACCATCCTACGTTAGGTTAGGTTAGATAATCATAATAGATTATTATATTTACAATTATAGATAATCATACAAATATAAAACAGACGGAACACAGCCTGAATATATAAATATATTCAACCTTTCCGGAGCTCTATAACAATTACAGAGTCTTTTTAGGACTACCAAAACAAATATCATGTGAAATTTGTGATTTGTTTTGGTAGTCCTAAAAAGACTCAGTAATTGTTATAGATCTCCGGAAAGATTGAATCTATTTATGTATTCAGGCTGTGTTCCGTCTGTTTTAAGTTTGTATGATTATCTATAACATAGGATGGTTTTGCCAATTCTATAGATCAATCTGAATTTTGAAACAAAAAATACTTTTCTTCTGGTTAGCGATTCCAATATAATATAAATCTAGAAGAAGCTTTTGTCCATTAGAATTTAACAATTCAGTTACAGACGTCGATGTAGCTTCTTTGAGTTTAATTAATTTACCAAAAAATATTAGTTAGGTTAGATTTTAACTGTGTTAGTTTTTCATGTTGCAATAAATATTGGTTAGCGATTCCAATATACTATGAATCTATAAGAGTTCATTAGAGTCTAACAATTCAGTTACAGACGTCGATCTAGCTTTTTGATTTTAATTAATTTACCAAAAATTAGTAGTCTAATTAGTAGTCATAATTCTAAATTTAAACTCTCGTTCGGTAACTATCCGTTAGATTTTCATGTTGCTATAAATAGTATTATTATTTTGAAAACAATCTTCTCAAATAAATGAATGACAACCAACAAACATTCAATTGTATTTCAGTTGTGTGTAGTACATCGTCCGGGCACCACATTGGTACCCAGCTACCCTCCAAATTGTTCTTTTCTTAACCCTACGTCGCACAGTTGGGCCAAATCCCAAAAAGCTGGCCAAAAGTCGAAAACGTTAAATAATAATTTTGGCTGAAAATCAGTACTCGCGGATTTTCGGGGTCGCTGATTAGAAATCCAAAGTCAAAATTTGAATCAAAATGGCGGATTTGACATGAATCACTTATAAAGTACAAAATAGTTGTATAATACGATTAAAGCTGGAGCTTCCTATACTTGGCGCTTGGTATACCTGGCGCAGCTAACAATAAAACTGCTTCTAGGAACAACGACTTTTTTCGAGACAATTCGCGCACACTTGAATGTAATGGATCGGATATTAATAATAAGAAATAATGTCTTCCATTGTTTTGGCTCGGGAACACCCTTGCACAATCATCACGAAACTTTTTAATTAAACTATTTATTAGTAGACTCTTGAGGGTCTGCAGACATCTGTCCTATCGGCAATATCAATGAGTTTACTTATCACTTCTGCGACATGAGCCAATATCTTATGTACCGAAGTTGGTATGTAGAACCACGGATATAACTCCACAAAGTAGCGAGCTGTGTTTAAGGCATAATCTAGAAATTTTATGAAATCGATTTTATGGCCACTCGAAATTATCTGCAGTATGACATGCACACGCTTGATCAAGTCCTTAACAACACTTGTAATAACAGCAGAAATGCTTGAATTTTTGAAAAATTGTCGAGCGGTATTCCATCATTCGTGCTACCTAAACCAGGCCTTAGATCACTGCATATGTTTCTAGTCGCTTATCGAAAAATGTCCTTTTTTATCAACCCTTATTCACGTTTCATCAGAATCTAAAATTTAAAAATATAATACAGTATAATCTTGGTAATTCGACCGTTGGTTAGTCGGACACGTTCAGTAATACGGCGGTCTGCAGAAACACGTGTTTTTTCTTGTCGCCACGTCGCACCGGATACATATAAACATAAACATGCCCGCTCGTTTCCTACCACCACTCTTTATCTATCTACTCATTCTACTCGCCGCTCAATTACATCTTGTTTTGTTATTGGTTTGTCGTTTATCGAGTGTATTTAGTATATGTAGTTATTTAGTGTACAATGTCAACCAAAGGGGAACACGTCACTTTAAGTTTGTATCAAAAACAGGAGATCATCAATAATCTTGATAAAGGAGAAACTGCGGCAAACCTCGCACGCACTTATGGCGTTGGAAGATCCACGATCTACGGCATCAAAGTCAACCGCGAGAAAATCCTCCAATTCGTCAAGACTGCTGAGGGGGACTTGAAGGAAAGAAAAATAGTTAAAACAGGTGATTGTCCTGAAATGGAAAATACCATATTTACTTATGGTGCCCGGCATACGTCATTATCGGGAGATATCCTCCGTGACAAAGCAAACGTTTCTTGCCTGTCAGGAGAAACATTATCTAGTGATGTTTCGGCCGTTGATCATTTTCGGAGGAAATTGGAATTAAAAATGCAAGAATTAGGTCTCTTACCATAACAGGTTTACAACGCATATGAAAGTGGTTTATTCTGGAGGAAGCTACCGCATAAGACCTTTGTACACTGTTCCGAAGAAAGTGCCCCTGGAAGAAAAATGTCAATGGACAGACTGACATTCAAGCCCTGTACAAATTCCACGAGCACAGACAAGCTTTCCATATTGGTTGTATGAAAAGCCAGCATAACATAACTCACTTACCAGTTACATATAAAAATCAATTCAAAGAATGGGTTACCCGAGATGTGTTTAAAGAATGGTTTTTTCAAGCAAGATTTTATTCCGGCGCTAAACGTTTTTTCAAAAGTTGACAACTTGAGGCTTTGCTTCTTCTACACATTTACCTATATAGGTACATATTTTATTCTTTTTGAAATAGAATTGTACATAAAATATGTAAAATTGTTATTTTTCGATTAACTCTCGATAATCCGGAATTTTATAATAATCCGGCGGTTGTTTGGTCCCATATGTGTCGGATTATCAAGATTATACTGTATCTATATAGATGGATAATTCCGTATTCAACCTCGTGACTCCAACCTCCAACTCTTTATTTCAAAATATTAGTTAAAAAAAGATAATATTCTTAAAAGTGAATAACCTATCATAGAACTCAACACAATGAAGAATACCGCAGACAAATTCATCAAAAAGAGCAAAACATTCCGCGTCGTTATATGATGTACGAAATACAGAAACATGCGATCGGTCAAGTCGCCGAACTTATAAACATTTCTCTACTTGTTTAAAATTTTCTGTTATAATCTTCCGTTTATTTTCGTACAAATGATTCGTTTATTGTTATCGCATAAATTATTATTATTAATTTTGCTTTACATAAAGATTTTCTATTTACTTGCAGCTGCTGATTTCATATTGAAAAGTTGAAATCGATTGATTTTCAGAGATTTGACGTCCTCTTGAATATAGAGTTGAAATATTTGCCTACTGCAAAGCCTTTAGCTCTATTGAGGGTTCCCTTCAATTGTTATACTCTAGGAGGTATAAGGGATACGGGACGCTGAAGTCTACAATTCGGCCTTCGGGCCCTTACCCAACGTAACCCACGACTAGAAATTCTTCTTCTTCTTCTTTTCGCACTACAGCCCTAAATGGCTTTGGCCTAACCTCCCCTGCCTACACGTGTGTTTGGTATCTTGATCTTACACAACTGTAGATAGCCCTTACAGTTTTTAACGTTGCTGGCGAGCAACTATTAGGGGAGTTTTTCCGAGGAAAATTTTACTGTACGGAAGAAGAGATGTCGGAAAAAGATGGGTATCGCAACAGGCAAAGTGCCTAAAACCTGAAGTGAAGAAGAAGAAGAATAAATTTTACTGGGCTATTATGAAGAATATGGGAATGGTGGAGTTACCTTCACTAACTGTTGCTAATCGTCTTCCAAACTGTATTTCTAAACGTGGAAAGTAAAAATGAATCTTCTACGTCGGCTGGTTCAAGAAATATACGGGCTTTTGTAATCCAAAAAACTGACATTTTTTAATACAACAACAAATATAACTGCAACTTCTGTCCGGTTATTTGACAGAAAATATGTTTATACAGCAGATACGCTGTTGCCAAGTTCAATTCTTTTGCAGAGATTATACTTTTTTTCTGTGTCGCTACAATTTAAGTATTATATGTATTAAATATATTTAATTTTATTTTAATTCTTGCGCAGGGGTCATGTTAATCTTCTATGTATTCTTCTTATTCTTATGCATATTCACTAATGAATGTTTGCGACCACGATAATGACTTGAATGTCGTCATCATGTGGTTCTCTTGGGAAGTATAATGGAGGTGATTTCCCGTTATCTTCCTCCATGGGTATGAAATTACCATGGGTATAAATTAGATTAGGTTGTCCGAGAGAGAATAGATCAAGACCGCATATAGCACGGCAGCGCAAACTCTCGATCACATGCGCGCGCAGCGCGCATGTGGTTTGATCGAGAGTTCGCTCTGCCGCACGCATGTGGTTTAAACTTTAACTTCGTAGATCCAAACTTTTATGGTACTCTCGGTCCAATGTAGAACAAAGTGGCAACGACCGGTGGTTTTACCTTGGTTAGATTAGGTTGTCCGCCGCGAAGCGGGAAGATAAATCAAGACAATATACGCGCGGCAGCGCGAACTCTCGGTCCAATATAGGACAAAGTGGCAAGCACCCTTGGTTTCACCTTGGTTAGATTAGGTTGTCCGCCGCGAAGCGGGAAGATAAATCAAGACAACATACGCGCGGCAGCGCGAACTCTCGATCACATGCGCGCGCAGCGCGCATGTGGTTTGATCGAGAGTTCGCGCTGCCGCACGACAAAGTTGCAACGACCGGTGGTTTCACCTTGGTTAGATTAGGTTGTCCGCCGCGAAGCGGGAAGATAAATCAAGACAACATACGCGCGGCAGCGCGAACTCTCGATCACATGCGCGCGCAGCGCGCATGTGGTTTGATCGAGAGTTCGCGCTGCCGCACGACAAAGTTGCAACGACCGGTGGTTTCACCTTGGTTAGATTAGGTTGTCCGCCGCGAAGCGGGAAGATAAATCAAGACAACATACGCGCGGCAGCGCGAACTCTCGATCACATGCGCGCGCAGCGCGCATGTGGTTTGATCGAGAGTTCGCGCTGCCGCACGACAAAGTTGCAACGACCGGTGGTTTCACCTTGGTTAGATTAGGTTGTCCGCCGCGAAGCGGGAAGATAAATCAAGACAACATACGCGCGGCAGCGCGACTCTCGATCACATGCGCGCGCAGCGCGCATGTGGTTTGATCGAGAGTTCGCGCTGCCGCACGCATGTGGTTTAAACTTTAACTTCGTAGATCCAAACTTTTATGGTACTCTCGGTCCAATGTAGAACAAAGTGGCAACGACCGGTGGTTTTACCTTGGTTAGATTAGGTTGTCCGCCGCGAAGCGGGAAGATAAATCAAGACAATATACGCGCGGCAGCGCGAACTCTCGGTCCAATGTGGTCTGTGTCTCCTTCGGTACCTATTTTTTTAATAATACCGTCAAGGGCCATAAATTTAAACGCACTGCTGCGCCTATATGGTCTAAAATAAGATAAAGTTGCAAGAAGTATTGAGTTAACCTGAGTTAAACCAATTAGAATGAAATTAGAATTAAAAATTAAATTTATATTTCAATGTTGTTGTAAGTGCATGTGAAGAAATTGTATATTGAATGTTTACCAGAACAAGGTAAAATAAAAAGATAAAATTGGCAACGTCGGTTGGGCTTCTCCTGCACTTTTTGTTTGACAAGTAATTAGAGAGGTTAGGTAGTGAAGGAAAATATTAACTGTTGCGTCAAAAAAATGTCATTTTTTTCATAAAAACCCGTATATTTTTTTAATAAATCGACGTAGAAGCTTCGTTTTGGCTCTCTAAGTTTGCAAATACACTACGGAGGACGATTAGTAACAGTTATTCAAGGTAAAAATCCGCCAACTCCAAAAAAAATGGCCATTCCCATATTCTTCACAAATTCCTTTTACTGTGATGAATTTTTGTCAGAGCACAGAAAAACGGTGCTTTTTGGGATTTGACCCCACTGTGCGTCGGGCGCCCCTCGGATACTGAAGCATTCGGGCTCGGTGTGCCAAAACGGCTCACTTTCAAAACTGCCCATAAAACCCATTCTAATCAATTTAGCGCAATAAAAAAAAATCCTCACCTATGTATGAATGTATTTAAAGACATTTTCCAATTAAATATTTTTTGTATTATATTTAAAAAAAAATAATAATTCCAAGCTTTTTCAATCGGAATCAAGCAGAAGTAGTGCATCTACAGACGGATCCCATACCAACATAATCGGTCTGGAATCCATAATTTGCACGCGTTATTTGTCATATCATCTACTGTTTCCGCAGTTCCGGTGGTTCATTTGCCTATTTTTGGGGATGGGATTGGAGGCGATGGTGATTTTGTATTGTTATCCATGGAGAGAAATCTTTTTAGCCCGACGTGCGGAACTTATGAGTTCGTGAGATCTTGTTTCTTTTATAATCCAATTGTAAAAAATCGAAACTAAATACATAGTTCGTGTGATATTGTCAATTTTATAGTACGATTGTATAAATTCTGCTACGGAACTAAATATAGGGTCATTCAACTGTCACGCGTCAACTTTGACATTTAATTGTGTTTCGGTTTTAAAACGTTGTGTTGTTATTCAGCTACGTTTGTGTTTTACTATAGCCCCCGTTTATTCATGCAAAAGTACACGCTCCTACAACGCACACAAATTGTGAAAATTTATTATCAATATTTGTGCTCTGTAAGTCAGACGCTGCGCGGCACTTCTTGATGTTTACGGTCGTAATGATCGTGCAAACAAGACCACGAATGAACGATTGATGAAGAAATTTGAGCAAACTGGGTCGGTTTGTGATTGAGTAAAGCCTGTGATCGTTCCAGGCGTTCGACCGAAAACATTGCTGCTGTCGCTGAAAATGTGCGTGAAGATCGAAATCTGTCCATTTTTCGTCGTTCACAATAACTTGGTCTTTCCGAGATCACAACTTGGCGAATCTTGTGGAAAGACTTGCATCTGTACCTGTATCAGATTCAGTTGGTACCATTTCCGGATCTTTTGTTTTGGCGAAAAAATCATCTTGAGCTACAAAGCGCAGTTTTGGGTAAATGGATACGTAAATAAACACAACTGCAGCATTTGTGGCTACACCCATCCACGGGAAATACTGGAGGCTCACTTCTATCCTGAATGTTTGGTGCGCTTTGTGGGTGGACGGCATTATTGGACATCTTTCGAAACGAAAGAAATTAGACGGTGCCTGTTAACGGCGAACGGTATGGAAACATGATGGAAACTTTTTGTGGCCTGCAGTGGATGATATGAGCATAGACGACATGTGGTTTCAACAAGCTGACGTGCCAAACAACGGGTGATATGCATGAGTTATTGCAAGAGAAGTTCCCGGGGCGTGTTATTTAGAAAAGAACTGACAAATTGCGGAAATACAGCCCGACTTACAGAAGAAAGTCATCCAAAATTGGGCCTCGCGGAATGTCCAATACAAACGCAACCGTAGAGGCCTTTTGCATAATGTTAACATAATGGTATCGAATGTTTCTTGCCAATAATAAACAAATTCAACCATATCTCACATACAACTATATATTTTTTAATTTTAAAGTTCACACGAGCTTATTTAAAGTCCCGTTAATTCGTAGTATATTGTTAATTTACATTTATATTTTTCCCCGAAGGGCTTGTTTAGTAAAAAAAGTGGAAATATAGTTTCGGAAAACTAAACAACTCCGTGCGCGGCGAGCCTAAAATATAAAAGGGCCTTTTTATGGTCTACAAGGAAGCTCAGAGTATTAAATATTTCGAATCCAGTTTTACCTGGCGCGTCCGCCTCAAATGTTCCATCTTTTTATTCGCTAGCTATAACTAGAAGCTCAGAAAAATTGAAACTTAACTGGGTCAAGGAGACATAGAACCCATGATTCATCAATAAGAATCCAAATTATATATATTTTATTTACAAACAAAAATTCGGAGATAATTTTTATATTTAGCAACATTTTAATACGAATTCGCGATATTTTATTATTACTTCACATTTATTTTTTGCACGTTATTCATGGTTCAATATAAATATTGTTGTTTGCCAGCAATCATAAGCATTAATAAAAAACCTATTTTTTTATTTTAGACATTCAAAAAGTAAGTCACTTGAATTTAAATTTAAATCAGCTTCCAGCTAGTTTTTTCAATTTATTTCAACGATAACTTAAGCGTTGCAATAAAACGGCTACAGTCGATGTTTGATAAAATATTATTCTATTCTCTGGAAATTACGCAATCGCCTGTCTTGATTGTCTAATTAATGTGAACACTGCGTGTCATCTTTACGCATTCTATTTCCAAACTGGCACAGGAAAAGTTTGGTGGCGACGCGTACACCGCACGAAAACTCTTGAGACGGTGCCAACAATTTCACTATACCGGTCAGTAGTTGCCCACGTCGGCATAAAAAAATAATTGTCTTTCTTTTCTCGTGGACAAGGCCCTCCGACTTGGCTTCCATCCTCAATCCATTCAAGAACACCCACATACTTCACACACATCAAAGTTTGTTCAAAATATTACGGGATAAAGAAATAGATTCAATAATTTAAGCTTGAAACTCTAGTCGGTCAAGTACCTGTACCACCCATTGCGGAGGAGTGTGTATAATTAGATTAACAAAAATATAAATACATTTTAAAAGTCAGTTAGAGAAAGAGGTTGACAACTTTTGTTTGTAAAGAAACTAGCTATAGTCTTGTCTGTCTAGTATTATCTGTCTAATCTTGTCCGTCTAGTCTTGTCTGTCTAGTCGTGTCTGTCTAGTCTGTCTAGTCTTGTCTGTCTGGTCTTGTCTGTCTAGTCTTGTCTGTCTAGTCTTATCTGTCTAGTCTTATCTGTCTGCCTTTCAATGCGGGAGACCCGGGTTCGAATCCTGGTCGGGGAGGCGACAACTAGGGCGGTTTTCATTAACCGTCCGGGCTGCCCACCCTGAATGAATGCAATATATGCGATACCGGGGTGGCGCATACTAAAAGCCAAGGTGGAATAGGGGATTTGGTGAGAGCTTACCCTGAACCACTTTTAAAAAAAAAAAGTCTTATCTGTCTTATCTAGTCTTGTCCGTCTAGTCTTGTCTGTCTAGTCGTGTCTCTCTAGTCTGTCTAGTCTTGTCTGTCTGGTCTTGTCTGTCTAGTCTTGTCTGTCTAGTCTTGTCTGTCTAGTCTTGTCTGTTTAGTCTTGTCTGTCTAGTCTTGTCTGTCTGGTCTTGTCTGTCTAGTGTTGTCTGTCTAGTCTTGTTTGTCTAGTCTTATCTGTCTAGTCTTGTCTGTTTAGTCTTGTCTGTCTAGTCTTGTCTGTCTAGTCTTGTCTGTCTTGTCTTGTCTGTCTAGTTTTTTCTGTGTAGTCTTATCTGTCTAGTCTTGTCTTCCTAGTCTTGTCTGTCTAGTCTTCTCTGACTGGTCTAGTCTGTCTGGTCTAGTCTGTCTAGCCTAAAATAGTAGTAATAAATGTAATACTAATAATAAATGTGTGTTGATTGTAACAGGTGCGTCCAATAATATCGTTGATTGTGTCTGATAAAAATAAAACGTCTATTAACTGATGATGATTCAGACGTCGAAGAATGTTTTGTTGGTCAGATTTTGCACTCAATAGTTTTGAAAAAAAATTGAAGAAAAACTTTTAGATATTTTAATAATAACTTTTATATATTTCAAGTATTTTATATAGTCAAGTGTGCATTTTTGAGAAAGACAAATCGCATGCGCGAGTTAGCTCAGGCGTCTAAATACGTCGCGTATTTGTGTGTATTTGCCGATTTCAAAAGTAAATCGCCCCGAACTTCGAATATAGCTGGATGGCTGGAGCCATTACACCGCCTGGTACAATCAACTAAATAGAAGCACACCTGAGTTACCCACTTTGGATGTTGACACGAGCTTAGGAGAATAGAAGCCGCACGTTTTCTCAATCAATATTTGTTGTTAAAGTATTGAGGATAAAAATTGTTTTGTGCAGTGCCAAAAATACTTTGTGAATACATTGTGCTCGTGTGTATATTTTTTGGATACCAAAGCCGGAGAAAAAGGTTCGATACTGCTCATAGAACGTGACTAGAATTTCTGTACCAACCTGTAACAGCTAATTTAATCCACGTGTAACACTAAGAAAGCAGGGAGCATTTATTTAAAATACGGGAAGCAAAGTATATTCCATATTACAAAATAAACAAATATAATTTTCTCTAGACTACCACAGCTATTTGGTTATTTTGGCACAGTCCTAATCTCAAACGGAGGCCACACACATTTAAAAATAACCTTTGCAAAACTGCGGCGCGGGATTCTCACTAAGCGCCATTTTGCCTCCGAGTTTTATAGAAAAACATAACTTTCACGCGCTTTCCGACTCTTACTAAACCAGTAAGTCAATTTAATTGCATTCTTTTTACAGGCTCTTGGACAACCTGAATGATAAGCAAGAGAAAACACGTCAAAATTTGGACGACATTACACACGCTTTGAAACAAATTTCAAACTCGAAGGACTCTCTCAAGTCGATACAAAAACAAGTCGAGGACTTTTACGTATTTTCAGAAAACGTTTCGCAAACTGAAACAGATCTGAAGAAACTTCGCTCAGACGTTGAAAACAGTGTCACGGCCGCTAGAGATTTACTAACCAGCATCAAAAATAAATACTTGGAACAACAACAACTAATCCCAACAGACATATCTCAAGAAATCAACAATCTCGAATTATTAACCGAATCCATCAGCAACGCGATGGATGAAAAGGACAGGCAATTCAAAAAGGCCCGCACCGTACGTTCCGATTATCTTGCCGACGTCGAAGAAGTTCAAACCTGGATCAAGGACGCCGAATTGAAGGTTCAAGACCGCTCCATCGAGCCCCAAGTTCTCAACGATCACCTTCAACAAATCCAATCCGAAATCGTAACAATTTCCGACCGTCTCGAAAAACTCATCAAGAACGGAAAGATAATCATAGAAAAGACCAAGGACGACGAAGAAAAGGTCTTGATACAATCAACCATCAACAACTTGACCGATCAATTACACCAAGTCAAGTCTTGGCTAGAAGAGAAAAAGCAACAGATTGGTGAAACAATCGACGCTTGGCAACGATTCTTAACCTTGTACCAGGCCGTTTTGTCTTGGGTCCAAGAGAAGAAGGTCTTCTTAAAGGAACCATTACAATTAACAACTTTACATGAAGCCAAACAAAAATTACATGATTATTCAGTAAGTTTTTTATGAGTAAAGGTGAAGACTATTCAAGCTCTTTTGGGAAGCACTTTTAGAAAGTGTTTAATATTTACACTTTCTGAAGGTGCTTTCACTTTTTTAGTCGGACTGCTCCTTAAATTTGATTTATAATGCGGTTTAATATTTTTTAAAAATTTTAGAATGCTGTCAAGAGCTGTAAAGGTGCTTCGAAAAATCTAAGCGAAATGGCTAAAGAATTGGAACATATAGGTTCTGTAACCAGTGTTGGTGATCTACCTCAAAAAATGGAAGAAGCTGAAGAGGCTAAATCAGAAGTGGAAGTTCTGATATTAGAAAGGGTATGGTTTACAGGTTAGATGAATTAATTTTATTGTGTTTTTAATTATTTTTTTTTGTAGAATGCCATTTTGCAAGAGACTTCTGAAGAATGGGAACAGTGCGAGAGAAAAATGAAGGACGTGAGGAGTTGGATTGAAAAAGCAAAGACTTCTCTAGAGTCCCAACAGAATAAGAAGAAGCCGCTTAGGGATCAACATGCTCTTAGGGAGAAAATGCTGGCGGATGTACAAATCCAAAAGACAAAGATTTCATTATCTGTTGAGAAACTTCAGGTATTGTATAAATTATTTCAAGGTTGTTTTGAAGTAAAACTTCTTTTGGCGCAACTCTCTTGGGATAACTTTTACTGATGGAAATAAGGGCAGGTTAAGTTATATCTACATTAAGTTCATTCCGATTTTGGTGGAACATTCCAGCTTTTTAACAGTGTGTCCCGCGAAGTTTTTCAAATGTCCCGCTTTTTTCATTTTTCATTTCATTTTTCTTTCAGCCCAGCTTTGGATTACAACTAAAATTTTGATGTCATCGAACAGTTTAGCTTCAATCCCACTTTTTCGAAAAAATAATTTTTTGACTTAAAATTTTTCCGGGTTTTTCCAATAGACCCTTCCACGGTTAGTAAAGCGCATGCGCGTCCGCGATGTTTAATAGGCGGGATATGTTTAATAGCCCTTTTTACGGTTAGTTAAGAGCATGCGCATCTGTCATGTTTAAAAGGCGGGAATATGAAAGTTTCGGGTAAATATTAAGGTTTACGTCAAAAAATTCGGACAATTTTGACGTATAGCATGGCGGTAATTGACGCATGCGCACAAAAAAATTCAACTATGAAAAGGTCTATATGTAAGTTTCGGACACATTTTGTTATTTTCACTGGTTATACGTCAAGGTTATACGTCAAAAGCAAGGCGGAAATTGACATATCCGCCCAAAAAAATTTCTACTATGAAAAGGTCTTGGTTTTTCCTTTTTTTCAATAAAAAAACAAACTTTTTTTTCAAGACACTTGAAAAACTTATAAGTTTAAGCAAGTCCGGGCACACATCTCCATGACGGCACGACATGTTCCAATCCGTGAGGAAATTTTAAGAAAGAGAAAGAATGAGAAAAAACCTACCCTAGACATACGGATTGAACAAAACATTGCCGAGCACAAACTTCCAAAAACGGTCTCCTTGGGTCTTTGTCGAATGTGTGTGCACGGCAATGTTTGTTAATATGTGTTCAATTCGTACGTTCACGCTACATTGTCGTCACGAATCGGAACACGGCGTACCATCACGGAGATGTGTTTCCGGACCTTTAATCTTTTTAGTAATACATTAAAGAAGCCCAACCATTAAAGAAGTTTTACTTCATCCGCACGTGAAGTTACACATTCATTTTTTGTTTGTTTGATATCTATTTCAGTTACATTTCCGATCTGGCATTGGAGGTGATTCTAAAGTTACTGACGCCGCCAAAGATCTAATCTCCGAATTGGAAACCCTAAACGGAACGATTAAAGAGCAATGCGGCCAATTGGAAGCATCCATAGCTCAAGTTGACCAATACCAATCCGAAGTCCAACAGCTCAGACAGCAGATCGTGCAAGTGGAACAGCAGCTGAGAACAGTCATGGCTCCTACTCACTTACCCCACGACCGCGACCAGGCAGCTAGAGATCAACAGGTAGGATTTGTTCGTTATTCAAGTCGTTTTATTAATGTTTTCTAAGAGTTGTCGGGTATAGGTGGCATGAGTTTAAATTTTCAAGTAAAGATTTCAAGTCAAAAAATTCATGTTGCCTAATACCCTAAAATAAGCCGCACAGCCGTAGCTAGCAATTGTTCATTTAGTTGAGGCAGCCAAGAATCTGAAGCAAAAACTACTCGTTTTAATTGGGCGAAGTGAATTATCAAAATTTAATAAACGCGTTCAACACTTTAATAATGAAATTCTTGGAAACATTTTGATGAGATTGCTGTGTAAGTAAGGGAGGGCGTTGCGGGGGTGGCTGTGATTGATCATCAAGGTGTTTCCACATTTTTCCCTCATTCCTGGGGACTTCTATCTTTTTATATTTTGGTTACGGGGATTCTATTTTATGCTTTTATTTATTGCTTATTATCATCACATTGCTAGTAGACGGTATATAGGTACTTATTGCTTTTGAGTTTCACAGGGTTTTGTGTTTATATCACATACACGCTATTTTCTTTTTTAATATCATACAATTAGAGACATACTAACTAACCATTTGCTTCTCTACACACATCACACATCCACACTTATTGTTATTTTAAATTGAGTTTATTTGGTTTGAGTGTTTTGTTATTATTATTATTTAATAATTTATACATGGTACATGTAAACAGCTTTTAACAAATAGTTTATACAAACCAACAATTAGTTCTACACTTGGGTTCTTTCTATGTATATATCCAAGTATTTGTTTGTTTTTTGAACCTATTGTTTGTCTTATTGTTTCTCACGGATCATTTTGTTTGTTTATCATTTGCTGCACTCCTTTCCTATCTTCCTTCACTTTTACGAATGTTTCCGTAAAATCAGGCATGCAGAGAACGAGTGCGAACGCTGCAGACTAAGATGGCGGCTCGAAATGAGCGCATCAAACTTATTCTTCAGCGTGGCACGCCGGACTCGGAGCCGCTTGATACCTAGCCCTAAGAATTAAACCAAAACCTATGATCTCAACACTGACTGTACATGACATACACGCGTTCTCGCAGCCACCATCTTGCATCGCGTGACTTTACTATATACCATATTTTTAACATATAATCTAATTTGTAAATACAATATATATTTAAATGAGTGTTTGCGCGATAACTGATTGCATTGTTGCTACGTGGACAGGCGCTCCAGGCGCAGATCGAGGTGAGCCTAGGCCGCATCAACCATCTACGGACCATCGCCCACCGAGTGGATCCCTACCACTTGATGCCAATTCCTTCCGAAACCGCTCTACTCGGGTTATCGTACGCCGAAGTACTCGCCGGTCGCTCCAGTCCAAGACCAGTTTCGGAAGATCGCGATCCTACACCCGTCACTATCAAAAGCACACCCACGAAGGAGATGGTTATCACACAAGTTCCTCAAACCAAACTCGAAGAGAAGAAACTAGATCCAGTCCAGGAGAAGAAACTGGAACAACACCTGGAGGAAACAGTTAAGCCAACTAGGCGCAACCGTTCTCCAAAACGCCGTGAACATAAACCCAAACCCGACATTAAACAAGAAACCAAACCGAAGATAGAAATAGTCGAATCAAAACCATGCGAAATTGTCGAACAACCTACAAGCTCCAACAAACAGCTATTGCAAACAATTGAGAAACCCCGCACCCGCTCACGTAGCCCCATCTGGATTCCAGGAACTACTACGTATGCAGAAATATTAATGGGACAAACAATCCCAGAACAATGGAATGAAACCACAAATCTGATTCCCGAAACTACAGTAGAAGCTACAAGAGTCACTACTCCTATTACTGTAGCTCCAGAAACAGAACAATATATGCATACCACCGAACCTCAACCGAATTGGTCAAACATACAATTAAGCTACCAACCAACTGAAATGTTTGAATACACCACAATAACTCAAACAATGCCGCCAACAGATAGCTATTACCAACCAACTCAAACGACAATTTCGCATCCAAATTACTTCCCTCAACCCCAACAGAATATTTATGATGCCATGATGCCTATCCCAGATTTGGTAGGCTTCATTGCATCCGGACAACAGTTACTGAGTTCGGGTTTGGGTACTTACCACAGTGCAAATCAACAACCTCTTCAATATCAAGGCATGTATCAAAGCAATCCCGAATATCCTCAGTATTTATACAACAATATTTTCGAACAAACACCTACTTACACTTCGCCACCTGTAACGAACCAAGCAACCACGTACGTCCCAGAAAAAGATGCGGTTGAAAAGGTGCCAGAAATACCAAAACGTCACAAGCCAAAGTCTAAACCTCGCATTGAAGAGGTAGAAAATGTTGTTGCAAAATTACCCTTGGAAATAAAAGAACCTTTGGTTGAAAAACCAAGAGAGGTTATTGATTCTAACGATACGACTAGATCTAGTTTCTCTTATGCCCAAATTTTGTCTCAAGGACTTAGTGTGAAACCTCTCCAGCCATCCAGTACTGCAACAGTACAATCGACGACACGAACGGAAACTCCCGAGGCTTCGTCTCCTACGCATAGCGAAGTATCGATGCAAAAGGAAGACAAGCCGCAAATCCGATGGGAGTATACGCACAAACACAAGGAGGATATTCCTGCAAAGGACCAAGTCCTCAATGTTGCTACGAAGCAACATAAACCGAAGGATAAGAAACGATACGGACAAATCGAAGTTACGCATTTCGAAAAATCTCAGGAGCCTAGTTATCATGGAGAGCTCACCGACTTTTCGGTGAGTGACGACAAAGCCTCTGAGATGCAAACGAATGAAAATATTCCCCAAAATACAGAAAAGCGACAGAAAAAAGAGAAGAAACCTAAATTGAAACCTAACGCGAACGAAGACGAAATAGACAAGGCACTTAAAGAAATTGCCAAAGAGGATAAACATAAACCCGCCGAAATCACCGAAACAAAACCGAAAAAGAAAAATAAACCCCACGTGAAAACAACCACAGTTGTGAAAACTACGACCACCACAGTTACCGATATCCCCAAACATTCTAAGGATGTTAGTCATATCCCCAAAGGAACCGACACGTTTGTTACAGAAACAAGTACTAAAATTATAACAAAATCCGATGTAATCGATCCAGATAAACCAAAACATAAAAATAAAGCTAAGAAAACATCTACTGATAAATCTCTGCCTCATACATCTGAAGAAGAAAAATCCGAGATTGAAACCAAAGAAGAATCTTCGGATATTCCAATAGAATCTGAAACAAGCAATCCAAATTTGATATCTCAAGAAAAATCAAAGAAAAAGAAGAAGAAATCGCAAAATAAACCAATACCAGATTCGTTGGCATTCATAAATGCAGAATCTCTTGATAAAGTTGAAGATATTAAAATCCATCAAGTTATCAAACCTGATGAAATAACTCTTAAAACTGAAGAACAACATGCTACAGCAGATGCTAAAACTAGTAAACCGTCCAAGAAGAATAAACATAAGAAGCAACAAAGCCAAGATTCTGATAGTAAAGTAATGTCAGAAACACTTGTTTTGGAAAATGTAGAAGGCGAAGAAGTTAACAATGAGGCTATAATTGTGCCTGAAATCCAGAATGCAGAAGATATTAATGTTAAAAAATCCAAAAAGAAAAATAAGAAGAATAAGCCAGATGCTACAGTAGTTGAAACCAATAAAATTTCAGAAATTACTTCAGTCGGTGTTAATTTGGAACAAGCTGAGAGCTTGCTTCCAGCTGATGTTGCCGAAGAAAGGAAAGACAAGAAGAAGAAGAACAAGAAATCTAAAACTATAAAAGAGATTCCAGTATTACTAAATGAATCTATTAAAAATATTGTGGAAGAAACGTTGGTTCAAAGTGAAAATGAATCAATTAGTGCTGAAAGCGCAGTAGATAAAGACACATCTAAAACGATGTCTGAGATGTTCATAAATAATGAAAAAACTCAAGGAAAGCAGGAAATTACAATTACTACTCCATCTTCTAAGGTACAAGATACAACAAACTTACCTTTACCATCGCCTAAAGAAACTAAGCCTAAGAAAGATAAAAAATCAAAGCATAAAAAACCTGTAGAAGAAGAACTGGATACGTCTAGTCAAAAATCTGAGGTAGGAAAACCATCGACTGTTAAAGCTAAGATTGAAGAATTTTCAGCTGATTATGAAGAAAAGCAATTAATAGAACAACCTACTATAACGAAAACTATCGATGAACCTGAAATTGAGAAGCCCTTATCTGAAATGTTAGTAAATACTGAAACAAGTCAAGTAAAGCAGGAAGTTATAATTACTTCTCTGTCTTCGAAAGTAGAAGAAATTCCCATTTTGGAAGCAACAAACTTACCTTTACCAACGCCTGAAGAAACTAAACCGAAGAAAGATAAAAGATCAAAGCATAAAAAACCTGCAGATGAAGATACTAAACTGGATACATCTAGCAAAAAGCCTGAAGAAACAGAAACGTCAATTGTCGAGTCTATGATTGAAGAATCTCCTGCTAATTATGAAGAAAAGAAAATTACTATACCGAAGCCCGAAGTTCAGAAGCCTTTAGAAGAAACGACATCTGAAATTTTCGTAAATACTGAAGAAACTCAAACAAAGCAGGAACATATAATTAATGCTCCATCTTCCAAAGTAGAACAAATTCCAGTTTTGGATTCAACTAACTTGCCTTTAACATCGCCTAAAGAAAGTAAACCTAAGAAAGATAAAAAATCAAAGCATAAGAGACTTTCAGAAGAAGATACTAAAGTTGATACATCTAGCAAAAAGCCCGAAGAAGTAAAAACATCAACTGTTGAGTCTAAGATTGAAGAATGTCCTGCTAATTATGAAGAAAAGCGATTTGCAGAAGAGCCTATTATAATGAAGAATATGGATGAAGTCATGAAGCCTTTAGCAGAAACGACTGAAATGTTCATAAATACTGAAATAACTCAAATAAAACAGGAACGTATAATTACTGCTTCATCTTCCAAGGTAGAAGAAATTACAGTTTTGGATTCAACTGACTTACCTTTACCATCGCCCAAAGGAAGTAAACCTAAGAAAGATAAAAAATCAAAGCATAAGAAACCTTCAGAAGAAGATACTAAACTTGAAACATCTAGCAAAAAACCCGGAGAAGTAGAAACATCAACTGTTGAGACTAAGATTGAAGAATCTCCTGCTAATTACGAAGAAAAGCAATTTACACAAGAACCTACAATGATGAAGACTATGGATGAAGTTATGAAGCCTTTAGCAGAAACGACAGAAAAAACTCAAATAAAACAGGGAGATATAATTACTACTTCATCTTCTAAAGTAGAAGAAATTCCCGTAAACTTGCCTAAAGAGACAAAACCTAAGAAAGATAAAAAATCGAAGCCTAAAAAACCTGCAGAAGAAACTACTAAACCTGATTCATCTAGCAACAAAATCGAAGCTGCAACTGTTGAATCTGCGATTGAAGAATCTCCTGCCAACTATGAAGAAAAACAATTTACAGAAGAACCTACTATAACAAAGCCTATGGATGAATCTGTAGTTCAGAAGCCTTTAGCAGAAACGACATCTGAAATGTTCATAAATAGTGAAAAAACTCAAATAGAACAGGAACATATATTTACTACTACATCTTCTAAAGTAGAAGAAGTTGCTGTTTTGGATTCAACTAACTTACCTTTACCTTCGCCTAAAGAAACAAAACCCAAGAAAGATAAGAAATCGAGGCATAAGAAACCTGCAGAAGAAACTACTAAATCTGATATATCTAGTAAGCAAATCGAAGCATCGACTACTGAACCTAAGGTTGAAGAATCTGCTGCCAATTATGAAGAAAAGCATCTAATAGAAGAACATATAACGAAGCCTATGGATGTACCTGTAATTCAGAAGATCTTGGAGGAACGCAAAATACAGGAAGATATGGAAGAACATAAAATAATTGAGTCATCTGAAAAAACAGTGGAACAGAGTAGTACGCCAAAATCTAAAAATAAGAAGTTGATAGAACCCAAAGAGGAATTACAGAGTTCAAATGAGTCGAAGATAGAGAAAACAGAAGAAGAACCTAAAATTTTGCCTGAAGTAGAACAGCAAATTACAGAAGAAGATAAGGTATTAGATTCCACTGAAAAGCCTGTAATGCCGAAAGCTACTAAGAAGACTAAGAATAAAAAGCTCACAAAAGGACCTAAAGAAGAAGTCAAATTTTCAAATAAAAGCGATGAAGGTGCAATTCAACCTAGAGACGAACTTGAAGTTCAAAAATCTCAATCAAAACCTACGAAAAAATCTAAATCTTCGAAACCTGTGTCTTCTAAATCTTTAATAATGGAAGATACCACAGACGTCTTATTAGATAATGAATCTTCAGAAATTTCCAAAAAGCCTGTTGATGAAAAACCTAAAGATGCTGGTAAACCCTTAAAGAAGGAGTCTAAAAAGAAGAAGGTAGATGCAGAAACGGTAATAACTGAGAGTAAAACACCCGATCTAGATTTAAGCAGTAAAACGATTACGACCACAATTATTACTAGCACAATAATTTCAGAAGAACAACCTTCAGTTACTGAACATTTGGACGTATCTACGGAAAAACTCGAAAAACAGAAAACAGCAGTAACAACAAAGACAATTTTATCGCATGAACAACCAAGCATGGAAGAAACTATTAAATTGGTTAAACCTGGTAAAGCTGAAGAAGCTAAAACGGAAACTAAATCTGCCTACAAAGGTCTTCCAATAGACAATTCTAGCACGCTGTGGGTTGATTTATTAGATGAACCAATAACTTTGGAAGAAGACGAAGAGCAAACAAAACTAGAGCCTGTAAAAATATCATACGATACCACAACAAAAGTCGATATTACAACAATAACTCCAACATCTACCGATATTCAAGCAATTCCTGAAGAAATTAAAAAAGTTCCTACGGATAAACCGGCGTACAAAGGTTTACCAATTGACGATTCCACCAGCCTTTGGGTTGATATACTAGACGAGCCTATGATTTTATCCGATGAAGAAGAACCAAAACCAACAGATGAACTGCAACAAGTTCAACCCAAACCAACAGATGAAGAAATAGGAAAAACTGTTGTCGCTAAAGTTTTACCTGTGGGAGAATCTGTGTCCCCTACAGAAGATAAAGACGTTAAATTGGTTGATAAAGTAATCCCCGAGAAACCCGCATATAAAGGTTTGCCCATTGATGAGTCTAGCAATGTATTGGATATATTAGATGAACCTATGGTTTTATCCGACGATGAAGAAAATGTATCACCTCAACCTACTTCAGAAAGTACGACAGATGTATTGGTGTCTACAACGACAATTACTGTTAAAGAAGAACGTACGGACGCTGGAGTGAGAGTAACTGAACAAGTTTTGAAGGAGGAAGTTAACGTCCCACAGAAAGTAGCTTACAAAGGTTTACCAATTGACGACTCAAGTTCACTTTGGGTGGATATATTGGATGAACCAATGGTTCTTTCTGATGATGAAGAATCTAAACCAGTTGAAGAAAAACCGACAGAGGAATCTGCAATTAAGACTGACGTGTCTCAATCTATTAAAGAAATATCTTCGAAAATAATTGAAAGTGAGGTTTCTGAAAAACCCTTAGAAACAGATTTGCCAGTTACCAACATTCTTAAGGAAGAAGCAACTGTGATAAATGTTGAAGGAGCAGTTGTCACAGAAGAGTTGAATATTCCACAGAAAACTGCTTACAAAGGTTTACCTATTGATGATTCAAGTTCGCTTTGGGAAAGCATATTGGATGAACCAATGGTTCTTTCTGATGATGAAGAATCCAAACCGGATAATGAAAATACAATACAATTCGTTGAAGAATCTCAAGAACCAATATCGAACGAAGCCAATAACGAAGCCCAAATGAAAATTGTTAAAGAAGAACCTACAGAAACTTTAGTAAAAGTAGAAGAAATAGTTGTCAAAGAAGAGTTGAATATTCCACAGAAAACTGCCTACAAAGGTTTACCAATTGATGATTCAAGTTCGCTTTGGGAAAGTATATTGGATGAGCCAATGGTTCTTTCTGATGATGAAGAAACTAAAGCGGTTGTAGAAAATCCAACAGAAGTAGTTGAAGTATCTCAAGAGCCAACGACTAAGAATAAGAATGACAATGTTGAAGAGGCTCAAATTAAGATTGCTGAACAAGAACCTACAGAATCAGTAATAAAAGTAGGAGAAATAGTTGTCAAGGAAGAGTTGAATATTCCACAGAAAACTGCTTACAAAGGTTTACCAATTGATGATTCAAGTTCGCTTTGGGAAAGTATATTAGATGAACCCATGGTTCTTTCTGATGATGAAGAAACTAAACCAGATAAAGCAGAAGCAATACAAAAAGTTGAAGAATCTAAAGAACCAGCAACTAAGTATGATAAACCTCAAAAAGTCGAAGAAACACCAATAACTGATGCTAAAGTATCTCAAGTAACTAAAGCAGAAGAACTAGGAAGGAAAGAAGAATCTAAATTTGCCAAACCAAACAAGGGACATAAGAATAAGAAGAAAGATCAAATTAAAATCGAAGAAAAACAAGAACCATTTGTTCAAAAAGATTCTCATACTCAACGATCTCCTGTTTTATCACATTCAATAATTACTAAGGAAACAATAAAATCGGAAGATAAACCAAAGAAAGTATTCCCTGAAATAGAAAGCATTACAACATTAGGAAGTATAGATAATAAAGAATCTATAGATGTAAAAACATCTTCTACATTATTGATTGAAAGCGAGCAATCTTTCCAACCTGTTGTGTCTAATAAAAAGAATAAAAAGAAGAAGCATCAAAATGTATCTCTGATCGAATCAGAAACTGAACCTTTGAAATCGGTTACTAAAATTAGTTCAAAAACCGAAGCTTCTAAAACCACCAAAACTACAACGACTGTTACAACAGTTTGTAGTGAATCCTCCATACCACCCTTGAAGACTTCTACGATAATTAATCAACCCATAACTACGCAAAAAGTTGAGACAACCACAAACACTACAGTCAGCAGCAAACCGGAAACAACCAAAATTGTTCTAATAACTCACGAAGAGATCAAACTGGAACCAGTGATATCTCTGAATATGGAATTTGATGAAGCTCCAATATCACTAACCGATGAATCACTCGAAACCACGACAGCCGAAGTTGTGAAAGACGATGATACGTCCATCTGTATAACGGAAATATCAGAAGCAGATTCTGGAATAATATCTACCGAGAATAATCTCCAGGACGAATTTGAACATGTTATATTCGGATCTGTGAAGCAAAGGCCCAATACACTCATTACAGAACTAACCACCGAATTTAAGGAAGGAAAGCGAAAGGATAAAAAGAGGAAAGATAAGCAAAATGATCAAGTAGTCATTAAAACTGCTGACATAGAGTCTGAAACATCACAAGTGACAGTTTTATCTCCGACGAAAGGATTGGATTCTATCATTGATGAGGAAATAACGAGCGTCGAACAAGTTATGAATATTTTGGAAGAAAAGAAGGAAAAATCACAAGGAACTAAAGAAGCATTAGTTCCAAACGCAGCAGAAAAAACAGCATACAAAGGTTTGCCTCTTGATACTTCATCAAATATTTTAGATATTCTCGACGAACCCTTCGCATTGTCCGAAGACGAAGAACCCATCATAGAAACACAAGGCTCGCCGATTTCTACTCACACCAATAAACCTGATCAAATCCTTTCAGATGAATCAACGACAGCTAAAGATGAAACCAGTGAAAGTAACCGCGACGAACCCGCTGAATCGCCTAGAAAATCTAAAAAGAGGAGAAACAGGAATAAACATAAATCCGACGAGAAATTAGAAGTAGTTACTACCGAAAACCGCGAACCTACCAGCCAGTTACAACCAATTACTCTTACAAAGTCTTTCGCCGAGGTAACAAAATCGTTTATTGAGAATGAGTCTAGTTTCCAATCTCAAATTATTTCGCAGCCTAAAGAAGAAATAACTAACGAGACCAGCAAAGTTGATACAATACCACAAACTCCCAAAACCGATCAACCTTCAAAGACTAAGGAATTTGAAAATGTTGTTGATGGAGAATCAAATATCCAAATAGAAAATTCAGATATACAACTTTCTACCACAAAGCAGGAAGCTTCGGAGGATGTAACGAGTGTTATAAAAGATAAACGAAAGAAACATAAAAGAAGGAGAGCACAAAAAGAAGACACAGATGTTACTGAATCAGATACCATTGAACCCGTGACCGATATTGTCCCTAATAAACCTACAATAGACAATTCTCCAACCACAGATACCGACGGCAATGAAAGAAGCCTCGTCGATAAAAGTAGACACCACAAAATTAACGTCACTGAAACGACTGATTCTGCAGGTACGACGTTAACAGCGGAGGAACTCTCTCCGGAAATAAAATCTCCGAAAGAAGATAAACCTCTGGAAGAGAGCAACGGAAAGTCAAAGAAGAAGAAGGACAGGAAGAAGAATAAATCTCAGATTTTAGATGAAAAACAAATTGTTGAAGAAGTGACTTTCAAGGATCAAGAGGAAACATTTAAGAAGAAAAATAAAAAAGGTAGAAAATCTGTTAAAACTGAGGAGGGTCATATAGTTACTGAAATTAAAAATGAGGAAGATATTTCTGCACTAACAGAAATTAAAACTATTGATCAAATTTCTGATACATTAGTGCAAAAATCTGTAGAACAAATGAAAAATGTTGCTCGTGAAGATGAAATCAAAAGCGCGCCGGATTTGAATGTAGAAGAAGTTTCTGCTGGCGATGTAGTGGAAAAACAGCAAGAGAATAAGAAGAAAAAGAAGAGGAAAGAAAAATCGAAAGCTAAGGAAGAAGGAAATAAGGATGATAAATTAATCGAATTTAAAATAACCGATGAAGTTACCGATGTCAAAGTTACAATGGAAGACAAACTCAGTAAAGAAGATCAAGTTCCAAAAATTGATGAAGAAGTTAAAAGTAAAATAAATGAAGATGTTGAACCAGAAAAAGAGACAGTTAATGTTACACCAGCAGAATCTGATAAAAATGTTGGTATAGAATCAACAAAGAAAGATAAGAAAGGAAAGAAGAAAAATAAGTTGGGTAAACAAACTTTGAAAGACCATGTTGAAAGCAAGATTGTTACAATGGATAACTCAGAAGAACAATCTGCCCGTGAATGCGAACCCAGCGATGTTAAAGATGCGAACATATCTGAAATTACTGTTGAAGGTGGAGATGTTCTTCTTGAAGAATCAAAGATAACAAAAGATAATATTGTGGAAAAATTGGTTGAATCTGAAAAGTTGGTGAATGAAGAAATCAGTGCAAATAAAACGGAAGAAATATCAGATTTGGAAAATAAAATTATTGAAGAAATGCAAACTATGCTAGAAGAATCTAATACTACATCAGTAGTTATCAATGAAGAAGTTTCGATTAGTCAAAATTCTGAAATTGAACAAAAGGAGATTGTTGATGATGGTAAGACACCGGATACGGAATTAATTCAGGAAATAAAATCTGTAGAAAAATTATCTTCTGAAGAAAATCCGGAAAATGTCGAGGAAGTATTGAAATCAGTACCCGTTGAAGAAATAGCCGATTCTAAGAAGCAACAAAAGCCAGGAAATGAAGATGCAAAACCAAAGGAAGAACCTGATTCAAAACCTTTAGACATTAAGGGAAGTGAGCCAGCGGATAAAACCAGCGACTTAGTTCTAACAATTTCTGAACAAGTAGCGATTTCAGATAACAAAGTGTCTATTAAGCAAATCACCACTGATTTTATGGTCCAAGAAGCTTTGAGCAGCTTCCAGGGTCAAGTAATAAACGAAGAATCGAAGAAGATAGATTCTCAACCGTCTTTGGTAGAACCTGAAACAACTTTAGAAGAGCCAAAGAAAGAGTCGAAGAAAAAATCCAAAGATAAAAAGAAATTGAAGAAAGACACTGTGGAACCGTCTATTGATAGTCTTCATAGTAAACCTGATGAAAAATTGGAATCTAAGCCCACTGTAATAGAAACTCTAACAACATTTGAAGAACCAATTAAAGAATCTGTTGATAGTAAATTTACTGAAGAATCTAAACCTACCTTATTAGAACCTGTGACGACGTGTATTCTACCAAAAGAACCAAAGGAAATATCAAAGGATGAGAAGCAAATAGATAAAGATTTTGACCAACAAATGGTAGAACCTTCTGCTGATAAAATACTCCCTGTTGATAGTAAAACGACGGAAGAAGTGATTTTGGAATCTAAGCCTGCTTCAGAAGAAACTTCTGTTCCATCAGAAGAACCAATTAAAAAATCCAAGAAAAAATCAAAGGATAAAAAGAAATTGGACCATCAAAGTGTTGAACTTCCTGCTGATAAAACAAGCGGTGATGAAACAGTCAAGGATGTCACATCTGAAGATGTTAAAACTGATACATTGCAAATTATTAGTACAGATGAAGTAAAGGATGAAGATTTGGCATCCAAAGAGTCTCCAAAGAAGAACAAGAAAGATAAAAAGAAGCCTAAAATGAGTTCAGCTGCTGTAACTCCAGATTTCTTAGCAGAGGAAATTAAAAATAATATAAAAACACTTGCTGTGGAATTGTTGAAACCTACAGAAGCTTCAAATATGCCAATATGGGATAAGAGTGAAGATGCTTTAGATAAAACTGTGGAAGAAAATACTGTTGTAAAACAAGAAGTTGCAACCACACCTTTTGATGACCAACAAATCGTAGAACCTTCTGTTGATAAAATACTCCCTGTTGATAGTAAACCAGCTGAAGAAGTGACTTTGGAATTCAAGCCTGCTTCAGAAGAAACTGTGGAAGCTTGTGTCCTACCAGAAGAACCAATTAAAAAATCCAAGAAAAAATCGAAAGATAAAAAGAAATTGAACAAGGAGTCTGACCATCAAAGTATTGAATCTTCTGCTGATAAAATAATCTGTGTTGATAGTAAAGTAATTGAAGAAGTACGTTTGGAATCTAAGCCTACTTCGGAAAAAACTGTGCCAACATGTATTCTTCTAGAAGAACCAAAGAAAAAATCAAACGATAAGAAGAAATTAGACGAAGATTTTGACACACGAACTGTTGAAGCTTCTACTGATTATATAATATCTGTTGATACAAAGTCAACTGAAGAAGTAAGTTTGGAATCTAAGACTACTTTGGCGGAAACTGTGACAAGTATGCTACCAGAAGAACCAAAGAAGGAATCAAAGAAAAAATCAAAGGATAAAAAGAAACCGGACAAAGATTCCGACCAACAAACTGTTAAACCTGCTGCTGATGAAACAATATTTGTTGTTTGTGAACCTACTGAAGAAATCACGTTGGTATCTAAGCCTGTGTTAGAAGAAACTATGACATGTATTATATCAGAAGAAGCAGCAAAAGAATCTGTTATGGATAATAAGAGTCTGGATACTAAACCTACTATGGTCGAAGCTATTATGACATGTATTCTACCAGAAGAACCAAAAAAGGAATCGAAGAAAAAATCAAAGGACAAGAAGAAAATTGACGAAGATTCTGACCAACAAATTATTGAACCTTCTTCTGATAAAGTACTCCCAATTGATGGTAAAACGACTGAAGAAATGGAATGTAAGTCTGCTTCAGAAGAAGCTCCGGTTCCATTAGAAGAACCAAAGAAAAAATCGAAGAAAAAATCAAAGAAACTGGACAAAGGCTCTGACCATCAAACTGTTGAACCTTCCTCTGATAATACAATACCCGTTGATAGTAAACCCCCTGAAGAAGTTAGTTTCGAATCTAAGGCTGCTTCAGAAGAAGTTCTAACAGAAGAATCAATCAAAAAGTCAAAGAAAAAATCCAAAAAGAAGCATCGAGATTCTGACCAAGAAACTGTTGAACCTAATAGCAAGCCCACAGAAGAAATAGGTTTGGAATCTAAACTAACTTCAGAAGAAACTTTCACAACGTGTATACTATCTGAAGAACCAAAGAAGGAATCAAAGAAGAAATCGAAGGATAAAAAGAAATTCGACAAAGTTTCTGAGAAATCTATTGAAGCTTCTACTGACAATATAATCTCCGTCGATAGTAAACCAACTGAAGAAATGAATTTAGAATCTAAGCCAACTTTAGAAGAAGCTCCACCAGCATGCATTACATCAGAAGAATCAAACAAAAAATCGAAGAAAAAATCCAAAGACAAAACGAAATTAGACAAAGATTCTGACAAACAAACTGTTGAACCTTCCTCTGAAGCTATAATGTCTGCCGAGGTTAAACCTAAGGAAGAAATAAGTTTAGAATCTAAGCCTGCTTCAGAAGAAACTTTAGCAACGTATATTCTATCAGAAGAACCAAAGAAGGAAACAGAGGATAATAAGAAATTGGACAAAGACTCAGAGGTAACTTCAACGACTTGTATTCTAACAGATGAAACAAATATATCAATGGAGAAATCAGAAGATAAAAAGGAATTGAACAAAGATTTTGACCAACAAACTGTTGAACCTCTCTCTGATAATATGATGCCCGTTGAATGTAAACCAACTGAAAAATTAAGTTTAGAAGCTAAGCCTGCCTCAGAGGAAACTAGTAGTTTACCTGAAGAACCAAACAAAAAATTAAAGAAAAAATCGAAGGATAAAAAGAAGTTGGACAAAGATTTTGACAAACAAACTATTGAACCTTCCTCTGATAAAGTAATATCCGTCGATGGTAAACCTACTGAAGAATTAAGTTTTGAATCTAAACCCGCTTTAGAAGAAGTTTTAACAACATGTATTCCATCAGAAGAACCAAAGAAAGAATCAAACGATAAAAAGAAAGTGGACAAAGATTCTGACAAGCAAAATGTTAAACCACTTGTTGTCGATGTAATCTCTGTTGATGAACCAATTGAAGAATTGAGTTTGGAATCTAAGCCCACCCCCATAGATACAACTACTTGCATTTTACCAGAAGAACCGTTTAAAGAAGCAAAGAAGAAGTCGAAAGATAAAAAGAAGTTGGATAAAGATTCTGCCCATCAAACCATTAAATCTCCTAGTGAAGAGTTCATTTCTAAAGAGAGTAAAGCAGCTGAAAATCTGGAATCTAAACCTACTCCAGTTGAAACTGTAACAACATCTATTCCATCAGAAGAACCAAGTAAAGAATTAAAAGAAGAATTAGATCATGTTCAAGAAACTGTTGTTCAAACTTCTATTAAAGAAACAATCTCTCTTGCTAACATTCGAACTGAAGAATTAAGTTTGAAATCTAGACCGACTTTGGAAGAACCTCTAGCAACATTCGTTCTAACAGAAGATCCGGATAAGGTTTCGAAGAAAAAATCCAAAGACAAAAAGAAATTGGACAAGAAATCCAATCAACAAACTGTTGAATCTGATAGAAAACCAACTGAAGAATTAGGTTCAAAGATTGAAACTCCTTCACAGGAAAATGTTGAAAAGGATATTGAAAAGGAGAAAAGCATATCTGAGAAGAAATCAAAATCAATCAAGGAATTAACAACGGAATTCTTGAATCAAGAAAATATTGCTCAAGAAGGATTAAAGAAAGCCGGTGATGAAACAGTCAAGGATGTCACATCTGAAGATGTTAAAACTGATTCATTGCAAATGAGTACAGGCGAAGTAAAGGATGAAGATTTGGCATCCAAAGAGTTGCCAAAGAAGAAGAAAGATAAAAAGAAGCCGAAAACGAGTTCAGCTGCTGCAACGCACGATTTGTTACCAGAGGCACCAGAGGCATTTGTCCCATGGGCTAAGAGTGAAGATGCTTTAGATGCAACTGTGGAAGAAAATATTGTTGTAAAACAAGAAGTTGCAACCTCTCCTTTTGATAACAATTTACAAATAGAAAATCTGGCAATGAAACCGGAAGAACCAAACACTTTATTACAACCTGAAAATGTTGAAATTCAACATGTATTGGACAGCAAGGCACGTTCTCAAGATCCCACTCCAAACAAAAATAAAAAATCTAAAATGAAGAAAACTATTGAAGAAACTGCACAGGATGTTTTAGAATTGGGCAATCATCGAGAAGATGAGAAATCTTCAGAAAAATCTGTTCCTTCTTTAAAGGAAGAAAATGAAACAACAGAAGGAATAGCTCCAGAACAAATAAAACTAGGTGTCATTGAAATCAATAAAAAGTTTTCAACTCCAATAGAAATAGACTCGCAATCTTTGGAAACGTCCACCGCAAAGAAAACTAAAAAAGGTAAAAGGAAATTAGACTTTAAGGAGGAAATTATAGAAATTCCAGCAGAGGTTCCAGCGGAGGTTGAACCTACAACAATTGTGACGACTGCAATAAAAGAGGATAGCAGAGTAAACAAAGATATTGAAGATATAGAAATAATAGGAACAGACTATAATGAAGGCATAAATACTGAATTGATACTAGAATCAGAGACAATGAAAAAAGACACTGCCATAGATAATAAAGTAATTCAACAAATAGAAAACGTAGTTGAATCGAATGAAGCTGAATTGAAATTAGAACCAGAACCAGAGCTTTTGAAGGAACGTGATTATGATGATAAGAAGAAGAAGAAGCAGAAGAAGAAGTCGAAGGATGAAGTAATTGAATCACCTAAAGAAGAATATAAGGAAACTTTGGAAGAAGAACCAATTTCTGAGGAGCTTCGTAATAAATCAATTAAACCTGAATTAGAAACAGTTAATGTTGAGAAACAGAAGAAACCTAAAAGTAAATCGAAGGATAAACCCAAAGAGGAGTTAGAAACGGTAACCTCATCGAAAACAGAATCTGCGAAAATTGAAGAAAATAAATTAGAAGATATTAAACCATCTAAAACGAAGAAGGGAAAAACAAAGAAAATGAAATCGGTTTCGTTTGAGGAAATCCCACAAGTAATTACCATCGAACACGAGGTCGTTGAACTGTCGAATAAAAACGACGAGTTCGAACTCATTGAGAAATCGTACACTGCGTCCGGCATTCTGTGGCCAGACTTGGGGGATGAAGATGACTCCAAACAAAGCAAATCCGAAGATGTGATAATACATCGTACTATTAACGACGACACAATTGAACTCCTGCGCCGAGAACTATTATTGGAGATGAAAACTTCGAAACATTTTATTGATGCGGAACAGGAATTCTCAGGCAGGACAAGAAACGATTCCGAAAATTCTGAAGATAACTTCATTGTTGTAACACACGACGAAGTGCCCACTTTGGAAGAAATAAAAGAATTGGAGGAAGCTAAGAAGCAAAATGAGACCTCTGAAAATATAACAACCGAAGAAAATGCAATTGAATCTCAAGAAATAGATATATCTATGATTGTAATTACAGATGCAGTTGAAGAAGAAAAGGAGGTTGTTATAGGAGATACAACGGAAGGACCAAGTATATTGGATGAATATGTTAAGGGCACTGCTGTTATAAAAGAATATACATTGGAACAGTTAAGTTTATTGGAAGAAAATGTTGCTGATATAAAAGAAGATACTGTAGAACAATCAAGTATAATGAAGGAAGATACTGTAGGACTCATCGAAGATACTGTAGAACCATCAAGTATAATGAAGGAAGATGCTATAGAACTCATCGAAGATACTGTAGAACCATCAAGTATAATGAAGGAAGATGCAGTAGAACTCATCGAAGATACTGTAGAACAATCAAGACTAGTAGAGGAATATGTAGATAGCACTAATATAAATCCCATCGAAGATGATGATAATAAGTTGGAGCAAATCACTCATACTATAATATCAGAAACTTTAGAATTCAAGGATGTGCCTAGGAAAGTGTCACCATTTGAAGAAATCTTACACAAAGCAACTGAATTTATTCCCAAGAGTAAACTCTCCGAATTAAATCCCAACGCGCGCGAATTTATTCCAGAATCTGAACGCAAAGCAACAAGCTCAGAATACGTAATATATCGTCACGAAGACGTAAGTAATGCAAATCGCGCTTGGGATTATGAACAAACTTCTCCTTTATACACCACCGAACAAACGGTTGATTATGATTCTGGCTATGAAATACCCGAGCATTCGTGGGTTAATGAAATTTTGGAGGAACCGGCGGAACAAATACGTGATATGAAATATACACCAAGCTCTGATATATATCCTCAACAAATTACATCGACTGATATAACTACTGAAATTGAAACGTCTGAGTTTGATAATAAAACCGAAGGTATTTCTTGGGCTACCATAATTGGTACAAAGCAACCAGAAAATATTGTTGAAACAAACGTCGATATTCCTGAAAATATTGATGCAATTAAAGAATCTACAGAAGCAGAAAGACCAGCTGTTGTTTCTACCGATGAAGGAGGCAAGGCGAAATCTAAAACTAAATCCAAAACACCTAAACATAAATCAGAGCAAATTGAAAGCAAGGAACAGATAAGCCTGACTGTTTCAGAAATTGTTGAGGTGAGACCAGAAGTTACAAATGTCTGGCTTAAAAATGCCGATGGAAAGACATATGCGGAAATAGTAGCTGCAGCTATATCTGAGGACGAGACCAAGACAACTGAGGAAGAAAGTAAACCGGTTCTACCTAAACCAATTGAAACTGAACGTAAAACTATAGTTCAAGTAATTGTTACTAAATCGGAGGATCAAGTACCTGATGAACCAATGGTCGATGCGGAAGGTTTTATAGAATGTAAGAAAGATAGACGCGCTAGGCGCTCTAGATCGAGATCAAAGAATAAAGAAGAACCTTTAGTAGCTGAGCCAAGCGTTATAATGTCTGATTTCGATGATACAAAAATAAACAAATCTCCAAGAAAATCACGAAAACCAAAGGAATCCAACGATATAAAAGTACCTAAGCATGAAACGGTTGATGATCAAATTTCTGAAAGCTGTAAGAGTAAGCCTTTGATTAAACATTTGAACGAGCAAGAAGTACCTATCAAGGATATGCCTGACTTAGAAGAAACAATTACATTTGAAGAAACCCAAATATCAGAACCAGTTGTAACTACAGAGAAAAAATCTGAAGCGAAGAAAGGTAAAGGCAAGTCAAAAATCAAAGTAGAAACGTATGCTGTTGATGTTCAGAAGCCTTCTGTAGAACAACCAGTTTTGGCGGAAGCAATTTCAGTAGGTTTACATGATAAGCCTGACTTAGAAGAAACTACAATTACATTAAAAGAAACTCAAATATTAGAACCAGTTGTAACAACAGAGAAAAAATCTGATGCAAGGAAAAGTAAAAGCAAGTCAAAAATCAAGGTAGAAACTCAAGCTATTGATATTCAGAAGCCTACGTTAGAACAACCAGCTTTGGCGGAAGCAATTTCAGTAGGTTTACATGATAAGCCTGACTTAGAAGAAACGACAATTACATTAGAAGAAACTCAAATATCGGAACCAGTCGTAAGTACAGAGAAAAAATCTGAGGGGAAAAAAGGTAAAGGCAAGTCAAAAATCAAGGTGGAAACTCAAGCTATTGATGTTCAAAAGCCTTCTTTAGAACAACCAACTTTGTCGGAAGAAATTTCAGTAGGGTTACATGATAAGCCTGACTTAGAAGAAACTACAATTCCATTAGAAGAAACTCAAATATCGGAGCCAGTTGTAAGTACAGAGAAAAAATCTGATGCAAAGAAAAGTAAAAGCAAGACAAAAATCAAGGTAGAAACTCAAGCTATTGATGTTCAGAAGCCTTCTTTAGAACAACCAGTTTTGGCGGAAGAAATTTCAGAAGAGTTACATGATACGCCTGATTTAGAAGAAACTACAATGGCGTTAAGAGAAACTCAAATATCGGAACCTGTTGTAACAACAGAGAAAAAATCTGGTGCAAAGAAAAGTAAAAGCAAGTCAAAAATCAAGGTAGAAACTCAAGCTATTGATGTTCAGAAGCCTACGTTAGAACAACCAGCTTTGGCGGAAGAAATTTTAGTAGAGTTACATGATAAGCCTGACTTAGAAGAAACGACAATTACATTAGAAGAATCTCAAATATCGGAACCAGTTGTAAGTACAGAGAAAAAATCTGAGGGAAAAAAAGGTAAAGGCAAGTCAAAAATCAAGGTGGAAACTCAAGCTATTGATGTACAGAAGCCTATTTTAGAACAACCATCTATATCGGAGGAAATATCAGTAGAGTTACATGATAAGCTTGACATAGGAGAAACTACAATTACATTAAACGAAACTCAAATATCACAACCAGTTGTAAAAACAGAGAAAAAATCTGATGTAAAGAAAAGTAAAAGCAAGTCAAAAATAAAGGTCGAAACTCAAGCTATTGATGTTCAGAAGTCTACTTTAGAACAACCAGCTTTATCGGAGGAAATATCAGTAGGGGTACCTGATAAGCCTGACTTAGAAGAAACTACAATTACGTTAAAAGAAACTCAAATATCAGAACCAGTTGTAACAACAGAGAAAAAATCTGAGGCGAAGAAAAGTAAAAACAAGTCAAAAATCAAGGTAGAAACTCAAGCTATGGATGTTCAGAAGCCTACTATAGAACAACCAGCTTTATCGGAGGAAATATCAGTAGAGTTACATGAAATGCCCCAATCTACAAGCAGTACGATAAGTTATGCTAAAATTATTGGAACAAAGCAAGTTGAACATGCACCCGTCGTTGAGGAAATACCTGTTATTAAATCGCCAGAGAAGAAGGTTCAAGTACCTGTGCATATAGAAGTTATTGGGGAACCTCAGACGAAGCACGTTCCACGAGAAACCGATTCGGAAGGTTTCATGGCTGTTCCGAAACGCTCTAGATCTAGATCACGATCTAAAACTCGATCTCAAGAAATTCCTCTAAAAGTCGAAGAAAAGCCGCAGAAACGTAAAACGGTTGAATTAAAACCCGTCGAGAGCATCGCAATAGTTTCCGAAACAACCGAAAGTATTCCATCGAAATCTGTTAATTTAAATTTCTTAGAAGCAGAAAGAGAAAATAATCAAAAATCATGGGCAGGCATTGTTGGTAACAAAACTGTAGATATTGATAAACAAGCGATTCAAGGAAAAACTGAAAGTAAAATGATCATTGACACAAAAGTTTGTAATGTTGATATTAAAACGGAAGAAAAGGGTATTGAGGAAACGGTTATAGAAGCATCCAATTTAGATAAGGAAATACCTAGGATAGAGACTGTAAAAGTGGAAGAAATAACTAGTCAACCAGAAGACCCTTTGTTTGAAAATAAAGAAATTAAAAAATCTAAAAAGAAGAAACCTAAGTCGCCAACCGAAAAATCCAGCGGAATATTAGGAATATTCTCATCCGTGAAAAATGTTCTTTCAGGGTCGAAACAAACCGATTCAGATGAGGCTAAAGA
The DNA here is from genome assembly GCA_944588485.1 of Phosphuga atrata. Classification (NCBI taxonomy): domain Eukaryota; kingdom Metazoa; phylum Arthropoda; class Insecta; order Coleoptera; family Silphidae; genus Phosphuga; species Phosphuga atrata. The sequence goes on from OX155899.1 coordinate 59,272,262, forward strand.
ATCCGATGGGGATAAACCAAAACCCAAAAAAGGCAAATCTAAAAATAAAGCATCCAAAGCAGATGTTCCCCCACAAGTAGAAGAAGTCAAAGAAATGGTTGCGGAGGTTTTGAAAGAAATCGGAGAAAAACCTCCAAAAGAGAAGAAAAAGAAGTCCAAGAAAACAGAAAAGAAAGACGAAGTTACGGAAGAAATTGACGAAATTGTAGTGGAACTTGCTGAACCCGTCCGCACTGATAAGGTTGATATACTTCTGGAACCTACAACTTTATCCGAACTGTCAACGGAAATTAGAGATAAAAATGATGATTTAATTGAAAGTGAGAAATATGCAGCAATGCCAGATATACTGTCTCCTGTTGAAAAAGAATCGGTGTCACTTCCGGAAAAACGAAGCAGTTTCTTAGGCAATTTATTCGCGAAGGTCACAGGTAGTAAAACAGACGAACATAAGAAGCTTAAAAAGGAAAAAAAAGAAAATGAAGAAGCTAAACCTAAATCCTCCAAGAAGAAGAAACCGAAAAACGGCAAAAATGAAGAAAAGCGCATTGAGTCTCCTGATTTGAAAGAAAGCGTTGTTGAAGAAATCAAGATTTCACCGAAGAAAGAAGATGTTGAAGAAAAAATTGTAATGGTTGAAAGTAAGATAGCAAAAGAGGCAGAGGCGGTTCAAAAAGATATCGAAGGTAATCGAATCGGTGTTTCAGAAAATCTTGTAAACGAAAACATTGCAAATGAAGATATAGTATCCCGGGAAGAGAAAATTTTGGATGAAAATCTTACTAATGAATATTTAAATGTTACTAACGAACGTGAAACGCAAAAATCTAAAGGCAAAAAGTCGAAACGAAACAAGTCGGGAGAAGAATCGCGTGATGTTGGTAAACGGCAACGTACTAGATCTGGAGTTTTTGAAACCATCGTTTCAAAAGTAGCCGATGTTTTATCCGGCGATAAAGATAAGAGGAAGGCAAAGAAGAAGAAATCACAATCAAAGTCTCCAGATAAACAAGAAATATTCGGGGATTCGGTTGAAAAAACTCATGACGACGGCCATTTAAGTGAAGAGGAGTTTAGTAGAAATCTATACCTAGATGGACCATTTTGGACAGATAAATATCTATATGTCGAAGCTGAAGAAAACTACGTGATATCTTTAGCTAGTCCTAAATCAACGACTACTATTTCAAAAAGCATAGAAGTAAATAATTCTCGCGATAAAGACGACGACAACGGAGATTCGGACAGTTCTAACGGTGCTCCACCAAACCAAAGATCGAATCCCAACCAAAATACAAACAATGCCGCGTTTAATACCCAATACACTAGTGCAGACTTGCCCGGGGGCATGTGTGGTTGGCCAGATCAAAGCACATATCTGTCGAATGAACCATTCCAAGACGGTAGCAATCCTTTAGAAATCCAAATTACCCCACACACCTTACCAGTAGGGCCTTCCAAGCAGCAAACAGCACCATCTGACGACGTCGCTCACGAAGTCGATCCCAACATCCAACTTAAGAAGGTGAAAGACTGTGTGATATTTACAGGATTTTTGCATGTCACTAATTTACAATACTTGTAATATACCCATTTTTTTAACTGCCTTTTCATTTGTGTTTCTGTTTGCCGTTGGTAGTTGTTACTCATTGTTTGTTATTAACGTGCTTACATAATAATTCATCTATATTCACGGTGTTTTTCCGCTTGAATTTGAAAACTTCTCGAAACGATAAATTAACGATAATGGATATAGTTTCCTATTTATACTTTACTTCAAACACGCATTTCAGATTGAAAACGTATTTTGTTATTATCGATATCTCGAAAAACAGAATTATTGGAGGATACAGGAAAATTCAGCAGCCAAGAAATAACTTAGAAGACTAGAGAGACAAGACTAAATAATAAAGACTAGACAGACAAGATTAGGCTACGCTAGACAAACAAGATTATATAAACAAGACTAGACAGACTAGGTCAGGCAGACAAGATTAGATAGAAGACTAGACTAGAGCGACCAGACTAGACAGACAAGACTAGACAGACAAGCCTAGACAGAGAAGACTAGACAGACTAGACAGACAAGACTAGACAGACAAGACTAGACAGACAAGACTAGACAGACAAGACTAGACAGACAAGACTAGACAGACAAGACTAGACAGACAAGACTAGACAGACAAGACTAGACAGACAAGACTAGACAGACAAGACTAGACAGACAAGACTAGACAGACAAGACTAGACAGACAAGACTAGACAGACAAGACTAGACAGACAAGACTAGACAGACAAGACTAGACAGACAAGACTAGACAGACAAGACTAGACAGACAAGACTAGACAGACAAGACTAGACAGACAAGACTAGACAGACAAGACTAGACAGACAAGACTAGACAGACAAGACTAGACAGACAAGACTAGACAGACAAGACTAGACAGACAAGACTAGACAGACAAGACTAGACAGACAAGACTAGACAGACAAGACTAGACAGACAAAACTAGGCAGACAAGACTAGACAGACAAGACTAGACACACAACACGAGATAGACAAGACTGTCCGGAGAAGACTCGATAGACAAGACTAGTCAGACAGGACTTGACAGACAAGACTAGACCAAACAGACATGACTACAAATCCAAATTTTTCCAATTGAAGCAGAATTTCGAAATTGTCGTAAGTTTGAGCAATATTAATCTTCAGGACGAAGAATTGTCGATGGTACTGAAAAAAATTTGCTTGAACCGAAAAATGTGTACAAGATAGGAACAACAAACGTTTTGAACATATATGTTTCGTATTCAAATTTGTTTAAACTGCAATTGCTCATTGAAAGTCTTTGCAAAATTTTCGCAATTTCCTTCAAAATTAAATCTAGAATATTCTGCTGAAGGAATTGCTGCTCAAAGTTTGCTGAAACCAAAAATATTCAAAAAATTCCAGCATTAACACGTAGACGCCGGCGCTCGGTTTTGTGTTTTAGTTTGGCGGGCAACGTATACCACCGGTGGTACACGTCGTCGATAACGTGTTAAAATTCAAAATCGCAACTTATTACACTTGCATAACAAGTTGGGTCACCTCAAAAACTTTTTTAGTTTGCCAACATTAATTATTTGAAAAAATGTCGTTTTTCTGCTAATTTAATAAAAATATTTAAAATATACGAATAAAATAGTAGAGATAGTAAGTCTCTACTACTATCTATATTATTTTATTTATTTATTTTTATTATTACGGGAAATAGAAAAATGTTAACGGCGGTTTTAAATTAACTTTTAACATTTCTCCTAGAAAATCGGCTCCAATACATTTTTTTAATATTTTTTTTTTTTTTAGATAAACTACAAAATAATTTTAAAATTAAAGTTATTTAAACACTGATCTTGTCCAAGTTCGAACACAGCCTCTATATATGAATATATTCAACCTTTCCGTAGCTCTAATATTATTAAGTCTTTTTAGGGCTACAAAAGTTAAAAGTTGTTCTCTTGCTCCCAGTCCACTTTCATGGCACTAAACAAGAACTAGAAAAATAACATTGTTTTTAGATCTTGTCTTTCTATTAACTTAAGTGTTAATAGAAATTTATAATTCATAACAGCAAAGCTGCACTGATGAGAGATAAATCTCGACACGCGTTTGCAGATGGCTTTTAATCTAAATAGAAATAAATGATCGTAAAAACTATTGGCTATTTACTTAATTGGCTATTTACTTAAGTTAATAGAAAGGCATGATCTTAAAACAATGTTATTTTCTAGTTCTTGTTTAGTACCATTAAAGTAGACTGGGAGCAAGTAAATAACTTACAAATCTCACATGAGATTTGTTTTGTAGTCCTAAAAACACTTGATAATATTATGGAGCTACGGAAAGGTAGAATATATTTATATATTCAGGCTGTGTTCCGACTTTAATAAGTTTATAGGATTATCTATAATGTATTATAGCTTTGCCAATAGTAAACTGACCTTGAGTTGGAATATTACAGTAAAGTATGACTTATAACCTCTATACATCCAGCAGGAGTCATAATAATTTGGTAACTACAAACTTTAAAGGCTCCGTCAGACCGACGCGGAACGTTAGCGTCGCGAAATTTCCGTCGTCGCGAGTTATTCACATTATGCGCTCTTTATACCACTCTTCAGTTTAAGCTTGACGAATAGTTTGGTCACTTATATTTATAGCTTGATTAATCAGTCGCAACACACTTTATAAAACTCATTTATATCACTCGCAATTCAATTTGCTTGCGTATTATTTATTTACTGACTGAAGTTGAAATATTCACTTCGTGCATAATCACGCTTAGCGCCACTCGTGGCCAAAAATACAACTTCATCTCCAACAATGCTGTATAAAAACAACAGGCAAAAACAAAAAATAATTAATTTAATAAAATATACAATATATACACTATACACTAAAATCACACTATACATACACTATCTCGCATACACTATCTCACATACACAATCTCAAATTTCCGGCAGATTCCGCGCTTTCATAATTTTTGAACGGCTTACCACAGAGACTTCTAGTCTTCACCAATCGATTCAGCGTCCCAAAATTAGTCGGAAAATGTATAATATCCCATGGGAAGCTTTCAGTTAAGAAATACCATCGACAAGGGAAGTCTAGACCGCTGAAACGACGTAATGCGAGAAAATCGATTTTGTCAAAATCGTTATTTTTGAGTGACAGCAAAATTTAAAAACGTATCTGAAAGCATTTTTTCTGCTGATTACAGATATGCAAATTATATTTCGCTAGCTCTTTCGGTTCATTTTCGCCTGCAAAAATTGAAGAAATTTTTAAGAAATTTCGGCGCTCTAGTAGAGATCTCGGATATTCGTGAATCTCCCGCGGACAATCTTAGTGTATCAACAGGAAAATGACCTTCTGAAAACGATGCCGCAATCCGTTTTTGATTATCTGCAACCGTTTCCGAGAAATCTACTTAGCTAATCGAGAATCGGGTAAATTTCAGTTAGAAATTTCTGGACGAATTATTGAATCGTTCCTGACAATTTACACATCGTCTTGTTCGTCTTGTCGTGTAGTTTCTGCGTGCCCAAAATGGTTTCGCTGCTTTTTACCGTTTTCGAAAAAATCGAAAAAAAACGAAAAAGCATGTACTTTTCGAACGAAATGATGGAAAATTCTGGTTGAAAACTTTTTTGCAAATTTATTTCGTGATTTTTTTTTTGTTAGACGAAGGAAATCGAAGTGCTGAAAACGGCTTTCCAGTTTATTTCGCTCTAAAGTTATATTTTTTCGCTGTACACTATCTCGCATTTCCGGCAGATTTCACGCTGTCATAACCTTTGAACGGCTTAGCACAGAAACTTCTAGTCTTCACCAATCGATTCAGCGTCCCAAAATTAGTCAAAAAAGGTATATAATATTCCTTAGGAAGCATTCGATTAGGAAATACCATCGCCACGGGAAGTCAATACCACGGAAACGACGAAATGCGAGAAAATCGATTTTGCTAAAATCGTTAATTTTTAAGTTACAGCAAAATTTAAAAACGTTTCTGAAAGCATTTTTGCTGCTGATTATAAATATGCCAATTGTATTTCGCTGACTCTTTCCATTCACTAACGCCTGCTAAAATTGAGGAAAATTTTAATAATTTTCGGCTCTCGAGTAGAGATCTGGGAAAGTGATTAATATTCCGCGGAAGATTTGAGTGTGTTAATAAGGAAATGGTCTTCTGAAAAGGATGCCGCAATCCGTTCTTGATTATCTTCAACCGTTTCTGAGATATCGACTTATCAAATCGAGAATCGTAAAATTTCAGTTTGAAATTTCTTTATGAATAATTGAATCTTTCCGAACAATTTATACATCGACTTGTTCGTCTTGTCGAGTAGTTTCTGTGTGCCGAAAATGATTTCGTTGCTGCTTAGCGATTTTGAGTAAATTGACAAAAACCGAAAAAGCTCATTTTTTTCGACCGAAATGATGAAATAAAAAATTACGATTTTTTTGTAAATTTTTGACGCGATTTTTTCTTGGTTACCCGAAGGAAATCCAAGGGCCGACAACGATTTTCGAGTTTATTTCGCTCTAAATTTACATATAAGCAAGATATAGCTTATATTTTGACAATACACAATTTATACACTATTAATTTATGTCAAATAATAAAACACTTGTTTATTTAGCAAAATACATGTCAATATATACAAATAAATGTTAAATAATGACGTAACTGGTCATGAAGTTCTTAAAAGTGTCAACTTTGGCGCTAGTGATGTTGCGCTCGGGGCGAATATATGTCCAGACCGATACGAAAAGGTGTATATATATATATATATATATATATATATATATATATATATATATATATATAGCCATTTTGATCACGAAGGTAATAGAACTTTTTACGGTTAGTTAAGCGCATGCGCGTCCGCCATGTTTAAAAGGCGGGAATATGAAAGTTTCGGGCACATTTTGTTATTTTCATTGGTTATGTAACGTGCCCGAAAAACATGGTCGAAATTGATGCATGCGCAAAAAAAAAAAATCAAGTATGAAAAAGTCAATTGTTTGTTATCGGTCGAAAGCCGTATTTTAATATTTCTTCCATTTTTTTTTCTCACTTGTCTGATTTGTTTCATTTTTGCTCGTGTTTTGAGTGCGAAAGTATATTTCGCGCACGGTTCCTATAGGATATTTTTTAATATTATAATTCGGATTCTTCCGTTTTCAATTTCTGTTTCTTCTTCTTTTTGCGTTTCTTCTTCTTGTCTTGATCTTCATCAGCCAAACTATCATCAACTGTAGTTTTATCAGCTTCATAACCGGTTTCCTTGCCAGATACGCCTTGTTCTAACGGCGTTTCGAATATCGTCTTGTTCTGATCTTATATACGTCTTGTTCTGATCGTATATAACTTATCTGTAAACGCCATTTCAAAACACAGCGGCAGCGAAACTAACCGCGCATGCAGCGTTCTTGTCGTGCAAAACTGCACTACCGCGACTATGACTGAAATCACGCCTATTAATTCTAACATTTGCCTAAACCGCCATGTCAAGGATTGGATTTCTAAATCCCATACAAATATTGCTCCAAATGCTATTTTGAAGATAACTTTAACGTGCTAAATGTCAACTTCTACACGTTTTTTTTGTGTGTAAAGTATAAATAGGAATTTCCTATTTTTGTTTGATTTATCGTTTGCTGTTTTTAAATTGAATTTTGAAACATCCTGTATATAAGTATTATTGGTGATGGTTTTTTGCATTAAATTCCTCATAGGTAAGTAATGCTTTTTACATATTCCGTGCGATGGGAATAAATAGTTTAAATTGAATACAATTTGTTGTTATATAGAATTAGAAATGCCTCATTCCCATAGCACGCTGCCGTAACGTTTTTGTTGTGTTTTGTTGTTTAATCTGTATCAATCTGTATCACGGAGGATGTATTAAAGTTATATTTTTCGTATTAGGTCCTTTCTGGGGATGTGCAAGATCTCCAACAATCCTTACAAAACACAGAAAATAATATTTCCGATCTACCACGTGAAGGTTTCGACGCCATGCTACAAGCATTACAGGTAGACTATTAATAACCTATTAATCATCTATATTTATAAATGTTATCTTTTATTTACATATTCAAATGTTTCGAATATTTTTCAAGGCAGCCAAAACTGCATTAATTATAAAAAACAAAATATATAGATTGTTTGCGTAACGTATAACAACATGTTTAAATAAAAGCCGGTTTACGTCTGCCAAAACTGATTAATTACGACTGTTTGGTTAAGGGAATGACATCACGGTCTATTAATATTGATGACCTCTAAGAGCAAAGTTTTTTTCGAATTTGCCGTCGATAATATAATAGCTATTTTTAAATGCATTGAAAGCATGAGAGTTACATTCAGTTTTACCTTGCGCCTCGCCATCTGCCTTCGACGTCCTCGTGATCTTAACCCAAATAGAATATTCATTAAAATGCTATATAAATAATATCTTAAGTAAGTATTTATTACAAATTGTTTTTCGTAATATTTTTAGTTATTTTTACTTCATATAATAGTGTCATCGCTTTTAATAATCGTTTACAGAGGATTTACATCATTTAAGTACGATAAAACTTTACTTTGGCAAAGTTTATGAATTTTACGCATTTTGGCGTGCGGGCAATTGTGACGATTACGGTGCTTCCACATGCGCAACTCTCCATACTTCGAAGTCGCTTCGAATAAATCATTTAAACGCGATCACTCGTACTTACCACACCGTTCAAAGTTTAATAAATATTTTCTTTGCTTAGGAAATAACAAGTGAATTGAAGAAGCACGCAACTGAAGCAATTCGATTAGAAGGGCTTGCGTTGGAACTACCCTCGGATCAAGATGTCCAATCGCTCTCTGTCCATTTAGCGGGCATTCGTACAAGAATCGCCACGCTTCTTGCTCAAGCAGAAGCTGGTAGAATAACAGTTGCTGTAAGTATTTTTCATTATATATTTCGATATGAGTTGCATAACGAGGTATTTTCAGGGAGCACAAGAAAATAAAAAGAAGCGGCAGGAGGAGTTGACCCAATACCAACTACTACTATCTGAAATAGAACTGTGGCTGCAAACTGTCCGGCAAACATTGCTTCTGGAAACGCGCACCGAAACCGAATCTCAAATACAAAGTGATATAAACTTATTTAATAAATTAAATTGCGATCTTAAACAGAAAGAGGCTAAATTAGATGAACTTAAATCTATCTGTGAGGATTTCCAAAAGTATCCAGATCTACAAGAATTGGCTCAAACTCTCGCGGAACAACTGAGAATAATCCTAATTATATTCAGTGAACATAAAACTATTTTAACAACAAAAATCGAAACTTTAAATGTAACGTTAGTTAAATTCAAAGAAGAACAGTTTAAACGCGTTCCAACTCCAGATAGTTCTCTGGAAAATACGCTCGATTCTAGTTCTATGCCCATTGAGGAAACTCCGGTGCTTGAAGTTATTCCTTCCGGAGTAAGCATAGAAACACAAACAGGTCTTAGCCTGACTTCACCTCCACCAACCGTAACAGAACCGGAAACCAAAGACGTATCCGTAATATGCAAGCCACCAGTAGATGCTGAAACGCAATTTTCCGATATGGAGCCTCATAAGAAGGAATCGATCAAAATCACCAAAACGATAACCGGCGGACAAGAGACAATCCACATAGCTACCAAACCGGAAACAGAACCCATTATCCAAGAGCCCGATGATGATATTTTAGTTGAAGCTAATTATAAAGATGTTCCCAACGTAGCCGATGAGTTATGCACTCAAACATCCGAACTAAATATATCCAACATGCAATCAAATCGACCTTTTGAAACCGTGTTTGTCGAACCCGATGAGACAACTACCGAAGTTATAGTCGACGCCGATGGAACTAAACGCATTATCGTTAAAAAGCTACACAGAACCCTAGTTTCCAGACAACATACCGTTCAAAAACAACAGCTCACCACAATGAGCACTTTAACCGAAGGAGATAAACCTATTAGTGAATCATTCTCTCATGTAACTTTAGAAGGACAACAAAGCAGTACGGCTGTTGCCACTGGCGCAGGCCGAAAAGAATTTATTACTTCATCTAACTTCGGAGGAAAAGTAATAACTGGCGCTCCAACTGGCGAGGTTGATATTCAAGAATTCCAATCAGAACCACAAACTCATTACACCGTAATCGAAGAAAATCCCGACGAAGTCGAAATGCAAGGTATCAAAATCCACCAAGGAGATCTAGCCGTCGTTGACGGAAATCTCTTTATGCCATCCGGCGGTCAATTTGTGGAAGGCAGTGAAATACACACTTCCAGTTCTAGCGTCCGCGCTGTAGTTCAACAAGTCACCAGAAGGATAATCCGGAAAACTAGAAAAATTATTCGCAGAGTAGTTATAATCGATGGAAAAGAAACCGTAGAGGAAGAAATAGTCGAAGAACCCGAAGAAATCGAAATCACCGAGGAAGGCATTCCCAGGGTCAGTATAAATGTAACTCGAGCGGAAAACGGCAAAGTCGTTGAGGAACAACAAATAGGAGAACCAATTGAACCGTCAGTTACTAGAACCGTAACGAGCGTTGTCCTGGATGCGGAAGGACGCCCAATCGAGAAATTACCTGAAAATGTTACACTAGTATCACACCTAGACGATAGGTATGTCACAGAGCAACCTACCATCGCACAACCTCACGCACCCATTGTTACTGAACCCGTTGATGTTTCAGAACCAAGTATAAAGACGCCTGGTGTTAGCGTAAGTGATTTTATCCATAAAGAAATAGCACCTATTGTTAGTCCTGTTGGTAGTTCGCTTAGCATTGATAAAGCACGTAGTGATGATGCACCTGAAAAAGCTATGAAAGAGGAAACTAAAACACCCCCCAAGCAGAAAGACGATTCGATTAAGTCCGTCGTGTCGGATTTTATCGCTGCCGAAATTACCGAACAGTCTCTTAGACCTACCGAAATACAATCTCACGATACTATATTTGACACCACGGGTTCAGTTCTTCAAACAAAAATTGATACTAAAACTCCCTTAGAATCCAAATTAACTAGTACTGATGAAAGAATGCAAATATCTCCGAATATAATTACTGTAGAATCAATGGTTTCTCCAGTTGTCAAAGAAACTATTGTAGAATCTAGCGCTATACCTTCAGAAATAATATCTTTGGAAGATGTATCTATCACGAAACCAGATCTAAATATGGCGTTTATAAGCATGGAAAGAGAAAATCAATTGAAACCATCAGAACATCCAAGAATTTCTTCTGAAGAATCTGTTACTAAATCTTCGAAGTCTTCTAAGAAAAAGAAACAAAAGGTTAAAGAGAAATTAGGAGAAGATATTGATAGTTCAGTGCTTGTGGGAACATCTTCACCAGTCAAAATTGAGTCGCCGCAATCAGCGATAATGAAAGTAAAAGAGGAACAGCCAAAAACTATTACTGAAGTTATTTCAATGGTTACGGAATCGCCGGTAAAAGAAGTGCAACCAAAAACTCCTACTGAAGTTATTTTAACAGATGCAGAATCCCCGGTAAAAGTAGAACGAACAACTACCGAAGTTATTTCAATGGTTATGGAACCGCCGATGAAAGAAGTGAAGCCAAAAACTCGTACTGAAGTTATTTTAACGGATACAGAATCCCCGGTAAAAGAAACTACTGAAGTTATTTTAAATAAAACGAAATACCATGTGACTGAAGAAGAACCAAAATCTAGAATCGAAGATATATCAGTTGATACGGAATTGCAGGTCAAGGAAGAAGAACCAAAAAGTTTTACTGAAGTTATTTCCATCGATATGGAATTACCGGTAAAAGAAGAAAAACCAAGAACTTCAACCGAAGTCATTTCTGATAAGGATTCGCCGGTAAAAGAAACCGAGCCAACATCTGCTGCTGAAGCCATTTCAGTCGTTAAGGAATTTCTGGCAGAAGAAGTAAAACCAAAAACACCAACTGAAGTCATTTCTGCTGATATGGGTTCCCCAGTGACAGAAGCCAAGCCAAAATCTGCTACTGAAGTTATCTCAATCGTTACGGAATTCCTAGTAAAAGAAAAATCAAAAACTGCAACTGAAGTCATTCCAGATGATAAGGATTTCTCGGTAAAAGAAATGAAGCCAACGTCTGCTACTGAAGTAGTTTCAATCGCTTCGGAATTGTTGGTAACGGAAGATAAACCAAAAACTGCAACTGAACTTCTTTCAATGGAGAAGGATTCACACGTTATAGAAGAAAAACCAAAAAGTGTTTCCGATGTTACTTCAATTGCTACGGCATCACCAGTAAAAGAAGAAAAACCAAAAGTTTCTACTCCAGTTGTTCCAATCGATACGGAAAAACCGGAAATTACTTCAGAAATTATTTCAACAGGTGTAGAGTCGCCAATGGAAGAAGATAAGCATAAAACTACAATTGAAGTTACATCAACGGATTCGCCAGCAAAAGAAGAAAAACTACAAATTTCTAGTGAAGTTATTTCAATGGGTAAGAAGTCGCCAATAAAAGAAGAAAAAACCTCTTATGAAGTTATAAAGGAAACAATCCCAAGTGAGCATCTGAAACATACAAAGCAAACTAAAGATGTTTTAAATAAAACAGGACCTGTGGCTGATACCAAACAAATTGAAATAATGCTAACTCTTGAAGAAACCATCCCAAAGGTTATTGAAACTGAAACTTCCGGACCTTCTGATCAAAAAGTAGCTCCAGAGGTAAAATCCATCGCTTTGTCTCCAATTGTTCCAAAACCGGAAATTTATCACGAAGAGATTCCAACAGCCAGCGATATAGATCACGGTGGAAGGAAGAGTAAGAAGAAAAAGAAACACAAAGAGACTACTCCAATAGAAACTCCAATAGAAACTGAATCGTTCAAGAGTAACGTTCAAACCCCTGATGATAAAGAATATTCGATTGAAACTTCGTTGGCGGAATCTACGGATATCATCCTCCCAGAGGATTCTCAAATTTCCTCGGAATCGCCAAAACCCACTCGAGAAATATTCGAAACGCCATCAGAACAAGACGTATCTGGCAAGGAAACCGGTTATGAAGCTGATAAAACTACAATTGATGATAGTTTGGCTGATGAAGATCAAGACAAGAAGAAGAAACGCAAAAAGAAGAAGAAGCAGAAATTGAAAACGGAAGAATCTGAAGATTCACATTCACCTAAATCAACGTACGATACTTCTGTTGTTGGCGAATCTATCCAATTCACCGATGATGAAAACCTTCCTCTTGATTCTCCTAAAGCTAAACCAGAAGAAGCGAAGAAAACCAAAAAACGGAAGAAGGGCAAAAAACTAGAAGATAAACATTCGGGAACGGAAGAAGCAAAGGAAAGTGAAGAGGAACCCCAACTGGAAGAAGCACGGTTTGAAGAAATCATTTCTCCGAATGATTCGTACAAAAGTTTATCTACTCAATCAGAAATGGGAACTGTTAAGATAATTGAGGAATCTATACCTTCTAGACCAAGTAGTGAAGCCACAGAAATTATATCTGGTTTTACCACTACAGTTCCTATCATTGAAACTATATACACTGAAGAATCTACGTCTCAAACCTCCCCTAAACCAGCAGACATAATTATTGAATCCAAAGAACCTGTCGAGAAACATATTGTTGTAGAAGTAACAAGCACGCAGACGTCCCCAGACATACCGATAGAAAAAGCTGAAACATCTGTTCAAACTACCATTGTTGAAAAAGTAGAAGAAATTAAACCGGACATGAAAGATTTATCAACCCAAATCGAATTAGAAAATGTAGAAGTTATTACTCAAACATCTCCTATTCAAACATCTCCTACTCCAAATAAAGAATGTATAACCATCGATACCTCAATGCAAACTGCAACTCCAGAGAAAATTGTAGTGTTGGAGGAATCCGTACAAACTATAACTCCTGATGTACCCAGAAGTGATTCTGCGATGCAAACAACAATTGTAACATCTGAAGAAACACATGTGCAAACCATATCACCTGAAAAAATCGAAGTACAAACCACTGAATTCGCAGCTCAAGCCGTCCCATTTGACATATGTGAACCTTCCAATCAATCAATACAAACTTCACCAATTCCATCAGCACCTCCCTTAGACGAAGTTACACAAACTTCTTTGCCTTACCCAGAACCATCTCCAGTAATCGAATCGCCGGTTCCTACAATTGAACCTATTAGTACTAAAACCATCGAAAAAACACCAAGTCCTGTAATTATTACATCTCCAATTGAAACTAAATATGTTGAGAAGGAACAAACTGAAGTAGATGAAATATCTTCGCCAAGTACGTCAACTGAATATGATATTCAAGTTGAAACTAAAATTATTATGCCGTCAGATTCGGAAACCAGTGAATTGACTATTTCGCAAAAACACATTGTCGAGTCTTCAAATTCTGAAGAATCCGAGGACGATGTTGAACAAAGAGGTGGTGATAAGAAATCTCAATTAACATCGTTTTTGGATGCAGAACGTTCACCCGATGATGATCAAAAATCTAAGCGTAAAAGACACAGAAAGAAACATAAGAAGGAAACAGTTACAAAGCAACCTATAAAAGAACAAGACTTCTTTTCAACGCTGAAAACTGTTGAAGGCAACACCTTAGATCCACGTGATTTATATTCGGATATTACCAAACGCGGTTCGCGTTCGACATCTCCTGCTGTCGAATCCGACACAGTTATAATTTCTGCAATTGTTACGGGAGATGATATAAGTCATGGATATGAGTTTGAAGAATCGCCAAGAGAAGAAGAAAATACTACGATTAATGTTTCTGTGTCTATTCCACTTGAAGCGGAAGTAATTTCTTCAGGTGTTCATGTTAGAAAGGATGCTCCGGCGAAAAAGAAGAAAGATAAAAAGTTTGATCCAAATCTAGAATTTTTGTCGCATGAAATATCGAAGGCGTCGGAATCCGATGCAGGAAAAAAACAACAGAGCGACACAAAAAACGATAGTGTGGGAGAAAGTTCGGATACGAAATTACCGAAGAAAGGTAAAAAGTCTAAATCTAAGCCTCAATCTCAAAAAGATGAAATTAAGGATGTTGATGCTTCGCCCAAAGATAAAGAAGAGCCTTCAAAATCACAAAAAGGTGATATTCAGAAAATTGGTGTTTGGACAAGTGGGGAAAAGCCTTCAAAATCACAAAAAGATGATATTCAGGATGTTGGTGTTTGGACAAGAGAAGAAGAAAAGCCTTCCAAATCCCAAAAAGATGATATTCAAGATGTTGGTGTTTGGACAAGAGATGAAGAAAAGCCTTTAAAATCTCAAAAAGATGACATTCACGACGTTGATGCTTGGATAAGAAAAGATGAACAGCCTTCAAAATCCCAAGAAGATGAAATAAAGGATGTTTTACCAAAAGAAAAAGAAATTAGTGATATTCAAATTGCCAACGTTCAACCAGTTCATGATCAAGAAAACATTTCGGAAATACAAACTGTTTCAAAAGAAATAGAACAGACTCCTGCAGTTAATATTGAAACGGTAACACAGTTGTCAGTGGAAACGGAGAGCAAACCATCTATTTCAGACGTAACATTGTTACCTACTGATGAAGCTAATAAATTCGTAGAAAGCGGTATTAATGAAAGCACAGAAAATATAATTTTAGCTGGTAGTCCGATAAACATCAATGAAACTGAAACGGAAAAGTTAAGTCCAAAGTTATCAGAGGATGCCAAAGAACCCTTGCATATTCAAAGTTCTAATGATGATATTGTTATTGACACACAACATAAAAAAATACCGCAATTAGAAAGCGATGTAAAGAAACCTGAATCCCAAGAATTATTTGTGCCTTCTACTGATACAAAACCATTAGCTGCAGAAGAAAGTGCTTTTGGAACACTAAATCTAAAAACCAAAGGAGTTATTCCAACAGACTTCTTGCAAAGAGAAAAGGAAGAAATTACAAAAGAAGGTAAATCTAAACCAAGCAGCAGTTTGGAACTCTCAGAAGAAATACACGAAGTAACTAATGTACCAGAAGTTATAAAACAAATACCAGGCACTGCTGAATTAACAATTGATACATCTGAGACGCCACCTACAAAATCCAAAACAAAATCTTCAAAAACCAAAGCTAGGAGCAAATATGCTAGTTCCGTCACTATTGAAGAAGTTATGTCTCCCACACAAGTCGGCGATACTCCATTAACTCCAGGGATAGAGGAAAGCCCATTGTCACCACCTTCCTTAAGCTATACACCTGTTTGGCAGAAGCCTGAATCTTCCTCTCAACAACTTATTGACTCCGAGAAACACGTGCCAGTTCAACACATCGAAATAAAATGGAATCAAGCCAAAGCTTTGGAAAGGGTTAAAAACTTGCAAAATGCACACAGAACCACCCATTTGACCAATATCCTTTATCTAGCAACACTCAACGAAGTTGTTACTGACGAATCGATTATACAAAAGAATAATAACGTGCAAGAAAATCTATCAAAATTAAAGACGGCTGTCGAACAGAAAGACATCGTAGTTATTCAGCAAACTATTATAACAACAGTAGAAACAATCACAACCTGGCTAGAAACCATCGAATATAGAATTTATTTAAATAGACAACAAACTGGCGATGGACCTTCAAAAGAACGTGTTCAAGAATTCAATAACCTCAAGGAAGAAATTAATAACATAGGTCAAAGTGTTGGGGAATTGCAATCAGCTCTCAACACCACAAAAGATATCTACAATGAGGAAGAAAGAGACAGATTGAATGGATATTTGGTCTCATTGCAAGAACAAGTTAAAGTAATCGAAGAAGTAACTGATGAAAATGAGCAAATGGCAACGGAAGACTTAAACAGATGGGAGGAATTCATCAACGGAGTCATCAATATAACGCAATTAATTTCCGAGACCAAACACAGAATGGATGTATTAACAGAGAATTATGTTTCCCCACAAAGTAAATTAGACCAGTTAGAAGAATTGGAAAATGCCAATAGATGCCAGATGTTGAAATCAATTTATCTCATATCCACCGCCAGAGGCTTAATTCGTGACTTCCCTGGAAGAGAAGTCCCCCAGAATATTTACAGAAATCACGAAACCACCAAACAATTAGAAAGAAGAATAGAAGTTGAAAGAAAGAAAGTAATGCAAATATTAGCCTTAGCGGATGAATACGAACAAACTTTAAAAGAGTTTACCCAAATCGTCCAAATTGCAGAAGCTTTGGTCATCAGTAAAATTGACGTAAAGAATCTGCAACATTTAGAAGAAGAAATGCAGAGCCATCGCAAATTTTTCGTTAATTTAAGCCATTGCAGAGCCATTTTAGAATCTCTAGAGGAAAATCTTGACCCTGACACCCGCGCTATGCACTCAGTCCTACATCAAAACCTTTACCAAAGGGCTAGTATAATCTTAGATAAGGCATCCGGAAGATTCCAACAAATGTCTTTAGCCGCATCAAGATGGACAGTTTTAGAGCAAGGGATGAGGGATGAAGTCAAATGGTTACACGTCGCGCAACAACGTGTACCAAACTTGAGCAGTGTAACATCTGCTGATTACGATCAGTATATTAATTTATATCAGTCGTTATCTGTGGATATAGCACACCATCACGCCAAATTGGTGCACCTAAACAACGTTGCCCACAAGCTACAAGAGCTGGTTAATTGCTCAGGAATGCAAGTCACCTACACCGAATCCCTAGATATTATAATAAAGCTACAAGAGGACGTTAATAACAAACTAAAACGTCTAATTGCTTTCCGCGAAACTTGGAGCACTTACAACTTACTGAGCGACAAATTGGAATATTGGCTTAAAGATGCTGAACAAATTTTAAATAAAGTTGATGTTCAACCGGGAACGCAAATTCCAGTTCCTAAACACATGAGAGAATTTTGGGTAAGTTTTATATTGTTTGTAATTTATTTATAAATCCATTTTTATTTGACAGGAATTGAAGGCCCAGCATGAAGTTAATAACTCGATCAGATTAAACGCAGCAAATCATTTAGAAAAATCCATGCAAATTGTTCCTGTTGCCGATGAAGGTATGCAAAGGAAATTCCATTCCGAGTTGCAAAGCCAGTGGAACGATGTCTCAACTAAGATAAATGACATTCAAAACTGTATCGTTGAGAATATTTCCGCTCCAGATGTGCCAATAAATCAAAAGCTGGGGATTCTACAACAGGAGTTGGTTGAACTCCGCTCGTCTATTGAGGGATTAGGTGGTGTTATTAAGAACGAAGAGGAGTTAGATTTGTATGTTGAAAGGCTTCAAATCATGGGTGGAAGGGTGGAAACCATACAAAACGAGTTGGGAAAACTTGGTTTCCTCTCCGCTACGGAATCTGAAAAAGTCGGCGAGCTGCTTTCTCAATCGAAACACTTAGAACTGTTAGTAGCCGAAGAATTGGAAGGTGGCAATTTATTGAAAGAGCGACTAGACACAATCCGTCGCGGATTGGAACGCGTACGCAGGAAACACGAAGAGGCTTCCGGTTTATTAGATCAATGTGAAAGCGCCGAAAACATGGGAAGCGACGCGGTTGAAAAAGCAGTTAGCGATTGTTACGAAATAGGAGAGGAATTAGTCACCCTTTGGCAAGATTTGATGGGATTAAGAACTCTATTACACACGCTTCCAATGCGTTTGAGAGTAACTATGTCTCCGATTAAAGTCGAACGCGATTTCTCGCAGTTAATTGATAACCACACAGCGTTGGAAAAACGGTGCGGACAACTCCTAGCATTGTTGAAATCGCGGTTAGCGCTATGGCAAAGGTTCGAAAGGCAGCTGGAATTGGTTCAACAGAGTGTTCAAGAGGCTGAGTTTATGATGGAGCTGTTGACTGTGCAAGGCAAAGTCGATTATGAAAGACTGAGGAAGGCTACTGAACGGCTCGAGGTGAGTTTGAATATTTTGCTATGTAGTCGTGTGCGCTGTGTCAACGTTCGAAATCAATTGGAGTGTGAGAAGAATCGGTTGAATGGTCGTGTGACTTTTAAATTCTAATCAACACAAGCGACACAAGTTTTCTATTAGAGCGTGAGAACAGTGCGTCTGTGTTCGATGAGAGTATATGTTTGATATAGGAGAACTATTTGCGTCTGTAATAAAGCAGATGCACATTTATTTAAAATTCGAACGCAAACATTTATTTCCATTAACTATAAATACATACAGACTGATAGGATACATACGCAATGGAGTCTGAGATCATTGAATGCGTTTATTTTAATATCAGCCACTCGTGTTTACTCATTTTCGAGATAAATTAATTCGATTTGAAGTTAGAAAACGATTTCATTCTTCACATTTAACATTTTTGATATTGCAATTCGACAGCTCCCGTTCAAATCAAAGAAATTTAGGAAGAATTGAAGCGTTCATAAAAATATTTTGAATTTAAAATATTAGGTATGTAAAAATAGGCAAGGCAACGTTGGTCAAGACAAGACTAGACGAGACAAAACAAGAAAATACTAGACAAGACAAGACTTGAGGAGGTAGGAAATAACCAAGCTGAACAAGAGAAGACACAACAATACATGATTTGACGAGACAAGACTAGATAAGACACTTTAAGACAAAACAAGGCAAGACTAGAGAAAACCAGACAAAAACAAACATATGATCAATAACCAAGCTAGACAAGAAGAGATACAACAAGACATGATTAGACGAGGCAAGATTAGACAAAGCAAGGCAAGGCAAAACTACGCAAGACTAGACAAAACCACGCAAGAACAAACATGTTCAATGGAGACCAGACAAGATCAAAAAAGCCCAAATAAGAACAGACAAGGCTAGACAAGACTAGAAAAGACCAGAGATCAGAGAAGATAAGAAAAGATCAGACAAACAAGACCAGACAAAACCAAACAAGGCCGGACAAGCCCAGACAATACCAGACAAGACCAATCAAGATCAGACAAGACCACACAGGACAAGACCAGACAAGACCAGATAAGGTCGGACAAGGGCGGACAAGACCTGACAACGTCAGACAAGACCGAACAAGAACGGACAAGGGCACACAAGGTCGGACAAAACCAGACAAAACCAGACAAGACTAAACAAAACCAGACACGACCAGACAAGATTAGGCAACAATATACAAGACTATATAAGACCAGACAATATCAGACAAGACCAGACAAGACCAAACATTACCAGACAGGACCAGACTACACCAGACAAGACAAGACCAAACTAGACCAGACAAGATCACACAAGACTGGACAAGACCATGACCAGACAGGACAGTAGAATGGCAAATCAGACCAGACAAGTCCAGACAAGACGAAAAAATGTTGTTTTAGTATGTTAAATGTTAACGTTTTACCGGAGCTTTAAATAAGTAAAATTAGAATACTTTCTAAAAATATAGATTCCATATCTGAAACAAAATTGAAGCGTTGAGTTTTTCCGTTACTGATAAGAAGCTAAAACTGTGGAATTGGTTGCTCGGTCGAATTAGTAGCGAATTAATCTCGGCGAGGAGTGGTTGGATGTGAATGCGGCGCTTCACGTGAATATCGCAGCATGTTTGCATTTCTGCTTTGGTTTACTCCGTGATTGTTAATGGATTCCGAATGAATTAATAAATGTTTGCCAGGACGCGGTGTCGCATTTTATTTGGTAATGTGATAAGACAAGTGCGCATATCGTTAGTTTCTTGAATTCGTAATTTCTATTTATATGTTTGCTCGCTTATGGTGTTTATTTTTTTCGTAGAACTTTTTGTTGTGTATATTACAATGTTTGATCAAGCGTAGAAATTTTCAATTCATAAATATATAACTTCTTTTAAACTAATAATATTAATAACAATGCTAATAATAAATTAATACTTATTATTAATTTATTAATAAATGAATTATTATAATATAATTATTATAAATTCAAACATATTTGAATACCCTGAATGGTATCTTAAAATTGTATAGCAAAGCCTCTAAATTATTTTATTGTCTTCTTTATAGACATTTATTTTGCATACGTTGTTTTCTTTTAAAATAATTCCATTGCTGTTATATTTTCTGCAGTAACGTTCTTTATCATATTAAAGCATTCTTATCTCGTCCTTTTTATCTTGTGTTCCCTCTTTTGAATAAACTGCAAATTATAATAAATGATTTTATTAATAAAGAAACGATTGTAATTAATTAAAACATATTTTTTTCTCTGTTTAAAATAGGGTGTGTCTGGTGATTTGGTCAGTAGGGAAAGTCTGATAGCGGAACTGCGATCGTCTGCTAAGCCTCTGGCCGACAGTTGCACATCAGAGATTTCCGAGAAAGTGGAAGCCGCAGTTTCACAAGCGGTTACTGCTTGGGAAGACACGTGCACCAACCTCCGGGAGCTGTGCACCAAGTACCACCACGCCGCGGATTTGTGGAAACAATACCACGAGACCAGCGATTTGGTCCGCGAGTGGTTGGATAATAATATGGAAACGGTGAATGATCTTGAGCCCGAGGAAGCCATCAAGACTGTCAAAGTGAGTAAATATTTTTCTAATATATTTTTTATCAACCGCTGTCTGTCTGTATATGTAGATAAATATAGAAATGAGCTGTGCATGTAATATGTAAACTTGTTAACATATTTACCACGTCCTGTCGCAGAGATTACTTATTTATAAAAATGTGTTTTATATAATAACATGTTACAGTTATTATAATAAGATTTTAAGAATAAGAAATTTATTGGTCTTTTGGTGCAATGATATCTGCATTCGCTTTAACTAATTTAACCGGACTTTCGTCAAGGCCCGAGGAATTAGTGTTTTGCAGAGATAGAATAACTGAAATTATTTCACTCTCAGATACTGGGGTAAAGCAAATTGTGTTGTAATGATACTGTGTGATTTCGAGAGGAGTATTATTAGTATTATTTGAGAAAATATTTAGGTCCTTGATCGAGTGTTCAAAAAATGTCGCGAACTTATTGGAAACTTTATAATTACTTTTACAATTTTTTTTATTTTGAACTAGATTCCACAATGTTTTTTTATAACTTTGTTATCTGCATTAAGTATATATTTTGCAGCGTGTTGTTTTTTTTTTCTAAATTAATTAACTGATTAAGAGTTTTTTAGGGTTCCGTACCGAAAACGGAACCCTTATAGGATCACTTTGTTGTCCGTCTGTCTGTCTGTCCGTCCGTCCGTCTGTCTGTCAAGACCATTTTTCTCAGGAACGCGTAGAGGAAACAAGTAGAAATTTGTATCAAATACTCGGGTTTGCGGTCTCTTTCAGCTGTGAAAAAATCAAACTTGTAAGTCAACGCGAGCAAAAGATATGACCGTTTATGTCACATATTTTGCGATTTCACAAGGGAATCAAAACCTATAGGGTACTTCCCGTTGACCTAGAATCATGAAATTTGGCAAGAAGCGGTGTCTTACAGCACATGTAAAGGGAAAAATCTGAAAACCGTAAATATGTAGTTTAATTACAAGAAAAATGCGAATTTACTATTAGAAACTTATGAAAATACACTAATGTATTGCGTGGTATTGTCCGGCACCAGAAGCATATGGGTTGCATACAGTTACGTCCTCCACAAAAAAAAGATACCTTACTTACAAGTTTGTACGGAACCCTCGGTGCACGAGTCACAACTCGCACTTGGCCGGTTTTTTAGTTTTGCATTTTATTGCTAAGTTATCTCTACCTGATAATTTAATACCAAAATCTAAATTTTTAACTTCATCATATAGCTTTTGAACTTCTGCTGAAAATTTGATTTTTTGGTATTCTGCTGAAAATTTGATAAATTTGTTACGTTAACTTTTACTACAAGTAATGTATTTTTTACAAAATAATAAGTAAATCACAGATAGTTTTCAATATGTTTTTCTAAATATTTGTTTTACGAATCACTGATCACTTAAGGTATATGTACGCACGGTATAGAAAACTAGCGTATAGTCCTGCTTTAGTTTGACTATAGCTGTGTGACGCTTCGTATAGTCCAAAACAACGTATAGTTGAACTATGGGAAGCGGTGAAACAGCTGTAGTCAAACTATAGCAGGACTATACGCTAATTTTCTATATCGTGTGTACGTAGCTTTGATCCTTTAACCACACAGTCAATAATAATTAATAGCTTCAATATTTTCGTCAATATATCGTCAGTTACGATCTTGCGTTCACCAAAGGAAAACTACATTGTTTATTTTTTCATTAAAATTGTTTGTTGAAAAATTTCAAAGAAATTGAAAATTAGAAAACTTCGAAAGCAAGTCGCACAGAAAATTTGTTGTCAATATACAAAATGATGTAAATATTGTCATTATATATTGTCAATACATATACTTTATTTTGCTTATACTGGAAAAGTATTTCTGTAAACAGTATAAACAATGTTGTATATCTTTAAATGGGTAGCAAAGATTGTATTTATATATTTACAAAAGATATCCATTTTAAGCTTTCTTTGTTTACATTTCGTGTTAACGACGATTCACTAATCCGCATTGCTGTAAATAAATAATGGCTGTTTTCTCCAAATTTAAGAGACGAAAAATGTAATTAGGTCAATTAGGATGACACTAATCCACTCGTTTTTAAATAACAAACAATTTAAAATAATTGTTATGAAAGAATCTGATTTAAAAACAAGATTAAAACGCATAAACATTTCTATGTCTTCTAAAAATACCTTCAACTTGTACTTACGGCCTCAAGCGAACTAGATAGCAAGGATGCGGCGGCAAAAATATTTTAGCAGCCAGTTATAGTAGTAGCCAATCTACTTTTCTCCGTATCAAAAGTCATTTTGTGAAAAATTGTCTGGTTGCTACGATATGTGCGTGAATACTGACTGCAGTCACATACCTTCAAGACACTAGCATACAATAATTATCGCAAGGCGAGGTTGAACTTTAGATTAACCGATGCCACCGCTCTCGATCCAAAATACAATGTGGCAAAGACCATTGGTTTAACCCAGGTTAGATTAGTTTGCACACCGCGAAGCGGCAGATAAATCAAGACTACATATGCGCGGCAGTGTGAATTCTCGATCCAAAATAGGAGAATGTGGCTTCCGCACCTTGCGATGCGGCGCCGCTCTTGATCCATAATAGGTCAATGTGGCAAAGACCATTGGTTTAACCCAGGTTAGATTAGTTTGCACACCGCGAAGCGGCAGATAAATCAAGACTAGCTACGCGCGGCAGCGGGAATTCTAGTCCAAAATAGGATAATGTGGTAAGGACTGTTGGTTTAACCTAAGTTAGATTAGGTTGCACACCGCGAAGCGTCAGATAAGTCAAGACTACTTACACGCGGCAGCGCGAACTCTCGATTCAAAATAGGATAATGTGGGAAGGACCGTTGGTTTAACACAGGTTAGAATAGGTTGCCCACCGCGAAGCGGCAGATAAATTAAGACTACATATGCGCGGCAGTGTGAACTCTCGATCCAAAATAGGAGAATGTGGCTTCCGTACCTTGCGATGCGGCTCCGCTCTTGATCCAAAATAGGACAATGTGGCAAGGACCATTGGTTTAACCCAGGTTAGATTAGGTTGCACACTACGAACCGGCAGATAAACCAAGACTATATACGCGGCAGCGCGAACTTTCGATCCAAAATAGGATAATGTGAGAAGGGCCGTTGGTTTAACCCAGGTTAGATTAGGTTGCTACTTTAGCGACAGGCGTCTGCTAGTGGAGGGGCAGGACGAGATAGACGTCACAGCCGGGGTCCCACCAGGATCCGTGCTGGGTCCGCTGTTGTGGAACATTCTTTATGATGGAGTTCTAAATGTGGCATTACCGGACGGTGCGGAAGCCGTAGCCCACGCGGACGACCTGGCCTTAGTGGTCAAAGCAAGAAGAGAAGAATAGCTCGAAGAAATAACGAACGCCGCCCTAGACACTATACAGGAATGGATGGACGCAAATCAGCTGGCTATTGCACCGGACAAAACCGAGGCGGTGCTGCCTGGGTGGAGTTCGTTCTCGGCGGAAGAACGTTTCGCCCGCAGAAGTCCCTAAAATACCTGGGAATAGTCCGACGAGAAGCTAACCTTCGGTAGACACGTTGAGGAGGCATGTGCAAAAGCTCTCTGTATGGTGAATAACCTCTTGAGGATACTCCCGAGGATCGGAGGGGCGTCTGAGAACAAAAGAAGAATACTGGCATCCGTTGCAAACAATATCGTCTTGTATGGGGCACCGGTGTGGGCCAGCTGCACTAAAGTCATGAGGCCCAGGGAAGCCCTGAAAAGGGCACAAAGGAAAATAGCTATCAGGATAGTCAGCGCTTACAGAACTGTCGGGACCGACGCCGTGCGGGTATTGGCAAGGCTTATTACCCTGGAGCTACTGGTTGAAGAAAGAGCCAGAATCGTGGGGCGCACGCAAGATAAGGAGGGGAATGATGCAAGGGCGGTCAAAGAAGGGGAAACCATTCGAAAGTGGCAGGAGATGTGGGACAAGGATATGAGCAATTGGACCCACAAGCTGATTCCGGATGTCAAGCCCTGGTTTGATAGGAAGCATGGTCAGATGAGTTACCACATGACAATGGCGCTGACGGGCCATGGCTGCTTTCAGAGTTTTAGAAAAAGAATCGGCAAGACGGGCGCGGAGAACTGCCCGCACTGTAACACGGAGCCGGAGACGGCCGAACACACGCTGTTCACCTGCGATAGGTGGGCAGGACAGAGGGCGAATTTGGAAGCGTTAAGTGGCGGGGCATTGTATCTCCGGGCGTTAACAGAGCTGATGCTAGAAAGCGAGGAGAGGTGGAGCGACGTCGGTGCCATTATCAAAGAAATCATGCAGCAGAAGGAGAAGGACGAGAGGGAATGGCAGAAGGAAAGTAACGGAACAGACAAGTAAAGCCAGAGCCCGCAGTTTGAAGTTATGCAAGATTGCACTGTCAAACTGTTTTTTAGGGCGTGAATCAGGGGGTAGGTGGTTTTAGTGGGTAAACTATCTCTGGAAGAGAAGGAGTCCCACACTACCGAGTTAGTCGGTGCCTATAAAAGGTTTCCTCTCCCTCCCAAAAAAAGGGTTAGATTAGGTTGCCCAACGTGAAGCGGCAGATAAATCAAGACTACATACGCGCGGCAGCGCAAACTCGATCCAAAATAGGAGAGTGTGGCTTCCGCGCCTTGCGATGATTAATGTATGCTCGCTACACTCGCTCTAACTGCGCGCAGCTATTTGGTTCAATTACGAAATTCGTACCCCAGTGCGCGGGCTCCCATATGTCGTGAAGTGTTAGATTGCCTGCCGGCAGTCTGGCTGCGCATCCAGGCTGCCTAGTACGGTAGACCTAATCTGGTAGGTAGGCCGGTAGGCCTAATAGTACTTTTGGATGTTTTATTACATCTGCTATTGATCGTTTCACCTAATCCTCCTTTAATCATTCAAAGACAAATATACTCGCGCTATAACAGTTTAATCACATAGAACTTTAACTTGGAGAAATTGAATGAAGGTTTCTGTAAAATAAAATTAATATTATGCACAAGTGGTACTCAAGGGGGTACACTGGGAAGATCTGGATTCACTGAGTGCGGTAAAGTTCCAAGGAATTAAAAAAAGGAATTAAAAAATATATACGCAATCCAGTTTTAGCTACATATTATTAGATATCGTAAAAATGATAAAATATTGGTGTACCTTGCTTGTATACAGTAGTCAAAAATGGGTTAAAAAGAAAATTTTGATTTCTTCTACAATATATTTAAGAGCTATATTTTGCTGACCCCTGACCTAAACTAATTTGTCAATACAAAAAGAAAACGTAGATTTCTAAATAATGGTTTAATGAGGTTATACCAAAGGTTTACCAAAGAGAAAAGTATACGATGCGTGCATTAACTTATGGCCTAGAGACCACCACTCTCACGGTCAACAGCATAAGCCGTTCAAGAGTCTGCCAGAGAGCAATGGAGCCAGCGATGCTGGGTATCAGCCTAAGAGATACAATACGCAAAACGGAAATTCGCAAACTCACTAAAGTATCGGATGTCATAGAACGAATTGCAAGATTAAGGTGACGATGGGCAGGTCATGTTGCCCGAGATGACGTTAAATGGACCAAGAAAATAATGCAGTGGAGACCTAGAGAGACAAAAAGAAGTGTTGGGATGGCGGGATGACCTACAGCTGCTAGCCGGGTAGAACTGGATGCACACCGCTTAAAACAGATCGACCTGGGAAAAGATGGAGGAGGCCTATGTTCAGCAGTGGTCGTTTAAAGGCTGAAGAAGAAGAAGAAGATACCAAAAGTTTTAAAGATCAAGTTATCTGGGTGTTATAGGTTGTTGATGACCAGTACAGTGCAGGGTTTTTAAACTTTTTTTTGCGTACCATTCATGTGGATCAAAGGCAGGCGTACCATTGAACTAAAACTAAAATATTTATTTTATAAGAAGTTCGTAACGTCTATTGTCTGCCCGCGTACCACCTTTAGAGACCTCACGTACCACTGGTGGTACGCGTATCAAATATAACGTGTAATATCTCATTTTGTAGATAATTTAATCTAGTTTAACAAAATAATAATTACTTTAAAGAATAATTGTAAATTTACGATTTTTTACGATAAACTCAACTGCTTGAACGAACAACGATTGAGTAATTCACAGCTGCAAATGCAAAAAGTTAGCGAAATATTTGAGAACTTCTAGTATAAATGTTGGAAAGCTTTCTCTGTCATAAATTCAACACCAAAACAAATCTTTTGAAAAATCATGCATTAAGTCCGTCAAAATCTGTCGGTCAAAATTTTGGAAAATTCCTAAGAAACTTTGTCTGGCTATAAATTAAAAACCAAAACCAATTGTTTGAAAATATTTGAATTGCTATTCGCTCCGGGCATAACCACGCTGAGCGCCACCCGTGGTCAAAAAGACAACTTCGTCTCTAATAGTGTATAAAAACAACAGGCAAAAACAAAAAATAATTAATAAAATATACAGTATATACACTATACACCAAAATACACTATCTCTAATTTCCGGCAGATTTCACGCTGTCATAACTTTTGAACGGCTAACCACAGAGACTTCTAGCCTTCACTAATCGATTCAGCGTCCCAAAATTAGTCGGAGAACGTATATAATATTCCCTAAGAAACTTTCAGTTAAGAAATACCATCGGCACGTGGAGTCTAGACCGTGGAAACGACTAAATGCGAGAAAATCGATTTAGGCAAAATCGTTATTTTTTTAGTTACAGCAAAATTTAAAAACGTTTCTGAAGGCATTTTTGCTGCTGATTACAGATATGTAAATAATATTTCACTAGCTCTTTCCGTTCACTATCGACACAGGAAGGCAACACCGCGGAAACGACGAAATGCGAGAAAATCGATTTTGCTAAAATCGTTATTTTTTCAGCTACAGCAAAATTTAAAAACGTTTCTCAAAACATTTTTGCTGCTGGTTCCAAATATGTAAATTATATTTCGCTAGCTTTTTCCGTTCACTATCGCCTCCAAGAATTGAAGATTTTTTTAAGAAATTTCGGCGCTCGAGTAGAGATTTCGGAAAGTCGTGAATTTCCCGCGGACAGTCTTAGTGTATTAATAGGAAAATGACCTTCTGAAAACGATGCCGCAAGCCGTTTTTGATTATCTGCAACCGTTTCCGAGATATCTACTTAGCAAATCGAGAATCGGGTAAATTTCAGTTTGAAATTTATCGACGAATTATTGAATCTTCCCGGACAATTTACACATCGATTTGTTCGTCTTGTCATGTAGATTCTGTGTGCCGAAAATGATTTCGCTGCTGTCTACCGTTCTCGAGCAAATCGAAAAAAATCGAAAAAGCACATATTTTTCGAACGAAATATTGGAAATTTTTTGTTGAAATTTTTTTTTTAATTTTATTCGTGATTTTTTTTTGGTTACCTGAAGGAAATCGAAGTGCTGAAAACGGTTTTCCAGTTTATTTCGCTCTAAAGTTTCAAATAAACAAGTTTTATAATTTTTTCCCTGTACACCATCTCGCATTTCCGACTGATTTGACGCTGTCATGACTTTTGAACGGCTCACCACAGAGACTTCTAGTCTTGACCAATCGATTCAGGGTCACAAAATTAGTCGGACAACGTATATAATATTCCTTAGTAAGCTTTCGATTAAGAAATACCATCGACACGGGAAGTCAATACCGCGGAAACGACGAAATGCGAGAAAATCGATTTTGCTAAAATCGTTATTTTTTGAGTTAGAGCAAAATTTAAAAACGTTTCTGAAAGCATTTTTGCTCCTGATTACAAATATGCAAACTATATTTCGCTAGCTCTTTCCATTCAGTATCGTCTACAGGAATTGAAGATTTTTTTAAGAAATTTCGGCGCTCGAGTAAATATCTCGGAAAGTCGTGAATTTCAGTCGACAATCTTAGCGTAGCAATAGGAAAATGACCTTCTGAAAACAATGCCGCAATCCGTTTTTGATTATCTGCAACCATTTCCGAGATATCTACTTAGCAAATCGAGAATCGGTTAAATTTCACTTTGAAATTTGTCGACGAATTATTGAATCTTTCCGGACAATTTACACATCGACTTGTTCGTCTTATCCTGTAGTTTCTGTGTGCCGAAAATGATTTCGGTGCTGTCTACAGTTCTGGAAAAAATCGAAAAAAAACGAAAAACGACATATTTTTCGAGCAAAATGATGGAATTTTTTTGTTGAAATTTTTTTTGGAATTTTATTTCCTAATTTTTTTTTTGGTTGCCCGAGGGAAATCGACGTGCTGAAAACGGTTTTCCACTTTATTTCGCTCTAAAGTTACAAATAAACAAGCTTTATATATTTTTTCGCTGTACACAATTTCGTATTTCCGACTGATTTGACGCTGTCATAACTTTTGAACGGCTCGCCACAGAGACTTCTAGTCTTCACCAATGGATTCAGCGTCCCAAAATTAGTCAAAAAACGTGTATAATATTCGCTATGAAGCTTTCAGTTAAGAAATACCATCGACACGGGGAGTCGAGACCGCGTAAACGACTAAATGCGAGAAAATCGATATTGACAAAAACGTTATTTTTTGAGTTACAGCAAAATTTAAAAACGTTTATGAAATCATTTTTGCTGGTGATTACAGATATGCAAATTATATTTCGCTACCTCTTTCCGTTCACTATCGCCTGCAAGAATTGAAGACATTTTTAAGAAATTTCGGCGCTCGAGTAGAGATCTCGGAAGGTCGTGAATTACCCGCGGAAAATCTTAGTGTATCAATAGGAAAATGACCTTCTGAAAATGATGCCGCAAGTCGTTTTTGATTATCTGCCACCGTTTCCGAGACATCTACTTAGAAAATCGAGAATCGAGTAAATTTCAGTTTGAAATTTCTTAACGAATTATTGAACCTTTCCGGACAATTTACACATCGACTTGTTCGTCTTGTCGTGTAGTTTCTATGTGCCGAAAATGATTTCGTTGCTTTCTACCGTTCTTGAGAAAATCGAAAAAAACCGAAAAAGCACATTTTTTCGAACGAAATGATGTAAAATTTTTGTTGAAAATTTTTTTGGAATTTTTTTTCGTGATTTTTTTTTTGGTTACCTGAAGAAAATAGAAGTGTTGAAAACGATTTTCGAGTTAATTTCGCTCTAAAGTTGCACATAAGCAAGATATGGGCTATATTTTGGCCTTGAATACACTCTCAATTTATGCACTTTATTAGTTTATGTAGAATAATAAAACACTTTTATTCAGCAAAATACATCTCAATATATACAAATGAATGCTAAATAATGACGTAACTGGTCATGAAGTTCTTAAAAGTATCACCTTTGGCGCTAGTGCTGTTGCGCTCGGAGCGAATACCTATCCATATTTTGAAAATTTACTAAGAAAATTTGCCTGACCACAAATTTAAAACCAAAGCAAATATTTTGAAAATTCTTAAAGCCAAATTAGATAAATAAATCCACTTAGATTTTCCCTGGAAAATTCATTACTTACCCAGTTCTCTACTCGAGCGCCATTTTTTCTTTAAATTTCACTCGATTTTATAAATAAACTAATTTAAAAATAACTGCATATGTATAAAAGAACTTTATTGCTTCAACCGTGGCCACCTACACCTGGTTTAGTGCCCCCTTTTTAGACTATATAACTATTTTATCCAAAATAAAATACAATATTTAGTTCATAGAATATCATTCGTTTTAGTTAAATTCATTCTATTGCTGACTTGGTATTCATAGTCCATTAATAAATTTAAGCTTAAAAACATATCACGTATTATCAACGCCCATATAACAATTTGACGCTCTCAACGTTTATTCACCTCCAATTAACAATTTTAATTTTAAATGACTCGTCAGAACATAAATGCCTGACGGTGCAATCGACACAAACCATTTTGTCGTTTCATTAAAAGAAATAAAACTCTCAACGCGTGCAGCCGGTCGCACGCGCTACGGGCTGGTGCTGTTTACGAAAGCCGCACGTGGTGCGTTGGCTCTGTATGTGGCAGAGCCGCGCATGCCGGGATGCTGTATCTTCCGCCGAGATCGATTTTATTCCACCCTCGTACCAAATCTTGCACCCTCTCCACCTCGAAAATATTGCGAGGGTCTACCGGCGTCTAGTTTCACAAGAGCTGCTCACACGGACTCGTTATTTATAGATTTGTGTCGACGGTTGTGCAAATTATAAATATCTCCGAATTTGAAATTTTCTCTTCTATGTTAGAATTTAAAATGTGTCGTTTTATCAGTTGAATTATTAATCGCATAATTGGAATTATGTGTACTCCGGAGGAACTCAAGGTATTTTACGAGTAATTGCATTTTTGCGGGTGTTATACAGTGTTATGTTATTAATACACGCAATCGTTGTTTTACTGGGGTTCATTATAACACGATTCTGCGGCGCGGTGCCGCTTTTACTTTTTCACCATTAATTTCTCCGCATACGCTTCTGCCACTAATTTTCTAAATGGTTCTTCCCAACTATTTTTAAAAAGAACGTCTTATATATAAAAAATGCAAGTAAATTAATGTTACGCTTGGCATTTCTTATTTCCGCTCGGCTGGCGTGTTGTTACTTGATATACCATTAAACTTATTTTAGCGCCGTTTATATATACATATATAAATCAGAAATCTCCCAATTATCGTTTCGAAGAATTGAAATTATTTTTGTGAATGATTAGTTGAAACATTTGTTTCTAAATGCATTGCGTGTCGCATTGAATTTATACCAAACTTCGATTTCAATTTCTGTATTGTTCCAATCAAACCTAATTGAATTGGGTCGTAATATTCAAGGTTAATGGGACGTAGGTCGTATATCCGCGAGTGAGATTATAAACACCAAACCTAATGTTATTTCCCCATTGCACTAATCTAACACAAGAATGGGAAAGTCTAAATATGTTTATTCCGTTCTCAGGTGTGCGAGGAGACGCTTTCGGCTCATACAGCACGTCTCGCTGAATTACGACAACTCGTCTCTGGCATAGCCGCGGCCGTCGGTCTGGATGGAAACGCTCTCCTCGGTGGGGAGGTCGAAGCCCTTGGACAACGTCTACAAGATGTGCGAGAATCCTTAACAGTATTAGCAGATGTCGCCGAAGCAAGAGCCCAAACTCGCACTGAAGTCAACAGTGAACTCAATGGAACTAAAACGTATTTAGATTCCGTCCAAAAGGTATAAAACCCAAAGCAATAACATAAAAAACAAATAACTTATCCACCAAATTTCTTTACAGAGCTTAAACGAAATTCAAAATGACACAGACAGCGAAGAAAAATTGCAAGCGCTACGCGAACATCTTCTTGGTCTCAGCAATACCGAAGGTCAAATTCAAAAAATCAAGGATAAAACACTTCAAGCATACCAGTGCACACGTAGCGAGACATCCGTTATTGAAATCTTAGAGCTCTGGCAGCAAGTCTTTAGAGAAACTTTCCAACAATATCACCGCCTCAGCACCAGACTAGTTAAAAACGAGGATGGCGCCGCAGCGCTTAAACTCTGGCAGGAATACATCATCCACGTCCAACAATTCCTTTCTGGCTCAATTCCAGGAGATTACCACAGCTTGTCCGAACATCAACAACTCTGTCAAGTCCATCAGAATCTACTAACCACCCAACAAAACGTTCTTAAACCATTAGACAAACGCGAATCAAAATTAGCTGGTGGCCTCGTAGAGCTCAGTGTAATGGAACAATTTAATTCCTTAACAAATCTCCACAATGAAACTCTTTCACGGATTATTGAGAGACACACTGAAGTAGAATCGCGTTTGAATGCCTGGAATCGTTACCGAACGGACCAAAATAATATTTTATTATGGTTGAAAGATATGGAAAAGGAAAGAGAACGGCTACAACTAAAATACATCCACATCAGACGCATTCCAAAAGTTCTGGCACGGATCCAAGGTTTGATTGGAAAAATTCCACAAGGAGAAAAGCAAAGTGAAGATCTCCAAAATCAACAGACTAAATTACTGGAATTCTGCGACGACGCCCTCGCTACTTCCATCAGAATGGAACACGTCGCTATAGTTCAAAGAATTTCAAATCTGCAGGCAGGTTTAGAAACATGGCAACAATTCCTTCTTAGAATTACAAATCTAAATAGAGCATTCGAAGACAAAGTTATTAGCATTCAAGGCTCATTTGAAAACGTCCAAGATGTTATAGCTCAAGAAATTCCCAATTCCAACTTCGGTGTAAACAACCGCTTAGAAAACTTGCAACGTACCAGGACTAGACTTAACAAGCTAACTAAAGATCTCGAAGATTTAAATATTACCAAAGAACAGCTTAAAGAATGCATAAGCCCGGTAGATATGAAAACTATCCATCAACGAACATGGTTATTATGGAATCAACAAAGTGATTTAGATCATCAATTATCAGAGCTGATATATCAACTTGAAGAAAAATTAGGACTAAGGTCAATGTTTGAAGCACGTCAAACTCGCTTTATTATTTGGCTGACTGATTTAGAAAAGCGTATTATTGAAGAAACAGAAAGCTTTGGAACCATTAAAGACCCCGAAGAAATGCTGCACAAACTCGAAACTGAATTGCAAGCAGAAATGTCGTTGAAAGAGCGTGAATATAATTGGTTAATAACAACGGGAACCGAGTTGGTTTCCGCTTGCGGAGAAGAATACAGTGACGTCGTTGCTAAACAGAATATCAAAGTACGAACAGACGAAGTTCGTAAAAGTTGGGAACGTCTAGAGAATTTGGGTAAATCACGAGCGAATCAAATTCATAGTATGATACAAACCATGTCACAATTGGAATTAAGAATAGCAGCAATCAGAGATTGGTTGAGTAAAATGGAACATGAATTATCAAAAGCTATTATATTTGAAGATCTAGGCAAGGAAGTAATTGATAAAAAGTTACAAGAACACGACAAATTAAAGAAAGCTATCGAGAAAGAAAGTGGTGATATTGGTGAAGTGTTAAATTTGTGTGAGCTATTATTAAGCGATGCCGACGTGTGGAAAACTCATTTTACGACTGAAAACATAACTAGTGCTATCAATAATTTGGAAAAACGATGGAAAAATGTTTGCGGACTTTCAGCCGATCGTAAACGTAAAATAACTTTCATCTGGCAACTCTTACAGGAAGTAATTACAATTTCCATCGAGCAAGAAGAATGGCTTGCGCAACAGGAATCCCGAATGAAAGAACTGAACAAACCGTTCGATAAATTAACTAAAGATCAGATACAAGAGCGCGTCAATAAATTAGAATCGTTAATGAAAGAAATACGGTCGAACGACCTAAACTTCGAAAGACTCGAGACGACATATTCAAAATTAGCCAAGAGCAGTAATCTGGAGCCTGAAAATATACAACGGCTCACTTCTAAAGTTAGAACGATGCTGACTCGGTGGTGCACGCTGAAGTCACAAGGTAACGATTTAATGAGCCGGCTGCAGAACGAGATCGCTCTATACAAAGAATTCGTCACGCTTCATGGAAATGCCGTCGCCGGCTTAACCAAAGTTGATGCGCATCTTACCGAATTACAACACTTGACTACTCCCGGCGACAAAACTACTCCACAACAAAGACTGGCTAAAATTAAGGTAAAGAAATATTTATAGTTAACATTTATTTATGTATGTGAAAAGGATGGTTTCGAACGTTTATATACTTTGAATTGAAAAATTCATTATGTTTTGACGTTTCCCAAAACTACAATTACATCTAATTTATCAATAACAAATTCGAGTAATTGTAGATTCAGAAATCGTGCTTAGAAAAGTAAAACATAAAATCTTTTGCTCGTATTTTTTCCCAAGGCTCCGAAATAATCAAAATCAATAAAATCCTAGTCTTTAGTCCCTACAAAAGCAGATAAAACCAATTCGATTGTCCTTCTCGAAAGCGGACAGGATATTGAACTCTTTCGTTTCAACAGAAAACCTAACTCTCTTGAACAATGAATCCACCACACCAAAGTTCCAGATACAAATTAGCAATCTTTTCAAAAAATATTGCAATTTTTTTTCTCCCAGAATCTGCGAAATTTAAAATTATGAGAATCTCTAAAAATCTTGCATAATTGCAACAAAGCCCCAAAGCTTAATCTTCTGGAGTCATTAGAAATTTTCAAACACAGCCGTGGACAGCAAATCGACCTAATCTTTTCGTAACTCTTTAATCTAACACAATCGTCTCCATATAAATCGCCATATAAGTCTCCATATAAAACTCTTAGTATAAATTCAATTTCATAAATTTGTAATCCACTTGAAAATGACCTTCAACAGTCGAAAAGTTAGTCGATAGTTCTAAAGTCCGGTCGTGTTAAGTGTGTAGGTTTATATAAATACGAATTATATAATATTTTCACAAAAATTAGCGGTGAAAACATAGTGAATTTTTCAATTCGGATGTTTATTTATGTATTTGTTGTTTGTAATAGGATATTGAAGGTGAATTAAATCTACAAAACGCAACTTTGGAAAATGCTGACAAATTGGGATTACTTATCATGCAAAAGAGTCAAAAATCCGAAATAACCAAAGTGCAGAAAATGATAGACGAATACCAGCTGCTTTGGAAAGACATACAGGAACGTATAACCACATTAAAAACCGACTTCCAGGAGCAGATCAAGATTCAAACAGACCGACTGCGCAGAGACGTAGACGAAGAGGTCCAAGTCGATACTTTGCAGTTCGAATTGGACTCCGCTGTACAAGTTAACACATTACCCCGACATCTCCAAAGAATGACCTCAATTAGCGCTAAAGATGCGTATCTTATGGAATTGATTTCCGCTATAAACGAATGCACTACCAGCATAAATAAATTGGAGGCCACGGTTCTAAGCGATATCCCTGAACAAGGATCTCCCGAACTTCACACCGCCGGCAAAACCATTGCTAAATTAACCGCAACTTGCCAATCATCCGTTGAACTGATTAAACATCTAAGTGATACACTAGTCAAAGAATGCGATGCCACAGACGAGGAGGCCAAAGTTGAAGATGTCGATTATTTAGGCGAGAAATTTGAAAAACTCTTGAAACAAGCCAAAATAAAAGAACAGAAAATCAGGGAATTAAGGTGAGAAAAAACTATGAAATATTTTTCGTTTGTCTTATAATATTGTACTAACTGCTTATTTTGGTGGTTTGTGTATTAATTACTAATTTTTGGTAAATTGTTTTTCACTTCAGGTCTTCCTTTGATGCTTATAACTTTTTATGTGAACAGTAAGTTACTTTTTGAACACTAATTTTTATTTAAATTAAGCAAAATGAGTGTCTAACCTTTCCACGCGCTTTTGAACTAAAACTTCTTTAACGGTTTAGGCAGATTTAAAAGTTCGTTAAATCGGCGGAAAATGCGAGAAAATTATTTAGCTAAAATCGTTACCATGTTATTGACAAAATGAAAAAGGTGTTTCTGAAAGTGTCTTCTTGTAAAAGCAGATACACATAAGCAGAGTATAGACTTTACTGAATGTTAAAACGTCTGAGTTATTCCTAAGTCGCGCCTGAAGTAGTTTTACTTCAATTTTTCATGTTGAGAAATATCCAAATGTTTGAATTGTTAAATAACGACACCTATGTAGACATGTCTTAACCTAACCTTATGTCCGTCAGTCAGCGTCATTTCCGATTGAAAAAGATCTTGATCTCCGATTGAAAAAGTCCCGCCTAAAGAGTTTTACTTCAAAAAAGTTGCAGTGCATTAACTAATTTTTATTTTTCAAAATGTGCCCGTAAAGTTATCCTAACCAAAACATAACTAATATTTCTTTATATTATAGTGAGGCTGGAAGGTTGTTATGTCCCTTATGTACAAAACGTAATTGGGCTCAACTCGAAAACGACCTGTGGCGCCTTGAACAGTGGCTGCAAGTAGCTGAAGGAACCCAAAAGACCCAAAAAACTCCACCATCAAACATCGAACAATTAGAGGACGTAATTCAAGATCACAG
Organism: Phosphuga atrata; assembly: GCA_944588485.1. Classification (NCBI taxonomy): domain Eukaryota; kingdom Metazoa; phylum Arthropoda; class Insecta; order Coleoptera; family Silphidae; genus Phosphuga; species Phosphuga atrata. The sequence goes on from OX155899.1 coordinate 59,309,270, forward strand.
AGAATTCCTATTAGATTTAGACAGTCACAAAAGCATCGTACGGTCACTTAACATCGTAGGAACACATTTAGCCGACCACACAGAAGACACAGATCGAGCAGATAAATTAAGAAACCGTTTAGAGAATGATAACAAACGTTGGGACGCAGTGTGTAAGAGCGCTACCACCTGGGAAACGCTGTTACAACGAGCATTAATGGATGTAAGTCATTGATTCTTATTTTTTGATAATAGAAATATATTGATATCTTTATTAATTAAATGTGTTATTTTTAGAACCGACAATTCCATAATATTGTCGCTGAATTGTGTGTATGGTTGGAGAAAACGGAACAGAAAATCCGAGTGTCAGAACCGGTTGATTTGACGGAAGATGCAGTAACAATTAGTAATAAATATACGAAGTTCGTGGAACTGCGAGCCGAGTTGGAAAGGTGCGAGCCGCGCGTTATGAGTTTACAGGAGGCGGCCAATCAGTTGTTGAGACATGAAGGCGCTCCCGAAGGGTCATCGACAATCTGTACCCGGTTGACCGAGCTCCGCTTGAAGTTACAGTCGCTGATTAGACTGACGAGCATATACATATTGAAACTTGGAACTGTTCTTGGAAAAGATCCGAACGAATTAATGCTATCATCCGCATCGAGCGTGGGCACGGCCCCGTTACATAATATGAGTTATGACGTAAGTTTAACAAATCGATGCTGTATTTTGTAAGTAAGGGAAACAAGTTGGTGCTATATTTTTGAGGGTTGTAATTGTTATGCGTTTTAGATATGTAGTTGTAAATTCTCGATGTGCCTTTAAAAAAAAACGTGATTTTATGTAAATTTTAGATTTGTTTAGTATTTGAAATTTAACGTTTTAAGCATGTTTAGTTGGCTATAGCTGAATTTTTCGTTGATTAGTTTGTAATATTGGAAAGTTCTTAAAACTTGTAATTACTTTAGATATATTTATATTATAATTAGTATGTAAGCTATAAAACGAGCACTATTTCACCTTTGTTTGCGTTTGGACAGCTTCTGGAGCAAGCCAGCGCCACAGCAGGTCCTTCCAATGCACCAGACATCGACTCCAACACGTAAATATCTAATTTTATTATTTCACACAAACACATTATGATTTGAGCTTATTTTTACAAACCCCAATTTTCCAAAGTTCCCCAATTAACCTTAATTTTTTTGTTTTCAGTGGTTCGACAGATGACCAAGAAATAAATACAACTGTTTTAAGGAAAGGCTATCGGTTCTTGGGTAGAGTTGTGAGGGCATCTTTGCCTATACAGGCGTTGATGTTGCTGTTATTAGGCGCTGCATCTCTCGTCCCTTTCAGCGAGGAAGATTACAATTGTTCGATAATAAATAGTTTCACAAATAACCTACAGCCCTCTTACAGATACAACGGGCCTCCGCCGCCATTATAAATTTTCTACTAGTACTGTTACTACTCTTCATTCCATTTTTTTTTTCGGTCCTAATTTATTTAAATATTTAGTTTATTTTGTTGTTAACTAATTTGTATAAACGTTCCTTTTTTTTAAAGAAATTTTTCGTATAAAATGCGACTTAAACTTGCAAAATCACTTGCTGAGTGATACTTATATTGACAATGTTTATATTATATATACTATATTTATTAATGAATCTAGGGTAATAATATTTTGTATATCTCGAAACGAATCTGTCACTTATCTGTATATTGGGGGAATAATTATTACTGGAAAAGAAAACGCACAGCCGCGTTGAAATTCATATATATATTTTATATTGTTGTTTTTTAATATTGATAATAATGTGATGGTTGTGAAAAAGGAATGCCTTCTTTCTCTTTAAAGGAGTGGAACACTTTAGGGAATTAAAATGCGTTCCTTTTTTTCGATGTTGTATCTATCTTGAAAGGATTCATTTACGAACTCTCCACGTAAATTTGACCACGGGTTACTCTCCAAACTCGTTGTGTTGCAATTGGCTACGGAACGGGCTCTCCACCGTTCCCTATCCAATTGAAGAATGATTTCAAGATGGAAAAAAGTCAGAATGCCTTAACCATTTTTATTGTTTGCTTTTTTATATCGATATATTATTTCATCTGGTCATGGTGCTATATTTACGTTAATTATATATATTTTATTTTCGTGCATTAATTCCACAGTTAGAGCTTTTGAATATAAATTGCTTATTTATATTAGTAATGTACAATAATGAAGAACTATAGGATTGTTTTTTTCTTTTATTTTTTCGCAAATATATCAGTTAAGTTATTCTTTTTTGGAAATGTTGTAATTTTAAATAAACGCTATTTCATTTTATTATATCTTATACGAGGTCTGTTCAGAAAATAACCGAAGATTATTGATTCCTCTTCAAAGTACTCCCCTCTCCCATTCGCACACTTCCAGCTTCCAAGATTTTTATTTCGCGAAGCAGACCTGGCTTCGTTTGAGATGGCCTGTATTCATCAATACTCTGAAAAAGGCGTCCAGAAATCGTATGGAGCTAGATCTGGCGACTAATGGTGGCCATACACGATAATGCCTATCGTCCAATCGACATGACGCTACCGCTTGAATCAAGTAGAACTGATCGTGTGTGGGTGTGAATTGGCATGACAGTTATACTTGACGGAAGATCCGAAATTCAATTCTTTTGGCTTGATCAAGCCGATTGGGTCATGCCGATTGAAATGTGTATGGGGGTCGCGATCAGTTCAGTTGAGTCGTTCACTCTCGCAACATGTCTTTCCTTTTTTTTTCTTTTCTTTATCAAGAGTAAAATGCCCAAAACGGCAAAAATATCGTCGTTGGTCACTGGTGACTCTATGATTTCAAATGAATGTCGCTGCTGATTGAACAGTTTAAATTGATCGTGTGTCCATTTTGCCACTGGTGCCGAAATTTTGCAAAATGAAACTTTTTTTTGCCGCTGGTGCCGAAATTTTGCAAAAAGAATTTTTTTTTTGCCACTTGTGCCGAAATTTTGCAAAAATATACTTTTTTGCCACGGGTGCCGAAATCTTGTGGGACAGAACATTTTTGTTGCCACTGGTGCCGAAATTTTGCAAAATGAAACATTTTTGTTGCCACTGGTGCCGAAATTTTGTAAAATGAAACATTTTTGTTGCCACTGGTGCCGAAATTTTGCAGGACAGAACATTTTTGTTGCCACTGGTGCCGAAATTTTGCTAGGCAGGACATTTTTGTTGCAACTGGTGCCGAAATCTTGCAAAATGAAACATTTTTGTTGCCACTGGTACCGAAATTTTGCAGAATGAAAAATTTTTGTTGCCACTGATGCCGAAAATTTGCAAAATGAAAAATTTTTGTTGCGACTTGTGTCGAAATTTTGCAAAATGAAACATTTTTATTGCCACTGGTGCAGAAGTTTTGGAAAATGAAACATTTTTATTGCCAGAGGTGCCGAAATTTTGCAAAATGAAAAATTTTTGTTGCCACTGGTGTTGAAATTTTGCAAAATGATACATTTTTATTGCCATTGGAGCAGAAATTTTGCAAAATGAAACATTTTTATTGCCACTGGTGCCAAAATTTTGCAAAATGAAAAAATTTTGTTGCCACTGGTGTCGAAATTTTGCAAAATGAAACATTTTTTTGGCTACTGGTGCCAAAATTTTGCAAAATGATACATTTTTGTCGCCGAAATTTTGCTAGACAGAACATTTTTGTTGTCACTGGTGCCGAAAATTTGCTAGACAAAACATTTTTGTTACCACTTTTTTAATTTTGCAATTTCTTGCTGGTTTTGCTGGTGCAAGAAGAAAAGAAATATGTTTGTTGCCACTGGTGCCAAAATGAAACTTTTTTTCCACAATTTTGCGAAATATTTTTTTTTGTCACTTGTGCCGAAATCTTGAAGGAAAGAACATTTTTGTTGCCACTGGTGCCGACAATTTTGCAAAATGAAACATTTTTGTTACCACTGATTCCGAAATTTTTCTAAAAGAAACATTTTTTTACCACGGGTGCCAACAATTCTGCAGGACCGAACTTTTTTGTTGCCACTTGTGCCTAAATTTTTACCGTTCAGAACATATTTGTTGCCACTGGTGTTGACAAAGTTCAGAAAATTTTTGTTGCCACTGGTTCCGAAATTTTTGCAGTTCAGAATATTTTTGTTGCCATTGGTGCCGACATTTTTGCAGTTAAGAACATTTTTGTTGCCACTGGTGCCGACAATTTCACGGATCAGAACATTTTTGTTGCCACAGGTGTCAAATTTTTTACAGTTCAGAACATTTTTGTTGCCACTGGTGCCGAAATTTTTGCAGTTATAAACATTTTTGTTGCCACTGGTGCCGACAATTTTTACAGTTAAGAACATTTTTATTGCTACTGGTGCCGGTATTTTCACAGTTGAGATCATTTTTGTTGCCACTGGTGCCGAAATTTTCACAGTTCAGAACATTTTTGTAGCCACTGGTGCCGACAATTTCATAGATCAGAACATTTTTGTTGCCACTAGTGCCGATTTTTTTGTACAGTTAAGAACATTTTTGTTGCCACTGGTGCCGGCAATTTTAACAGTTAAGAACATTTTTGTTGCCACTGGTGCCGGTATTTTCACAGTTCAGAACATTTTTGTTGCCACTGGTGCCGAAATTTTTACAGTTCAGAACATTTTTGTTGTTACTGGTGCCGACAATTTCACAGATTGCAGATATTTTTACAGTTAAGAACATTTTTGTTGCCACTGGTGCCGACAATTTTTAAAGTTAAGAACATTTTTGTTACCACTGGTGCCGATATTTTTACAGTTAAGAACATTTTTGTTGCCACCGGTATTTTCACGGTTCAGACCATTTTTGTTGCCACTGGTGCCGACATTTTCACATTTCAGAACACTTTTGTTGCCACTGGTGCCGAAATTTTTACAATTAAGAACATTTTTGTTGCCACTGGTGTCGAAATTTCTACAACTCAGAACATTTTTGTTGTCACTGGTGCCGAAATTTTTACAGTTCAGAACATTTTTGTTACCACTGGTGCCGACATTTTTACAGTTCAATACATTTTTGTTGCCGCTGGTACCGACTTTTTACAGTTCAGAACATTTTGGTTGCCACTGGTGCCGATATTTTTAGACTTCAGAACATTTTTGTTGCTACTGGTGCCGACAATTTTGCAGCACAGAACATTTTTGTTGCCACTAGTGCTTTAATTTTGACGGCACTGAACATTTTTGTTACCACTGGCGCCGATAATTTTGCAGCACAGAACATTGTTCACAGAAATGTTCTCTTGTCCGTACTCCTGGTTGTTTTCTTGTCTGTTCTCTTATCTGTTCTCTTGGCTGTTTTGTTGTCTATTCTCTTGTTCGTGCACTTGGTTGTTTTCTTGTTCGCTCTCTTGGCTGTTTCTTTGTCTGTTATCTTGTCTGTTTTCTTGTCCGTTCTCTGGGCTGTTTTCTTGTGTGTTCTCTTGTCTGTACTATTGGCTCTTTTCTTGTATGTTCTCTTGGCTGCTTTTTTTTGTCTGTTCTCTTGTCCGTACTCCTGGCTGTTTTCTTGTCTCTTCTCTTGTCTGTACTCTTGGCTGTTTTCTTGTCGGTTTTCTTGTCTGTTCTGTTGCCTGTTTTCTTGTCTGTTCTCTTGTCCGTACTCCTGGCTGTTTTCTTGTCTGTTCTCTTGGCCGTTTTCTTGTCTGTTTTCTTGTCAGTTCTCTTGGCTGTTTCCTTATCTGTTCTCTTGGCTGTTTTCTTGTCTGTTATCTTGTCCGTGCCCCTGGCTGTTTTTTTTATCTGTTCTCTTGTCCGTTCTCTTGGCTGTTTTCTTGTTTGTTTTCTTGTCAGTTCTCTTGGCTGTTTTCTTGTCCGTTCTTATATCTGTCTCTGACTATAACGCATGTGTAACAATTTAGAAAATTCCTTATATTTCCGAGAATATTAACAATATTCAAATGTGTCAGCAATGTGCTTAAACTAGAATAAATTACCTACAAAATGAGATAATATATAATAAAATTGCTTTAGAACTAACTGAGATATAAGCTAAAAAGTACAAATGTTTAAAAAAGTAAGCGCGTCAGAAAAATAACCATATTATCGAAGATATAAGGAATACTGTTAAGTTTTAACTCATTCCTCAAAGTAGGTTAAATTAGCATTAATTTGATACCTGAAACGTCTATGTAGTATTGATACATATATAACAATCGACGTTTGAAAATTGACTATGACGTATGTGTAACAATATCGAAACTTCCTTATATCTCCGAAAATATTAACAATATTTAAATGTGTAAACAATGTGCTTAAACTAGAATAAATTACCTAGAAAATGAGATATTACGTAATAAAACTGCGTTAGAATTAACCGAAATATAAGCTAAACAGGACTAACGTTTCAAAATGAAATTTGATGCGATGAAACTTAGATTAGCTTGTAGAAAGTAGATCTAGTGTTTTTTAAATTGCTCTTAATATAATTATTAGTACTAGTAGATATTAAATGCTAATAAAACTACATCAAATTATCTTTAATTTAATATACAACACTTCTAGGACGTTCTAAACCAGGGGTGTCCATTTCAGGTGTGTCCAGGGGTTTTTATCAGTAAATCTAATTTCGCTTTTAGAACTTTCCTAATAATAATATATCAATTCAAAAAACAAATTTAAAATACGGAGAATCAAATTAATTTTCCGATTCTTCAGTTAGCTTTTCCTTGTTTGCAGAGACGACACTCACGATCAGTTTAACTGACCGATAAATAATTGCTATTTATCAATATTCATTTAACTCCATCTCATCTCTTGCTGGATTTACTGCCGAAATCTGGAACTTTTCATTATGGTAAATGTTTTTGCGGTAGAAATTGCGGCGATTCCTGTGCCAACCTCCCGCATTGTTAAACTGACGGTACGAATTGCTCGGCACCCAATTTTTCGCATTGTGATATTCCTACAAACAAGAAAATATAATCATGAAAATCTCAAACGATAATGATTTCAAACAAACTTGTCGAAAGCGAAATATAGCTTGAATATATAAATATATTCAACTTGTTCGTAGCTCTATAATACTATGTTTTATAAAGACTACAAAATAAATCTCATGTTGAAACAACTACTTCCTGGCTAATATCACACAGGATATTGAATTATACAACAGACATTTGCATGTTATTACTAGTGCCAGTACACTTTCATGTCACTAACTAGACAAATAACATTGTTGTTAAGATACTTTCTTTCTATTTAAATTAAGTGGATAGTCATCTGCAGACGCGTTTCGAGATTTGTTCATAGTCTTAATAAGACTTAATATTATAGAGCTACGAAATGCTTGAATATATTTATATATTCAAGCTATGTTTAGTCTTAAAAAAAATTGTATGATTCTATATATATATATATATATATATATATATATATATATATATATATATATAATTATACTCTGTCTAGCGAGAGAATGCAGCCATACTGCGCTGAGATATGAGGGACAAAGGACGCGCAGGTTAGTTTGAGTGAAGTGTGTGTTTTTCAAACACGGACAACTAAACACCGCGCATTCGAAATAATGTGGGAGTATGCGCAGAACAATGCCAAAATCGTCGAGACGAGATGCATTCTCTGTGACGAGATCACAGAGTATAGCATGGTTTCACCAATAGTAAACTATATCGGTATTTTAATTTCAATAAAATTTCCGTTTGAGGTTTTGATGTTTGACTCGTTTCTGATCTACTTCTTCGATAAATATTCGTTTTCTATCTTCTCTTTTCTCATTAGCAATCCCTTTGTCTACCTGGGCCCTATTGCCATTCCACGTGCTTACAGGGGCTGCGTATCCTCCGTGTGACATTTTCAGCAACTGGGTTACTGGTGAATAACTCAGATCTTTTTTCAATCGCAACAAGATGAGACGAGAAATGACGATGACTCTTAAATAAGAAAGTTGGAAAAGCCCAAAGCAACACGTGCGACTGTGACGGTCAACAAACCATCCCAACACTTAGCCTATGAATGTGTATACCGGCAAAGTCACTGCTCGACCAGAGATTTCTTGAGGGCCACTCCATCGGCTGTCACCTGGAACTTAGAAATTAAGATATAAAATTGTTATCCTTTCAAATTTAAGTATATTAGAGATACATGTAATGCCATACGATAAATAAATATGAAAGTAGAGGTTGTTTATAATTTAAATGAGAAACAAACTCTACTCCGAAAATTCGTTAAATTTCTTGAAAGAACTGAATTAGTTGTACGAAATCTCTTTATTGATTGAAGTGAATTATTCACTGAATACATAATATGAATATTCACTGTAAAATTGAATTTTTATTTTAAAAAATCAATTAATGAAGAAATATTCTTAAAGAAAATTATCATTGAAATCTCATTGAATCTCTAAATTCCATTAAAATTTAATGTTTTTAGTAATACCTGCCACAATCGACAAAGAAGTTTTACTTCAACGTAAAGATTACACATTAATTTTGTTTCTTTTTTTGTTTCAAGTTTTGTTCTTAGTCCTAGTCCATCAAACTCCTTCATCATATTTATTGAAACAAAGAAAGAGATCTGGATGACAACATGTTGTACATATACTCTTCACCTACAGAAATTGCTTATCCGGAAAGTTCACCGAATGCAATTCACCGACGGAAAGTTCACTGAAAACAATTCCCCGACTAGAAAGTTCACCAACCCCCAATTTGTCAAATGGATAATTCATTGACTCTAGAATTATGAAGATAGGTGATAATAGATAATGATAGGTGATACGAATGATTACGAAGATAGGCACATGGAATGTGAGAAGCATGTTTGAATCAGGGAAGACACACAATGTTGGCCGAGAAATGATTAGACTGGACGCAACTATCTTAGGAATAAGTGAGATGCGATGAATAGGAACTGGGAAGTGTAGATTTGGTGACCATACAATATATTATTCAGGCAACACCGGCAAACACCACAGAAACAGAGTTGGAATCATTCTAACAAAGGAAGTAAATATGTCAGTGAAGAAGAACTTTGTACCTCACTCAGACAGTCATGCTGCTACAGCTAAAAGCAAGCCCAGTAGACGTAAACATTATACAGGTCTACGCCCCAACAGCAGATAAGAAGGTTGAAGTAATCGAAGACTTTTATGGTCAAATTACATCCGTCATGAAGTACACAAATAACAACGAACTGACGATTGTACTAGGTGATTTCAACGCAAAGGTCGGGCAAGGAAAAGTGGACCGCATCGTTGGCCAGCACAGACTCGGAATGAGAAAGGTGACCGCCTTATAAAATTCTGCAAAGAAAATGATCTTATACTTACCAACACCTTCTACAAACTACCCCCTAGGAGACTATATACATGGAAGTCGCCAGCCGACACACATACCAAGATAGTAAGGAACCAAATCGACTACATCACGATTAAAAAGAGATACCGTAATTCCGTCAAATCCATAAAAACATATCCTGGAGCAGACGGAAATTCTGATCACAACCCTTTAATATGTAAACTTAAACTAAAACTAAAGAAAGTATGCAAAATTACACGTACACCAAGGTTGGACATGAGAAGAATAAATGATGACACACAGTTAAAGAAAGATTACAGAAATGATTCGATGAAGGCGTAAATACTATAAAAGAAATATCGGAACCGGAAGGAAAATGGAACGCAATAAAAAAACTAATTTGCAACGCCTCTCAAAGATACCTAAAACAAGTAAAGATAGCCAAGCAAGAGTGGATGACACAAGATATTCTGAACCTAATGGAACAAAGAAGGAAAGTGAAACAAACAGACGGTACCAGTTACCGTGAAATAAACAAAGATATAAGGACCAAAATCAGAGAAGCCAAAGAAAGCTGGCTATCGGTCAAATGCGACGAAATAGAAAAGCTAGACCGCATCCACGATCACTTCAACGTACATCGGAAAATTAAGGAAATGGTAGGAACGAAAAATAACACAAAAACAACAACGAGTCTGGCTGATAAGAACGGTAAACTGATCACGGAAACCTCGCACAAATTAGAGGTATGGCACGAATACATTGAAACCCTATTTAACGACACTTCTCGCTCAGAGCACCCCAATAACAATAACAACACGACAGAAAGCGATCCAGAAATCACGAAAGACGAAGTAAGGTTTGTAAGCCCTAGAACTAGCAAAGAATAATAAATCCGCAGGTCCAGACAACGTCAACACCGAAATGTTAAAGGTAATTATCAATGCGAACACTGGGAACGATTATCTAGACATCCTAACTGCTCTCTTTAATAATATCTATAACACCGGAAACATGCCAGAGGACTGGTTGCACTCCATATTCGTCACGATACCCAAGAAACCAACTGCAAAAAACTGCGACGAACACAGATGAATAAGCCTAATGAACCATATAGTTAAAACCTTTCTTAAAATCATACATGCTAGAATCTATCAAAAATGCGAAGAATATCTAGGTGAAAACCAATTCGGCTTCAGGAACGCACTCGGAACAAGAGAGGCTATTTTTACTGTCCAGGTTCTGATTCAGAGATGCAGAGATATGGGCCGTGATGTCCATGCCTTTTTCATAGATTTCTCCAAAGCCTTCGATAATGTACAGCACGATAAAATGATCGAGGTATTACAGGAAACAGACATAGATACAAAAGAAATCAGAATAATAGCCAACATGTATTGGAATCAGACAGCGTCTGTAAAACTAGATGACAACAACTCCGCAAAGATTAACATCCGCAGAGGCGTACGACAGGGATGCGTATTATCTCCGACTGTATTCAACCTGTATTCGGAGAAAGTCTTCAAAGAAGCGCTCAAAGACACTAGCGAAGGCATCAAGATGAATGGGCAGCTTATAAACAACATCCGATACGCGGACATATCTCGTACTTGCTAGAAGTTTGATGTTAGAAATAATGCTAACACAGTGATGTTTTACACAAGCTTAACACATTTATTTTTAATATAACATGTTTAATACAAGTAAAAATATGTGGCGCTGCCATGAACAAAGTAATAGATGGCAGTGCAATGAATATAATAATAGATGGCACTAGAATGAACAATTTTAATAATATAAATCTAACACCCCCACTATATTACAAAAATTTTCATTTTCTACATAATCCTATAGCATGCATGAATTTTGAGTGCTTTGCCTCACATAAGCCTTTGGTTAATAAATCTGCAGGCATATCGATGTAGGCATGTAAGCAACTTCAATACTACCATCATTAACAGTATCCCTAATAAAATGATGTTTAACGTCTATATGCTTAGATCTACCATGAAAAACAGGGTTTACAGAAAGCTTCCGCGCACTTTGGTTATCATTATACAACACTATTGGATTATTCACTTTGATTAACTCACACATTAAATTCTTTAAATATATTCTTTCCCTCGCTGCTTCAGTTAGGGCCATATATTCCGCTTCTGTGCTTGAAAGTGCTATGGTTTTCTGTTTTCTACTTTGCCATGATATAGCCGCATTTGCTAAATTGAAGACATAACCTGTATATGATCTTCTATCTTGCTTGTCATTTGCCCAATCCGCATCTGTAAAGCCTTGCACCTCTGATCCTGACCGTTCGAATCTTAAACACATGGCACATTTCCAATGCGATTCATTATAGCAAGCATTAAATTGACTTAAGTAGCTAACCCTATATGAAATATCTGGATGTGTGAGTACACTTAAATACATTAAGCAAAAATTGTTGGTAAGGAATGTCTTCACTACATTTTCCGTTGCTGGGTTCCAATTGCAATTTGTTTTCCATAGGAGTATTAATTGGTTTACTATTAGTCATTCCAAACCTTTTCAACAATTGATTCACATAGTTTTCTTGATCTAAAGTTATTATTCCTTTCTTCCAATTTCTCTCTATTCTCATTCCTAAACATTGTTTGGCTTCTCCCAAGTCTTTTAGTTTAAACTTAGAACCTAACTCTTGTTTTAAAAATTCTACTTCCAATAAATCTTTCGAAAAAATGAAGAAATTGTCCACATATAGAGCTATAATTGTTAATTTGTCTCCTTTACCCTTTAAGTAAATACACGGTTCCAACTTTGACCTTTCGTAACCTATCTTATTTAGTACACTTTCTACTTTCTTATTCCAAGACCAGGAAGACTGTTTTAAACCGTATATAGATTTTCTCAACTTACATACTTTGTTTTTATCCATTACAAAACCCTCCGGCTGTTTTATATACACTGTTTCGTTTAGATCACCATTCAGGAACGCTGTAGTTACATCAAGATGTGTTATATTCAAATCCAATTTGACAGCTAAGGCCATTAACATTCTCAAGGTTGAATGTCTCACAACAGGCGAATACGTTTCATCATAATCAACTCCGGCTCTTTGTGAAAAACCTCTTGCCACTAACCTAGCTCTAAATTTTGTCTTACCTTCGCTATCGAATTTCTTTTTGAACACCCACTTGCAGTCTACTATAGTTCCATCCTTCAGATAATCGGTTAGTACCCATGCTTCATTTTCCTCAAACGATTGTAATTCCTCTTCCATCGCTTTCTTCCATTCTTCTTTTTCGGGTCTTGATAAACCATCTGTTATGGTAACTGGATCTTCTTTTAATTCAACTCCCTCAGTACACATATAAGTCACATAGTCTTCAAACACTTTGCGTTTCGGTTGTCGTGTTGAATTTCTTTTAGAACTTATATCCCCCACTGATTCTGCTGTTTCTTCTTTCTCAACTTCCGTGCTCACTATCACCTGCACTTCGTTTTCTACAATGTCCTCCATAATTACTACATCTCTACTTGTGGTTACAATATTTCTGTTAGCGTCATACAATCTGTACCCTTTTGTAGTTTCGCTATATCCTACTAGTATCATGTGTACTGCCTTCTTGTCCCATTTGGTGCATTTCTCTTTTGGAACGTGAACCATTACAGGGCTCCCAAAAATTCTGAAATTACTCACATCTGGTTTGTGACCATGCCAAACTTCATAAGGAGTTTTTCCTTCAAAACATGACACAATTGACCTGTTTTGCAGGTACACAGCTGTATGTACAGCTTCAGCACAAAACTTGGTTTCAAGGTTTGCATCAAATGACAAGCACCTTGAATTTTCTACAATTGTTCTATTCATTCGTTCCGATAGACCATTTTGTTCCGGCGTATAGGGATTTGTTGTCTGGTGTATGATACCATTTCTTTTTAGAAAATTTTCCATTTCGTTACTACAAAACTCACCTCCCTTGTCGGATCTTATTTTCTTTATCCTGGAGTCTTTTTGATTTTCCACCATTGTTTGAAATTCTTTGAATAGGTTGATAACTTCATCCTTCGTTTTCAGGAAATATACAAATGTCATACGACTGTAATCATCTTCAAACAACACAAAATACCTGGAGCCTCCCAAGGACGTTACTTGCATTGGACCACACACATCAGTGTGAATGACCTCCAAAATATTGTCTGCCCTTGTCCCTTTGTGTTTAAATGGCAGTCTCGCCTGTTTGCCTTCACAGCAAACCACACACTGTTCTTCCTGACTTCCTTTATATTTAATTCCATTTACGATTCCGCCTTGCAATCTTTTTAGGTCTGCATAATTGATGTGACCATATCTTCGATGCCACACTTCACTTGTGACTACTGATGTACTCATCAGGCTGCTTTCACATTCAACTGGATTTTCAACATTTAACTTGTAAACTGGAGACTAAGTCATCTCTACAAACTATTTACAAGAATAATAACAAATGAAAATAAACTGGACTTCTACCAACCAGTGGAACAGGCAGGATTTCGCACAGGATACGGAACCAATGACCTTCTACAAAGTGTTAAAACAATAGTCGAGAAAAGTATTGAATACAACAGACCACTCGTACTGGCCATCATAGATTTCCATAAAGCATTTGACACCGTCGAGTTAGATGCAGTTATGGAAGCACTACAGGAATGCCGTGTCGACCATCGCTACACGAGAACCATTTACATCTACAAAAACGCCAGTATGACGGTTCAACTCCATGAAAACACCAAACCCATTCCAATTGGTAGAGGCGTGAGACAGGGGGATATGATATCGCCTAAATTGTTCACCGCGGTTTTGGAACTCGCTTTCAAAAAGCTCAACTGGGAAAGAAAAGGCTTAACCATAGATGGCAAAAATCTATCAAATGTGCGATTTGCAGATGACATAGTGCTGCTTGCTGACGATCTTAACGATATAAAAACAATGCTATTAGAACTCCAGGAAGCATGTAATACCGTAGGCCTAAGAATAAACTATTCCAAAACAAAATGTATGACAAACTTGGTCCCGAGCAGACAGATAGATGTAGGCGATAGAGATATTGATTTCGTAGACAAATACACCTATTTAGGTCACGAAATACGCATAACTAGAGACAACCAAACATGCGAATTTAAAAGAAGAATAATCCTCTCTTGGGCCGCATATGGAAAACTTCGGGACGTATTCAAAAGCGATCTGCCAGTCTGCTTGAAAAGGAAAGTGTTTGATCAATGTGTATTGCCAGTTATGACCTACGGCACTGAAACCGCAACACTCACCGTCGCCACTGCAAAAAAGCTCCAAATTGCACAACGAAAGATGGAAAGATCGATGCTCGGCGTGTCGCTACGAGACCATATCACAAACGAAGACCTACGCCGAACAACAGGTGTCACAGATGTGGTTGTGCGTATGGCGAGGCTAAAGTGGAACTGGGCTGGACACGTGGCCCGAATGTCAGATGGAAGATGGACCAAGAGACTACTGGAGTGGAGGCCAAGAGCAGATATATGAAGCAGGGGTAGGCCCCCACAAGATGGACAGACGATATAAAAAGAACAAGAGGAGCCTGGATGCGAAAGGCTCAGGATAGGAGGAAATGGGTTTGATTGCTGTTGCAATCAAAACTTTATTTCGGTTAAAAATCTTGCACCCATCTTCTTCAAACTGGACACTGTTACCATTCTTGATTAGTTGACTGACCGGCAATAAATTTGTTGTCAGTTCTGGCAGGCACATTGCCCGTTCAATTGTAACATTATGTCTGTCTTTTCCAACAACTGTTATAATATTAACTTGTCCCGTACACTCCACTGGTATTGTACTTTTATTTGCCACCATGATTTCATTTAAATTCACGTTCTTTGACACATTTCGCAGCCAATGTTTATTAACCGTTAGATGCACACTCGCGCCCGAGTCCACGTACCAGTCGTTTTTGTTGAATGCACCGTTTGGCTATTATTAAGAATATGGGAATGGTGGAGTTACCTTCACTAACTGTTGCTAATCGTCTTCCAAACTGTATTTCTAAACGTGGAAAGTAAAAATGAATCTTCTACGTCGGCTGGTTCAAGAAATATACGGGCTTTTGTAATCCAAAAAACTGACATTTTTTAATACAACAAATATAACTGCAACTTCTGTCCGGTTATTTGACAGAAAATATGTTTATACAGCAGATACGCTGTTGCCAAGTTCAATTCTTTTGCAGAGATTATACTTTTTTTCTGTGTCGCTACAATTTAAGTATTATATGTATTAAATATATTTAATTTTATTTTAATTCTTGCGCAGGGGTCATGTTAATCTTCTATGTATTCTTCTTATTCTTATGCATATTCACTAATGAATGTTTGCGACCACGATAATGACTTGAATGTCGTCATCATGTGGTTCTCTTGGGAAGTATAATGGAGGTGATTTCCCGTTATCTTCCTCCATGGGTATGAAATTACCATGGGTATAAATTAGATTAGGTTGTCCGAGAGAGAATAGATCAAGACCGCATATAGCACGGCAGCGCAAACTCTCGCTGCGCGCGCAGCGAGTTCTCTCTTCCTTTCAGCTTCGGTACACTCGACAAATAATTAACGGCTGCCATTTTTCAAGTCTGGGCCCAAAACCTGTTAGAAATAATGCTCACGCAGTGATGTTTTACACAAGCTAACACATTTATTTTTAATATAACATGTTTAATACAAGTAAAAATATGTGGCGCTGCCATGAACAAAGTAATAGATGGGAGTGCAATGAATATAATAATAGATGGCACTAGAATGAACAATTTTAATAATATAAATCTAACATTTGGAAGGCTTACAAGAACTAATGACCAAGATTCACACCACTAGCTCGGAATATGGCCTCAAGCTCAACGAAGGCTAAACAAAACACGTGCTAATAAGCCGGAATGCTTCAGATCCTAGCGTATTGATGCTAGAAGTAGAGATCATCGAACGTGTAGAGAAGTACCCTTACCTGGGAACTATTGTCAACGACAACTGGGAGCACTCCGTATAGTTGTACTGCAGAATAGAGAAGGCTAGAGCGGTATTTATTAAACTCAAAACAATGCTATGCAGCAGCGACCTGACATTACAACTAAAGGTCCGAATGGTTAGG